>JAJKFL010000010.1:14035767-14635767 GCA_021186555.1 Reticulitermes speratus
TAAAATTTTCGGCAACTTTTTTCGAACACTTTAACATTAAAATGTTGCAACAAAAAATATATTATTATTAGGAAATACATTTTTTTTTTTGTTTAGTATTCACAATATTTTTTTGTAGCCAATTCTTTCTCATTTCTGACACAATGTCCTATGGTTTAATTTTTTGGGATGTTGCGGGTGCGTTAGTATTTGTTCCCCCCTACGAAAATCGACACAACCCCCCAAAACAAAAAACCCAAGGCCTGTGGCGAACCCAAGTCTTGGGACTATTGCTTCGGCTAAACCCCCAATGAGAACACAAAAAATTATACAAATTTAAAAAAAATTTTTGACCTTTTTCAATGTGGGAATTGAAGTTCTCACAGTGGATAATTTTTCCCTTGTTTGTGTCTGGCATCTCCCAATACCATTGTACATGTACTATATCCAAAACGGGGAAAATGCCCCTCTTCCTTTGTTTTTTTTTCCCTTTTTAAAAAGTTCATTTTACACGTTTTCACATTATATGTTTGGACTTGTGTCCCAAAAGACATGTTTCAGTTTTCCAAGGTTTTTTGAGGGGTTGATTGTATTCTCTCACAGCTTCAAAATAATCATCTGAACACAATTTCCCCCCAAAATTTAAAAAAATTTTCAGCCCATGTTTTAACTTTAAGGTTTTAAAACAAATGGTTCACGATCACAAGTGAAGTTTTTTAAAATAACCCATGTGAAGAAAAATGACATTCCACTCAAAAAACAATTAAAGCGACAATCATTTTTAGGGAGTTCGAAAATTAAAACCCAAAATTTTTAAAATTTTGCCCAGGAAACTATCATGATCAAATTTCGTTACTTTGCTCACAAAAACTATGCCCCCCTTTCAAATATAATGTACATCACTTAATGTGCCTTCCTCTCATAAAAATATATTAAATGTATAATTAATTGTAAATGATCTTGAATTTTCCCCTTTTAAACCTATTAATACCGTATATTCCGAATCTAATGGTCTCGAATTAATACGCCCCTTTTTTGGGACCCCAAAAAAAGAAAAAAATTTTGTTCGCGTTTTTGACCGCCCCTTTTTCAACCCCCTTCCCAGGGGGGGAACTTTTGAAAATTTTGGGTTTCCCCAAAGCGTTAAACCCCACGCTCCCCCGTGGCGGGTCATCCCGATAAGGGGGGCCTTTCTCAAAAACTGCCAATCCTCTAACCAGGAGCTTATTGTGAAACGGGGAGGTGCTTTTCCCCAATTTGTCTTGTACCGTAGTTAGGAAAAGGGGGGCCAAAATTTAAAAGACCTCATTGGGGCAAAGTTAAACGGAATTTTCGGTGGAAGGGGGAAAAAGGGAAACCGCAAAGCCTGCATTTTTGGGGGTTGTGAAAAAACTTCGACTAGGCGGAAAAAAAGGCAGCGATGACTTGTAGGGAGGCATTTAAGAAAAATGATAGGTGGTGGAAACGGGTTAACGTTATTATGAGTGTACGGCGAGTCTGAAAAATATTAAATTAAAATAAAAAAAATTTATTGTTTGTTCTTACGGCACGTACAGCCCCCAATTTTTTTTAAAAATCCATCTAGCCGGAATTAATCCCAACGAATCTAATTCGCATCTGATTTTTTACCCTCTAAAACTGAAAAAGGGTGCCTTAGATTGGAATATCGGTATTCCTTATAGGTTTTTTACGTACGGCCCTAACAAAGGAGTGATTTTTTTGTTTGTTGGTGAAATTGGATTCAGATAGTTAGCTTTATCTTCCCCTCTTTGGCCCCAGTGAATGACCCCATTAATTGGCTGCTGTAGCGTGACACCTTTTGTGTCATATACAGTACAACCTATACCTTTTTATCATTTTTCAAAAATTTTTTAGTTGATTTGGTCCCCTAATATTAAATTTTAATACAATTTCAAACAAAAAATTGGGGGGGTAAAAGTTTTTAAAAAACAATTCCAGAAATTGTGGAACATCCCGGGAATTTAAAAGTCTTTAAAATCCAAAAATATAAATTTTCAGCCCCCTCACATAAACGACAATTCACTGTTACACCCCTCGCCCGATGGGCACAGGCCCTGGGGGGGGGAAAAAACTCGTCTTAAAGGATTTCATATCCCCCCCGGACATATTCCGATAGGGGATGTTTTTGGAATTCGTTTTTTGAGCAAAAAAAAATCATTTCCGGCACACAGAATTACTTACAAAACTCTAAGTAATTACACAAAAATAGTCTGATTTTCTAATTTATTACTAATTATTTCTACCTAATTAGTTAAAAATTAATCTAACTTATTTATCCCTTTAATTTTTAAATAATTTTCTTCTAATTTTTTTATGGGTTTTCTTTTAAAACACTAACTTTTTCTACCTAATTACTTTTAACTTCTTAATCCCCTTCTTACTAATTATTATTAACTTTTTTAAATTCCATTTTTCTTACTAATTATTTCTAATTACTTACTACTACTTCTTATTACTAATTTTTTTTTTCTAACTTATTACTTTTACTTACTTTACCTTTTTAGTTAAAACTTCTACAAACCCTTTTTACTACCTTTATATAACTTATTTACTAACTTTTTTTAAATTTTAACTTACTACTAATTTTTAAATTTTTTTTAACTTATTCTAACTTACTTACTATTTACTTCTAATTATTTTCTAGTTACTTACAAAAAAAACACTGGGTCCCTAAGGGCCCCATGTTTCAAAAACTTACTTACTAAATACTACAAAAAATTTTAAAATTTTAATTCCCCCTGCATTTTTTTTTTTTAAATAAAACCCAAAAAAAGCACAATTAAAAGGGTTTTCAAATTTCCCCCTATATCAGATTCCCCAAAGGTTTCAGCCCCTCATGACCCCTCATCGGGGGTTATTTTTCTATTAAAAAAAGGGCTTTACAAAGCGCATCTGTGTTGGCACTTTTGATTTGCACATTTTGGATAAGACACTTGTTCATAAGTTAAAAAAAAAAACCCCCATCTAAAAAAAAGTTAAAAATGGTTTTAAAAATCTTTTTAAAACATGTTCACTGGTCTTTGTATAAAAAAATTTTTTGCACTTTAAAGTTACGTAATCACACACTGCACCGTGCTGGTTGCGATGGACTTGCTTTCCCGGAAAGCTTTCCTTTTGTCATCCTGCTTAATATCGTAGTACAGTCCCCCCGATGTTGTGGATTATTAGTAGGAAAAGAATGGTTCTGGTCTAGTAGGTGTGGGGTTTTTTTTGAAGTTATTCCCCGGGAAAATGAACTTGTTATCACGTGTAAAAAATTCCTTTAGGGGGAAATTCAAAAAAGAACCCCCACCTACTAGCCAGAACCCCCTTTTCTTCCCCCTAATTTTAAACCAAAAAGAGAGGACTGTACTACACATTTAAGGGGGTGACAACAAAATGGTTTGGGCTAGTATGGGGGGGGGGTTTGTCTTTTAAGTAACCGGTGAAAGTGAACTGTGTTTCCTGTGTAACACATTCACTTTCAGGGTTCTTCAAAAAACAACCCCCCCCTACTAAAACCGAACCATCTTCTTCCTACTAATTAATACCCCCAAATCGAGAGGACTGTAATAGACATATTAAGCAGGATGCAACAACAAAGCATTCCGGTACAGTCGAGTCCCCCGCAACCAACGGTGCAGTGTGTGATTACGTAACTTTTGAAGTGCAAACAATTTTTTTAAAAAGTCAGGAACAGGTTTTAAAAAAATTTTTTTAAAAAAACCCTTTTAAAATTTATTTGGGGGCCCTTTTTTTTTTTTTAACTTTATGAACAAGTGTCTTATCCCAAATAGGCATAATCAAAATGCCCCAACCCCAAACGATTTGTAAACACCTTTTATAAAAGAAAAAACCCTGATGATGGTCATGGGACGAAACGCTAGGGTAATCTGAAAGGGGCAAATTTCACCCTTTAAAATTTTGCTTTTTTGTTTTTTTTTTAAAATTTTTAACCGCTAAATTTCCCCTCGTGTCCTAACAATAGTCGATGTCGACACCACTTCTCAAAGAACAAGTAATGTTTTTATTTTAAATGGGAATAATTTTTGGGAAACCTAAGCAGAGATGTAAAAAATAGGAGGATATTTTAAACAAACGTGTTAACTTGTGGACTGTATATGGCTATTTTTATGTCCTTTTAACATTATTTACAGTAGTCTATTGCTGTGTGATTAATGGGGGATTTAGGGGGCACTAAGTTCTGACTTGCTAACCCCAAAAAATACTTACCCCTCGGAGAAGTTCATCAGTCACACCCAAAAAAATTCCAACTCCTACGCAATATAAGACAAACCCTTTAATATTACACCCAAAACACACCCCACTTTTACATGTTCCTTGACATAACAATACAAATTTTTAATACAAAGTTTCTCAGAATGAAAAACCCACCTCGCTACTGCTCATTTCTTTCATTTTTTTTAATATTTCATTACTTTTATTTTACTTCTGTGTAAATTTTTCATCTTTTTTTTCAAATAACCTCAGTTTAAAATTTTCCCTTCATAACTTTGTCGACAAAATCTGCAGTTGCATTTGCTAAACATACACGTTTCAAACCTAAGATTCAGACAAGCAATAAACCCCCCAAATATCAATTTTTAAGATAGGCAGACCTTCTGCCCCCTTGAAAAAGCTGGCGTTGTTCAGGTTCATAGTGAAAAAAAAAAAACAGAACAAAAAAATTTGTTTGTTATTTTATTTACGTATTTTAGTTTAATTAAAAAAACTCTTGAAAACCGAACTTGTTACAACACATCATTACCGTTCCCCAAATTTTTTTCCCCATTTTATGGAACCCCAAACGCTGCTTCCAGCCTCTTTTTCTCTTGCCTTCCCAATGTCCATGTTTCACTTCCATATGTCATGACACTCCACACATATGCTTTTATAAACTTCTTCCTTGTTTCAAGGCTTAGATTCTTGTTCATGATGAGACTTTTCTTATTTTGGAATGCCAACTTTGCAATGGCTATCCTTTTCTTTACCTTGTTTATACATCTATTTCCATTGGTAACTATACTTCCAAGGTAGCAAAATTCTTCTACTTCTTTTACTTTGTCAATCCCTATTCTTACTTGCGCAGTTCTTCCCCGACTCTTTTTACATATTTTCATAACCTTGGTCTTTGCTTTGTTGATCCTAAGTTTGTATTTGCTTAAAACTTTTTCTAGTATCTGTAACATATTATTCATATCTTTCTCTGAATCCTGAAGGATCGCAATGTCATCTGCAAATCGTATACTATGTATCTGCTTCCCATTTATGTGGATACCTTTTGTCTTCTGTTTCATCATAGTAATTGCTTCTTTATTTCCATTTATCTCAATTATCGTGTTTTGGGACCTATATAGGGCCAAAATCAGTCATCTATCCTACCAGTCTAAACCCACTTCCTTCATTGTACAGTCCTGCTAATGAACATAATCTTGATCAGTCTATAAAAACATTTTCTGTGATTTATGTACAGTCCTGCTAATGAACATAAATCACAGAAAATGTTTTTATAGACTGATCAAGTGATTTAGAATTCCATTTCTACGGTTCGTTATTGCAGAACTGCCAGTTTCTGCAAACTGAGCCAGCTAAGGCCTGCAACTTGCCGATGTACAGTGGGCATTTCTCTGGTTACCTCGACACAGTGTGAACAACTGAGTGGAAACACAAATATCGTCTTGAAATAAGAGCGTGTAAAAATAACCGCACTTGATAACCTACATTGATTTTGTATGTTGTAACTTACCTGTTCTCCGTTTGGACAACGCCGTCGCTACTGAGGTTCTCTTCAACCTCAGTGCTGGCATCACAACTCAGGTTAAAGTCCTGTGACTCAACCTGAGTGCTAGCATCGCAACTCAGGTTAAAGTCCTGTGACTCAACCTGAGTGCTGCCATCGCAACTCAGGTTAAAGTCCTGTAACTTAACCTGAGTGCTGGCATCGCAACTCGAGACCTCTGATCCAACCAGGGTATCTGTAGACAATGATTCTTGGAAGACGTCAGCAGCGTGCTGTAACATTGATCACATCGTGTGTAAGTTTGTGCCTTTATCAGTGGCAATGTTTGAATATTAATGTTATGTAATTATTCTAATTATTACTTTATATTTCTATTTCATTGCGTCCCTTTCCGTTCAATAACACGATGTTGTAGCTAATTCCGGAATTGTTAGCTCTCCCTCTTAATAGTACATCCATTCTACCAGTTTAAAGCCGAAAAAATATCTCAGGCCCAGACGCAATTCGCTTAGAAGCACATATTTTCTCCGCACTGAAAACCGCTTGCTACCGTCTAACATTATTCTAATGTACACCAGAATTCCGTCTGGTCATTCGGCCCCTAAACAATACTTCAAACTTTTACCATGCTTAGAAATGTTTAAGCAGTCACCTAATTAAGCCATCGTGAAATATAAATACTTTACTCCTCAAATATAATGAGTTTAATAATGTTAATTGTATATATCTGACCAATTAAAGGGGATAGTTCATTGATATTTGTGTGAAACTGAGGTCTGAATTTAGAGTTCGTACCGCGCTGTAATTGTAATTTTTATTTATCCTGTTGATCAAAATACATTGATATAGGACATGTCAATATAAAAATACACATTATTAAAATAAAATAGTTCAATATAACACAAAATGTTTTCCTTAGGTTTTCCTAATATTACATTTTTTATCATTCCTGCCACAAAAAACATTCTAATCATACGTTACAAGAACTCACATTAACTGAAACACTGTGAATGTTTTACAGTTTAAGTATTTATATTTATTTATAAGTTCCAGAATTCAATAAGTGTATATAGAACACGTCACAAACTCAAGTATAAAAGCATAAATAAAGTTTTCAACTTGGTTTGATCACAATTGCGTTGAAGTACCTGATTTTGATTATCACTTAAGGGCTCAAATCTATTCTTGGTTAGCGGAATATATGATGTATGTTGCTTGAGATCGTTTAAGATTCTCTTCGATTGATTTGTTTTAGGTTTATTACGCCGTATTTCTTTCCATTCACTAACATTTGCATTTGTGTTGTGCTGTTTTAAGTCGGATTTGTTATCTACACAGTTTGATAGGTTAACTGCATTCACAGTCTCTAGGTTTGGTTTTAATTTCATCCTGCAATATCTTCACCATTAATTGAGCAGATTTCAGTTCATTTAAAATCACTTTTAGATCATCCTTCATTTTAAAACACTTTTCACACGAATTTACATCGTTCTCACCGTTATTTTGATCCAAGTAACGAGTGCTAATATTCAGCAAAACATCATCCGACGCCATCTTGTACAGCGGCTTGTCACGCAGCCAGTAATATATAAGAGACGTTCGACACAGCTGTGTTCATATGCAGTTTATCATATAGTCAATAATTTTATAGGTATCACATCTATATTTGGTACTTACCTCTCTCCTCTTCCAAAATCTTAATTTCTTAAATAAGCCCATGCTGTGTTCTTCTTTTCTTTTCACAAATGGCACTTCCAACTCTTTCTTCTTTTCAATAATCGCTGAAAACTTTCTCAGCGCAAAAAAAACGCGTGTGGTATGCTAGCAGTTCTAAAGCACACCAGAAGGAGTACAGCAACGCTTCCCACCTTATAGCAGTGGGTTGAAGACTCGCGCAGATGCGCGCGACTCTCGATGCGTGCGCATCTAGTGTTGCGTCATGATTTTCATGACGTAATAAGTAAAACTACATTATATTCTTTTCACACTGTTATCACCGTGCATTTCTATGAATCAAATTAATTAAATAGACCTACAAATGCACTATTTAACTACTTTAATGTGCGTACTTAGGCGAATCAAAA
This sequence comes from Reticulitermes speratus, assembly GCA_021186555.1. Classification (NCBI taxonomy): domain Eukaryota; kingdom Metazoa; phylum Arthropoda; class Insecta; order Blattodea; family Rhinotermitidae; genus Reticulitermes; species Reticulitermes speratus. The sequence continues at coordinate 14,043,571 of JAJKFL010000010.1, forward strand.
TTCGTGGCATGAATTCAGAAAAATCGGTAGATGTCACCTCAATACCATGTTGCAGATGTACCAAATGCGGGAGATTCGCTTAATCTAGGGAATTTAAATCTTAGCTTAGTGAACAAATGTATTTCCGATTTGGAACTTTGTCACTGGTCTACATTTGTGTGTGCGCCAAGTGTATCTTACATTCAGGGCCTTTACAGCGTAATGTTACTTATTTAGTAAGCTTTAAGCTGACGAAAAGAGATGTTCGTGTATCTCGTTAGCGACTTTCCTGACGACGTGTTGGCAACCCTTACGCAGCCAGCGTCACCAAGTTATGGACGAGACTGCAATCAATATTTAATACCGACGTGTGTCGGAAGTTGTGACGGGGATGGTTATAACGAAATTACGTAAATCGATTGACAAATAAATATAAACATTGTGGGTTAATTGGAATTATGTTTATGTGACGTGTTGGTGGAACGAAAATTGTCTTTGAAACCAGGTGGTCTAACTGCGTGCGGCGCCATATATTTACGTGTTAATATTTTTATTGTATTAATATTATGTGTCACTGAAGGCTCCACGGGCCATTTAGGAAATGGTTAAAGGCGGAAACACACTACTGTCACGTCACGTGAGCTCATGTGTTGTCACGGCACCTGACGTCACGTCAATACCATGTTGCAGTGATACCAAATGCGGGAGATTGAGGATGAGAGTGGAGGAGGTAGGAATGATATTAAGAATATGAATGTACAGCATATAGAGTTTGGACCTCACAGGGAACAATGTGTGCTTGGATTAAGAAGACATATAAATAGGTGCTTTTAGGCTTGATCGCGTAGGATGACAGAAGCGGATATATGCGTCACCACGAATGTCCGTCCGTGTGTACGCATGTATTCATCTCCCACTGGACGGATTTTCTTGAAATTTGATATAAGGGACTTTTGTAAAAAAAAATATATATGTCGAGGAAGTCCAAATATGGTTAAATTCCGAGTAAAACATTGGCCACCTTGCATGAAGACATAAATACGCCTATGTTGTTCACACCAATACAAAATAACTTGTACCACAACAGCAAACAATTTTTGCGTTTTCATGGCAACATTCAACAGTTTTATATTGTTTATACCGACGTGTAAATCAACAATACAGACGGAACTCACTGGTTCGTTTCCATGGTGACAATATTTACGCGAACGAGAAACAATGTTCCTCTATACGCACATTGCTTATCTGTTTAGCCTTCAGCACGTTAATATGCCTCATTTCCCGTCTATGCTAAATAGCAGATACCAGACCGCTGTTAACATGAACAAGAGAGGCAATGTACGTATAACGTAACATTGAGGCGCCTTTGTGTAACAATTGTTGCCGTGGAAAAGCAATAAGTAGTACATATTCTGAGACTGTGTCTGTAGTCTTAGGCAAGATGGCGGAGTTTATGCAGACTGAGTGTATTGAGTCCGGACTTTTAGCATGTTTACATATACCCTAATAATTTGTTCAAAGTTTTAATAACGTCCTATTTCTACTTTTTGAATAAGGCTAGTTTGCAGTGACTGTTGACAATGGATATATACCGGAGAGGGAAAGATATAATAGGAATTAGGAGCACATTAAATTTGGAAAATGTTCCCTACCATTCAGTTCAGAATCATTTGCTGTCTAAAGCATAAAGGGGAAAATATACAAAACCATAATCTGTATGACTGAGAAACTTGCTCTGTTACCTAAACAGTGCCAATAAAGACATTTGGGCCTAAGGTTAAGTAATAGAAGGCATGATGAGATGCTTTGTGATTTGTATGCCTCACCAAATACAATTAAGGTTACGAATTCGCGAAGGATTAGATGGGAAAGGCATGTGGCACACCTGGCTGAGAAAAGAAATGCATATAGGGTTTTGGTGGAGAATCTTCAAGGAAAACCATTGCTTCAAAGACGTAGGTGTAACTGTGAGGAAAATATTGAAACTTGTCTTAAAAGAGACAGGATTGGGTGATGTGGACTGCTTCTTGTTTTGTATGGGTGTGAAACTTGGTCTGTCACGTTAAGGAAAGGATATAGACTGAGAGTGCTGGGAAACAGGCTGCTGGGGAATATATCTGGGCCTTAGAGGTAGGATGTAACAGGATACCGGAAAAACTTTAATTGAGGGACTTCATAAAATAAAATCCCTGTCAAATAACATTAGAATTATAAAATAAAGGAAGATTAGATTGACAGGGCACATGGCAAGCATGGAAGAGAACAGGAAGATTAGCTAGGTCTTGCGAACACAGAAATAAATTTCGGGTTTCATAAAATGAGGGAAATTTCGTGTCCATGTGAGTAACTGTTAACTTTCCAAGGACTCTGCTTATGTAGTTGGTTGACAAGCAATTACAATAACCACAACAGTAACGATTATAATGATATTGACAATCTGATTATCAGTACCATACTCATGACGCATGGAATATTAGGCAGGAGAGATTTGTAAAGGTTACATAAAATGTTGATCCGACAAATGTGCACTCTTTATTATCTGCTATTTAATAGAGCTTATATTAAAAATAGTCCAACATGTTTCGAACTATGTTACAGTTCATCTTCAGGGACTCAATTGTTTATTACACCAGCTATAGACGTATGGTACTCATTAAAATATATAAGTTCGTTAGATAAAATGTCGCTAACTGTGTTGAGTTTGTGGTCACTGTATCTGCTGCTTCGTGTTCACCATTTGTTTGTTAGTGTTAATGGTGAGCACGAAGCTGCATGTACAGTGACCACAAACTGAACACAGTTAGCGACATTTTATCTAACTAATTTATTTTATTATTATTATATTTATAACATATTAAATAATAGATAATAAAGAGTGTACATTTGTCAGATCATGATTTTATGTAATCAAGAAAATGTACGGTACAAATAACATACAATTTGTAAAGGTCTCGACTGTTACCTATCCTCTAAAACCTGCATGATATAATTTATATTAAAGTAATAAGTTTTGCCTATAAATGTATAGCAAGAGCAGCAGCAACAGCAACAACCACAACAGCAGAATAATGTATAACATATTTAAAATTCCAAGCAATAACAAAAAGCTAAATCGAACCCACACAACCCATGAGTTAATAAGCACTTTATTAAGTATAAATATAACATAACACAAGATTTTCATGACTGGAAGTCAGTGCAATAAGGAAGAATGTTAATTACTTCAGCCTAGAATTTATTGATCATTTTGCAAGTAGTTGTGCAACCATCTTAAAATGAAAACGTGATTCACAAAAATCAATCCATGCATGTTTCTTTCAGCGTTTCCAATGACGTAGTTGCTGTTAGTTGCAATTGCTAGAATCCCGTGCTCTTACCGTGTGGTATTTCCCATTGTAGAAATATCTTGTAATGCACCGTACGTATTTTGTCGAATCGCACTTTCCGAAATAGTACGTTGATATGGGCCTATTCAAAACATGGAATAAAACTCTTATTTCATTTTCATGTACAAAATATACACTTACACCTTGCAAGTCACTTTTTCAATTGTAACAGATACTACTACGCATACGAAAATACGTAGTCAGAGATGAATACTGTCATAATACTATTAGAATAATACTGAAGCAAACTTACTTTGAACTATAAAACATGGTTTTGGCTTGTTAATTTTAAAACTGTTGTACATATTGCAATCAAATGAATATATGCAGACAGGTTTATAAATAGCGGTATATAAATTTGAACTGATGTACTGTAACCGCCACCACAAAACAACACCTACTTACGATATCTCGATTGCACACGAGATATGAAACAAGTGACAGCTACACAGCGATAACAGACAAAGATAGCGCCAAAGACTGAATGCGCGCTTGTATGGTATGCACATTTCCTTACGCTCGGTAACTAAATTATTTTTTTCGGAGGTGCATGTGCAGTACGTTTGCTGCTAGTCTCACGGACACGTTTGTTGCAGAGACTTATCAAAGTGACCTGTAGGAGGTAGTTGGCTGTATTTTGTTTATCAGTACAATATGTACAACTGTACAGCCTTGAATGCAAAAGGGTTGGTTTGTATGTTTATGATCGGTAAGTTTCCTGGACAAACTGGGATAAATGCCCTAAATCTTTATCGCTTGTCAGAATGACCGATTCTCTGGTGGAATTCGAAGGAAAAATCTTCAAACTTGGTAAACATGAAAGTGGTCATGGTTTTATACACAGTAGTTATGTTGGCTGTTGGGTCTTTCTTGGTGTATGGAATAAATTAACATCACGAATAATATCTAAATATCCAGCATACCAAAAGCATTTCACGTCAAGATGACGGAAGTGTGTAGGCAAGAATATTGTTTATTGTAAACATCCTGATTTCACACATGTTTAAAGTTTGCCCATAATTTTTTATTTTCATTTAAATAATGTCAGTTTTGTGTTACACACATTCAGCAAAACAAGTAATTGTGGCAACAACACTGCATAATAGGCGAAGTCATGGAAGTTCCTATGCACATGTGCGTTTGGATGCACCCAGAAAGTCATGAGAATGAAATGTGTAAATAGGCCACACACCTATATTTGGTACGTTTCTCATGTGCTCCCTGTACTGCTGACAAGATTGCAACAGATCGCAGGTTACAATAAGATTAATTTCTAACTCTAGCTGAGACCACAAAATGCAAAATTTAGTATTTCCATACGCCCCAACTTTGTTAAAATTATGAAGATCAAAGTGATGACTTTACTGACAATAGACTGCAGGAAAGGAACCAGCTGTTTGAAAGTACTGTGTTTTAGACATAGACAGTATCCTTCAATTAAAAAGGAAAAAGTTATTATGCCTGGAATTTTTAAGATGCTTCACATCTTGTTAGATTACAGTAGAATATTTTTTATTATGTGGCCCTGAAGATCCATTTTTCATTTGAAGTACTCAGTCTAGTTGCATTATTGAATTTTGTATTCAGGGAATGTTTTGTATATTCTTCTTGTATTTCTTATTCTACAGACTTACCTTGACTGAGCTGGACTGAGTGCAGTTCCATGATCATTTAACATAATATGTATCTAAATTTTGTAATGATGTTATGGCTAATGACATAACCTTCACTTCATTTTAAGAAACTAGAAGTGTTGGTATTCCAGTTGTGGCGTACAAGTGCTGACAGAAGTAATGTTCTGTATATAATATGAATGAGAGCAATTAAACATTGCATGAAAATTTTCTTCATACTTGGTGATCATGTCTTTCAGATACAATTGTAATTACTTAGTCTAATATTTAGTGACTTTTCTTTCAGACTTTTGACAACTGGAATGTCCTTCCAGAGTCTGGCAGTGTACTACACAGTGGGGAAGTCACAAGTTATTAGAATATGAAACTAAGTAACGAACTCCACAGAGCAGAGTCTTTCCTGAGAAGCTAACTGGTCTTCAGCCAGTCGAGAAACTCCCCACATTTTATGAACCCCAAAGGTTCATCACTGCATTCACAAGAGCCTGCTAACAGAATATGAAACATGTACTGGAATGTGGTCCACTTTACAACCACCTTACATGCATGTCCTAGTATAAATGATTGGTTGAAAGTGTCTGCAAGGTGCTTGAAGGGAACAAACTTTCCAAATTGCATTGGCAGTGTGGATGGAAAACACTGCAGTATAAAATGTCATTATTTTATAACATTACTTGTTTTGCTTGCAATACCACATGTTAATTTATCTTTCATTCATTTATTTACATTCCATAAATCCAAGGATTGGATACAGAACATGTCATTGATCTATCTAGGTATAAAAATTTAAGACAGTGTAAAGGCTACACAGAGCAAGTCATGAGATTAAATATTACATAAAATTAAAACAGTAAACCTAGGTCTTATTATAAATAATGAATACTTGATTTACAACTTGTAGCAGAATAAATAATATGTTAATTAGACAACAATATAAAAACCCTAATTACTGGAACCAAGATCCTTATTTATTTCCAACTATAATATTCATCCAAGGTGTAAATGGAATTTGTAAGAAGAAACCTTTTTAAAGCTGATTTAAATTTATTAATGTCATACGATAATTGCTTAAGATGTAACGGGAGGTGGTTATAAATTTTGATACCCGAATAACAAATTCCTTTTCGGAATAATGTTAATTTCACTGTGGGGAGGTGTAGATCATAATTAGATCTTGTATTAAATTTATGAACATCAAAATTAGTTTTGAATAATCCTCTATTCTTAACAACAAACAGTAGTATAGAGAATATGTACTGGGAATGGAGAGGAAGGAAAACAGTGGAGAAACGTATTGTAGGTGGGAAGATGTTGATATCAGTCTTTAGCAAGTACAGTGTGAGAATGTGGACTGAGTTTGTGTGGCTGAGGATAGGGAAGACTCGCAGGCTTCTGTGGATGTTGGTTTGCTCTCACATATAGCTTTTCTGGCATTGTGGACCCTTCCTTTTTTCATTCTTTACTGTTACATTTCCAAACCCATGCCTTTTATTTTCTATTTAGAGCACTGTCATGGCACTGCATTCTTTTAAGGAAAATACAGGTGAGAAAATTGTTCCTACTAAATGACTTGTATGTAATGTTGCAATATATTGTACTCTGTTGCTAGGATCTGCAGATATTGTCTATTCTTCGCAGCTGTAGTGCCCACTGGAAGCTGAGAGTGATTGCAGGACTGTGCTTCGCTGGACTAGTGTCATTAATAGTCTGGCTTGGCTTCAAGCTCGTTTACTCCCAACAGGCAGCTGTCTCTCATAATCAGTAGTACGATATTGTTACCTAGTTGCATATTTATGTTTTGTGCTCGGGGCAGCAACGTGTAATCACATATAGTCAGACCTGATATACGGCCTGCATTCCTAATATGCACTTGACTGCAAAAATAATTATAGTAAAACCCAACATAATACAGGTATTGGGGGACTCAGTTGAAGTACTAACACTAATGTACAGGGTCATCGAAAAAGAATGCCGGGATTATAAAAACGTGTCACTCAAAAACTGTTGAACGTATCGAAATGATTCAAGTGTTAAGATGCTAAGGAATGTCTTTAGTTTTTGTCTTACTTTAGTATGTTTCGATCTTGTGCCAAGTCCGCTGAATTATGTCTGGAGTTACCGTTGCGATCCTATCCCGTAGGTGCTGGAGATCCCCAATCTTTTCACCATACTCACAGTTCTTGACATATCCCCACAAAAGAAAAAGGTCCATCGGGGTAAGATCAAGCTTCTGGGAGGCCAGGGAATTGATCCGCCCCTCTCAATCTAGGCGTTGGGGAACTTCTCATTCAAAGCTCCGCGCACAGGCAGGCTGAAATGGGGTGGTGCTCCGTCCTGCATGAAAATTACCCGGTTCCCAGTTTCTCTCTCCAAGTCTTCAATTTGTGGGAAAACATAAAGTTGAAGCAAGTCCAGGTAAATGTCTCCAGTAATGGTGCTCTCCATAAAAAAGAAAGGACCTACAACACGATCACAGAGCGCATCTCAAGCTCGCCTGCCACCCCCACCCATTAACTGAGCATGTCCAAAACTTACGTTCATTTGCCACATTTTAACACTTGAATCATTTCGACATGTTTAACAGTTTTTGAGTGATGGGTTTTTATAATCCCGGCATTCTTTTTCGATGACCCTGTACACTGTTTTATGTGACACACATTTGTAAAAATTACAAAGTGGAATTTGCAAATGATACCTGGTACATTATGGAGCTCTAAACAAATGTGTAGCACATTACACCCATGTTTTGGTGCCTAGAGAGTATGGTGCCCACGGCAGTTGACACTATAATGTTTGAGATTAAAATTACTGGTAAATTATAGACACGTTGAAAATAGAATAAAGTTTACTCGTAAATTATTCCATAATGTGCTGGGTATTTGTTTTAATCAAAGGAGTGTGATGAGACTGAGTCCCATGGTACTGTAACATCACATGGGTTGGTTGTACACCTTGGACAGTGGATGAGTATGAACAATGGATGTAATGATAAAATATTCTGCTGTCATCATTGACCTTCTAGACCATTTATGTGATAAAACCGCATATTGTTTCAGTAAAATTTGTCAGGCAAGCTGTATTTCGAACACATAAACATCTACAAATGTTGCAAACACAAAAGGATGACTGTATTATTATTGGAAATACATTGTTTGTATAGTGTATGTATTGTATTCAGCACATATTTTGTTTGTAGGCACAATTCTTTCTCATTTCTGACACGAATAGTCCTATAGGTCTTAACTCTTCTGGGATGTTGCGTGGTGCTGTTAGTAGTTTGTTACCACCTACAAGCCAATGCGACACAACATCCCAGAACAGTGAAAACCACAATGGCACTGTGGCAGAACCCCAAGTCTTACGGGACTATTGCTTCAGAGCTGATTCCCAGACTGCAGAGGACACAAAAAATTATACAAGCATTAAAAAATATTTCAGTTGACCTTTTTCAGTGTGAGATTTGAAGTTCTCAGTGGATAATGATGATGATTCCAGTTGTCTGTGATGTGACTGGCATCATACCTATATACCATTGTACATCGTGCTATATTCCAGAACACTGGAATACTGACCATCTTCCTTGTTTTTTATTCCCATTTTCAGAAGTTCATTTTACAGTAGTTTTCACATTATATGTTTGGACTTAGTGTCCCAAAATGACATGTTTCAGTTTAAACCAAGGTGTTTTTAGAGGGGTTGTATTGTATCATCTCTCACAGCTCTTCATAAATAACTCATCTGCAAGCACAGATGTTCCCCAAATGTTAAAATAATTGACAGCCTATGTTCTAACTTAGTACAGGTTTGTAATAACAAAATGGTTCACCGATCACAGAGTGAAGATATTTAAACTAGTGAAGCTACTGTTCAAGATAAATGACATATCCACATGGCAACAAACAAAGTGACAATCACTTTTGTAGGGAGTTCATGAAACACTTAACACAAGAGATGTGATTCTGCACCATGGAACACCACTCATGACTCAAAGTTCGTTACTGTGCTCACAATACAACTATGACACTCCTATTCAAGATATAATGTACATCACTTAATGCTGCCTTCCTCTGCTACTGAAGTATATTAAATAAGTATAATAGTAATTAGTAAATGATCTGTGAACTTTTCCTTTAACTATATTAATATTACCTTATAGGATATTTACGTACTGGCGCCTAACAGAAGTCGCAAGTGAGTGGTTGTTTGTGTGGGTGTGTGGTGACAATTCGGATATCAGATAGTTTGAGCTTTTATCGTGTCCTGCTTTGGCCAGTGAATGATGCCAGTTAATATGGCTGCTGTATGCAGTGACACCTTTTGTGTCAGATACAGTACAAACCTATACCAGTTTATGATCAGTTGTACTGAAATTATTAGTTGATTTGGTGACCTAATAGTATAAAGTTTTAATACAAGTTTCTACGTAAATATGGCGGGTAATAACGTGTTTTAACAAACAGATATCCAGAAAATTGTGGAACATGACAGGGAATTTAAAAGTCATTTCAAAATCCAGTAATATAAATTTTACAGCAGCCTCACATAGAAGCAGACACCATTCACTGTTACACCCCCTCGCCACGATGAGGCACAGGACCTGGAGGGGGGATATGTAACCCTGCGTCATGCACAGGATTTCATATCCACATCCGAGACACTAGTCCAGATAGGGATGTGATGCTATCTGGAATTCGTGTTTTTGAGCGAAAGTAATGTCATAGTGCCGGCACACAGAATTACTTACAAGAACTCTAAGTAATTACTACAAAACTATGTCATGATGTTAACTAACTTACTTACTAACTTATTTACTACCTAACTTAGTTAATAACTTACATACTAACTTATTTACTACCTAACTTACTTAATAACTTACATACTAACTTATTTACTAGGTTACTTATTAACTTACTAACTTATTTACTACCTAACTTACTTATTAACTTACTTAATAACTTACTTACTAAGTTACTTATTAACTTATTTACTAACTTACTATCTTACTTACTATGTTACTTACTAACTTATTTACTAACTTACTTACTGACATACTTACTTAGTTACTAACTTATTTACTAACTTACTTACTTAATAACTTACTTACTACCTATCTTAGTTAATAACTTGCATACTAACTTATTTACTACCTAACTTACTTAATAACTTACATACTAACGTATTTACTAACTTACTTATTAACTTACTATCTTACTTACTAACTTACTTACGTATTTACTAACTTATATACTAACTTACTTACTATCTTACTTTCTAACTTATTTTCTAGCTTACTTACTAAAAAGCACTGGTGTGGCCCTAAAGAGGACCGATGTTTTCCTAAACTTACTTACTAACATACATACTAACAATTTTAAGTTTTAATTCACCGTGCATTTTATTATTTAAGATAAAACACCAACAAATGCACAAATTATAAGGTGCAAATTTGCTCCCTATATCATGATTACCCTAAGCGTTTCAGCTCCTCATGAGCCATCATCAGGGGTTATTTTCTCTATTATAAAAGGTGCTTTACAAATGCTGCATCTGTGGTTGGCACTTTTGATTATGCACTATTTTGGGCATAAGACACTTGTTCATAAGTTAAAAAAAAACACACAAGTCATAAATCAAAGTTAAAATGATGGTTTGTTAAAAAATCTTGTTAAAAGCACTGTTCACTGCGTCTATTGTATAAAAAATTGTTTGCACTTCTAAAAGTTACAGTACATCACACACTGCACCGTGCTGGTTGCGATGGACTCTGACGTGTACTGGCAATAGCTTTCCGTTGTTGTCATCCTGCTTAATATGTCGTAGTACAGTCCTCTCGATGTTGTGGTATTAATTAGTAGGAAGAAGAAGTGGTTCTGGTGCTAGTATGGTGTGGGGTTCTGTCTTGAAGTATACCCGGTGAAAGTGAACTGTGTTATCACTGTTTAAGCAGTCACCTAATTAAGCCATCGTGAAATATAAATACTTTACTCCTCAAATATAATGAGTTTAATAATGTTAATTGTATATATCTGACCAATTAATGGGGATAGTTCATTGATATTTGTGTGAAACTGAGGTCTGAATTTAGAGTTCGTACCGCGCTGTAATTGTAATTGTAATTTTTATTTATCCTGTTGATCAAAATACATTGATATAGGACATGTCAATATAAAAATACACATTATTAAAATAAAATAGTTCAATATAACACAAAATGTTTTCCTTAGGTTTTCCTAATATTACATTTTTTATCATTCCTGCCACAAAAAACATTCTAATCATACGTTACAAGAACTCACATTAACTAAAACACTGTGAATGTTTTACAGTTTAAGTATTTATATTTATTTATAAGTTCCAGAATTCAATAAGTGTATATAGAACACGTCACAAACTCAAGTATAAAAGCATAAATAAAGTTTTCAACTTGGTTTGATCACAATTGCGTTGAAGTACCTGATTTTGATTATCACTTAAGGGCTCAAATCTATTCTTGGTTAGCGGAATATATGATGTATGTTGCTTGAGATCGTTTAAGATTCTCTTCGATTGATTTGTTTTAGGTTTATTACGCCGTATTTCTTTCCATTCGCTAACATTTGCATTTGTGTTGTGCTGTTTTAAGTCGGATTTGTTATCTACACAGTTTGATAGGTTAACTGCATTCACAGTCTCTAGGTTTGGTTTTAATTTCATCCTACAATATCTTCACTAGTAATTGAGCAGATTTCAATTCATTTAAAATCACTTTTAGATCATCCTTCATTTTAAAACACTTTTCACACGAATTTACATCGTTCTCACCGTTATTTTGATCCAAGTAACGAGTGCTAATATTCAGCAAAACATCATCCGACGCCATCTTGTACAGCGGCTTGTCACGCAGCCAGTAACATATCCCCATTTTGAAGTTAATATTTCTATACTTTGTACTTACCTTCTGGTCCTTTAAAGGTGTGTTGCGTCAGAAACCCATTTTTTTATCGTATCTATCACAAGAATGTTTCCTTTAAGACAGGTATCTGACAGCAGTGTGTACGTCTTTACTCCTGGACTTGTAAAAGCTTTCTTTGGCACACCACAACATCCGTTCTGCAGCAGTCTCTTATATAGCTTCACGGAACCGTGACGTCACTTAGTTCCACCAATCACACGCCGTTTACTGCTGACGTTGCTTAGCAACATTAGCCACGCCCTCTGTTTACCAGGAACAGTTGAAGACGTAATCAAGTTACAATTGAAATTAAAACCAACTTGATGCACCTTCACTATTCAATTTTAATTTATACAAGATGCACGGTGAATACAATATTAAATACGTAATAAAGTGTTTATAGCGGTAGCTGCGCAGTTTGTGTGCGTTCTCGAAACTTGCAAAGTAAACGTTGTTTAGGCGCGTTCTGAAAGGAAACGAAGAGCTTGGAGACCGGATAATTGCACACAGATAAAACCCCACTGTCATAAATTCTAACAGGAAAAATACCCACACCGATTAATGCTCACACGGATATATGATCTCACGGATAATTGCTCACTTTTATAGATCTCACACGGATAAATGCTGACATTGATAAATGCTCACACGGCCGAATTGTCACACAGGAAAGTACGCACATAGAAGAATTCTCCTATTCACAATACTATCAAGTAATGCAGTCTTAAAAGAGCGTGAAACCGGGAGCTAAACCAGACACAAACAATAACCTCTTCCGTAACGGGTGACACTTAATCTTTAATGAAGAAAGACATCATTGTTTTTTGGGGAGGCACTAACGACGTTAGGAAAAATAATTCCCGAGATGCGTTTAATCATAGTAGATGTCGCATCGCGGTTCGAATGTAGTAAGAGTACTTAAGGACAATAGAGACAGGAAATTGTATCCGACAAATCCATTTTGCTTCCTGATTTCGAACTGAGAAAACTTAATACGAGAGGCAGGCCAAATTATGCCGAATGATTTTCATTGCCTCTTTGAGTTTCTAGCAATGTACAGTAACATGGCTATATTGCTGCTATTATTATTATTATTATTATTATTATTATTATTATTATTATTATTATTATTATTATTATTATTACGTAACTTATACATCTGAGCTTAGCATTGCAATTACTGATTTGTTTAAGTGAACGGGTTAAATGTACAGATTACGAACTGGACCCCAAATGAATTAACCGCATTTCAGTAAACACCCGTTTTGCCCACTCTCGTATCACGGATCCACGACACGAGTTTGGTGTGTCGTACTACCGAAGGCAGGAGTAGTAAGATACTAGATGATCTGTGGTAGTAAGCACAGAGGACACAAAATACCACTTCCAGTGTCGCCAAAGTACGAGGGATGCAATGGCAAGCAGATAGGTGATTAATGCGAGTTGTGTAAGTCGTATTACAGATTGTGATTGTGATTGTGGTGCAGTCTCGTTAATGTTTGTGGCGTGAAATGTAATGGGTGAAAGTTATAATATATGGGTTTGGACATTGAACTTGTGTAATTATAGCCAACAGCATATTCCGGAGTATACAAGCAAGGAACACGTGCTTGGGTGTACTTGCTGTTAAATAGATAATAATTGGGGAACTGTGTTGCAGTAGACACGCGCATCAAACTTTCGGTGTTAAATTTGTAGTTTGTATGTAATGGGAAGGAAGGCTAAATTTTCTGTGGCTACCAAAGTGAAGAAAGGCCCTGGTCGGAAAGCAAAGAAACAAGGGGATCCAGAAATTCCCAGTCTTATTGGTAAGATACGTTAAATAACATGTATTATTTCTTATCGTTAGTTTTGAAGTGTAACAATCGACTTCCATCAACTTGTAGGAATATTAGGTATTTCATATACCGATGTGCTTCTTGGACGTGGTGGAGACGGTGACATCAAATTACTTCTGCAGGAGATATCTGTAGACTTGGCAGACACTTTGCTAAAGTGAGTAGAAACAAGATATCAGCTGGTAAAGTGACTGGTTACAGCTGAAATGCAAGGGTTCAAATTGTGGTAGACATATTTTGAATGCAGTTCACTACCTGGTCTACAATACCACTTGAGCTTATCTAACCTCTCCTCAGAAAGAAAGGCAATTCCAATGTCACCCTGACTGTTCACTTCCATTAGGTCCCAAAATCATCTACTATCTAGCTTTACCTCCATGATTGCTTTTACCTGTATAGTGTGATTTTATGTAAGATACTGAGGCAACTTCATCAACTCATTTGTACCAATAAATTTATGATCTGCATTTGGTACCCATAAATCTAGACCAACTACAATGCACAAGCCCTTAATATTGTGATTTATGGTTAAAGAAGTAAGTAAGAATATGTCCTGTCATTCATTTTAACTTTTTATGCCACAGTGTGGTAGGATGTTACTTATCTGGAATCAGTTCTTAAATTGATTTGTGTATGTACACATACACACATGAGAGGGGGGGGGGGTGTATACAAATCCTGGGCCCCCAGGTCACTGGTGACTAAATATTTTTCAGTTGGTGCCTAATGTTGTTGCATCCTCAGTATGGTACTTGCTTCATGTCACCATTCTGGCATCCAGAATTTTGAGGTGCCCCCTGGAAAAACTTGTGCACTCCCGTATGTGCCACACACATACACACACAACAATCAAAAGTACAATGACATCAACAACAGCAAAGAAATTCTAATGAGTTGCATTATATTTATAGTGTGCATTTAAATAACTTCATTATTGTGGTAGTTTTCATGATTTCTGTCTTTTGGTATGTGATGTAGTGTAGGCCTATATACACATCCCACAAATGGTAATCTTCATAGTCACCATTATGAGCACCTGAAATCTCATATTTTTCCATTTGTATACATACTCCAACACCTTTATTTCCTCATCACAAATAAATATTTGCCAGTCCCCAAATGTGCTTATCGACAAGGATGCTGTTTCTGATGAAGTTTGAGTAGTCCCAGTAGTCTGAACATAAGGTATCCAAAGGTATGTACCCTCATGATTGATACATTAGTGATAACTTGTGAGTTAATCAGTCAATAGGATCGCTGATAGCATTTAATTATATTTTTTGTGTTTTCAGTTCTGTATTTTTGGAGTGTAAATTCAGTATGGGCATGAATATCTAATACTCTGTTTACTAATCAGTTGCTGGAATTGTACAGTACATTTTTAGGTATTTGTGCATTTTTTTGTACAGATGGAGGAAAAGTAAAAAAGCCCTTCTCACGCAGGCAGAAACAGCGTGCACGAAAGAGAGCAAAGAAGCTTGCAGATTTAGCAGAGAAAACAAAATTTTCAAGAAGAAGTGGAAAACAGCTTTTGAAAGAAGCAGGTATGGAATGTTTTTATAATATGTACTTGTTATGTTAGCATGGGGTTGGATTCCTCCTTGTTTAAAAGACTGCTGCCACCTGGGCTTCCAAGTATACACAGAAATATCTACAAATTAAAGTAGATTTGTTATCCATGAGCTTCATTAAACCCCATAACCATTCCTACCATGTTAGGTTTTTGTAACATTTCTGCTAAAATCTCATAAAGTAAACTTAATACTTGGGTGTCTGTATCATACACAGTTTGCTCTTCAGGGTTACATACAAAGGATTCTAAAAGCCTGAGTATCACCATTGTGATGCCTGCTGGTAAATAAACTCATATAAACTCCAGAATAACATGTGTTGCAAGCTATGTTCAGACTCTGGCCACCCTGTGTCCTCTCCTCTCCTCTGCTCTGCTGTCTCTCCTCCCAATTTGCTGTGATCATTTGAATGAGTCAATCTTCATGAGTGCTATTTTTTGGTATCTTTATATTAAGTTTTGTTGACATTGTATTTTTACAGTACTGTACCAACATTTTGTAGTGGTTACTGCAGTTTGAGCTAAACAACTCGCTTGTTTGCAGAACTGTAACTATTATATTTTATTACTTAACACTGAGGTAATGTTTCTTGCTACTTGTCTTCAGAGTTTATAAATTGTTGTAGTTGTTTGCATAATTATATATCTGTTCATTAGTCTAATCCATTGCATGGGGGTATTGGATGAGACCTGGGAAGGTAAAGTGGTCCATAGTTGTACATAATTTGTTTTATGTGTAATTTGACTATTTATGTATGTATTTGTTTATGTTATTTAATGCAATATATTATTCTTATTTGTGTTTCTGTCCTTTTATTTCCAAGCAAATGGTTTGTTAAGAAAGTACTTCAAATCACCTGAGTTTAATGCAAGCAGCGACTGTTATTAACAGCACTCACAACTTTGCGTGTACTGACCATTGTGGGTCATCCTCAGGAGGAGCCTCAACAAGTGCAATGTTTTTACACTAACAGATTACAAGATATGTGACAGCATTTTGTTCCATTGTTTACTGTCCTTCTTAATCATGTCACATTTCGTTATTATAGTTACTGAATATAATACAAGTATTATATACCAAATTGTATTATGAGTTAATTTATATTCAAGTGTATTGAAGTTGTCCCTGTGCACACCTTGAAGATGTGGAGAAGTGGAGATAAAACTCTGCTTTTTCTTAACTCAACACCAGATGGGGTGAGTGGTCAGTTTTACGCACTGGTCACTTTATACCCCAGGGAAGAGCCCCATACTCACTGAATATGAGGCTGGCTGGGCTCCACAGCTGGTGTGGATGCTTTGAAGAAACCATGAGTCTCTTGCCTGTACTGAGAATCGAATTATGATGCGTTGGATATCCATCCTGTGGCCTACTATCTTAATTTCACTAATGTGTATATAGACAGATATAAGCTTCTTAAAACAGTTGTATATTTATTAGTTTAGTTTGTATTTCATCCTAAAAATTATTACAGAATGAAATTGGACATGTCCAGAGAGTAGTTACAGTAAAAAGTATAATAATTACAGTAAAAGCAAACAAACACGTAAATCATATAATTACATACATGTACGGTACCACACAAGACACTGATTAACATAGTACACAGAAGAAAGCACAAGAATTACAATATGGAGATACTTCATTAACCCAGTTCCTACAAGTTAGGAGTCAACTGTCATAAATTCTTCCACCGAATAAAAACTCTTTTCAAGTAGGAAGTTGCTAAGTATCTTTTTGAATTTTATTATGGACTTAACACTTTTAATTTTACTAGGTAGTTTGTTATAAACAAGCATACCATTGTAAGCAATACTCTGTTCGAATAGTTTGGTGTTGTGGCTTGTAATGAATAAATCTGACTTAGTCCTTGTATCATGTGAATGAAACATAGAATCAGTTTTGAATTTACTTAAGGACATTTTAATGTATAGATGAATTTCATAACTATATATACAAGGCAGTGTCATAATCTTTAATTTTTTTAAATATGGTTTGCAACTTGTAGTGCTTGAAATATTAGCTATTAATCTTATTGCCCTATTTTGTAGTTTAAAAACTTTCTTAAAATTTCTGACGTTTCCCCATAATAAAATACCATACTTCAAAGATGAATGCTTGTATGCAAAATACATGGTTTTAACAATGATGCTATGGAAGCTACAAAATTTATGCACTCTGTAATGCAAAGTGATAACAATTGTGTTATGGTGGTAGACATCCCTTGTGTTTTATAATCATTTGTGCCCCTGTGAAGTCTGGGAGACATGACTCTGCAGGTTTGTGTGAGTTGCTGCTGCAACATGCAGTAGCATCAGGTGATGCAGTGCAGTAGATGGGAATTGCTGTGTGTTATTGTGCACCAACTTCCTTGTACACTTCAGACATGTTGCTGTGGGCTGTTGTTAGCTGTATAATTTTAACATATTGCAACACAACCTTAACATATGTTGCCAACACTGTACATTGGTTTGTATTTGTGTGCTGGCATTGTATTTTACCATTTACAGTCTGATAAAGCTGTATATGTCTTTTAGTAAATATTGATGCTCCCTGAAGATGGGTATGAATAATAGCTGATACATGTGGGAGTGGTTCTCTATTCAAGGACAAGTACAGTTTGTTGGTAATAAACCTATTTATTATTGCTTTAACCAGTTTACTGTCTGCTCAAATCACTTGAACTTAGTGAAATCATAAATGAGTGTTAAAGGGAACATCCATCCACGTGCCTTCCAGCCCAAGGACAGTAAATTACTTGCAGAGTATAATTCCTATGGCTGTCTATGGTATGTGCAGTACAGTAATTACTTTAGTTACTGTAGCCTGTCCAGACAGTAAGTAAGAAATTGGTAATGATGTGAGACAACACGGTTTCAGGCGCTTTTAAGTATGGTCCCAACATTTGTCTAGAAGAACTCATGTAAACTATTGTAAAACATATAGGGATGATCCTCTTCAAGGCCAAGATTAAAATTTTGTCCTCCAGAATAAAAAGGAGAATAAAAGCATTACACAGTAAATATAAATGTATGTCGTTTTGTTTCAGATGTTACATATGGCCCTCGTATCATTAAACAGGAGGAGTCTGATCATGAGGCCGCTGGATTCACAGATGACAATCAGTACTGGCTGAACCCAGTCACTAAGAAGAAGCAGAAACAGGTTCTGGGATCTGATGGAGAAGAGCAGCAGTCAGACTCAGAAAGATGTGTTGCTGGAGAAGAGCAGCAGTCAGATGTAGATGGAAGTATTGCTGGAGAAGAACAGCAGTCAGACTCAGAAGGAAGTATTGCTGGAGAAGAGCAGCAGTCAGACTCAGAAGGAAGTACTGTTGGAGAAGAGCAGCAGTCAGATTCAGATGGAAGTATTGTTGGAGAAGAGCAGCAGTCAGATTCAGAAGGAAGTATTTTTGGAGAAGAGCAGCAGTCAGATTCAGAGGGAAGTATTGCTGGAGAACAACAGTCAGATTCAGAAGGAAGTATTGCTGGAGAAGAGCAGCAGTCAGATGTAGATGGAAGTATTGCTGGAGAAGAGCAGCAGTCAGATTCAGAAGGAAGTACTGTGGGAGAAGTGCAGTCGGGTTTAAAGGGAAGTGTAGAAAGTGAAGACAGTCAGTCTGATCAGGAGCAAATGAGTTTGAATGAAGATGAAAATTACAAAGTAAGAAAGTTACCAACCCATTAATGTCTCTTTTAATTTCTTCCACAAAATTATTTTCACTGCTGATTGATTCATTTATTATTATCTATTTATTTAACCATTTTATTGTGCAAGGATACAGTATGCTGTAATATCAGTTTTTTGTGTGTGAGATTCGAGGTTCTTACAGTGATGCTGCTGAAGATTCAAGCCTCTTTGGTGTGTTACACTGTGGTTTGGTAAATAGTTCCCGACATTTTGAAGGATTATAGTGCCTTTATTGGCACAGCTAAGCAGTCCAAGAAGTATAACTGCTCCTAAAGACAGGGTGTCTTATGAAGGTGTGGGTGGTAGGGGTAGCAAAAGGGCAGTATTGGGTGGCAAGCCAGTGGGTGTAGTAGTGATATACACTTGGCTGTGCCTTGGTTTATTGGCTGGGATGGGGTATAATGTAAAATTTGAATCAAATAAAGATTACAAAAAGGAAACTAAATTGAAAATAAATCACAGCAAAGTGTAAAGAATAATAAGAAAAATACAAATAATGAACTGTAATAAAATGAATGAAAAGCAATGTGTTGGTCCTGAAAGGGGCCATACCCAGGTACTAATTACATGACTGAGGAAGGTAAAATGGAGTGGCCTAGGATTTTGTTGTCAATGTTAGATTTCCACCAGTGGGGCTGGGAGTCTGGGATGCAGTTCAGGCAGAGTTAAGAGCAGTATTGAGGTGCCTGGATGAAATCGGGAGTGATGGGGTGAAGAGTGAAGATATTGGGGTTGTGAAAAGGGCTGTGAACAAGTTAACCGTATTGGTTAGGTGTCTTGTGGTCTGTAAGGAGGGTGTCTATGACCTGCTCTAGATCAGGCCATCCTCCATGTTTATGTTGGTGGGATGGGGCTTAATCTTATTTGACTCACTGATGATGCAGTTCTTGGAAGCATTGGGAACTACTTTCCCAGTGATACAGTGTAACATCCCAGAAGACCTGAATCTTGAGTCTTTCACGCTTGTTAGTCAGTAGACTAATGAAGTTCTCACTGATCATTCAGAGTGAAGTCATGATATTAAACATTTTAATTTTAAACATAAGAGCATTGTATCACAATATTTGGGGATGAAATATCTTACAGACGTGCAGATGCACACTGTACATTGATTATTGGCCAATGCATAGCTTACTGATACTGATACATATGATTATTGGCTGGGTTGTCATTATTTCAGTATTTACATGATTTTAATCACAGTTTGAGTCAGTTTGTGCTAAACGTGTAACTTCCCCCCCTTCACCCATTAAGGGAAAAAAAAGGCAAATGTTTAGGATAGCTTCAGCCTGCATTCTCTTAACATGAGTTGCTGTCATTTATTTTACAATACTAATTATTGTTCTTTAGAGTAAGCTTCGTCTAGAGTTTTGCAGTTGCCTTCCTGTAGTATGTATTCACACAGTACTGTCTATGTATTCAACTCTTGTAAATGCACTGATCACAGCTACAAGGTCATGTGATTCAAGTGTCTTTTCAAAAGATAGTGACTTCTGTTAACGTTAGGAGACAAACGTGTATCTTTGTTACTGTAAATTGTAACTGGGCTCGTTTTGTAAAATTCCAGAAGATGCAACTTGTGACCATGATTCTTATAAAATGCTGTTGTCAATTGTTGGGAAGCTTAACATATTCAATTCTGTAGGTGGAGACGCTGGATGACATGAACAAGACGGATGATGACGGAGGTAGTGAAGAAATGAATAATGATGACTTTGAGGATGCTGATTCAGATGGAGGAAGTAGTGATCAGAGCAGTTACAGTGCAACCAACAGCAAGAGAGATGGCAGTGATGGTGAAGATGATGACCTGCTACCTATTGAGAAGGCAGCCAAGAAACTTAAGAAAAGACTAAAGCGAGATGAGTAAGTGTTTGAAATTCTAGTGGCAAAATGATGGTTATCTGCAATATATCGTGAACATACTTGGTTTGTATGTACATAGCAGGCTATACAAGTGAGTGAGTGGCCTTGAATGGATAAAAAGTTATGCTTCTTACAAATGTTCTTGTAGAAGATATTTAAAAACTAACAGTTAAAAGTTATAATCAGGAGGAAAAAGTGTATCTCTGAAGCAGTGGTTGTAACATAATGTTATAGTAAATGTTGTCACTAGTTATCATTTTTATACACCTTAAATGCTGAGGATAGGGACAGGCTTTTGTGAATGTGGTAAATGAACCTGTGGGTGCCATAAAATGTTGGGACTTCCTTGACTAGCTGAGGAACTGTTGTCTTTTCAAGGACTCTGCTGCATGAGATACACCTTAAATAACAATAAAACAAGAGGCACTCCACAGTTACAGCTAGGCAGTGATCCGACTTGTGATCTACAGTTTTTGAAGTGTACAGTTAAAAACTCAAACACAAAATTCTGGACCAAATAGTTTGATGTTTGAATCTGTAATCTAAAAAAAAAATGTGTAAGTGTTGCATGTGCATTGAACATCATAAAGTATCATAAAGTACTGAAGTGAGACTATGTTCACATCTGAAGCCTTTGTGGCACTAAGTGACTGAACTATGGAGCCAGCTGATGTGTCATCTTAGGATAAATGAACGGTAGATTAATTGTGATCATTGCCCACCCCATATTTCATAACCAGATGTTTTATAAAAGAAAAATACAAAATTAAAAAACAAATAACAAATTCTGGTGTTAACAATGGGATATTCTAGTTCTATCTTTGGGGATGTTATGCCATGTTCACTGATAAATATTTACAAGTGTTTCGAAGGATCGGAATACCTCCATCTTCAGGGTCAAGTACTCTAGGATGAGTACCTCTGAAATTCTGGTAACTATTTACCAGTTGACATTGTAACATCTTAGAAGACGTGAATTTCCATTCATTTTTATTTCATACTTCTAAACCGTATCCAAGTTTTTATATCTTCTACTTCTTTACAAAAGTAAGATAGATGTTTGATGTCAGTTATTGTATGTACTTTACCATTGCAAATCGCAGGCAGAAGGGATGCTTGGAAAAAGAGATACCGTATATTCTCGAATCCAATCCGCACCCAGTTTTTGGCGACTTCTTAAACGAAAAAAAAAGTTAGTTCGCGATTCTAATCCGCACCTTTCCTTCAACCACCCCTTGCCCACGGGGCGACTGATTGAATAATATTGGATGTTACCAATTCGTTAAAATCCGACACTACGCCTGTGGCCGATGAGTCATACCGATAGAGGCGGGGCCTTTCTCAACAGACGTGCGCAATCTCGTCTGAAGCCAGCTGATCTTTAGTTGTTGAAACGTGGGAGGTGCTTGTTCCAATTTGTCGTGTACCGTAGTTATGGAAGAGGGACACCTGAAATCTAAACGACTCTCATATACGGCAAAGTTCAAACGTGAAGTAATTCGGTGCGCAGAGGAGAATGGAAACCGCAAAGCCGCTGCAATTTTTGGAGTTGATGAAAGCAACGTTCGACTATGGCGGAAACACAAGGCAGCGATCAGTGGGTGTGAGACGTCACGAAGGAAATTCACTGGACCCAAGAAAGGACGATTTCCTGAAATTGATGATGCAGTCTTCACGTTTTTTCAAGAGAGACGCAAGACTGGACTGTTTGTGAGTTATGATCTACTCGCGAGGAGGCGATAAAGAAGGCCAGATCTTTGAACATTCCTCGAATTATGAGTGATGACGGCGAGTCTGATGAATAATAAATTATAATAATAAATAATAAAATAACAGATTATTGTATTGTATTGTTCTTACGTTGTTTATTAATTACGTTAATTACGTTATTGTTATATTGTACAGCAGCTCAATCATTTTTCCAAAATCCAGCTCTAGACCGCGAATCTAATCCGCATCTGATTTTTTAGCCCTCTAAAACTGTAAAAAAAGTGCGGATTAGATTCGAGAATATACGGTAATTAAGAATGAAAAATCACAATTTTGTTATTATTACCTAGTTTCTAAACAATGTGTTTTTAAAAAATATGGACTTCTTGCGCCGATTTTTACTTTCATTGAATTGTTATCCAGCTGTAATATTTGTTTGTTAAATCTGGGAAGTGTATGTCAGTTTGTCTGCAATGTATATGGCAGAAATGAAATATACACAACCTTTTGGCTGGAAGTTGAGACATACGGTTGGAACTGAGAGCTGTTCCGGTGACAGTGATGTGTTGTTCTGTATGCAGGAAGCTTGCTGAAGAAGAGTTACAGATGAATGTGGCTGATCAAGATGTGTTTGTGTTTCCTTCAAAAAATGACTTGAAAGAGTCTTTGGGTCTTCAAGAGGTTCAGAGGAGAGTAAGAGATGTGGTAACTGTATTGTCAGATTTTAACAAACTTCGAGATAAGAGCAGGTATGTAGAGTACTTCTAGAATATAACACTACACTCCTTTTACCTAGTGGGACATAGCAGAACGTACTACAACTAAAAGAACACTGAACCTTTTAACGTAGTAAAACCTCTTTTAACCTTTCTCCTGCTGGAGTGGATATTTAAATTTTTGCACATGGTTTATGAAAAATGTATTATTTGAAAAGAAAAAGATAAAGTTATGAAATAAATGGCATTTTGTGGAAAATAAAACGGATGATGCAGCATGTCTTAAAAATGCACTATATTTCCTTGTTGCTCAAATATATAGAATTAATTTCTAGGGGTGTGTTGCTACGTGCATTCACACATATGAACACAGGTCTTCAAAAGCTTAACCATACAAATGCTAATTGCAAAAAAAATTTCAACTTTGTGCAGTTCGTGTGGTGTGTGTGTCAAAAATGTTGACATAATAGGAATTTCTGTATATGGCAGGAGGAGGAGACCAAATCTGACAACCAGATGTGACATTTTACTATAGAAATCATTTTCCTTGAAGGCCTGGGTTTAGGACATGTATAGCATAACAGTGGAATTCTTTCTTATTTGGTTTGGCTGTTCATCCTGAGACAATACCATCATACGTGAAACAACATAACACAACATATTGGGAGCTGGGATAGTGTAGTTGGTACACTGACTATCTACAGTCTGGACAATTTAGGGTTCAAATACTGGCAGGAGCAAGAGATTTTTCTCTTCCCCAAATCATCCAGACCAGCTCTTGGGCCGACTGAACCTCCTGTTCAGTTTGTACTGGCGTTCTTTCCCATTGGGTAAAGCAGCCAGAGCATGATGTTGACCCAGCACCTCCATTTAATACTGAGGTCAAGAATGAGTAGGGCTATACCTCTTCTCCCTGCCCTGTGCCTTCATGTTGTGGATGGCCAACCTTTTTTTACCTTTTACACGCATGCATGTGTACGCCAACACCACACACACACACACACACACACACATTATGGATATCACCAAATAAGTTGTGTAGGCAGTTTGATATCCTGTTAGTGTACAAACACTGCTTTGTCCAGTCCTGTGTGTTTCCTCAGAAAGTAGTAATAGTGTTGTTAATGTCTGATATACAAATTATCATCAGTTGCATAAACTTATTTTGTTTTTAAGGTCCCGCTCTGAATATATTGAGTTACTGCAGAAAGACTTGTGTACATACTATAGTTACAATGAATTCTTGATGGAACGATTGATGCAGCTATTTCCATTATCTGAGCTGCTAGAATTCCTTGAGGCTAGTGAAGTCCAGCGGCCACTGACCATCCGAACAAACAGCCTCAAAACTCGAAGGAGAGACCTTGCGCAGGTATATGTATATCAAAACACTTGGCTTTCTCTGGTGGAAAACTTATCTGGAATACAGTATATTGAAATTTTTTTATATTGGGTGAATTTATTTTCAGATGCAATGTTGGAAGGGAAAGGATGTATCTTAAAAATGTCCTTACCAAATTATTTTATTACTGTACTTTCTTGAAAACCTCTTGCCCATGAATAAGCCACAAGCCCATATTTAGTAGATAGAAGCTAAGTTTGTTTGTGCTTATTGAAGTACCTTCCTTAATGTACATTTCCTTGTTGCTTAAATATGTAAAGTGCATTTCTAGGGATGTTTTTTAACATGCATTCACATATGTGAACGCAAACACAGGTTGTTTAAAGGTTAATATTCTGGAGTGGAATAATCAACAGAATTAAAATATTAAGGTATTAGTGTAGCAAAAAGTTATGAGCACACCACTCAGTTACCTAGTCACTGCCAACACTTCATCACTATAAGGAGAGACCTGCCCATGATCTTCCTCCCACATGACATCATCATCTGTTCCATTCGTACTGTTTGACATACAGCACCTTATAAACATCTTGACTGGGTATTTTAAAAATACCGATTTACAGTTTATGGTATAAGTTCAGTTTCTTGAAATCGTGCATTTATCCTAAGAATACATCTGAAATTCATAATTATGTACTTTCATAAACCAGAATTAATTTTGAACCAATTTTCCAGGCTCTTATAAACAGGGGTGTGAATTTGGACCCAGTGGGCAAGTGGACTAAGGTTGGTTTGGTCATTTATTCTTCAACGGTCCCTATTGGAGCCACACCAGAATACCTTGCTGGGCATTATATAATTCAGGGTGCATCAAGCTTGCTTCCTGTCATGGCACTTGCTCCACAAGAGAATGAGAGGATTCTGGATATGTGTGCAGCACCTGGAGGAAAATCATCACATATTGGTTTGTATATTGGTATATGGTTTTGGAACTAATGTTACTGAGGAATGATTGTACAAGAATCTCCCTTTGTGACAGGTATGTATGATCTTCAGTCAGCAACTGACGGGCAAGTGAGCTTTCTGCACAAAAGTCTCTTTTCATAGAGATTGGATGATGACTGACTGCTCATATTGTAGAGCATAATGAGTTCTGAAAGTATGGAGAGATAATGTTCATGGGATATTTTTGGTGTGTTATTCTGGTATTCTTCTGAATTGAGTACAGAAATCTGTGAAACCTTTGTATGCAGTATCTGACTCGGTACATAAATGGGTACCAGATAGGCTACATTACGAGCCAATTGTATATTCACACACTAACATTGAGGTTGATATGCAACACCGTGAGCGGACACTTGACACTTACAAGGACTCTGATGCTAATATTCTACACCGTGAGCCAACATTTTACACATACTAGGACCCTGAAGCTGATATGCTACATAGGACACACATGCTAAACATATATATATATATCGTTGTGGCACTACAGCCCAAATCAGGCCTAGGCTGCCTCATTGAGGTTTCTAGATCGCACACAGTTAGACACACACCTGGTAGGCCTGCTCTGATTGAGTGATTAGCTTGTTGCAGAGGCTGCCACCTACACAACACACAACAAACACAAGACACAAACATCCATGCCCTGAAAGGGATTTAAACCCGCAATTCCAGCAATCAAGTGGCTGCAGGCCTATGCCCTAAACGGCACGGCCACCGGGATCAGCCTAAACATCATATGTTCGATGGTATTTAAGAGTTACTTATAGCATTGTTATACAGTGAAACCTCTACCCATTTTATCTGAAGGGACCAGAAAAAAGGTGCGGGAAAGTTTTAAGGGCATCAGATTTATAGAGACCACGATAAATGAATGATATTTGGAGCAGAAAAGTTGCACAGGGGAACAGCGGATAAAGGTTTCACTGTATACAAAATGCGGAGGTACTTGCACATTTAAATTTGTCAGACATGAATGCAGTTATACTGTACAAGTAGGATATGTCAGTTAATCAAAGTTTAGGGCTAGGTATATTGATTGTTGTTGAGCTAGATGTACCCTTCCTGCTTCACAATTTGCTGGTGTGTGGGAGGAGTGTTTGTCAAAGGGACTCGCTATTCTTATCAACACTTGAGTTTGTCCTTTAGTTTCTTCAGCTCCTGTAAGTAGCCCATCCATCTTTTATTGCGTGAATATCATGTTTTGTTGGCTGAGCATGTTGGTCTAATGGTCATGCTCTAGACTTATATTCTGGGTGTGCCTAGTTTGAATCTCAGCTGGGACACTGGCTATTCTGACAGGCATTTTTTTGTGGTTTTCCTCATTATTATCTCAGTTAGGCTGGAACTGCTTCCTTCTAAATCTATTCCAGCTCATGTTCATCATTCATTGATCATCCTGTTAGGGATGCTATATAGCAGGGGTGGCCAGCTAGACATGTTTTGGGAACCACACTTGAAGAGCCAACATAGGCAAGAGCTATGCTTTAATAAAATAAAATATTTTGGCCTTATTTGACAGCTTTTTATTTTTCTTCATCCAGCAATACAAGGTTTACTTTCAGTTAGTTATGAGTCTTCTTTTTTTAGAAACAATTTTAAAACATATTTCACAGTGAGCCTTATGTGCATGTCCACTACCTGAATATTGCTTTTTACAGGCAACTTGCACAAGCCGCATTAGTAACATTTGCAAGCCACATGTGGCTCATGACCTGTGTTGTGGCACCCCTGCTATGTGTCTTGGATACTGGCACCTTCATAAACTGAACCACATTCAATGCTAAATGCCCACAAAAATACACATCAGTAGTTTCTTTCTGCTCATATTTTTCCACTTGTGACAATATATATTCAGCATCTAATTAGAAGCACTATACACAACATTTCAGAAATTATATATGAGTTGTAACTTTTTAAGTGTGAAACATCCAAAAAAATATAGTACTGCCTGAGACAGCTTTTATTAACCGTTGCCGGGCATGTGTCAAACTGCAGTGGTGCACACACAGTCCAGCTGGTCAAGTTTTGCACTTTTTGTTACTAATACTGTTAACCTGAGTTAAAAGAGTTAAAATACTATGTCCACCAGCCCCATGATGCTGGGGTTTTAGTATCCCATATTTCTGATTGTTAAAATTTAATCTTATATTTATAAACTTCTGCAAAACAGAAAACATGACAGCGCAGTCTGTGTGTGTGTGTCTTTAATGTTGGACTGCTCCTGGAAATTAAATGCATTACACAAAATGAAAGTAGGCTAATTGATGGTATTTATGTGTCTGATTTCAAAGTGTTTTAATCATATTCATTTCTGTAACCTGCTTTCAGCTGCAGTGATGAAAAATACCGGTGTATTGTTTGCCAATGATGTAAATGCAGACAGAATCAAGGCAGTTGTAGGGAATTTTCATCGTCTTGGTGTTGTAAATTCAGTTGTCTCATGCTGTGATGGTCGAAAATTCTCTGCGGTAAGTCTGGGCCAGCTTCATCCACTTCTGATATGTATGTGTCTGTTCATAGGCGGACATAGGATGATGATGTTTTGTACAAAAAAGTAGTTCTCAGTCTTTTCTTTTTTAGAGATTGGTAAATAGCTGTGGGTTTTCTGAATATAGGTAGAGTACAGATAATAGTTTACAAAGTCAAGTGGTACTGGATATGTTGACTAATGGTATAAAAATTAACACCTTTGGAATTGAATTCTTAGATGCACCGTAACTACTGTGTAATGACTGAAATTACACGGCTAGTTGTAAAGTTGTAATTTGTCCAGTTCTGGTAAAGTACATGTAATATACAGCTGACTCGAATTTGTGGAGTGTCATAAATTAACCTCTTGAATGGTATCCCAGCAGTGTTGTAGGATTCTGTCTGTCCCTCCATGATATGTTCCAAAAAAGTTCCTGTTGGTCACTATTCATTATGTGCAAGTGTTTCTGTGTGTGGCGTGAGTGCTGTTGCACCTAGTGCTTATGTTTCTCAGAACCACAAGGAATTGTTAGCAGTGGCCTTCTGGTTGCCTTAACAGAGTATCTCACACTTCAGGCACAGGCACACAGGGTGGCAAAAATGTTGTGTAAAAGTGACTTAACGTTTTAAACATATGTAACAGTTGAGGTTTTCACAGTAGTGATTGTGAAGATTACAGTTTCTGGGATATGACACTGTACAGTTTGTTAGGTAGGTACCTATGTTTTGGGGGAACCTCCTGCCTCCATCTTCAGGTTAGAAAGGAGAGTCTGAAGATAGAGGCAGCAGGATTCTGTGAAATGTTCCTGTCTACAAAACTAAATGGTTACATCCATAAAGACACTTACCTTCAAATGATGATTGCATTGTTATAACTGGACATGACACTGTTTTGCGATATGTTTGTGGGGGTCCATAAATGAAGAAACTGGACTGATTGGTGAGCTGTGTTGTCTTTACAAAGTATATGGGCCCAAAGACATGCCAGTGTAGTAACAAACTTGGCTCGTCTTTCTGTATACTCCCCACAGACTTTATGCGTATAGGTAAACGTGCTGGTGGTGAAATGTAGAAGAGAGGGAAAATGAAATATGAAAATAAAATTGGTGCATGACTTTTTCATATTCAACTCCATGGCTCTAGAAATAAAGTCACTCACAGGCAAGTTAACAGAAACAGATGAATAGAAAATATAAAAGTATTTGTATGAGGCATACTGCTAGTCCCTTGGTGAATGGATTTTCAGAAGTGGCTAGTACATTGAAACTGCATTTCTAGAGCCCTGCTTATAATAATTACAGAATAAAATTAAAGTAGTGTGATGCACATGAAAGTGTTCTGTATGTTTCAGGTGATGAAGGGGTTTGATAGAGTCCTTCTGGATGCCCCATGCTCTGGCACAGGGGTAGTTGCCAAAGATCCCAGTGTGAAGACAAGTAAGGATGAGACAGATATCACACGTTGCTTTACCCTTCAGCGACAGCTGATATTAGAAGCCATAGATTGCTTGAAAGCTAATTCATCCACTGGTGGTTATCTTGTATATTCTACGTGTTCTGTGTTGGTAAGTACTGTACTTAAAGAGTGATGGTGTAATTCATGAAGCTGTGTTAGACCATTTTATATTTCCAGAAAAAAACAAAGTGTAAATACAAGCAGTGGCATCAGGTTTAGTAAGTCTTATACTAGGAAACATTTGTTCATTGTTTCTGAAGGGAATGCAGGGGAAGAAAGCAATAAATGCCAAAAAATGACAGATTCAGGCAACTGTTAAAGGTGTCAGATTTACGGGGACCACAATAAATGAGGAATACTTGTGGGAAAACGATGCACAGGGGAATGATGGATAGAGGTTTCACTGCATATGCCAGTGTTTCATGGCTTGGCAGTCATGCAGTATGTAAAATGACCATTACATGGTGTCATGACAGTGCCACAGTGGTAAATAATAGAAAATATATGTTTTGTCACAATCTATAGCATTTTTGGTATATTTTTACTTAGGTATGGGAGTATATATAGATTTATAAGATTGTAATACAAGTAAACAGTTTCTGTATTGCAATACATTTTTAGGACAGAACTGAATGAAGATAGGGTGCTCTTGCTATGATTTGAATATAAGATACTGCCACAAATTGTGATTAATGCAGATTAAAGTTAACAATCGTGAACATTAATTGGTCAGAATGGTGTAAACATTTATCATGGCATGTGGTGAACTTGAATGATCACCCATCCAAGTCAGGACCATAAATATTGTTGCTGCTGTTGGTTCATGATGTTCAGAGGTGTTCCAAGCAGTACCAAGTGTGATGATGTTACTAAGCTGACTTCTGTTAATGTGGATGTCCCAGACACATGTTTCTTGGGCTGGCACTTGTGCTTGCATGGTGGTTGCATCATTATTATGTTCACAAATTCTGTGAACATAATTCAGAAATTAGAAATGCAGGTAGTCATGTGTCCTTCATTATACATTGCATCCCACATTTGCCACTGAAATGTTCCCCACTCCATAATTTGACACTTATCAGATGAAATCTGTCACCACTCCTCATTTTTTCACAATCATCATCATCATCACCATCACCACCAGCCATGAATGTATCAATGCGCAATGATGCACAGAATTTTCACTGTCACTTTCAAATTTTAATAAACTTTCCTCTGAATTGCTAACATACAAAGTTTCTGCCATTTATTGTGACAGCACATCATATCTGTTCCCTGAGTTCTGTCTGCTCTTAATTTCTTGTGAATGCAATTTTTGTTAGGGTTGTTCCCAAATATTTGGACTGCCCTGTTCTTTCTAAGGATTTAGTACCTATCTTCATGTGATTTTGTTCTGCATTCTCTTCATGAGACATTAACATATACGTGACTTTTTCAGAATTTACTTCCAGACCAATCTCTTTACTAGCAACTGATGAAGCTTCTGTGTTTTTTTTTACAGTATGTATGCTTTCATCCAGTAAATTAACATCATCGGCACGGACTGGAAGCTGATGTGTCCCGTTGAATTTCAGTCCCTCCTGATTTGCTTAGACCTTGTTAGTGGCATATTCTAAAGCAAGATTGAAAAGCAATAGCAATAAAGCATCTTGTTTCAGACCTTTTTTTAACTAGGAAATTTATTAGAACTTCCTAAACAGGAAATGTTTCAGACAGATGTTGACCTGTATAGACTTTGCTATAGGCTTCATTTAAATTAATTTTAAACAAGCAAGTATTTGGGCTTTTGAAGCAGTGCAGTTGACATCTTTATGATTGTGGGGTATTGTGCTCCATCATTGCATGTCTGTTGCCCCACCCACTGGTGGTGTACAATATGCCAGAAGAATGAAGATGTCAGATTTTAATTTTATGAGTATACTAGCCTCAATGAGCATATTATAGAAAACATCCTTTCTAAACAAATCATAGGCTTTCTTGAAATTTATAAATACTTTTGTTGTACATACCCTGTGGTTTTAGTCATTACTGTTAAATGCTGACTACTTTTATCACTGTGTGTGTGTGTCACGAGTGTTGTTACGACATACACATTTCAACACCTGTGCTTTCATTATCTGTGTGACCTTTGTTAATGAAAGTTCTCTACTTCTGGTTGTGTCATTTACCTTGGGTTTTGTTGCAGTTTGTTTAAACTTTGTTAATTGCAATTCTTTGGAGCCATTTTTCTGTTATTGCCTCTCTTTTCACCATTCACTGCATGCTGTCACTGTTCTGACTAGTATATTGTAGGTTGTGTTTGTGTATTGCACTGGTATGTTGCTTTGTATATGTGGGAGATTATGTCTGTATATCTGTATATTGCACTTTCTCTGTAGTGTTGTTGCACTTACGTCTGTTCTTATTTGTCACACATCTGTGTTCCATCTGTTGTTACGGTGTGCTTTTCTTATGATCTGCACGTGTTGTACTCTGTGTCTTTATGCACTAACATCTGTTTCACAGTTTCACATTACTTGAATATGGGCTAGCCCATACAGTCATATTTCGTGTTTCTGTGTTTAATGTTTTGTACCTTTTCAGCCAGAGGAAAATGAATGGGTAATTGACTATGCTTTGAAGAAGAGAGATGTAAAACTTGTACCAACTGGATTAGATTTTGGCACAGAAGGGTTTACAAATTACAGGCATCACAGGCAAGTGTTATCTTACAGTTTCTCCATTGGTATATGGAATTTTAATTTATGTACTTCATAGAGAAGGAACAGTTTATATTTTGGGTCACCTCAACTGTTGTCACTTGCAGTTTCAGGATTTGTTGCGATTCTCAAACATATGTGTTCAAAGCTTCGGATTATGTCAGTACAAAGATGTGGAGTTGCCTGCATGTGTTAACTACAATGTTGCTGTGAATATGATAGTAGACTGTGACCTGGATAAATTTTTATTTTCACCCAGTAGAAGTATCCACACTGTGCGATCTAAGGCATAGGTCTGTGTCTGCTTGATTGCTAGAATTGTGGGTTTGAATCCCATTGAGGGCATGGATGTTTGTCTCTTGTGTTTGTTGTGTGTTGTGTGGGTAGTGGCCTCTGTGGCGAGCTGATCATTCATTTACAGGAGTTAGACTGTGTGTGTGTGTAGCTGCAGGGGGAAAAAGTATCCACAACTCGTTTAACGTTTAGTTCGAGCTCTCGTTAAAATGAGAGGAATGATTCCATGAATATGATGCTATGCTTGGACCTTTTTTATTACACCCATTTTTAAGTTGATGTTTAGTGTCTTGTAAGCCTGGTGGCCTATGCAGTGATCTGAGGTCAGAGAGAGGCTGGCTCGTGTGTACTTTGTGCATGTATTTTTCCCTCACCTTTGACAAAGACAAAACAGTAACAAAGAAATAGCATTTGTAGATTAACTTACTTCCATTTATGATAGTAGATAGCATATTTTACATTAAATTATTTGTAAAGTGTAATTGTAATCTCATTTTATATAGTTCATTAACCTTTTTCTTTGCACAGTAGGCACCTCGTTCTTAGGTATCAGGCCATTTTAAGAAATGATTGACAACCCTGCATTCCTGGAGTGCATATGATGCACCACACATTTTCATGCTGAGGCCAGGGAAAGATTTAATCCATGCTAGTGTCACTTAATTCTTTTGGCCAGTGTTTAAGATATGCCTTGCAGGGGACATCAGTGTGCATTTAAGTAATAATAGACTGGATGGAAGTATGAAATGAATATGCAGCAGATTTTCTCAGTTCCTAGCATTACGTCCTCTGCTTTCAAATCATTAATGTGACTAGAATTGTCATTTAGTATAGTAGTAATTATTTTGGAATTGACTTGTGGCAGCTTTCTCGACCCTTAAGAACACTGTGGTGTGTAACTCATCACCTGCTTTTACATTAAAATAATGTAGAATTTTGACCACAGAGGTTTTTAATGGACTTGATCTGATTCGTAGAAGAAACATTAATTACATCCCGAACAGCGTTCAGCGAGTTGGTCTTTGTAATGGAGGAACAGTGTGTTCTGCTTGAGGTACAATCTAAATATTTTAATGTTATTTAGATAAAACATCATGCTTCAAAATGTTAACAGTTGTGTCTTCTGTATCAGTGTCATAGGATGCCGTCTGATGCAGTGTAATGTGACGTAAATGTTTTTCTATTGGTAAAACATGTCTGTTGAACTTAATTCGAGTTTAGGAAGAACGTAATCTCCAGGGAGAAACACAGATTCCAGATTTTGAAAAAAATATTGCTTGTACAAACATACAGAATACACAAAATGTAGTTTCTATGATTTAATAAAAACTGCATGGACCAGGAATAATAAATCTACTGTGATAGTGGACCGGTTGGGTGTATATTTATTTTGCCTGAAACTCTCTTCAGCCATCAAAAATACAGAATGCAACTGTGAACATTTTGATGATAGGTTTGAGATTTTTGACAACACATTTGCATGACATTTTGTATAAGGCTATGTTGACAGGGGAATTTAAGCTAAAGTATTATTTGTATGTCTCCTGAGTTGGCACCTACACACGATTTTGCCACTAACACATGCTTAATTTGATGTTATAAAACTTTCTTTGCGATGGATCTTAGAAAACCATAATCTTCATTGGATAGGTTTTGTTTTTTATATTATTTTTAGACAATATTTTATATTTCAGGTTTCATCCAACAATGAAACTAACCCGAAGATTTTATCCGCATACTCACAATATGGATGGGTTTTTTATTGCGAAGTTAAAGAAGTTTTCCAATAATATTCGGAAGTCTAATGTGGAGGAGGAAGAAGCAAATGTGATGCATAAAACAAAACAGTAGAAAGTGGAGCCTGCCACAATCTGTTTAATAAATGAACACTTGTAACTACATGTATGTTAGTTTTAATATAAGTTCATCTTTTATAACATCAAAATACAGTAAACAATAACAAGGCACTTGGTAGTTAGTGCACTGCAAGCAACCCTTAAATACCCATTCTTTGCCCACATTCTGTTCCGAATAAAGTGCAGTGCTTAATGGAACCATCCATTTTTCTCTTATAAAATGTCAGAATCTCCAAGTAGCTGAAGCACTCGTGTAAAATAAATATATTTTTTTAACGTTTTGGGACAAATTTATATTGATGAGTAATTTCCCAAGTGGACTCAGATCTTATATTTCCTATCACACAACTGGAATTTCAGCGCCTATCATTAAAAGAGTAATGCCTTTCTCTGAATTTTTAACAACATACTGCATTCCACGCTCGTCGTGTGTTATTCAAATTTTTTATTTTATGTTAAAAAGGTGGAGCATTTAAACATTTGCTTCCTTTTGGTCCTGCATGAAAGGCTGTGATATTATAATCTGTAATGAGCTTAAGGTTCAAATCTTGGGGTTGTTACACCGTGTTGACTGCTTAGGTGTTACTGACAGTTTGAGGGAATGTAGGATAGTATTTATTTGCCAATTGACATGGTGTAACAACCCAGAAGGAGAATCTCACATCTTGAACTCCAGTAAACTACATTAACAAACATGAACAGCAACAGGGCACTTGAACCTCATAATTGATGCTTGAAAATTGGTGAATGTCAAGAAACAAACTTTGAAGTGTTGCTTTCAGTAAATTTAGATTTTGAAGTAGGTGTGGTGTGACATGACATACCTGGTGATAAGTTTTGTAAATAGATACAATTCTAAAGTTCTTTTTATGGCTGTACACTCATGTTACACATATGATTGCTGTTTCTGGAATATGAAGATGGAGGCAGTATGTTCCACTGAGACCGTGGCACCACTTCTCAAATTGCATGGTGCCATCCTGTGGAAGACTGTGGTTTGGAGGCTTTCTGATTTTCCATTATGTTATGATGGTGAGGGCTTGGTGTAGAATAGTGGGTGACTGTGTTGCCAGCCTTACGTTACATAGTTCCACAAATTATCCGTAGGGTGCACTCTTTAGCCACGAGACAGGGATGTGGGGTTAACAGATGGAAATGCATTGGATGGGTGATGTATTCTGCTGCACATTTCCTGAGACCCCTTTTGTCTGTGGAGTTAACTGTCATGAGCAATAACAATAGCAAACACAGCGCCAACAAAGAAAACTGCACTTAATGTCATGGTTAAATCACTTACAGTGAAGCATTGTAGATAATCTGTGCTATAGATGGTACAGACTGTGGATCAGAATGGTACTAGAACATCAGTCACAGCCCGTATCCGTTATGGATCTCATGAGTCAAAGCAGGCTTGACTGCTTGACCCATGGAGATGGAGACATCACGATTCTTCGAAACTCCGGGAACCACCCGCACAACGACAGCATCACATTCCCAATGACCTCCATATGTTCTCTCTTACCTGTTAGATCACTGTCGTCTGCTTGACTACGAGACTCTTGAAGGTAAAGGCATCACAATCCTTCGAACTGTAGGGAACCACCAAAATAAGGAATGTAAAACCTCAAAATAATTATCACCGTTGTAGTTCTTTATTACAATTGCAGTTTTACGACGCATAATTTTAGTGTGCCCCTTTCCTGTGTTAGATTTGGCGGCTACGAACAGTTGTGCAAACAGCACGCGAAGGAGGGTTAGGAAAAGCGGCGGTAAGAGCCATTCAGTCGCCGGGGTTTGGTGCCGGTTACATAACGCTGTGATGTATTGCATGGATTATCGAAACTGGCGGTAAAATGTCATGCATTCGTCAGTCTTTAATGCGTAGGCCATAATGGTGTGATGTATTGCGTGCTGTACGTATTATGAATCAAAAATTATTTCACTTCATTATGTTGTATTATGACCGCACACAAATGTTCAACAGCATTATGAATAATATTTTATACGGAATATTATACATATTCCTTGCAGTAATTGGTATAAATAACTTGTATATTTTATACGTAATTTCACCCAAACTAGACAAACGTGGAAAGTACGAAGAGAAGACAAATGTAATGACTTAAGTAAAGAGTAGCTTTCACTGAGCCGATTTTCACGAAATTGACAAATCATTTCAATACATTTTTGTACAAATCTCGGACGGAAAATGTTGAAAAATCTGGGCGAAATTTTGTTTACTCTCGTAAGTAAACTATGGCTTATCTGTAAACTTTAGCTTGTACATCCTGTTGTGAATTCGTACAATGAAGCAAAAGATACACAGACCATCGTTCACGACTACATTCTTTGCAGGTAATCGTCACTTAGTACAACATGTTTCGGCCTCAACATGATGCCTTGTTATGCTTAACATCCTCCAAACACACGTCTCGTGGGTTCTGTAGTCTGTCTTACGACAGGTCCGTAGCCTCTTCCAAAGCGAGTTCTCCATTGAGTGCGATCTAGTGCTTCCTCTTTCAATTTCCAGTATTTTTGTCCTTATAACCGCGTGGTGTCTCCCCTAGCAACACTTCCCCCCGGAGATCCGAATGGAGTAGTTTACCTCCGGAATGTTTTGTCTCCAGAGGAAGCATCTCGCATATGTCTCTGTTTCTGGAAGAGACTATCCAGGAAAAGTAATAATGTGGTAGTTTTTCCATTTGCTTTCCACATCACAGTACAGCAGCCATTCAGATCACTCTGGTCACGCCTGTTGCTACACGATCATGAACCATTTCGAGCATCATTTGCTCTGTGCTTCAAGTCGCTGCTTCCGGCATCAGGGGAGTTTTTGTTGGATTTCCCATCTCCTAGGCATCTCTCTTCGTCTGGTTCCTACCCTCTTGATTTGTCCGGCTTGGGAGACCATACTGGTAGCAAAGCTGTATCAAGGCTAATATACACATGATAACTCAGATATCTACAATCAAAATTTAAAGATAAGCAAAGAAATCCATGTACGGGAACAGTTTTATAGAAAATATACAAGGGTTCGACTGGATAAAACGGAGGATAAATTTTTTTAAATTTAAAAACGTTTCAAAGTATGCAGCAGTACCGGCCATATTTTTAGCTGTATATTGTTTAGCAAAATATTTTATACAATAACGGCCACTTTACAGTTTTAATCGCTTTGGAGCTTGACGTTTTGAACTTGAATGTTGTTTGTAAAGGATGAGACCTCATTTTTCTTTTTACCTTATGGTATACACTGATATTTCATCGGTACTTGCACAACATGCGATATGGACCAGAGGTGCGTAGATCAGAGTAAAGAACGTAAAGTTGGTAGGATTGATAGAACCATGTACGTCCTCCCACGTGGTTGTTTCATTTGACATGAGCGGTGGAAGGCAAAGTGTGTAAGAGTGTGGCGTAGTAAGGTTATGTGATATTCAGTTTTCGTATTCGTTTTAATTCGGCCTCCTTTTTGGAACTGTGAGAAACAAGTAAGTGTCATATATTTCATGGAACTTTCTTCAAGGCATTGGTGTGTTACGGTTCTTGAAGTGTTGCAGTCCTCCGTAAGGTATCCTACAACGAATTTACCTAAAATTTTTACATGCCATGTAGCCACCATTTCATATATGTAGTGGCTTCTCACCATTCCTTATTTTGTTTCGGAGGTTTTGGTGGGGAAATTGTTAAAGTGTGTTATACGTATTGCCTTTTTAGAGCGTTTGTAGGGGACGTGATTGACCATACGCCGGTTGACTTATTTTGCACAAGAGGAATCCAGGGTATTAATGAGGGGACGCTGAAAGTGAGTTGGACTTTTGATTTCCAACTTCATTCTCCCATCTTCGACATTTCAGATACATTATTCTTAACGATAATGCACTGGTTTGAAAGTTTCCTAATAATTCGTATGTATTAACCACTAACCAAAGGACCACAGATTAATTTCACATGTTAGTGCCTGCAGTGCTCTTTTTAAGTTCGGGCCTGAATATTCTTAGTACCTCCATGGCTGTTACTGTCACTGCAAGTGCTGATGACTGTTATACGCTGCTGTATTAGGAGCTGCTTGACTTATGTAGGCATCATATTTCATATTGTTTAGTAATATAGTTTAAAATGTATCTGATGGGCCAGTAAATGGAGCAATTGGCATGCATGTATATTATCATGTAAAAATTTGGAGCACTCTTGACAATGAAACAGAAGAAGCACACAAAACATTGACTCATGCAGGGGGTTCTTAATAGTATGTAATTTGAAGTTTGCAGATGACATATTTTCTGTTTTCAGTTGACGTAATGTGGAAGAGACCATTGTTTAAAATTCTGACTCCATGAATTACTCCATTATAGTTCATTGTTATTTTGACAGCTCTAAATATAAAAAAAACCGGAAATTCGTGAGTGATTTATGTAACAGATTTGTCTATATGATTATTATTGAAGTGTTTATTAGGTTCTGCATTCCCTGCGATATCTTGGTTCAGATAACCAAATAGAGGCACTTTATGTGGGGACAGTATTTTATTTTAATACCTGCTATTGCCCTTATCTCTCTTTGGAAGCTTTTAAACTGTTGGGTCATTATGTATTTTCTTTGTCTGTTTGTCAAATATTGGCTGAAAAGTTGTGTATCTGAAGAGGCCTGATTTTAAAATGCAGTATTCACAAAAAGGCGCTGGGTTAGAGTTATATTTATAGAGTTAAGTCTGAAAAATATTGAGTATAAAATAATGTATAAATTAAATAGGCTACCATAAAATGGTTCACCACCACACTGCAGGCTCAAATTACAAATAGTCTTAGAGGCAGATATTTTTTTCTCAGTGTCTTTCCAGCTGCAGTTATGTACATTATTACAAGAAGTTTTAAAGTTTATGTCACTGGTATACAAAAACATGAAAACAGCCCATTAGATGGGGCGTAGAGTTATGTGATGTTGAACATCTTGAAAATTACTGTAATTTTAGGCAAGATAATGAGGGTGGAAGAGGGGCTCACTCTTGCTTGTGAAACTCATACAAGTTCAGCACGCAGATGCATTTTATGTTGCTGTTTCATATTTAAAGCAGTAAGAAAAATGATATGAAAAGTTTGGGAGAACATTTCAAGATATGTTAATGGTAATGGTGGTGTGACTTATGTTTCAGATTAGTGTTGCAAGAAATTGTCTTGTTGCTCTTGATTAATACACTTACATTAACTGAGTGTGGTAGATCTTCTGCCATATAAAAAGTGAAGATTAAAATGTCTTGATGTAAATTTACCCAGTATTCTGCATGAATGTGAAACTAAGGTAACGGCAAGCAAGGGTGCTGAGGAGAACGTTTGGTTCTAAGATGTAAATGGAGTGGCAGCGCAAAGGCTGTGTGGGCAAAGATCAGTGCTTTATTGTTTGGCATGAGGAAAGTTTGCATTACTGTGCATTCCAGTAAGGTACTTCTACACATAACATGAGCACTAGGAAGCTACATGGACCACCATTTTGATGAATCATAGCTCAGAGGGGTAGATGCTGTGTGCAGGTGCAGAATGCTGTTGCTTTGTTTAATTTCTCGGCCTTCAGTAGTCACCACCCATATCCTGCTTACAGTACATCAGGAGACTGGAGAAAACTGTGTAACGATTGTACTCTGTAAGCTAATTAAGGAGGATCACATGGGCAGTGTATGTAGCATGCTTAATAAACATGGCAGATGCATACAGAGTTTTGGTTGAAAACGCTGAAGAGAAGAGACTGCATGGAAGACACAGTTTGTAGATGGGAGGATAATATTAACATGGATTTAAAGAAATAAGGTGTGATGATGTGAACTGGATCAGTCTGGCTGAGGATAGTGCCTGCAGACAGGCTTGCTTAAAAACTGTAATGAATGTTCACATTATGTAGAAGGAGGGAAGTGTATTGTCTGGTCAAGCAGTGGCAGCTTGTCAAGAAGAACTGTGCTGGAAGTTAGAGCAGGAGGAGGTTTATTTTGTTTATGGTTTATTTAAAGAACACTGTTAAAAGTAGCAAGTAGTGAGTCAGACTGTACTGAATTAGAAATGGTGTGGAAGGAAGTGAATGTAGCATAATTTGAGGTATTATGTAAGTGTGCTTGGAGGGACTGAGGAAGATCTAAGAGAAAGTCCAGTCATGATAGGTTGTCTGTGAGCCAAGATTTGAACCTGGGACCACCTGAATGTGAAGCAGGAATTCTATCCTAAGGACCATGATGTTTGGTCACCCTTTTACAAATGTGATTCTTAACCATATGAACTGTTTGAGTTCTATGAAATGAAATAGCTTTTCACTGATTAAGGGTTGAAACATGTTTAAGGAGACGATTTGGAATGAGGTTATCTCAAGGGATGTATCTAAAGGCAATTCATCTCCATTGTGTTTACAGTCAAATAAAACCAACAAATGATCAGTCAACACAACCTTTATTGTAACAATATCAACAGATACATGTTTTGGCTACATTAATAGTCATTATTGGGCTGTAAAGAGGAAAATAAAAAGTTTGAGAAGCTACTGCAAATGAAGTGAGATATCTCAAACTTTACAACAAATTCATTCGCAAAATTGGTATAAAATGTGTAGTCTAAAATAAAATAGGCTGTACATACATTTAAACAGCATGTACATGTAAGGCAGTGCAGTGTAGCTGTGTGTGATGTAGGTTAGAAATGCATATCTAAGTAAAAATTACATATCGAAGGAAAAAATTAATTTGTAGGCCCTTTTTTAGGTGGATAATGAGAGAGGACAATGAATGTATATTTTCTTATTTAGGATCCTTCAATGAACTTTTTATAGTTGGTGATATGTGCAAACTATTAGAATGACATACTGATGTGTACTTACTGTGGAAAAAAAATTTTGATATAGTATGAAATTATGTAATTATTTTCTTCTATACAGCTTGATGATGGTTATTAATATAGCTGTTTATGTAGTTACAATATATGTTGTGTTGACAGATTATTTGTTGGTTTAAAGGGATGTATGTTTTGTTACCTG
Source organism: Reticulitermes speratus (assembly GCA_021186555.1). Lineage (NCBI taxonomy): Eukaryota > Metazoa > Arthropoda > Insecta > Blattodea > Rhinotermitidae > Reticulitermes > Reticulitermes speratus. The sequence goes on from JAJKFL010000010.1 coordinate 14,085,020, forward strand.
TAGGTAGCAATATGATATCAAAATACAGAACAATTTTTATGATTCTTTTATTGTTATGGGAGGCTTCTCTCTCTCAATTTCTTGACACTATGTTAAGGGCCGGGATCTTTGCTTAGTCACGTAGTCTTTGTACCACACATAGAATAGAATAGAATAGAATAGAATAGAAAAAAAATAGAATACGAGTAGGGCGGGCATCATAGTGTCCCATGCACATCAACTGCGCTTGATCTTTTGTGCAGCCCTTATATTCATGTGTTTAGCAGCCCCTGCACTTTGAACAAAGTGCAGTATCCTGCTAATAGAGATATCCTTGAAGTCCCCTGGTTTCATAAAGTAATGTCCCAGGTACCTGAATCTTAATGCTGCCAAAGCCTTGTAGTCGCAAAGAACATTTGGGGCCATTTCAGATGCCTGTTTGCATCTGCCATGCTTGGGGCTGTCTACCAGCCCCAATTTAAATAGGTGCCCTTTTAGCAGCCCTGTCAGTATTCTTAGCTGGTTCCTATTCAAAGTAAGTTGTTCTCCAACTCTTTTAACAGAGGGTCTTTTAAGAAAGCCCGTAGCTTGTCTTTATCCACGAATGGACTGCCAATATTCTACGTATATCCTATTTGTCTGTCCCCTGATCACCTCCCTGGCAATCTTGGCAGATATGCCCAGGGCAGGCTCACGTCCTATAAATGGATGTGAGGAGCCCTGTCTAGCCATTTCATTCCCATCAATTCCCATATGTCCTGGTACCATATTAGTTGAAACCTGTTATGTTCTGCCAGTCTCACCAGGGACTGATGGCAGTCCCAGACTAGTTTAGGGCTGATCTGGAAGTTTTTAAGCGCTTTGATGGCTGCTTCACTATCAGAGAGAATGTAAATGTACTCCCTTTGTAGCCCTTTTCTGTATTCTCCATTGTGCATGCCTTGATGGCATATATTTCCACCTGGAATACCGTGGTGTAGAGTCGGAGACTGAAGCTATGCCCCTTGTTCGAGCCCCATTTATACACCCTGGCACCAGTACCCTCATTGGTCTTGGACCCATCCGTATACCAGACCAGACCTCCTTTGTTGCCTGGATTAAATCCATTCTGCCATTTATGCTTATTAGAAAGATGGACCTTGAATGGCTTGTGAAATACATATCTTGGTGTTATTCTGTCAGTCCCCGTTAGATCAGGATGCTTAGGAAAACATTAGGACCTAACTGATTGCCTCCAAGGAGCAGAACCCTAAAAAAATTAAGGTATCTGAGGCAGTTCAGGAAGTCCTTGCCTTATTATCAAACACAAGGATTCATTAGTGTGTTCACAAGAGCCTGTCACTGTGCTGTATCGTTGTATGACTAGTTTTGTAGGATGTAATGCTGTGTAGTGTGGTGGGTGGTTACTAGTGTTTGGAAGGAACATGCCACCTTCATCTTGAAGGTTCCAGTCGCCTAGGACTAGGGTCATGCTCAATGGTGTAGGTAAGCAGTCAGACCCCCCCCCCCCCTCCCCACCTTGAATCAATAATTGTGAGCCCCACTATAATTTTTAGTGAAGTTACTGCCACATTTCTTAACGGGGATCAAGAATACTGCCTTCCGTTCGAAGAACAGAATCCAGTCTGGAAAAACCCAAAACAAATGTTATTATCCTCTATGTCTGGGGATCCTGCCATGCTGCAGGATTTGCTGAGGTCTTATCTATGCCACTGGTTACATCCTGAACTTGGGGACACCTATTTCCTCGAAAAAGTTGGTAATCATCTATAAAACGTCTTGGCATTGCATGTCAGAATACAAGTCTTATATGATGAGGACCTTAGGTAGTATAATTATTTTGATCTGGGGACTTCACATTACACCAGACATGCAAGAGCACTTGAATGGTTTTTGTTTTCTTCGCCATAGTGGGTAGTTATTTCCTAGAAGCTAGCATATGTAGTTTGGGAGTGATTTACAAGGGCACAAATAAACATTCATTACAAATTAATATTATTGTATTTCACAATTATATTGTGAATCTAATAATGATACATTTCATAATGTAGTCATGATAATAAAGAGACAAGTAAAAATTCAGCTTTGGCTGTGATGTAAATACTGAATTGTAAAAAAGTGTCAATGATCCGTATACGTATTATTCTTTCTCATTTGCACTCTGTGGTACACACACTCACTCTCACTTGAACAGTTCATAAATAAACACAAAATAGAGATGAGTACTACAAAATCACAACTAAGATACTGATATGTGTATGATTACAACACAACATTCATACATGAAATGCAGAATATAAAAAATGTACACAACTTATGTAGTTAGAAACATTCGATCTCCCTGCATTTCTTAAATTATTTACAAGGATTTAAACTTTGAAATGTAACTTTTTTTTTTTTTACAATAGGAACTTGGTGAAATTAGTTGTCTTTATACAAGGCTGGTTGATATTTGACCCGGCTTCTTCAGAACGCATATTATTTTTGCTTTATCAAAGCAAAGGTGTAAGTGAATGATTGTTTCTGCACTACTCTAACTGATGTTCACCTGTTTTAAGATTTCACATACAGAACCATAGCATTTGTTCAGAAAAAGCGTCTCAGCTTTGTTAGTGTGCATGTGATTGGTGAGAGTTTGTGGCCAAGGGTGAAATTGCCCGTTGTGTCATGGCTGTTCTCGAGCGCAGTACACTATTTATACACCTGTTTTTGACAGTGCATTTTTCGTGATCTGTGTTCTGCAACTCAGGTGAATGTATGACGGCTCCGAGTTGTCCTTCGTGAAAAAAATGTACACATGCCTGCTTTATGTTCTGAGTTCTACGGGTACCATCTTGCCATGTGACTAAAACATATGTGAAGCAAGATGTGAATGTGGAAGAAAAATTTATGGAATGACTAAAAAATGATGGTGAAACAACATTACAAGATAAATAAGAATTCTGAGTCAGGTTTAACCACCTGTATAATGTAAGAGATCAGAATGATGCTACAAACCAGGCTTATACATGCTTCCTGGTATAAATGTTATTTGAACATCCTAATTTTTAACAGTATCATAATGCATCTCAGTTTGCAACATTTAACAAGAAAGAGTTGTGCAAATTTTGAGGTTTTTCATAGTGGTGTAGCTGAGGATTGTTTTCTTCTGGGTTGTGACACTGCTTCAGTGGTTATTTGGATCCCCACCTTTAAAGGAATATAGTGGCAACATATTCAAGTGTTTAAATGCTCAAAATAATTCTTCAGCATTTTGTCCCTTGAAGATGAGGCCACTACACTTCCTCGTAATGTTGGGATCCAGTTACCCATAGATGCAGCATCATATCCCAGAAGAAGGTAATCCTGAGGGCACGGTTAATTGTGCGACTGTTAGCAAAGTAGAATTTCAAGGGATTTTAATTTATGCTGGATGTATAAATAGAGGTCACTCATACTGCCTCCTCCTCTTTGATAGTGAGGGAGTGGAACACATCTTCATCTATATTGTCATTCTCTGGAATTATGTTATCCTCATCCTCAGGTACAATAATTGGTGTTGCTCCATCATGTAAACTGGATCGTGACAAAGAACGTCTGTAGACTTCGCGTGAGACACTCCTTGTGAAGCTGAGCCTCCTGGACAGTATGCGCTGCATTGGTGGTTTTGGTGTAATCTCTGGTGTTGCAGGTTTTACTGGGACAGGGGCAACTTTCTCAATCCTGTATGAATCAAGGATCTCATCTGCGTGCTCCTGAATCACCTCCCAAGCATGATCTAAATAAAGAAATGGATTAGTTTATTATGTAGTTGACACCATATATTTTCAGACTGATTGTGTGCATGATATTGAATTTAATTTTTTAATCATTAATTTAATTTATGTTGTTGCTGATTAATAATATATTAGAGGAATACTCCTGGGGACGAACAAAGTAAAAGCCTGAATGTAGGGGGAACTTATACCACAAAAGTGAAGTCTGGCTTCAAAATTTGTATGCAGTCTACAAAGTTAATAATAAAGTATGATAATTTTTTAAACGAGTCAGGCTGCTCTAACCAGAAAGAATTTAATTGAAGGTTCAAGTCTTCTGAGATATGACCCCATGTCAATTGATAAATAGTAACTGAACAGTGAATGGCAAATATTTACTAGTCGACAACATGGCGTTATGTTCCAGAAAACTTGCCTCTTCATCAGCAACATTGTGAGAACCTGAGATCTTGTACTGCAGTAGGGTTATTTGGTTTGTGAATTTTCTTTTTGTATTTCATTTATGGGCTATTTAATGACACTGTCTGTATCAAACATCAAACTACCCTCAATGATAGGGTAATTGGCAATTGATGAATTTGAAATGATTTGGAAGGGGGCAGTTGTGGCTTATTTAAGGTGCTATCCTGTCAGTCACAATATCTGGTGTCCCAGATGGGATTGAAACCAGGCTCATTTTCTTTGGTACGTGCAAGTTTGGCAGTGGTCAGCAAGACGTATGGTAGTCTTTATCAAGTAAAAATATTCTGCTAGGCAACAGTGTGTGCTATAAATGTTATTGTAATATAAGTAAAGGTAAAGTTAATGATTGATATATATATGGAAACTGTGCAGGGTCATTTGTGAAGCTTTAAATGTTTGATAGGTAATACAATTTCAGGAAGTGAGAGTAATATAACATTTGCTTACCAATATCGGCTTCATTTGCATGTTCAGCAATGACACAGAAGCGGATAATGTATCGTCCCTTAACCAGTGATGGGATCATGTGAAGTTTGCCAGAACCATTGATGGAAGCAAGAAGATCCTGGTTGAGCCTGTCTGTTCCACGAAGTCTGAAGCATACAAGTCCCATCTGGAAGGCAGAAGTCATAAGAATTGATAAAATCAAATGTCTATATTTTTGATATGCATGTATTGGATACCTTCAAAGTTTTGAAATGTGGTGCTGTAAGAGGATGGAGTAGAGCAGTCGGACTGATTGTGTGAAAAACTATGAAGTATCAAAGAGGCAAGGAGGAAAGAAACGTCCTACGTAGAGTAAAACGAAGGAAGGCTAACTGGATTTGTCACATCTTGCACAAGAACTGCCTTCAAAAGGATATTATTGAAGGAAAGATACTAGGGACAGCAAGACAAGGAAGAAGTTGTAAGTAGTTACTGGATGACCTTAAGGAAACAGAAGGATAGGGAAAATTGAAAGAGGAATCACTAGATTGCACTCTCTGGAGACGTCGCTTTGGATGAGGCAATGGACCTGTCCTGAGACGGACTACGTGGTGGTGGTGGTGGTGATGATGTAATGCCATTTCAAGAAGACAATACTTCTAATTCTGTGAGTTAAGTTCTGCAGTGAACTTACCTTAACTTCACTGATGACTTCAAATCTTGAATCTTTTCTCACAAGGGTTTCAAACAGTTTTGCAAGGCTGCAGTGATTTCGGATATATGATTGGAGCCCCTCAATACCATATTTCCTTATCACAAACCATAGTTTTAGGGCTCGGAATCTGCGACTCAGAGGCACTCCCCAGTGTCTGTAGTCAATGGCTTCATCTGAATTTGCATGTTGCAGATACAAGGGGTCCACGACCAGGGCTGAGGTGAGTTTGATCCTGTCTCGGACCCAGTATGTTGAACAGTCAAAGTTAACCAGTAACCATTTGTTGGGATTTGTGTTGAAAGAGTCCGCATACTGTATTCCTGCCATCAGAGGTTTGTTTTCTGGACAGATGAAAGCATTTCCAGCATATGCTCCATCTACATGCAACCATACAGCCGGAAAACGATGGCATACTGGTCCAATCTCTGTGAGGTTATCAAAGGAGCAGCAAGATGTTGTACCAAGTGTTGCTGAGACGAAGAATGGTACCAGGCCCCTAGCCACATCTTCCTCCATTGCCTGTTCAAGATGAATACAATCCAGCATGATTACAGGCAATGTAATGATACTCTAACAACTGCTGAATCTATTCAGCAATGATGATGCTATCATAAACAAGAGTGATAAGGTACATAGGAGGAATAATGTAACATAATGCAGTGCTGAAAAATGAAAGTTCTTACAGAATCTGATGTGAAAAGACGTTTAAGGTATATATGATTTTGATAATGTAAGCTGATGTGCACATGCGAGACTCATAGTTCTTATTTGCACTGTTCCTGTCATGGCACACTCTGAAATCTGTAGTTGTGACAATCATATTTATTCTTACCACCCGAAGCGTACAGCCACGGAGACTGCATCTGTCATCTGGCTCCAAAATGCGAAGCTTGACAAGTGATATCATGGCTGCCTTCTCAACACAGGAGTGAGCCTCTTGTGAGCAGTATGCCACAAGTCTCGGCAAGAATGCACTATCTTCCATGTCAGGGTTTTGTTTCTTCAGGTTCTTGATGGCCTGGGCTCGAGCAGCCAACATAGAAACCAAGATACACTCACTGGCACAAGACTGCAAAAATAAGTGGCCATGTCAGTAAGAAGGAAGCTGAAAATCATACACCTGTAAGGAATGTGTTAACAGTGTTCCAAAGCAGGAGCAATTGGGGAGCATTCAGGGTAGAGATTGTAACATTTTGTTTCTTGTGAAGCTGAAACCTTCCCCTTTTTGCTGGTATTTGATATCCTATCGGACCAGGTAATTGACATGCGTATGTTCATCCTTTTTGTTTTCTGCATATTCTGGAGGTAGTGTCGCGAAACATTTGTTGTTTGTTTTGTGATTTATAATGCTACTGAATTTATGCATTGTCTAATGAGGTGAGGTAGAATGATGGTGTTAGGAGTGATGATATAAATGTTTGTTGTGTTTGTGATATTTTATGATGCTGTATCAGATACTGAGGTTGTGTAATGTCTTCTTCTTCCACCAAGGGCCTGTCGGCAGAAGCTCCGGATGCACTGCAGCCTTAGGCTTATTGTGCTAGCCCTAAGTATTCCAATTAGCATTGGTTCAATTAGCCCTGTGCCTCTAACAAAGAGACACAGGTCTTTCAATAAGGCCATGCTTTTATCCTTTGGTTCAACAAACAGTTTCCCAAAGAATTTATAACGTTGACGAGCCAATGCCTCACAACGACAAATAATATGGTGCACAGTTTCAGTCTCCGACCCGCAAAATCTGCAGGTCGGATCTCCATCAAAAAGGCCCATATCTTGAGATGAAGGAATCTTGCTTGTAGGTTTTACAACTGTCCAGGTTCCCTCCTTCATTTTGTGTAATGTCTAATGAGATATAGTGAATGATAAAAGGGGTGTTATAGGAAGAAGTGTTATTGTCTCATTTGTGGTGGTTGTGCCTTAATTCAGGCAGTTATGTGCTGACCTATCACTGCAGAGGCCGACATGGACAGTGGGATTGGGACAGAATCTTCTACAAGTATTTCGGTTTTCCCCTGTCAGTATCATTCCACCAATGCTCCGTGCTCATATTTCATTCATCTTCCACTGACCCTATATAATCTTTAGCAACTTTAAACATTGTTAAGTGAAAATTTCTCTTCCTCTCTGTTGTGGTATTCTCTCAGGATTTTAGGGACTGAGGAAAAACACTATAAATATTGGTAGTGATAGCTTATCCCTAGCTTTGAATCTGGTAACTCCTGAATAATACAAGTTAAATACATTACTTATATGCCAGTGTGCTAAATCATTTGTGCTGGAACACTATAATAGTTTTCTTTAATTCATGACCTATTAGGCAAAACTAAAGGTAACAGAGGTATGCTATTAAGGTGGCAATATATTGGAGTTTTTCCATAATCTTGTTTTTAGTTAAAAACATGCAGCATTTTGTAAGTTGGCTTTCCTTCCATTATGAGATAAAAAAATTATGCAGTCTGTTTCCAAGGGTATTCTGTCTTCAAATGAGAATAATGGGGCCAGTTTCTGAAATATTGTGTGTTTTTAAGTAAAAGAACACAGGAAAAGAGTCCAGTATATATTTCACCTAAGTGACCTATTAATTTTAAATATACAGTATGTGCGTATAAAATTGAGTGGCTTAAATATCATACAGGTTATGCTTACTTGTATGACTCCACCTCCTTTGCTGCCAGGAGAAGATGCTATGAATTCATCAGGAAGACCAATAGCTTTGCCTGGAATAATAGATGTGTGTTTATAAGAGTATGGATGGAAAATGTAGTAGTAGTAGTAGTAGTAGTAACAGTATTTAATGCTCAAGCACTTCCATTCGCCTTCTAGCTTCCCAGTATAATTTTACAAGTGATTGAGCATTCCCAGAGTTTAAAGCTGTGCAATCAGGAAGATGATCTTGATTCATTATGGAGTTATCCTCTTTGCACAAGACACACATTGGGGACGGATAAATTTCTAATTCGTGTAAGTGAGCCGCTAGATAATCATGGCCAGTGATTAGTCGAAAGGTTGCCACTGCATCTCCTTGTGGGAAATCAGGAATAATATTTCTGTTCTCGACCATTTTGTTCCAGGGTGTGTGCTGGCCTTCAGTGGCATAATATCTTGCAAGGTCAGCTTGGATATTTTCTTTTATTCTTAATTTGGCAGAATGAAATGATAGTTTACACACAGATATTTGGCTGATTTTTGTACCTTTCTTTGCCAAGTAATCTGCCATTTCATTACCCAAAACCCCGCAGTGGGATGGGACCCATTGGAATTTTATGTCTTTATGATGGCCTTTCAACTGTTTAATAGATGAATGAATTTCTTTAACTCTGTTGCTGGGGGGTGCATCAACCTTTGCTAGTGATCGTATTGCTGCAGTTGAATCACTGAATATAACTGCCTTTTTGAAGGACCCGATTCTACTAAAAAGTTGCCTTAGTGCAAAGTTCATTGCTTCTAGCTCTCCATCAAAGTGAGTGGCTTGTTGTCCAAGCGTCAAACAGAAGCTAAACAATTTGCAATGAATTCCTGCTCCTGCATTTCCATTCTTGTTTGTGTGGGAACCATCTGTATAAATGTGAAGCCAGTCTTGTTCAGGATATAGCATGTGGATAGTTTCCAGCGCTGCTAATTTCATTACTGCTTGATCTGTATCTTTTTTCTTTACTTCTTGAAGGAGGTCTGTTTTATAATCCACTTTTATGTAGTGTAAAGGGCAAAGTGGTAATAGAAGTTTTTCAGGTTCTGCTTGCAGACTGTACTTTTGTCGTAGTGGTGTCACTTTTTGCATAAAGCCATTTTGGGTTTTGAGATTTCTATCATGATACTTGTATTGGGACCAGTAGTTATCGTAAGGTAGGCGTGTCAATTTTTCATATAGTAGTAAGGCCATTTTTTCTCTCTCTTTTTCTAAAGGGTTGTTCATAGTGAGCACTTGCATAGGTGTGGGTGGAGTCGATTTGACTGCCCCTGTTATGAGTCTTAGAGCCTGGTTTTGCATCACTTCTAATTTGTCCAAGGTATCTGGTGTGGCCGTTATCAGTGCCTCACAGCCATATTGTAGGATGGGTTTTATATATGCTTTATATGTAGCATTCAGTATGGATCTTGAACTACCCCATTTGCTTCCTGCCAGCCTTTTGAGGACACTTAGTTTCTCCTTAAACTTTTCAGCTGTTTTCTGTACATGGTTTCTCCATGTCAGTTTCCCATCCAGATACATTCCTAAGTATTTTGCAACATGTGTTTGTACAACAGGTTTATTATTGATTTGCAGGCTGATTGTGGGTTGTTTGTGACGCAGCGTGAAAATCTGGTAGAATGTTTTCTCTGTATTTATTGTCATGGCATTTTCTTTACACCAGTTACTAAGGGTACTTAGTGCTTCTTGCATTATTTGTGAGAGTTGGTGTTCTTGACGTTTTGGTAGTGATGTCCAAATAACTAGGTCATCTGCAAAGAGTGCTGACCTGACATTCTTAATTTTCTCTAGTTGGGTTGGTAAGTCATTAATCATCACATTAAAAAGGGTGGTACTTGTAACTGCTCCCTGGGGTAGTCCTCTTCTGATTTGTTTGTATTTTGAGAGCTTATTTTCAAATTTTGTTGCACAAAAGCGCTGAGTAATGAAGTTATGGATCCATTTAAGCATTCTACCTTTCACCCCAATTGCTTGTAGTTTGTCCACAAGTTTTACTCTCCAAACAGAATCGTAGGCACTCTTAAAATCAACAAAAACTGCGATCATTGTTTCTCGTCTGTCAAGGGAATCCTTGATTTCTTGACTAAGCATAGTGATTTGCTGATTTGTTGAGCAATATTTTCTGAAGCCTGCCTGTGCTGGCGATAGTAGGTTTTCGGTTTCCAGATACCAATTTAGTCGTGCACTTATCATTTTCTCCATAGTTTTTGCTAGAATGCTTGTTAATGATATTGGTCGATAGCTGGATAATTCTGAGTCTGGCTTTTTTGCTTTTAGTATAGGGATAATGATTGCTTTCCTCCACATTGCTGGAACTGTTGTTGTCCAGATTTGGTTAAATAGTTGCAGGCATGTCCTGAGTGCTATAGGACCTAAGTGTTTAAGGAATTCTGCCATAATCAAGTCGGGGCCTGGGCTCTTCTTAGTTCTGAGAGAAGCTATGGCTTGTGTCAGTTCATGGAGCTTGAAATCAGTGTTAAAAATCGTCTCTTGATCTGTGGCCCTACATTTCTGTTTTATAGTGTATTTCATGAGTTTTTCTTGTTTCTTCAAGTATTTGGGGATATGTTGCGTAGATGCATAGAAGGATGTAAAAGCCTTTGCTATCTCTTTGTCTTTATAGTTGGTTGAGTGTTTAGAATTTATACGTACATTGTGATTTGTGCTGTGTTTATCGTTCATGGTTGAGATAAATCTGTGGAATCTTGAAGCGTCTTTTCTATAATCCACACTTTTTAAAAAGTTTTGGAATGTTTGCTTCTTAGATGAAACAATCTCCCTTTCAACAATTGTTGCTTTTTCTCTCCATGCCTGTACATCTTTTGGGTCCTTTGACAATTCTGCTTTCTTTCTTGCCATTTCTCTTTCATTTTTTAGTTGTGTTAGTAAATCTGACCAGAATGGTTTATATTTTAGGATTTTACCCTTAGGTATGTGCTTTTGTGCAATTTTGAGGATGACACTGCACAACTCCTCACAGTTCTTATCAGGAGCCTCATTTTTAAAATTAAACTGAGTATTTGAAAGTTCCAAATCAAGTTCTTCCTTATATTTATGCCACTTGGCCTTTTTGAAGTTCGAAGCAGTGTGTGGTTTGTTATTGGGTGTTCTAGGTTTAGTTCTGAAGTTTATTGTTGTTATTATCATTCTGTGTCCATATCTTTGGTCATCTATAATTTTCCTGGAAGCCACATGAGCAATGTCAGTAGATGCCAAGGTAAGATCCGGGTTTGTAGTGGTTTCATTGTGATGGAGAAATGTTGGTGTATCTCCATTTGTATAGAGTAGTTCGATATTATTTGTTAAAATAAAATCTTCTATTGTCCTCCCTGCTTTATTAACGTCTTTGTATCCTACATCTTGGAAGTGGGCGTTGAAATCTCCAACAACTACAGTTCGTTGTGATACATCTACTAGTCTGAGATCTGGGTCGTTGTTAGGGGGGTTGTATATACCAAATATTTTGGCAGAGTGGTCATTTTTCCAGACCTGTAGTTTGACTATTTCTACCTTGTCAGCATCGGTCATTCTCTTGACTATTTCTACCTTGTCAGCATCGGGCATTCTCTTAACAATACTGAACGTATGCTTCAGCCGTTTGTGGGCTCCTACAAGAATGCCACTAGCAATTTGTCTGGATTTGGGGAGAAGATTCAGATTATAGTTTTCAAGATTCAAGTATTTTATATTTTCTTCTGTCACATTGGCTTCTAATATACAAAAAACGTCAATTTCTTCATCTTCCAAGGTCTTGCGGAGTTCTGATTTTTTATGCCCTTTTAGGCCACCAGCATTCCACTGGAGAACTTTCATATTATTGTAGTTGTCCTCCTGCCTTGGGGCACCCAAAGTAGTCCCCGCCCGGAGATCCGAATGGGGGACCGTTTTACCTCCGGAATATTTTACTCTGGGCAGACTCATGGCAAATGTATTAGTAGTATTTAATGCTCAGGCACTTGGAGTTATTCCATTTGCCTTCTAGCATCCCAGTAGGGATGGAGCTGGAATGTAGGTCGTTTTTGTGTGGGCACCCTTCTCAGTGTATGAGGTGGCGACCTACTTCACCCATTTGGTGGATTGCTTCTTAGTCTGGCCCCTCTTCTTTGACCTGTCCGGCTAGAGTGGCCCTGCCAGTAGTTATACTACAGCCGGCATAGCTCTCAGGGTCATAGGAGCTCTCAAGCCCTCCCACCACGTCAAGGTCATGCAATCCCTAGGGAGGGTACACAGTTTGAAAGTAAGATGAGTGCTAAGTATGTTATATTCTGCGGTTTAATTTGTCAGTGGCATAGAAGATAAATACTGCATATTAATCATTATAAACTTACCATACCAATCCAAGACAATGGTCTCCAGTTCAGCACATACTGGGCTGGCAGCCTGCAAATAAATGACTTTTGTTACATCACTGTATCACACTGTATCATTTGAAATGTATATTCATACAACTGCTTCTGTTATTGATTGTAACTAGTTTCAGTGTAGCAAGATCTTATTGTGTGCAGCATGTAATGACAAACATTCTGAGTCCATAATTGTCAATCAACTAACTCCTTGGGGCAGAGTCTTTCTTGTGAAGCTGACAGCTCCTCAGTTTCTTAAGAAATTTCCTACATTTTATACAACCTGAAGGTTCATTACCATATTCACAACAGCCTGCCACTTGTTCTTATCCTGAGCAAAATGAATGCAGTCCATATCCACCCATCCTGTTTAAGATTCATTTTAATATTATCCTCCCATTTATGTGTAGGTATTCTGAGTGGTCATTTTCCTCAGGTTCCATATCTTTCCAACAGGTTAGTATTTTATTTCTGCTTACTGGGGTGCAGTATGATGTAACATGACGTACCCATGAGAAACCAATGCAACCAATAGCATCTGACAGCATGTCGCCAAGAATGGAGGGATATGAGTTGCCAGAGGGGAAGTAAGCATGGAACCTCGGGTGTTGCCAGTGTGTGATCTGAAACCAAACGTTAAATTAGTAACACTTTGCTTCTACCTTATGTCTCATGTTGTCTCTTCAGTGTTATCACAATATTAACCATCTACACTTTACCGCAGTGTCTGCTGTTATTTCTACAGTTCTGTGAGCTCTCCTGAAATAAAAGTAAATACTGTAGTAAGTGTGAGAAGATATTATAGTGGTGACATAAGTTAACACCTGATACCATGTAAATTTATAAGTTAAGATTATGTTTTTCAGTGCGTTCTTTATTTAAGAAAAGTGCTGGTACTCTCCTTGACAGAAAAAGTTGCCTAATACATTACCATCAATAAGACGTCGGTATGCCATACCATTATGTATCTTCACAAAAAATCACTGCTTCTTTTGATTATTCAATGTGTATTTAAATTATATTAGGAGGCTTTTGTTGAGAACTTCCCATAAGTAGATCACCAATGGCGAAAATTATGAGCATGGTGGGGAGAAAGATTTTACTGTACAAACATTCCCAGAATTGGCTATTGAGAAACAGGTTCATACGTGAAGTGGATGCTTGTGTTAGCAACAAAAGGAATATTCGTTGCTTACCCCAGGCATTATCTTTGTGTCCACATCGGCCATAATTGTGGCCCAGTCCTCCGGATGCTGGGGAGCCTGTGATGGCACAAGATAACGTAGATATCCGGGTTCAACATTTGGTGTTACTCTTCGCGAACTGAGCCCATCCATATAGTCACAGATGTAGTCCACCATCTCCTTTCCTCGCACTCTGAATTCTTCAGTGTCCATCTGGGGAGAAAAATATTTCAGTGTAATATGATAAATATTTCATGATTTTCGGTGATTTTCCTTAGAGTTGACCAAAAGTGAAATGTGTACAAGAATGTAATGTGTGAGGCATGAGTTTGTACCCAGAAATTCCGAAGCCACGAATCAAATCATGTTCAAAATTTGATTGGCTAATTTGCATTTTACAAAGACTGTAAATAAACACAATGGCTCAGCTATCTGAGGTAACAACTGGATGTTCTTAAATCAAATGAGACTGTTGTTAAGGTTGTTTGTGAAAAGAGGAACTAGGAGCTTTCACAGTGCAATGACAGACATGTTTATATGTACTATATTTTTGTATTTTGAAAGTATATATTCTCAAAATTAATAACCGTTATAACCACATAATGACATTTAAAGTGTCTAATACGGTAACTGTGCAAGTGAAACAGGCGTTTTTGTAAACATTTTCTTTTCTTTATGAAACGTCATTTCTTTATTTCATTCTTTCTTTCTTCCTTCCTTTCGTAGGCTGACCTCTTCTACCTACTCATTATACGTTTAGAGGGTTATTGTTGCACCAGATCACACTGAATGACACACTCGGTAGGATTTCCCTGGATGAGGGATCGGCCCGTCGCAGAGGCTTTTACCTGCACAGCACACAACATTCACAAAAGACAGACATCCATGCCCCCGGCGGGATTCGAACCCGCAATTCCAGCAAGCGAGCGGCCGCATACCTACACTTTAGTGAAACGTCATTTCCGCTTAGCAGAGCTCTGAAAGATAAAGACGAAACACCAACCCACACACGGAGTCTGAAACAAGTAGGCAAACTTAGGCCTGGTGAATAATTCAAGACGAGGTGCATGATTTGTGAGACTGACAGGTCTGCTGTTCGTGAAGTACATCTGTGTATTTTTAGTTACTTAAGTTGTGAAATTGGACCGTTTTATCACATGATTTCAACTTAGCTGTTTGGCCAATGCAACTTGTGTTGATTCATATTGAAGTCGTCCGTGTGATTAATTATGTACGATACTATCAAGAAGTATGGCGGAATGGAGGTATAGCTCAACACAGTCATAACTTCGGAACTAGATGGGGTGAATGGTAAGCTTCACGATGTGTTCAATTTACCAGGCAAGAGACCTCGGATATCCATTGGATAGAAGGCTTGGAGTGTTGACAAAATATGTACCCTGCCGGAAATCGAAACCCGGCTGTACAGTCAGTCACTGTCCTGGATCTTATTATTCATGGTGGTGTGGTGAAATTAACTGAACTACGCTGGCTCGGTATTGTTCATGGTGGTGCGATTCAATTAACTCAACTACCCTGGCTATTATTATTCATGGGCTTGTGATTCAATTAACTGAACAACCCTGGCTGTTATTATTCATGGTCTTGTGATTCAATTAACTGCACTACCCTGGTTCTTATTATTTAGGGTGGTGTGATTCAATTAACTGAACTACCCTGGTTTTTATTATTCATGGTGCTGTGATTCAATTAACTGAACTACCCTGGTTCTTATTATTCATGGAGGTGTGATTCAATTAACTGAACTACCCTGGTTTTTATTATTCATGGTGCTGTGATTCAATTAACTGCACTACCCTGGTTCTTATTATTCATGATGGTGTGATTCAATTAACTGAACTACCCTGGTTTTTATTATTCATGATGGCGTGATTCAATTAACTGAACTACCCTGGTTTTTATTATTCATGGTGCTGTGATTCAATTAACTGAACTACCCTGGTTCTTATTATTCATGGAGGTGTGATTCAATTAACTGCACTACCCTGGTTCTTATTATTCATGATGGTGTGATTCAATTAACTGAACTACCCTGGTTTTTATTATTCATGGTGCTGTGATTCAATTAACTGAACTACCTTGGTTCTTATTATTCATGATGGTGTGATTCAATTAACTGAACTACCCTGGTTTTTATTATTCATGGTGCTGTGATTCAATTAACTGAATTACCCTGGTTCTTATTATTCATGATGGTGTGATTCAATTAACTGCACTACCCTGGTTCTTATTATTCAGGGCGGTGTGATTCAATTAACTGAACTACCCTGGTTTTTATTATTCATGGTGCTGTGATTCAATTAACTGCACTACCCTGGTTCTTATTATTCAGGGTGGTGTGATTCAATTAACTGAATTACCCTGGTTCTTATTATTTGTGGTGGTGTGATTCAATTAACTGAACTACCATGGTTCTTACTATTCATGGTGGTGTGATTCAATTAACTGAACTACCCTGGTTCTTATTATTTGTGGTGGTGTGATTCAATTAACTGAACTACCATGGTTCTTATTATTTGTGGTGGTGTGATTCAATTAACTGAACTACCATGGTTCTTACTATTCATGGTGGTGTGATTCAATTAACTGAATTACCCTGGTTCTTATTATTTGTGGTGGTGTGATTCAATTAACTGAACTACCATGGTTCTTACTATTCATGGTGGTGTGATTCAATTAACTGAACTACCATGGTTCTTACTATTCTTGGTGATGTAATTCAGTTCTGTGACATGGGGTACCCTCAGAAACACGCGTTTTGTAACCTCGGAAACACTGTATCTGCACCTCGTATGTATCCTTCCAGCCAATGGGATAAAATTTCATGCCTGTTTCGGTCTGTTGATGCTTATTTATTTCGTAACCCTAAGCTCGCGCCTCACAGAGAACACAGTAACAATGGTAACCATGGCAACGAGGAGTGACTTACACTAATGGTGTTACCTGTCTGTGGTCCGACCCCTTCCCGTGGACCGATTTTGATAATTTTTGGCACAGCACATCCCATAGTCATCCTAAAACTACTACCAACATTTACAGTCTCTGTCTGTGTTTCCTGAGGAGTTATGACTGCCACACAGACACGCGTACACGGACACCCTTTTTATAATACAGTCGCAGTGCTGGGGATTGGGGGGGGGGGGGGGGCATTGGTGCGGCCGTCCCGGGCGGCAGAGTGCAGGGGACGGCGAAATTAATATTTTAAATGAAAAAATGATGTTCTGCGCTCACAAAATTTTAAATTTATTGCGCCAAATAAACGGAAACTCGGTTAGCTTAGTGTTATTTTAAATGCCAAATTTCTGTTAGGGGCGGCCATTTTGATTACTCGTCCTGGGCGCCGAAAGACTGGTAGGTAATGTATATTCTGATATTGATAAGGAAAGCAACCATGTCCCGGATGGAGAACAGGTATTTATGCTTGCACATAATAAATTCTAGAGCGTCGAGGTGGAAGAGCTATGTCGAGTGCTCTCACACGTGTAGGCCTACTAATCGCGTTTCATAAAACAGTGACTTGGCGAAGTTTTGACGTTTCTGCAAAACATTACTAAGCTCATGTCAGATTATGTCATTTTGTTACTAAATAAAGATTTGTCTCGTACATTTAAAAGTAGCAGCGGTTAATGTCACAGGCAATGGGCATGACACTTGAGACCTTGGATCTAATGGTCTTTGTTTCGTATCCCTCCTGTATTATTGGTTGTTCTGTGCGTTTTACGTCATGGCCATTATAATCATTTATTTTATTCAGTTTTCGAAATTGTACTTTCACGTGAAATCTGCGAGGATATTCCCGTGATGGAATAAAGTCAATTAAATGTAACGTTGACCCTATGCGCGACATGAAGGCATATAGGATGTGGAGGTATAGCTCCACTCGTTCTTAATCTTGGCACTAGATAGAAGTGTGTCGTCAGCTTCATGTCCAGGCCGCTCTACGCCCGGGTAGTAGGCCCCGGTAGGCTGGGTGGGCCTCGAAGCCGGCCTGGACGTTCTGTTGCTGCGCTTGTCCAGCCGGTCGCCCAGTCACTATACCGACTGCGCTATCCCTGTCTGTAGACCCGGGAGATACGAACGTGTAAACTGCTGTAACCGCATTTCATCCTACATAATGAAAGTTATGTCACTTACTGCAAAGCACTGAATGTTCGAAAACGGAACAGCTTTTACAGTCCGCTGAACTTTAGGTTGTGATTTATCGAGGGTTGCTTGCGAAGCCGGGGTAGCTCAGCTGGTATAATGACTAGGCTGCTGGTTGGACAACCGAAGAGTCGGGGCTCCAATTCCGGCGCGTAAAATAAATTTGTCCCTTCTCAAAATCGTCCAGACCGGCTCTGGCACCCACCAAGCCTACTATTTGGTGGGTACCAGAGGTTTCCCCCCCCCCCCCCCCGGAGGTACAGCGGCCAGGGCGTCAATGTGATCACTCACCTCCATCTAGTGCTAAGGTAAAGAATGATTGGATCTACACCTCCACTCCACATACGTCTTCATGACGTTTACAGGGACAGCTTTACTTATAGCTTGGTAGATTGAATTTGAAACTTAAATATCTTACTGTGACAATATAAAAATGTTAGAGAGCAGTATCCATATGCACACTGTACTCAGAAATGAGGATACGACAAAAAATCCCTCCACAGTAGCACTTAGCTGCCACAATCGATAATTTGAATTAACTTACAAGATCGAGAGGTTTTAATTGGTGCGTGAAATTTATTCTGTAATTTAGACAAGACACGCTCTATGGAGTGCAACACAAGAGAGATGGTCATTTTAATTTATAGACGGATAAGTGCCTGACATAAGACAGAGTTTTGTAAACATTTATGAATATACATTGCTTTCTGCTGAAATGACAACGAACCAGAATTCATATGCCTTCACGATCTGATCGTGCAAAAATGAACATATTTATAAATAGTGTTCAGTTTTGCCTATTTTTTTTTTTTTTTTTGGTGCCGTTCGAAATTATATCCATTACATATAAACAGTTATGTTACTTGTAAACTCACCTTAGTTTTCTTTTGTTGCGAGAGAGAGAGAGAGACAGGAATAACAAGTGTTATAAAATTTGTAACACTAACACTTTAACACTGCACAATCCGTATCAGCACAGCGCGCGAGCGTTGTGAATTGACTGACGGCAAACGCTGGCTGCTGGTATATATATTCTGGCATCTCTCGACTGGCAGAATGCGTCACCATCTACTACCTGCACCACAAACGTTCTATTTCGTGGTGGGGATTGCCAGCGGCAGCCGCCGCGCGGGAATTACCAGTTTATACAGTTGTATCAGTACTTCGATTCAACTGATTGCGGAGGCCAAAGGCATGCAGTGTCGTGGTCCTGTAGTTTATTGGGCTCGTGGGTTCGAATCTCTCTCTTAAAATTGTAGTTGTTACTCTGTAATATCTTATTATGGTGGAGACCTTTTCATGGTTTGAGGTGCCACGCAAGGAGTCCTACAGCCAGGCACGCGCCCAGAATTTTTTATTGGGGTGGGGTGGGGGCTGAGCCTGAGGCTATATATAGTTTATGTTTGATATTAAGTCTGTGTTATAAAAATCATGTCATAAATATAGCTGTATGTAACATAAGGTTGTGTGAAACTGGATTTATATACATATAACTACATCACTATTTACATACACCAACTGGATGCAACTCTATTTAAAAAACTGTATAGTTTTTTAAAACATATTTAAAAACTTTATAAAACCCGACATGTTTCGGCTCTTATAGAGCCATCTTCAGGGGTTTATTGTCGTTAAAACTGCATGTATTAAAACGTCTTTTTCATTGGTTCACTTTTAGGCAAGGTTTTTTTTCTCAAGGTTCTTTTCCCTTTTTTTCCACTTTTTCACTTGCCTAAAAGTGAACCAATGAAAAAGACTTTTTAATACATGCAGTTTTAACGACAATAAACCCCTGAAGATGGCTCTATATGAGCCGAAACATATGTCGGGTTTTATAAAGTTTTTAAATGTGTTTTAAAAAACTATACAGTTTTTTAAATAAAGTTGCATCCAGTTGGTGTGTGTAAATAGTGACTGTGAAAATATGCACGGTGATTACAGAATAAAGTATAACTACATGTTTGATGTCTCAGTTTAAATCACAAGGTCTAATCTTCTTGTTTTCTAAAGTTCATCTGAGACTTCTTACGTTTAATTTATTTTTCAAAATTCCAGTGTACTGGCCATCAGCGGATTTCAGTGGCTGATTTCGTCTGAAGGGTAAATCGAGTAAAACTTGTGATATCATCTTGTGTAAAAAAAATGTTGTTTTTTACATTTGATTTGGAAAGGGGGCTGGAGCCCGGCAGCCCCCCCCCCCCCTGTTTGGTTGCGCGCCTGCCTACAGCTACTCTTAATAAGGACTTCCGCGATACGAAAGGGGACACCGGAGTGGCTACGATAGAAACGACTGGAGTTCAATTTCCGACACGGATACTGATTTTTCATTTCACTGCCGCGTCCAGATCGGCTTTGGGACCTGCCAAGCCACCTGTTGTGTGTTTCCTGTGAGGTTGAGGGACGGGGGACTGACCACTCACCTCCACACAATGCCGAAGTCACACGTAAATATGTGTGAAGCTGTACCTCATCTCCCCCGCACATCTTCATTTGGTGGTGTTTAATTAGGTACAGTAAAGTAGAGGAGATCAAAGCTTGAGTAATTGTTAGTGTATGTAAGTGCCTGTGCCACCAGTTGTTTCCGTTGTAGTCTGTTTTGCGGTAAAAACTCTAATGATGTGAGGTAACTGTGTTAGTCCGTTGACTTTTACTTTCGAGTCCCTGGGATTTATCCAGATTATCTTAATCTTTGGATCTCAATTTCTTCAAAAATTAACGAAGGATCAGTATCGGGGAGCTGATGGTAGTGCATATGTTTTTTTTTATGCTCGTATACTTAAAAGATCTAAGACAAAGGCGTTTGGTATCTACAGTGCGTAAATTAGTACCATGAGGACAAATTGTAAATAACAAAATCGATGAACGATTACCTGGGGGACTGTTTTGGTACTCAAATTCTTGGCTGATTTTGGTGGTCACGTACATGGGATTTTTGTCTGTCACGAATTTCGCAAAATTTATGTTATGATTATTGAAATTTTAAGGGGTTTGTCATAGAAAATTGTCTCATATTCCGCTCTCGTAATGTGCCATTTTACTGTGGCCGGTGGTTAATCCTGTAGGTCAGAGTGGAAAGGTGAAAACCAATTTGGAGAGCTCTTTCTTCGAAATGTGTTGTTTGTGTAAAGTCGGTAGAGCTTATATTCAGGCGGTCTGGGGTTGACTTCAGTGTCCCGATGCCGGTACCCTGTCTGGTGGTTTCTCGGTTTTCCGTAATAGGCCTACATTCAGTCAGTGGCTGGGATGGTTACTCAGGACTACATTAAACCATGTCGACATATTACAGTTTTGGTCAAAATCTGACAAGAATAACAGATATTTTATGTGAAGACTTACGAGAAATTTGAAGTTGGTGACTTCTTTCGACATTTTAGCGACACATTACCACTTATAGTTACAATCAGACAGCAGTGACGAAGGTTATATGTGAAGGATCTACGTGCGGTAGGCCTACTGTCCGCATCACGTCGCATTTCGCTAAATATTAATCCGAGGTGAATATATTTCGAACAAACTTTGTAGAACAAAAATGGAAGACACGTGTTATGTCGAATGAATTGTACCCTCCCAACATGTGTTACTGGCTTTAGAGTTAATTAGAACGAAAACGAACGAATGCACCGGAACTGTTTTGCACACATTTTTGAGGTTCTCACAGTGGTGTGGCTGAAGAGTCGAGTCTTCTGGGATGTTACACTGTGTCGACTGGACACGGCGTAAGACGCGAATCTTTAATTTTTAACTTGTTACGAAATCGTGTCTGCATTTGATTTTATGGAAAGCGATGTTGATCATGCAAATGTTCTTTCCGTAACTTCTTAAGAAGTTGGGTCTCCCTTTGAGTTGTGTACGAGGTCTGACACAAAAAAAACGAGACTGTGTCTGTAACTATTTCTGTTTGACAAATTCAGCAAATTAACTACGATCGCCTTCAAAGTAGTTCCCTTCTGAGTTAACACACAGCTGCATACGATGCTGCCAACGTTCAAAGCAATTCTGCATGTCATTTTCTGTCAGACTGTTGAGGATCTCCGTCGTTTTTACTTTCACATCTTCTACCGATAAAAAATGGGTCCCTTTGAGCACCGTCTTGATCTTTGTGAAGAGGTAGAAGTCACAGGGAGCGAGGTCTGGCGAATAAGGTGGGTGCTCCATCACAGTGATGTTTTTATTGGCTAAAAACTGCTTCACAGACAAAGCGTTGTGGGCTGGCGCGTTATCCTGATGCAAAATCCACCCGTTTTGCCACAATTCCGGTCGTTTCCTTCTCACACGTTCCCGTAATTTCGTCAACAATTCAATGTAATAGTGTTGATTTACCGTTTGGCCGCTAGGTACCCACTCTGCCATCACAATACCCTGGATATCGAAGAAAACAATAAACATGACCTTGAACCTCGAACGACTCATGCGTGCTTTTTTTTGGTCTTGGAGATGATGTTGACTTCCACTGCATTGATTGTCGCTTGGTTTCCGGATCATACGTAAATATCCAAGTTTCATCACAAGTAATGACCGAATTCAACAAACCTGGTTCATCCTCAGTGCGTTGCAAAAGGTCCGAACACAATTCCTTGGCGGCGTTCTTTTTGTTCATCTGACAGAATTTTTGGAACCATTTTTGCACAAACCTTTGTCATGTTCAATTCTTCCGTTAGAATTCGTCGAACACTTTTCCTATCCAAATTAACTTTCTCAGCTACTGCTCGAACACCCAACCTTTTGTCTTTTCGAATCACATGTCGCACTTTTTCAATGTTGTCATCGTTAACAGCTGTGCGTGGCCGGCCTGGGCGATCATCATCTTTCACGCTTTCTCTGCCTTCCGAAAATCGTTTGTTCCACTCAAAAACGCGTGCACGAGATATGCAATCTTCACCATAAGCCTCAGTCAATAATTGAAAAGTTTCCGTCGCGGATTTCTTCAGTTTAACAAGAAACTTGATGTTAACTCGTTGTTCACTTTTGCAGTCCGACATTTTCCGTCCGAGGGTAAAAACACGCCTATATTTGAAGATGCGTCAACTTGTACTGAGTGAAGCGATCGAGCTGAAACTTGTAACACTGTGACAGGACAGATCATGTTCCATAGCCGTATATTTGTTTTTCCCCCCAACTCTTGGTTCCAGAGCTATAGAGTTAGTCTCGTTTTTTTTTGTGTCAGACCTCGTACATTTGTGGGCGGTAGAACGTGTTACGCTTTTATCTTCTACGGGGGGCGGTTCAGAAAGTAGAGGTTCTAACGTATAAAACTCTGTGAATATGCCATAACACGCTTCCAGAGTCATTAAATACACTCTGTACCACAAGGTTAAACATTGTCTGGGGTTCCTGTGCGTTTGGCGTATTTCCGCTGTCCGATTGCGCAACTGAAGGGCAATGTGTTTTGATTCGATTTTTGGTCGTGGTTTTTTTAAAATTTAAACTCTTAGTTTTTCTGTCGTCCGCCGTATAGTCCGGTTATCGCTCCGTGTTACTATCGCCTTTTTGAATCGCTAACACAACCGTTGCATTTAAGCCGATTTAGAAGACTTGGAAATGGCGAGAATGTACAGTCGTACATGGGGTGTCTTCTGAGATGTCAAGGAGATGGTGGACAGATGTAACAAGTGTTTGGAGAAGCAAGGGGCAATACATATAAAAATTGCCTTCTTGGTTTGTTTACTGTTTGTAGATTTAATAGAGTCTCGGCTAGTAAATACGTTTTTGCATTTCGTGTGATATCATGCCGTATTCACAAGAGCTTGCCTCTTGCTCGTGTTCTGTGCCACGTGGTTCCAGCCGCGTCCTCCCATCCTGTTTAAGATACATTTTAATGTCATCCCATCTACGCCTGGGTCTTCCAAGCTGTCTGTTTGCTTGCAGTTCTCTCTCACCTGTACCACAATCCCGCCAATCTCATCCTCCTTGATTTTAGTGCCCTGATATTTGGCGAGGACTACAAGTCTCGACACTCTTTATGCACTTTTTCTGTAGCCTGCTGTTCCGTCCTCCGTCCTGTGTCCAAATATTTTCCTCATTACCCTATTCTCGAACACTTTCTGCTTCTTTTAATGTGCGAGAACAATATGTTACACTCTTATAAAACAACAAGCGACAATTAATGCTGTCTATTTTAATCCACGTGTTTCTAGGTAGCAGAACCGAATTCATGCTGCTCTTACTTTGAGATCTGCGCTCCTCTGGGATGTTACGCGACGTCGTGTGGTAATTGTTTACCGACGTTTCGGGACAACGTGCCGGTCCCATCTTCACGGGTCAAGAGTCCGAGAAAGAAAGAAAGCCAGCAAATTTCTTCGTGCATGCAATTTGTATTTGTTACTTACTCAAACGTTTGAACTTGGCCTTACTTTTGTAGGATTTATCAGCTGTTTTTGTGGTGAGTTATTGTGCTACATTCTGTTGACGAGACATCAGCTTGTACCTAGTTGGTGGTTGGGTGAGGAGCTGACAACTCGCCATAAGACAACTAGTGTATTACGAAGTATTGTACAGGGCTTCGGTCTTACGGGCTTAACTGAGTCACTCGCGTACCGTACTTGCAGCCTCATTACACGTGGCTTACACCGTTACCATAACAGGGCTGTCTGTGGTGCTAAAATAATGGTATTACATGGAGTTTCATTTCGAGCACGGATTCCGGCTGAAGTGTCGGACGATCCACCATTTAAGCCAGACCGATCCATAAGGCGTAACTGAGTTTCGCATCTGTCTAGAAAACTCCCTGTATAATCTTGGTGTCTCGCATTGTGTTAAATTACCCTGGAAGTTCAGCTTGACATAACGCGACTGATTTAGTAGTCGAGTCGACGTTAAAACATTTATGCATTTAAAGTTATGATTGTAATCGACCGGTACGGAGACAAAATAGGCAATATACGTATAACGTAACATTGAGGCGTGTTCGCGTAACCATCGTTGCCGTAGAACAGTAAAAAGTGTTACATATTCTGAGTGTGTATTTGTAGCCTTAGTTGTCCGGCATGCAAACAGCATGCGTAGTATTATGTTGCAACTGTTGCCTGTCCGGCTGTACCATATTTTTCCACATTATCTCATAAACGGCAATATTTTCGGAAAAAGAGTTACTGAACATAAAACATGTGTTTTGATTTTCTCTACAACTTTTGTCTAAAACATTTCTCATTCCTAGAAGAAGTTATCGAGCTATCATAAATATACATAGGTCTGCATATAAAGTATCCCTTATTCTTTTCAGATTTTAACGAAACTTTAATTTTCGCGACAGATTTTCAAAGAGTCCTCAAATGTCAGATTTCATGAAAATCCGTCCAGTAGGAGCCGAGTTGTTCCGTGCGGACGGGCAGGCGGACAGAAAGACGTGACTATTCCTTAAAATTTAATGAAATGAAAAACACTGAAAAGAGCAAAATTCACAACAAAGGTGTGAGAAAAATGAGAGACCGTGCTATGCTGCTGCTTTTGCGCAGACCTCTAGATGATGTCGCGACGTTCTGCGCATTCGAAAAGATTCGGGAACCGACGTCAGCTTAGAAGAGGCGTGGGCAAGAACGAGTCGTTGCGAGGGGAAGAAGTTAGTATAAGGGAAAATTGGCTCCCAAATTGCAGAAGAGGTATTTGTGAATCTCGTGTAAGCGAATAGTCGTAAACCGATTGCTCTTGTACCAGGGATTACTGTATAAATTGTGTGTTGCGTCATCTCGTACCTAGTGAGCATTTGGACAGAGCGACCGCGCAGGTTTGTCGGCAGTGGCTTCGGTAGGGACCTTAAACTGCACCTGTCTACATGGTGCTGACTGAGCGGGGGTTTTGATTGTCGTTGATCACACCTGCCATAAATGTTCGATTAAACGTCGGAGCTGAAATGGCCAAGGCTAATTTTAAAACATGGAAATCCACATTTTCCTTTAGACGATATTCAAGTAACGTGTTCCGTTCCAGCAAGGTTTTGTTCTTGTTGTATACGTACGGAACATTTCTCGCACTAGACTGGACTCTCCCAGTTGTGACGTCAGAAGGAAGTGAACAAGTCCGCTTGGGGGATCCCCGTACAGTTTCACTCGTATTGTTCGCTTCTCTTGCTGATGCTGTGGTCATTGTTCCAGAAACCAACGGCAGTGTCGATAGAATGAAGGCCGTGCAAGTCGAACGCTTTAGATGTGAGACCCGCGTATCTCAGTTGATACAGTGACTAGGCTGCGGGCTGTAAAGCGAGCAATCGTGTTTTAAAGCTGTCCCTTCCGTGCATTGTTTAGATCAGTGTATTCAATTTATTGTACCAACTAAACGTACATCATTAGTTCCATATGAGTGTTAAACGCGTAGCTGCGACATGTTTCGGTACAAGCGCACCATCCTCAGGGAGCACGATATGCCAGGTTTAAAACCAACTGCCAGTGACGAGCCACTACTTACATGGTTCCACAGTCTGTAGTAGGCTGCGTTGTTGATAGCATTTATGTATAAAAGTACAACTTGTACTGTTAGTAAAAACTTATGGTTAAGATATGATTAAGAACATTTCTTACATAATAAATATGATTTATACAGATTAAAGTTACTGTTGCAGCTGGTAGTGGGAACTTCTAGTTTGTGGCATTATATGTTCAGGTCTCTAGTGCGTATTTCAATCCAAGGTGGATCGGTTCCCTGTGTTTTATGCTGTGTCGTGTAATGGAGCCTGCAGCAGAATCGTGGTTCGATTCCAGGCAGGTGCAAGTGATTTTTCTTAGACCGTCTCTGTGGCCCATCCAGACTCCATTCAATGAGAGCCGGGGGTAAAACGGCTGGGACGTGAAGCAACCTGTGTTCAGAAAGAGTGGAACCATATCGCCACTCCCCATATGCCTTAATGGCGTGCACAGGGACACCTGTACCGTCTGGGTTATCGCACAGTGTAGAAGTCTACCCTGAAGATGGAGGCAGCTTATTGCTCTGAACAGTTGTTTACCTACCGGCACTGTACTGTACGGTGTTACAACTCACAGGACTGTAGTATGAATGATGACATTCGTGAGAGCCTCAGATATTATCGGACACTTGTCTGAGCATCCTTCTGCAATCCCGAAATGTGTGACACCTGGAAGAAAGAAAGAGGACAAAACAAGGGTGCTGAAAAGTAATGAAAGTTACGGTTCTACTTGCACTTAACACTTTCAATTCTGGCGACGCAGTTGGTTGACGCACTGTGCTACAAGCCGGAAGGTCGCGGGTTCGATTCCCGATGGTGTCATTGGAGTTTTTCATTGGCATAATCCTTCCGGCCGCACTATGGCCCTGGGGTCGACTCAGCGTCGAACAGAGATGAGTACCAGGAATATTTTCTGGGGCGTAAAGGCGGCCGGTGCGTATGGCTGACAACCTTACCACCTTCATGTGCCGATTGTCTAGAAATCTGGGAGCCTCAACCTCCTGGAACC
This sequence comes from Reticulitermes speratus, assembly GCA_021186555.1. Lineage (NCBI taxonomy): Eukaryota > Metazoa > Arthropoda > Insecta > Blattodea > Rhinotermitidae > Reticulitermes > Reticulitermes speratus. The sequence goes on from JAJKFL010000010.1 coordinate 14,112,138, forward strand.
CTAAGGGCCTGTCAAGGCCTGTAATGGGATTGCTTTAATTTTTTTTACACATTGAGTATGAGGCTGGATGGGCCCCAGAGCCGGTGTGGACGATTTGGAGAAGATAAAAGTTGTTGCCCCCACCGGGATGCGAACCCCGGACCCTCAGCCCATAGCTTAGTCGCTATACCCACTACGCCACCCCGGCTCCATCTTTTACTAATCGTTATCGAAATTAAACTGTACCAAGAAAAGTCCTTGACAAGATAACAGAATCTCCGCTACTAAAATTTCCTCCGCTTTTAGGCGCGTTGCAAAATTGCGGAAAGCGACTGTTAGCTTCGTCATATCTGTCTGTTCGTCCGTATGGAACAACTCGGATCCCACTGAGCGGATTTTCATGAAATGTGATATTTGAGTATTTTTCGAAAATGTATCGACAAAAATGCAAGTTTCATTAGTCTGACAAGAATGACGGGTACTGTACATGAAGACCTATACACATTTATGATAACATCTCGCTGAATTCTTCTTATAATGAGAAATGTTTCAAACAAAAGTTGTAGAGAAAATCAAAACACACATTTTATGTTCAGTAACGTTTTTCCGAAAATCGTGCCGTTTATGAGATAATGTGGAAAAACATGGTAGAGCCAGACATGCCATAGATAATATAATACGGCGCATGCGCTTTGCATGTTGGCTAACACTCAGAATATGTAATACGTATTGCTTTTCCTCGGCAACAGTGGTTTCGCGAACGCGCCTTAGTGTTACGTTTATACGTAGGCTATATTGTTTTAGAATGTGAAAGTTCGTTATGATGTTCACAAAGCTACGGTTTGACCGCGTAGTTTTCGGTTTGACGGTGATAAACCGTATGAACGAGACATGTCATTTATTCGCCTGTTTAACTTATTGAATAGTGAATTGGAAAGAGTGTAGAAGTTATAGGCTGTCAAGTAGTTGCAGGTACTAATCCTGTTATTTTATAGGTCTGAGGAAAATCACGAAAAACATGAGGATAACCGGTCTAGGAGCGCAGACTTCAACCGTGATCTCTGATCACGAAGTAGGAGTGATGCTCAGCCGTGACATTCAGACATTACACACGTTGAATTTGGTGTGGCGATAGTCATATACCGGGCACTGGAAACAGGGAAACTGTGTGCGAGATATCAGGCTTCCACCGCGGTGTAGATGAGGCCTTCGCTCTTCTGCGATGTGACGCAGCGTAACATCCCAGAAGAGGTAAGGCCTCAAGGAAACTGCTTATCTACACGTTGTGTATAAAATATAGTTTGTAAATGAAGAGTTACTACATAGCTACGGTTTGGAAGTTTGAGGTTATGTCCGACAAGTACAGGGTATACACAAAAGAATGGTGCGGTTCCCCTTTATTCACCATTGAAACCGCACAATTCCTTTGTGTATACACTGTATAACTTGCACAAAATGTACACTCAGGTGACAAGTTCTTCACAAAGTAATATAACATGAAGTAATAATAACGGCGGATCCTTTCGACTAAAGATCTATGCAGTAAGACAGTAAGATCTGTTAGTTACCCTCGCAACTTTTTTTTTTTTTGGGGAGGGGGGATGAAAGGCCCCGCAACCAATGCTACGGACGCACCGCAGCCTTGAGGCTTATTGTGCAACCCTGTGATGAATATGATTAATGTTTCTCGTTTTTTTGCTTGTAATGGAGCACGGGTGGAATGAAATTTAGAAGGGACAACCGAAGTACTCGGGGAAAAATCTGTCCCAGTACCACTTTGTTCACCACAAATTCCACATGGACTGACTCGGTATCGAACCCGGGCCTCCGCGGTGAGAGGCCGGCGACGAACCGACTGAGCCATGGCACGGCACCGTTTGTTTGTTTTTAGTTTTTGCTGTTCAGGAAGTAAATGGGAAGGCAGCGATGTCTGCATTTAGCGTTATTTTTTTATTGTTGTCGTGTATCTTTTTGTTGTCGTTGTTGCTGCTTCTAGATGTGTATATGTGTTTAACGTTTCCAACTCGTTAATTCATTCCACTTTGTTATTTCGTTAGCATTGCGTCATGTGTTCAAACATGTGAACGAGGGAATAAAACATTAATGCTCTCGACGTACTTGGCTTCTGGGCTGACAAAACCTGCAGTTCGAGTTTGTTGTGCGCTGATTTTGAAGTTTTGTACTTCAGGATGAGTCACCCGTTCAAGGTCACGAAATTACACGTTGTGCTCAGTGTTCCCAGAGTCGTTACTTTGCTTCTTTTGCGTTAAGCTGAAAGATTGTGTCCTCCGCTTCCTCTCTAAATTTATTTAATAATAGCAAAAGAAACGTGAAAAGTTGCATGGTTTGGATTACATTCCACAACTTACGTAATCTTATGTCCTTTATATTGGCATTATCACTTCACATTGTCAGCCGCCCGGTGGCCGCGCGGTCTAAGGCGTGGGTCTGCGGCCGTTTGCTTGCTGTGATTGTGGGTTCGAATCCCGCCGAGGACATGGATATCTGTCTCTTGTGATTGTGTGTTGTCAGGTAGAGGTCTCTGCGTCGGGCTGATCACTCGTCCAGAGGAGTCCTACCGAGTGTGGTGTGTCTGAGTGTGATCGAGAAGCCTCGATAATGAGCAAGCCCTGGCCCACTAGGGGCTGTTGCGCCATGGGAAAAAAAAATCACATTGTCATGTAATCTGTAGGTTCCAACAATGATATAAATATTTTCCCTTCTTTTCCTCTCTTGCTTTTTATCTCTTCCAAACATGATATCGAATTCAGTATTTGGTAAATTTACATGCTGAAACTTCTTTGTATAGACCTACATAAAGCCTGATTAACAAATTCCCCCTTCTTTGTGAAACCCGAAGGTTTACTCCGTTTTCACAAGAGCCCTCCACTGACCTCTATGCTGATCCGTATGAATCCATCCCACATGCCACGTGTCGTTTTATTTAATATCCGTTTTAATACTATCCTCCTATGTACGCTTAGACCTCGCACGTGATCTCTTCTTGTTTCCCGACTAAAATTTGTGAGATAGTTCTTAGTTCTGTGTTTCATGCTGCTCCCTTCTGGTATGTGACGCCATGTAGTCTCGTAGAAACTTACCGACGTTGCGGACGCACCTGGTGTCTGCATCTTCTACCCATCTACATGCTCTAGGTTCTTATTCTTCATAGTCACCGCTGAGAGAACCTCAAATCTCACGCGTTCTTTTGTATTACCCATTCGGCGAACATTGCATCAGTCCGCGAAATTTGAAAACTTTTTTCTCTCGTGTCTGCTGAATACCTGTCCTGCTTTTTTTTTTTGCGTGTTTTTCGTATGCTGTCCATAACTACATTCTACTACAACTCCTCCCATGACGCCATGACGTCATTATCGACCAATGAACGACAACCGGCTTCCGGTGTGCATTGTTAATGACGTCATCAGCATCCACTATCCCATGCGAGTGTGGTGCCTGGACCCGCAGTGGGTCATTAGGCGGGTGAGTGACCCCACGCGTTGCGTCATGCGTCAACGTCAATTCAGAGAGTGACGTTTTCCGAAAATGCTGTGTCATGCCTTTCAATAACTAAGTATTGTCGCCGCAAAATATCGATCTGAATTTTTTAACGGGGGGGGGGGGGGGAAGGAAGTATACTGTTTTATGTGTTACGTAATGAGGAACTTCTTCATAATTTATACTTTATACAGGAGAATACTTAGGGGAATTTCATCAAGTAGAAATTAAAAGTTTCATGACACCACGTCATGGTGCATCCTCAGGTTGCAGAAGCGGTAGGCGGCCTAAATATATGGACGTCAGCTGCGATTATATTGAATAAGTAGTCGCGGACAGCAGACAAAGGGTAGTCCTCCAGCTTGAGGGTTAGGCGAGGGGCTGACAACTTCTCATCCTAAAAACTTAACATTTTGCGATGGAATAGAGATCCTCGGACCTGGACAGACCATTTTGAACTAAATATGATTAAGGGGGGGGGGGCGTGGATTGGGTTGATCTGGCTAAAGATAGGGAGAAGTGGCGGGCTCTTATGAACACGGTAGTGAACTTTCCATAAAATGTGAGGAATTTCCTGATCAGGTGAGGAACTGTTAGCTTCTCAATAAGTACTGTGCTCCATGTAGTTGGTTAGAGGGAAAAGAAAAGGCAGGCCGTGTGGGAAATGAGAAACACATACAGAACACTGGTCGGTAAATCTTGTGGCATGTGAACATTTGGGATACCTAGTAGTAGACGGGCGGATGATATTAAAATTATATTAGAGGTGTTAAGCATTATTTTACCAACTGACGGCTACGTGTTTCGATGTTATGATGTCACGAACACAGTGGGACACAGCTAGGCCTGTATAATATCAGACGTGCTGTGGAGGCAATGTATGCCGTCGTGGCACTGCACAGTCATACCCCGATATAGCGCCAGCGTTTTGCACCGCAATTTGTGGCGATATATCGAAGTAATGGATAATATGGAATTTCGTTTACAAACTGTCATGGGCGCTAAGTGAGGGTGGCAGTAGGTCGGGGAAAGCTGTATCGGGGTTTGACTCTGTTTATGTAAAGGTAAATGGTAAAGTTCTCCCTAGAACGGGCCATGAAGGCCCAGAGGGGGAGTAGAGGTATAGCTCTACTCTTTCTTTAACCCTGACACTAGCTGAGGGTGGGTGGTCAACTCCACGCCCCGGCCGCTTTACCCCCGGGAAAGAGACCCGATACCCATTGTATAGGAGGTTGGGTGGGCTCAAGGACTGGTCTGGACTGATGCGGAAAATCTCGCCCCCACCGGGATTCGATCCCCGGACCCTCCAGCCCGTAATGAGTCGTTATACCGACTGAGCTATCCCGGCCCACTGACTGTATTTATGTATTTTCCATTTGTTTTATTTAACGATGCTGTCAGTAGTTCAGTCTGTATGGCATCGCATACGTTAATTCGTGAATAAAGAATTTGGAAAAGGCACTGCACGAAGCGATCGTCACCTGATATGAGGCAGTGTCCCGGTATTTACTGGAATGCTAGCATAGGATGCCGCTTTGTTATACGTAGCAGCTATAATCACGTGACGTGTGGGACCGTAAAGTCGGGTTACATTTCTGTGAATTTGAAGAGCTGTTGTCGCTCGGTCTGTTGCTACTGCGAGAGCTGCTGTCACATGTAATGTTGGCGAGACTGCCCTGAAGGTGATTTTGCAATATGACAAGGACTTTATGGATGTAATTCAACTATAAACGAGGATCATTTCAGGGGTTATCTGCAGAAGTCGTGGCTCGGATGAGGGCTGTCAAATATTTCCGTTGAATTTTCAAGGAGTATTACACTACTATTTAAAAGTTCTGCATTTAACTTACAGAAAACTTACTGTCTTCTCGTTACAAGGGCCAGCTAGTTAATGCTATCTGTGGAAGTAGTGTTTTTTTCCCGGAAATCATACAAAATACGGAAATACGCTGTGTGGATAAAATCCAAAGCCTTTTGGCGCGTTGTCAATGAGAAGTTGCCAAAATGCGCCCATTAGCTTCGCCATGTCTGTCTTTCCGCCATTTTATCTATTAGCCTGTATTAACTGGAGAACCGATGAACTGATTCATGCAGTTTTAATGTTGGGGAGTTCTCTCAGAATTTGTTGCACCTTCCAGTTGTGGTTAGAGCTGGACTTAAATAACTGACCTTTTCCTCAATAACATTATTTTATAATTTAATCGTGTTTATAAGCCTAAATTCGTTAAGGTCAAAGTCATATATATTTATTGGTCTGAGAAATGTTTCATGGAAAGAACATTTATTTGGTCGTCTTATGATTAATTAATTTGTCACGATAGGTCGCAAGGTTTTTGGGTTCTGGTGCAGCCAGTTTGTGTTGGGTTTTTATTTTTATAAGCTCTCCCTGAACGAATTTCCGAACCTGGTTACAAGTCCCAGAATATCTATTGTACGTCTCTCTGTTTCTTGTACCAAACATGGCATGAATTTAACATTACGTTTCCAATGCTGAAACACATGTTTCTTGGAGAGCTATAATTACTTTTAAGGCAAAAACCGATATTATGTACGTACATAGCCTTTCGAACGTGATATCAGCTATGATTAATATGTAATTAAAATGCTAACCTGATTTGAAGTACTTCCATCATGTCTTTCAGCTATAAACCGAAGAAACATCCATATCGGAGTGACACTGGTCTGTCAATCACGTGACATGATTGACAGTAGTAGACATGGCTGTTGTCAGGAATGGACGCAAAGTTGCAGCCGGTTTAGTTTTTGTTTCGGTGGTATCTTTTGTTTACTTACGGCAAACATATGCTCTTTATGGCATGATATATTGAAAGGACCCGCCATGTTCTTATTACTGATTCTAAAACAAATTAGAAAGTTCGTTGTTTCAGTTTCCTTCAATGACATATCGTTCATACCAAGTTTGATGAAAATGGTCAACTGGCTCGAAAATTGAAATGGAAGACACACACACACACAGACATACATGCAACCACCGAAACGTGCGAACTCCTGGTGGTTAAGGCGGCCGTTGCGTAGGGCTGACAACCTTACCATCTTCATGTGCCGATTGTCTAGAAATTCTGGGAGCCTCAGCCTTCTGGAGCCCTAAGGGCCTGTCCAGGCCTGTAATGGGATTGCTAGCTTTGCAATAAAAACCCTATGAAATTAATTTGTGCCGTAAATATTTGGCGGTATAGACAAGGTGTCTCATACACCGATGTCGTTTTAACAGAGTTCCACCTTAATTGAAAAGTCTGTGTCCATTTCGCTTGAAACAGCGTCGTTAAATTAGTTAAGAATCAATTATCTAAAACCAATACTACTTTATTAATATGCGCATATATATTACTGTCAAACACAACATACTTTTAATACTGTCATCAATAAATGCTACATGTTTCGGTCCTTAAGGACCATCATTATGCACTACATATGTGATTTAAAACGTAAGTAACTATACCTGGTGTACGGAGAACAACATTCGCAAGGAACTGGAGCGAACGTTAACCGATACTTCACAAACAGATGGTAAGTAAATAGCAACACCTAAACACGTGTAAACTTGCAGTAACTTCGGCTATACCTGCAACACAACAAGTAGACACCAACAGTAAACAGGGACATGTAACATGCACATATTTATCGGTTTCAAGAAAATTCACGCTTGCCCAAAATACACCAGGCAACTGAATATTCAAGCAAATAAGAGCCAGTCAACGCAGATTTAGCAATTTTAACAATTTTAAGAACGACAGGGAGAAAAGTGCATAACAACCAACAAATATGCATACATTTCAATGCTATGACAACTTTGTAAAAGCTTGTAAAAATGTGTGAGATCTCACAAATTTCAAAACATTTACATGCATAGTTACTTATGTTTTCAATAATGTATTTTAGTGTCTTATGATGGTCCTTACGGACTGAAACATGTAGTGTTTATTGATAATATTATTACAAGTTTGTTGTGTTTAACGATCATTGATGTTAATATGTCACGGCACAACGGGATGGATTCAATTAAAATCAGTAACACTTTATCTGTCGTACGTAAGTGGTTAGAACTCATTTTATATTCTGAAAGATTCCTGGTTCCCATGTAGGCTGGAAGACTAGCTATTCGACTGTCAGATTTTTACCCTGTTCCTCATTTCGTTTAGCAGAATTCCTTCATATATTCGTAAATTGAACGACGGTGCTCCCACCACAGTTCTATTTAATATTTTTAACACCATACAATTGTATTTGATTTACAGTGACATCTGCTTTGATGATGGAGGCCACAGATTCTTTCGAAACGTCGGAAACCACCTGAGAGACTACTTGGTGATAAAGTCGAGAATAGCAATCTACGCTTTCCCCGCCGCGAAAACCTCAAATTAATCTCCTCCCACCACCTGTCTCAAGAACGCACACACACATAATTTTCGATCAGAATACGGTGACCTTTCATGTGAGAAACACGCTCTCGACAGTTTCGTAAACCTTGGTGCTCGATTTATTTATCATGTTATTCTAAGATAAGTATTTTTGCTTTTGCGTGGAGTTTTTTTTATACAGATGTTTCTTAGCGGGTTGTATAAGACGTAAAGTTGTATAAGACGTAAAGTTGTATAAGACGTTAACGACAGACAACTTGTAGTACAACACTTCGCTTAAAGTAGGAACTGTTCACCGTCTGTTATAACCACTGCGTTTGTTTTAATTTGTTACAATACGCCTAACATTTCAGATCGTTTGATTCATCTTCAGGGGTTTCATTCGGTTTCTATTCAGATTCCTTTTACAGCTTTTCTTGTGACATAACATAGTAGACTGTTATTATGAGCATTTGTTCAGTTGTCATGTGCTATAATAAAAAACTATAAAAGAGACCTGTAGAAACCTAAGGAAGCCTCTGATGTTCAACGAGACTTTCGAAATATGTGGGGTGTAATGGAACAAACAGCAACAAATATACTGGTGGCATTAGACGGCGAACAGTGCCTGTTTATTGAACAGTACAATGGCGTGTTAGTGAATATAAAGTTTAATTTGAAATTGTACTTAACCAGTAATCCTATAGTATGTCTTAAAATGATCTCATTACTTTGGAACACAAAGGATTCACTTAAGAAGGAATTTGTAAATGTTGTTTTCTTATTCCATTATTATGTTTTTCTGCTGTCACTGAGTACGTAGGGACTGTCGTTAAAATCAACCGAAAATACCGCTAATTATTAAAGAAAATGTGTTGTTACTTGTCTTGCATTGTTCGACAGGTACCCACGAGTGCAGACACATTTCATGTCTCTCTCTCACATTGTTGACACCGTGCATCTTCGTCATATTAAATGAAGTTTCAGACCAACTGATGCACAACTAAAACCACTTTTATTGTAGCTTTATTATAATTGTTAAAATTAAAATTTCAAGAAAAAAACCCCCTGACGATGATCCCAGGATCGAAAAACGTGTAGGGGTATAATTTTAACAATTATAATAAAGCTACAATAAAAGTGGTTTTAATTGTGCATCAGTTGGTCTGAAACTTAATTTAACATTTCATGTCGTTTCGTCTTCCTACACTGTTGTTCATTTCTTGTGTGCGATGATGGAATACATTCTTATTCAAGGTCCAGGGTTCATGGTTTAAAGTGTGTGAAAGCAAACACAACAGTCTCTGGAATTTCATATGAAGTGCTGTGACGTTACGTTTAGAGTAAATAGACTGTCATCGGTGTTCATGAAGATTTCGAAAAGAAACACCCTACGTAGTAAAGTCAGCTGATGACGTCGGAACAGGTAGAGGATGCCTAGGTAATATCATCGGAGGTAGTTCCTGTTGAAGGAGGCGTAAAAGGTGCTTTAGAACAGGGGTAGGTAAAATGCGACTGAAGGAACGAGTGAACCGGATTGTGTTTAGTGTACAAACATTGTTAATAATACGCGTCTTTACGAACGCTTTTCGACATGTGTATATAGTCTGGAGAAAGTTTTGTTTAAACTGTAAGAATCGAGATTTTTACGGAAATGTAAGTTTTGTGGTCACTAGCACTCGCAGGTATTTATCCCTTTAAAGACCAAACGTGTCTATTTTATATAAGGATTCATTGCGTACCGCGCAGTAAACACTCACCACCTCAGTTATACAAAACCAGTCTGTTAATGTCATATAAGGCAAAAGTCGCTGTTTGTTCTGAGATCCATACACAATACATAAACGCAATGTGAGCACCATGTAGAATTTTTGAATGTTAAGCCCAGTGGTAAGTAAAGTAACCGCTAGGCTGTGAAAAGGTTAAAGTTCTGGGCTCAGCTTTGTGGCCCTAGATGTCTGGAAAATGTCTGGAAAATAGAGCCGCAGAGCTCAGTTCCGAAATATATAAATTGTATTCTTTATAAGTACATACTACATGAAAATGCTCATTGTAACAGTTGCCATATTTTGTTGAATTCGTGCATTAATTCCGCGAGAGCACTGATCGGAGCACAATGTGTTCGAATTATTTTCAATATTATCATAATCGCCATCATTATCTAAGCAGGTTGTGGCTTGATGTGCTGTGTATGGAGTTGCTCTGAAGTCAGTTATGGCTGTCTCTTGTTCCAAACAGATTTAATTCAGGTACCTGCTTGAACAACACATTTGTCTTGAATCTGTAATATAAATGTACTGAGTTTCATAGTACGACACTCTAAATTGGCTACGAAATTAGGCGTGTGCTGGACGGTTAGTTTCAGCAGTAATTCAGTGATTCTTCCACAAAGAAGGGTAGTGCCACGTAGTGAGATATGTCACTCATACAGTTAGTCGCCGGATTCTTATTGCACAGGCAGGACAATTCACGTGGGATTTGTGATGGGCAAAGTGGTACTGGGGCAGGATTTTCTCCAAGTGCTGTGGCTTTCCCTCTCAGTATCGTCCCACCAATGCTCAGCACTCATATTCTATTCTTGTACCGTAGATGCTGTATAATCTTAGCACCTGACAGCGTCGTTAAATGAAACACTTCGTACAAAATCTAGGAGGTTTTGCGTGTGTGTTGTAGCTAGTCCGTCTGGCAGTCTTCGTTCGCATATGTTATTGGAAACACAATTTTAATAATCCTGTTCGTACATCTGTACATTTATAAAGTTTATTCAGTTATCTGTCTAACAGCTGTTCAATTAAATAATTCTTTTTTATTGATCCGTCCCAGCATGCAAGCAGGAATTTCCCACCTTTCGTTCAGAGAAATTCAGCAATTGGTTTTCTGACTATTGCCTTCTTCAACACCCAACACCGTCTGACTATTGCCTTCTTCAACACCCACCACCGTCTGACTATTGCCTTCTTCAACACCCACCACCGTCTGACTATTGCCTTCTTCAACACCCACCACCGTCTGACTATTGCCTTCTTCAACACCCACCGCCGTCTGACTATTGCCTTCTTCAACACCCACCACCGTCTGACTATTGCCTTCTTCAACACCCACCACCGTCTGACTATTGCCTTCTTCAACACCCACCACCGTCTGACTATTGCCTTCTTCAACACCCACCACCGTCTGACTATTGCCTTCTTCAACACCCACCACCGTCTGACTATTGCCTTCTTCAACACCCACCACCGTCTGACTATTGCCTTCTTCAACACCCACCACCGTCTGACTATTGCCTTCTTCAACACCCACCACCGTCTGACTATTGCCTTCTTCAACACCCACCACCGTCTGACTATTGCCTTCTTCAACACCCACCACCGTCTGACTATTGCCTTCTTCAACACCCACCACCGTCTGACTATTGCCTTCTTCAACACCCACCACCGTCTGACTATTGCCTTCTTCAACACCTACCACCGTCTGACAGCCATGTATTTGGCCAGTGTTTGCTGCCCTTCGTACGTAAATCACCTTGCTAACGTCTCTGAAGGCGGTAAACTTACCCCCTTTATCAGTGTTTCCCAACCTTCTTTCCACTTAGGAACCCTAAAAGAATTTTTCATATCTCGAGGAACACGTGCCCATGTAAATGAAAGCGAACACAATAAGAAAGAGGCAGTTGATACCGCACGGAGATTTACTCTAGTACCGCCAATTCCCCGCGATATTTCGAGGGATATTTGGCTCGTATTTATTACCAATTAATTGCACATGAGGTAGTACTCGTACATTTATTTCATTACATAGTGCAATCTCCTGCATGTTTAGGCTGTCCTTAATCATATTCAGGGAGAGTTTTTTTTTAACAGAAAGAAATTCTTACTTTATAAAAACATAATCAACAACAGTTGTGCTTAATACATACTTAAACTATTAAATTATTATAACTTTAATGAATATTATGTTTATATGAGAACTAAAATTGTGTTAAAAGTTATACCTGGCTTGTTGACATCTACTTGTTGCTGCGCAGTATGGTATTATTTGTTCTTATTATTTACACCGAAACGTCTATGTATGAATGATCGTCTCCGATCGTAAGTGGATCAGAACCTTCTACAGGAACTGTCCAGACAGCTTCTGTAGAGCGTTCGGTACAGTGTGGTTTATAATACAGTGCACACATTTTCTCAACATAGGGACTCAGACCCATTTACGATCGAAGAGGATTGTATAGATATGTATTCTTACACATTTAACAGTATTGTTGTTTTTGTTAATATTTGTGAATAGTTAAGTGCAGACTGTATTTGTTAAATATGCCGGGTATGAATACCGTAATAAAAGCACGTCAACGCGTATTTAACATATGTTTGCTGTGTTTGCAGTTGTTGGGTTACAAACAATATGCACATCGCCGTAATAGTATTCTTGCTCTCTGGAGTAGCCTATCAGTAGGGTTTATTACCGGGATTCAATGAGTTCTGCACGGCAACCCATACCCCAAATTATATTTCAATGTTGGATTATAAATATATATGACCTAAATATAACATTAACAACTCAAGATTTATAGATCTGGAAATATGTTTCATAGGAAGCAGGTTTTATGAGCTATGCCCAGAACTCCTTGTTTGCCGCTAAATAACTGTGTGTTTTTATTATTGTGTGGGCCGAGATAGCGTAGTCGGTATAGCGACTAAGCTACAAGCTGGACGGTCCGGGGATCGAATCCCGGTGGGGGCGAGATTTTTCGCATCCGTCCAGACCGGCCGTGGGGCCTACCCAGCCTCCTATACAATGGGTACCGGGTCATTCCGGGGGTAAAGCGGGTGGGGCGTGGTGCTGACCACCCACCCCCAACTAGCGCCGAGGTTAAAGAAAGAGTAGAGCTATACCTCTACTCCCCCTCTGGGCCTTCATGGCCTGTTCTAGGGAAGAACGTTACTTTTTTTCTTATTGTGGTGCGTGATTTCGATTAAATTACTTTTATGGCGGCTAATTAAAGGACATCTACAGGTTGGAAAGCGTCGCGGTGTTTCAGTCTTATCGTTTGTGGGCAGGAGACAGCGTTCCGACCGGAAGACAAAGTTCTGTCCAGGACGTCCGAGCCAAACCGGAAGCGGCACTCTTTCGGAAGTGGTCGTCTTTTACGTCTGCTGTAACCGAATCCTCAAACATTGCCATTGTTTCTTTTGTTCCTAGCACGAACTCTGCTCACAAGGAAAATGACCGTCTTCTGAGATGTGACGTCGTGTAGTTTGGTAGGTCGGTAGCAACGATTCGGAGAACATGCTGCCTCCGTCTTCTATCCTTAAGATGGGGGGGGGGGGTGTTGTTTTTTCGAAACCTTAGTATTGATGTACCAAACTGTACGGCATCATATCCCAAAAAGCAAGTTGTCTTCATTACCGCTGCTATGAGTGCCTCAGACTACACTCACCTCATAATATTTCCCTTTATTTTGTGTAAATTAGGGACAAATTTTGGGGGAATCCTTTTTCCGTGGTGCTGAAAAATGCCACAGCAAGCAAGAAACATTTTTGTTAGGTCATCGGAATGTGTCAGAAGATTGCAGATCGATGTCATTTTCAATCTATGGTGCCCCCGTCCTGCATTCCGATAAACCGCTTGCCGTACGGCGGTGTGTGTACGTGTGCGATCGGCCGGTGACGGTGCTTTTGTAAGTAATGTGCTCATGAGCTGTAGTGGCAGTGGTGTGTTGTTATTGCTGAATTTTATTGGCACTTAATTCATTGTCTAATACAAAGTGTGGCATTCTAAAGAGTACTGCGATTAAGAGATTCTGTCTTCACGTAAAACATAGTCTATAATTAACACACCAACAAACATGTGCACTTAATGAAATACAATTCATGACAAGTATTAAACTCCTACATGTTTCGGCACCGCGGTGCCATCCTCAGGGATGTATTTATAACAAAGGAATACAAGCCCAACACGCTAATCTAGGTATTGCATCGTCCGTACTGGAAAGGATAAAATATTAAAATTCGAAAATACACAAAGTTTAGTATTTCAGAGTTGAAATGTTGTAATCATTCCAATACGGGCGATACTGGAGTTAAGCATGTCAGTCTTGCAATAACGAAACTGAGTGTAACACCGCACAGTTAGCGTATAAATTAAATAAAGGGTAGGGAATATTAGGGAGCCTTCTCTTCAGCTCAGTATTTCAAACTCATGAACTATAGGAAAGAGATTCAGAGACGTATTGTGTCCGTAGGACACACAAACTGTGTCTGCACTTCAGCACTAAGTAGGTCTTTAAATTTGTTAAATAAACGTTCGAGGCTGTGGTCTGTACAGCGTGGGCGGACCAACGTCTGGCAACATGCAGATTCATCCATCCGGCACTTGTCTTTTCTTGCAGGCAGTTGTCAAGTGATCTTTATCTTCCTCTGAGTAATAGATTTCCAAGAGACGATAAAAAACCCTAAGGTCCTGCTGCATCTTGCGGACCTTCCATTGCAGTTCCAGGAAGAAACTCCTGAACCGCCTTTAAGCAGCTGGCTCGGCATTTCCGACGTTTCAGAAGTCATTTTATTGCTCTTATTCCACAGCCTTGCAGACCGATTCTTATTATAGTACGCCAATCTGTGGATTTCTTCGTAATTTGTTTGTGTTTAAGACTACTGTTTGTTACTACGCAACTACACTTCGTCTTAGGCGGTGATACGCCACACAACCGAACGCGTTTGAGTTCCGCTGCTTGGATTTCTTGGGGGCGGGGGGGGGGGGGGGGGGCGTTCGTGATTCAAATTTCGGCGTGGATTCCGGCTTCCCTTTCAGGATTTTCTTAATATTGGTTGTGCTCGTATCTTGATAAGACAAAATGCCGTCAACACAACTGGTATATGTTATATATTTAATTTGGTATATGTTTCGACCTAATGGGGTCATCTTCAGGCCGGTGGTATAAGATACATAAAAGGAAATGTGTACCGTTGTAATTCAATTTAATTTGTCTTATTATTTCTCTTGTTATAAGTCTAACAAAATGGAATAACAAACGTAAGAACTTATCTTAAATTAGGCCGCGACAGTTTTTTCCACATACTTTCCTAATTCACCGTCATTATTCGTCTCTGTTTAATCTGCACTATTGAAAGTATTCGTATAGTTTACGGTAGCGTATGTAAGACCCCCGCGGGCCACGTGGATCAAGGGGCCCCCCGTCCGTACAAAATACTAAAATTTGTTGTGGGTTCTTTCAGACTGCATTCCGTTCTTCTGACATCAGGCAGTATTCTGAATCCGTGTTACGACATCTGGGAGTAACTTCGCTAATGAAAGCGTAAAAGTAAAAAACTTTAAAAATATAAAACATCAGATATCAGTTTTAGACTTTTACATTTTTATACCCATCAGACTGGCCTGAAGATGACGAATCAAGGTCGAAACATGTTGCTAAGGTAATTGACAAGTTGTTTTATCAATAATGAAAGTTGTGTTGGCGGTGTTTAAGTGCTGTTTATTATTATAGACGACACAACGGGATGCCAAACATTAAAATTACACGGAAAGAAGGAAATGGGATGGCAATAAAGTTCATAACATATATTTGTTTTCTCTATGGCTCGACAGCCTTATATGGGCCTACGCCTCCTCGTTTCGTCGAGGTTTCATGATCACACACATTTGAGACACACCACAGTCGGTAGGACTCCTCTGGACGAGGGACCAGCTCGTCGCAGAGACCCTCTACCTGACAACACACAACACTCACAACAGACAGACATCCATGCCCCCGGCGGGATTCGAACCCACGATCCCAGTAAGCGAGCGGCCGAAGACCCACGCCTTAGACCGCGCGACCACTGGGATCGGCATAACGTATTTAGGGTATGGAAATAAACGAGTAAAGTAGCTAAGTGTAAAAGATGACTTTTTTTTCACCTGGGGTAAGATGTAGTAAAATGTTAAATACGATATAATCTGGGGGCCTCCACAAGCGGTTGCGGACCGCCGACTGGGAAACGTTAGTCAGCGTTGTATGTTCACTTACTGTCATCGCCATCTCGAGCCAGCCGCCTAGTTGTTTTTGAGGCCCTTGACTGGTACGAAACATCGCATTAGCTGCCGGTTCTGCACATTGAAGCGTTTGTGTGTGTGTGTGTGTGGACGTGACGTAGCAGACTTTTGTTCCAGGCTTTGGAGCTTTTCATTTTGTCATTTTTTTCTATAGCTCGACAGCCCCTAGTGGGCCAGGGCCTGCTCATTATCGAGACTTCACGATTACACTCAGACACACCACACTCGGTAGGACTCCTCTAGACGAGTGTATCGGCCCGTCGCAGAGACCTCTACCTGACAACACACAACATTCACAAGAGACAGACATCCATGCCCGCGGCGGGTTTGGAACCCGCTGTCCCAGCAAGCGAGCGCCCGCAGACCTACGCGTTAGACTGCGCGGCCACTGGGGTCGGCGGATATGTCACGTAGGCCTATATATTTGTAGTCACTGCTTCCTGTTACTATTAACTTTCCGTTTAACGGAGTTTGTACACCGAATAAACTTAACTTGTAACACTGAGTTGCGAGTCCAGTTCAAGGGAATTCTTGTGAGTGCCGATGGCGACATCTTTACATAATTGTGTATAGACCGCAGTTAACCTTAGCCGTTCTGTTGTTCTTAGCCAGTCTGGTTGGTTTGCTGTCGACGAAACAGCGAAGTGGGGGGGGGGGGGGGGGAGGACACAAAAAATAAACCATGATATTCAAAAGACCTTCAGAAGTGCTTCCAAGCAACGCACTATCAAAAATTATCTATTGTTATGACTGATGATGGTGGATTTTCCTGTCTATTTACTCCTCACGTTCAGGATGCCCGCCAAATTCTTGGAAGAGCTGACATTTCCCATAACTAAATCACGGATTCTCAAAGAAGCAGTTTATTTGATAGCTTTCCCGAACAAAACATCCGCGCTGGCTCCATTCGGATTTAAGCATTATATTACGTGTAATTATGGACCGTGTATGGAGTTTGTGACAGGCAGAAGAAGGTGTCCCAGGATTAAGATGAAATTTATTAACGCTTTGAATCTCAAGTGTATGTTTCTTTAGCACTTCAGTCACACCCAACAATTTGTATTACATACGTTTTATCATTGGCGACTAGTTTCGGCTCCGTAATTCAGCCATCATCAGGCCACTAACAAAAAACTATGTAATGGAAGGTCTGTATATATTATAGGAAGGAGATGCCCCACCTTTACATCAATGGATACATGATAAATGTACATAAGACAATCAGGTTTTTTGCACTGAGGCCTAAGGAAATGTTAAAACTTTGTGATCACACAGTTTTGACATTTCGTGTTCTTTGTAACAAGGGCATCAAAGAAACTCGTAGTAGGAAGCTCTTGTCCTCATTCATATTTAACATTACTGAACGGATTTCGTTAAATTTGGTATTAGGGGCCTGCAACAGGTGCTATTTTGCCACCATTTCTCTGGTACCAGAACCTCGCTTTTGAAAGCGGAGTTGAATCGCTTGAATGTGACGTCGGAACTGAGAACTACGTCGGAACTGAGAACTACATATTATCCTAGCACCCCAGAAAATGAGAATAAGAATAATAAAGTGCTCAACGAAAACAGATAGCTACCAGTGAGCTCAACATCGTATACGGCGTACCGTTGTATAACATGTAAAGAGCAGGGGTGCACAAATTTTCTAAGAAACCAGGAGCCACTTCAGAATCGTAGAAGCCAGATTGGTAACATGAAGCAAGGTCCATACTAAGGACCCACAAATATTAGGGACTACCGTACAAAATTTAGTTGCCACGGTGACCTGGCGCCCGTGATTTGTGCACCCCTGGTAAAGAGTACTTTTATTGCCGTTATATGCATTGGTTTGTGAGACTGTTACGTGCAACAGGAAATAATAGACTGCCGTGTCGTAATGATGCAATAATATTTATTGAGTTCAGTCCATGCTTGTTTTGGTGGGACTGCCATTCGATTGACCACGGGTTGTCCCTGTGATAGCCCCCTGTCTATTGAGGTTGCCATGTGGGGCCGTGCCAAGGCTCAAGCGGTTAGTCGCCGGCCTCTCACCGCGGAGGCCCGGGCTCGATCCCGGGCCGGTCCATGTGGATTTTGTGGTACACAAAGTGGCACTGGGACAGGTTTTTCTCCGAGTACTTCGGTTTTACCCCTGTCAATTTCATTCCACCGGTGCTCCATTACGCGGGAAAATGAAAAAAAAAAAAACTGATCATCTGTCTCTTCGTCTTCGTCACAATAAGCCTTAAGTCTGCGCTGCGTCCGCAGCTTCTGCTGTGGGGCCCTTCTTAAAAAATACGTTAGATGATTAGACTATTACCATTTCATGATTGATTTCCTTTTATTGCAGGAGGAAATGAATGTCTTGTTTGCTGTTTTCCACACTAAGTAACAACCTGAAGGAATCTGTACGTTACAGGACGTTTCTGCTTCCAGCTGTGTACCTTTTCCAAAGAGTGAGTAACGCTGCATGTTTTTAAGGAACATGTATGTGTGTGTGTGTGTGTGTGATGAGTAATACACATCCCTATAGGATATATATTAAATATTATTTTGGCGTCCGGGGCGAGTAATCAAAATGGCCGCCGCTAACAGTAATTATGAACTTTAAAAAATAAGAATTATTTCTTGAATTTACTTCTGTTTGGCTGAGCAATTTAAAGTTTGTTGAGCCAATAAAATCAGTTTTTTTTTTAATTTAAAATATGCATTTTGCCGCCCATTTGCCGTTCCTTAGAGTTTGTAGTCCAGGGTGGATGTACCCCTAGCTACGCCTCTGGTCGTATTAGATTCTAAATATGCCGCGCATTGAAGTACGTACTCTAAAATTTGTTTTAAGCACTTTCTGGTTTTGTACACACTGTATGACCGCAAAAAGAAGCCCTTAAAATCTTTAAGTCCTCAGCCGGAAGTGATGTCAGCATACTGCTGGCGTCATAATTCCAATTATTAGTAATCTCCGTGCATGTTTTCCTTATGTAGCGTTTCTACACCTTCAGGAATTGCAGTTACTTATGCCAGATGTCCGTCCATTAGGCATAGACCCATATAGCTGCATGATTTAAGGAAAGCATGGGTTGATGTTGATGACTTCAGTGTGACGTATGACAACGTTCCGTGGTAAAACGGAGTTAAGGACCGGAAGTTAGCTTTGACGTCGATATTCTGTGGTAGACGACTGCTTAAGAGACAAGCGTTAATATGAATGAAGGTCAAGTATGCCAGTTGGAGTTGTGGTAATGGCATACATCTTTTGCAATTTATAATGGCACAAATATTTATCTAAATTGTGAGGTTGTTACAGTTGTATTATCAAGTTCGCTGTGTGTTTCTTAACCGACCAGACCGGCTCTGGGGCCCCCCCACCCATCCTCCTATTCACTGGGTACCGGGGTTCTTTTCTCGGGGATAAAGCGGCCGGGGCGTGAAGTTGACCACTTCTATCTAGCACCGACGTTAATATTGAGTAGAGTTATATCCCTACTCCCACCTATATGCTTTCATGTCGTCGACAGGTGTAGCTTTACATTTTACCTATTTTTATGTTTCGTAAGTTATTTTGTTGCACTGCCGACTTTAGATGTGCTAGGGAAGCAGGTATTATGCAATTTCTTGGTGATTTTGTTTACGTATTCTGATTCAAAGATTCGTGTTCTAATGTAACTGCAAACAAAAAATTTTATTTGCAAAAGAAATAGACCACATACATGAGATCTGCGCTCTTCTGGGATATTACGCGGCGTCGTGTGGTAAACAGTTACCACACGACGCCGCGTAATATCCCAGAAGAGCGCAGATCTCATCAACATTGCGACGGAAGCCTAAAATCAAGACCATATTCATTATTAGTGGGGGGTTTTTCTTAAAGTGTACCGCCAATCCCTACTTGAGTCCATGCGAAAACTGGATCCGTGGTTGAAGCACTGGGATGCTGGACATCGTATTGAAGATGTCAGGTCTTGAAAACAGCCCTTTCTAGGGCTAATGGTCTTATCCATATTTTGTACAAGAATGTGTTATTTTTCAAGAAACTAAGAAGTCAGGAAATGTCCGAATGGCGTAACACTTCTGGCACGTTCGTTCTGTTATTGTCCCTGTAAGGTTTCTCCGAATCTTAGCAAACAAATTTGAAATCGATTATGCTCAATTGTTATGTTTAGGTCGCCGGCTCTACCTTCGGGTTCAGATCGTACGTCACAGAGAACTCGGTCTTCCTCCGTTACAAAAACAATCACTTAAATGTACGGAGGTCTTCATGTAAAGTTTCCTACTTTTGTCCGATTTTAACCATAATCGAAATGTGTCGACAAATTTGAGTAAAAGTCCCAAATATGAAATTTCACGAATATCTGTCCAGTCGGTGTCGTGCAGTTCCACAAGGCTACGGACGGACATGATGGGGATAATTAGTCGTGTTTTGTAGCTGCTTTGCGAACGTGCCTAAAAACGTGACTACACCGTAATGACTTGAGGGGAGTGATGGTGAAACTGGGTATCCTTAACCTTGCAGAAAAGTCGCAGGGAAGCCATTGGTTAGGACCCTGTGTGGGCCCCACAATTGATCTTGACATAGACAGATATCCATTACCTCTACAAGGCCGCCTGGACCAAAGTGGTCAGCCGCTACTGAATGAACATCCGGCTGATCCTCACAGTCTACGTTTCTGGTATAAACACCTTAACTTGTTCGTTTGCTGCGTTACAATGCCCTTACCTTTTGGTTGCATTTAAACTTAACAGCGTAGCCACTGGGTCTGCAAACAGTCATGCGAGCGGAGTTCTTATTGTGAATATTTCACGTGGGGCCTGTCTTTATCAAGAACATGTTTCATGACACTCAAACACTGCGACATAAAGCAGTAAGAAATGGCGACGTTAAAATTTCTGCCTCCCCTCCCTCCCCCTTCACACCCCGCAGACTGTTAGTGGTAGTAAATTTGACTTTACTAGACTTCTCCAAATACGTTTATTTGGCGTGCATCTCTGTCAACAACTACTTCAACCGAGATGTTGAAATATTCATTTATTTTATTTAAGAGCGTTTTATTTAAAAAGTCACGTGTTTTTAGGCGCGTTCGCAAAATTGCGAAGAGCGACTATTAGCGTCGTCATGTCTGTCTGTCTCTCTGTGCTCGGGGAACAACTCGGTTCCCACTGGACGGATTTTCATCAAATTTGATATTGGATGATTTTTCGAAAATCTGGCGAGAAAAGTCGAGTTTCATTAAAATCTGACAAGAATCACGAGCAGATCACATGAATACATGTGTGTATTTATGATAATATCTCGCCGAATTCTTCTTAGAATGAGAAATGCTTCAGAAAAAAGTTGTAGAGAGAACCAAAACACGCGTTTTATGTTCAATAAAGTTTGCCTGAAAATCGTGGCATTTATGAGATAATGTTGAAAAATATGGTAGAGCCGGACAGGCCACAGATGGCAATACAATACGGCGCAGAAAAGATGCGATTTGCATGCTGGGTAATACTTGTAGCTTTTCCACAGCAACAATGGTTACGTGAACATACACACAGACATACACACATACATACATACATACATACATACACAGAAATACGCACATATACACACATACATACATATATATGTACATACATACACACAGAAATACACACATATACACATACATACATACATATATACGTACATACATACACACATACATACATACACACAGTAATACACACATATACACACATACATACACACATATGCATATATACATACATACATACATACGTACATAAATGCCTACATACATATATACATACATACATGCATACACATATACATACATACATACATACATACATACATACATACACCTACGTCTGTGCCTGATTCTTCTGTCTGAAGTGTGCCACAGCTAACATAACAAGGAACATTCACTGCTATTACGAAGTGCCAGCCGTAACCGTATCAATATGTGCGGTACTCACGGCCGTTACAGGGATGTGCAAGTGTGCCACAGCTAACATAACAAGGAACATTCACTGCTATCACGAAGTGCCAGCCGTAACCGTATCAATATGTGCGGTACTCACGGCCGTTACAGCGATGTGCAAGTGTGCCACAGCTAACATAACAAGGAACATTCACTGCTATCACGAAGTGCCAGCCGTAACCGTATCAATATGTGCGGTACTCACGGCCGTTACAGCGATGTGCAAGTGTGCCACAGCTAACATAACAAGGAACATTCACTGCTATCACGAAGTGCCAGCCGTAACCGTATCAATATGTGCGGTACTCACGGCCGTTACAGCGATGTGCAAGTGTGCCACAGCTAACATAACAAGGAACATTCACTGCTATCACGAAGTGCCAGCCGTAACCGTATCAATATGTGCGGTACTCACGGCCGTTACAGCGATGTGCAAGTGTGCCACAGCTAACATAACAAGGAACATTCACTGCTATCACGAAGTGCCAGCCGTAACCGTATCAATATGTGCGGTACTCACGGCCGTTACAGCGATGTGCAAGTGTGCCACAGCTAACATAACAAGGAACATTCACTGCTATCACGAAGTGCCAGCCGTAACCGTATCAATATGTGCGGTACTCACGGCCGTTACAGCGATGTGCAAGTGTGCCACAGCTAACATAACAAGGAACATTCACTGCTATCACGAAGTGCCAGCCGTAACCGTATCAATATGTGCGGTACTCACGGCCGTTACAGCGATGTGCAAGTGTTGCAGTGGAGTTGTTGGATGCCATTTGACTCTCACGCCCAATCGTTCTTCTTAATTAGATCATTAAACTTTAATTTTCTGATCTGTGCGTTATTGACAAGGAAAGCATTCATCCCTAGCGAAGGACCGCACCTGTGCCTGTTTTAACCCTTATGCATCCAGTGTGGAGTTAAATTCGACAGCGCTCGCAGCTGTAGCAGCTCCAGTGTCGAGGTCAAATCGACACTTTATTTTACACAGTGTTTCATATTGGATTGCCCTAAGCTCCTGTTACCTATTGGCTGATTTTGAACTTAGAAGATTGGAGATGTTCCGGAAATTTAATTCGGAGTAGAATGTTGGAATTCACATGAATAATTTAGACAGCAGAGGGTTAATAAGTTTGTAAAGAGATTTGCATTATACGTGCCGACGGTATCGCTTGCAAATGTGCGACAGTATTTTTACTGAACTCCGTTTTATGGCGTGTTTGTAAGAACTTGCGAACTTTACAGGGACAGAATCGAACACATTAGCCACCCGTGGATGTGTTTGAAATTATCTTTATGCAACTGGTGACGTTGCGATTTATATTTATTTATGTTTTAAACGACAAACAGATGTGTCATAACATATAGCAGAATGTGTTTTTTTTTGTGCATTGCTGCCTGTACTACAATTTGCGTCATTACTATACTAGCATATCAACGCTACAGAGACACGGCGGTATATGTTAACCCTCCGATTCCGTAAAGGGCGGTCTTTGAATGTTGCTGTTACGACGTGGCGTGGCAGTGCAGAATGGTAAATAACTGTGAAAGGGATTCTACTATGAGAGGATTTACAAAGTGACGATAACAGTGGAACTGAAGGAGCGTGCATGATTCATCACATCTAGCATTTAGAGTGTTTACATATTTTGTAGGAAATGGGTGGGTGTGGACATGAATTTGTTATTTTCAACGCATTCTATTTTACCATATCATACTCAGTTTCGTTATAGAGCAAGTTTGGTAGATTGTTAACACGCTTTCTTCGGATTGACACGGTTCATTGGCCGGGCAGTAAGCACGCATACCGCTTAAATTGCATTCGTTCCTAACAAGGAAAAGGGAGCCACGATAGCTCAGTCTGTACAGTGACTATGCTAGGGCTGAACGATCCGGGGTTCGAATCCCGGACGGGACAAGAGATGTTTCTCTTCTCCCAAGCGTCCAGGCCGACTCTGGTACCCACCCAGCCTCCTCTTTAAGGGTACCCGGGGATCTTACCTTGGGGGATAAGCCGGCGGGGCGTGAGGCTGGCCACTTACCGCGCCATCTAGTGCCCAGGCAAAAATGAGTGGAATTACACTCCCCATCATGTTCTGTACAGGGACAACCTTACCTTTACCTCTACCTAAGGAGGACGGAATGGCGGTTTGTGAGATAGTTTGTGTTTTGTTTCAACTTTTGAAACACGTGACCGATTTATAGTAAATTTGGTATTAAAGTTATGACATTCGTGTCCATCCCAGCGCCATCCTTTTCAGTTTCTTACGAGTAACAACAGCATGACGGACGCTCTAACTCAGGGCTGGCCAACATGCGGCCCTCGGTCACCTGAATAGTTTCAGTAATACAATTTAACACACATAATATGTCTGCAGAACATAATACGGCAACTTATTAGCAGATAAATGTTTACCAACCATAACTCATCACTTCTACGACAGCACACAATATACCAATCACTGTTTGTGTTTTACCCAGTTTAGTACGGCCTACTGCTTTGTCATTCAACCGCACTGTTAGTGTAACTTATTGTTTGTAAATAACGGCGTTATAGTGAATTCAATCCCCCCCCCCTTCGATATATGTATACACAGGGCGGCCCTCAGGCGAGTCCTTAACGAATTATGTGACCCAGCTGTGGGTTGTGAGACCGAATCAGACTTACTTCAAGCCACTTCCCTGAAGGATGCCCTACGTCCTGGCACAAGTGGCTTGCAGCGTGAGCAGGTACGTTTCTCTTTCTAGCTGTGCCGTTTCGTGATACGTAGAAACTGACACTGGAACATGTCGCCACGTGTGCGGTATTGTTGCGCAATTTGCCCTGTCTTCGTCAGTTCGAAATATACGCGTCCTTTTTAATTACAGTACTTCGAAAACCATGAGATTAGGAAGAAATATGTTGGACATGAAATATATTCTTCATAAATATTATGTGAGGAAATGTAAGGTTGTTAAGCTTGCCGTGCGGCTGGGTTCGATTTTCTGTTGCACTCGCTGTGGTGCTGCAGTACTTATGTTCGAACGGTCTTTGCGGGAATAAATATTTGCTGAATTACGCTGTAGATGCGCGCAGAAACTGATAAACAGCTTCATGTAAAGTGCCCGTTTTTTGTCCGATTTTAACGAAAACAGAAATGTCTTCACAAGTGTATATTTTATTAGTTCATCAATCACACACCAACAAGCTGTATTATACACGTTTTTACTTGGCAACTAGTTTCGGCTCCAGTTAGGAGGCATCTTCAGGCCATTAACATAAACTATAAAATGGAAACCCTCTAAGTTACAGGAAGGCGATCTCCTGCAATACATTATAAATGTATACTATATAAAAACAATAGGTATATTGTAATTGTTTTTGTATACACTTAGCATGTATCCATTACGTTTTAACGTCTGATTATAATCAGACGTTAAAACGTAATCAAACAAACAAATGAATGCACAACACTGAGGACTGAACGTGAATACGTAATAAGCTTCTAATCACACCACAGTAGATAATCAACAATCTGTTTCTGATGCGGTTTATCGTGTTCGCATCTCCACGTAATGGCTATTAAAACTACCCATGACATCCTTCCGACTGTAGCCATGTAACGGTTTTTGAACTGCTGAACGGTTTTGTATGAAATTTGGCAGTGGAGAATTTTTTAAAGTTGTTGAAATGTTTCAATTTTCTTTTAGATAACACACTTTTAAAACAATTTAGCATTGATCTCGTGTAACTCACTGATAATTATCGGAACGAAAAATGTTTCCAACCAGAGCTCTAGAGGAGAATGAAACACGCATATTGGGTTCAGTGCATTTTTTCTTCAATCTTAATGGCTTTCGAGATACTTAAAGAAAGTAAGGATGTTATAAATAAAGGTAACAATGTAAAGTTTACCACAGAACTGGCCGTGAAGGCCCAGACTCTTTCTTTAACCTCGGCGCTAGATGGGGGTGTGTGGTCAACACAACGCCCCGGCCGCTTTACCTCCGGGAAAGAGACCCGGTACCCATTGTACAGGAGGCTGGGTGGGCCCCAGGGCCGGTCTGGACGGGTGCGGAAAATCTCGCCCCCACCGGGATTCGATCCCCGGACCGTCCAGCCCGTAGCGAGTGGCTGTACCAGCTGAGCCATCCCAATGATGTTATACATATACTTTCGAACTTCCAGGACACTGAGACTGGGCAGTGACGTATTACCGGTCCACGTGAAAACTAGTGGGTAGTTTTAACTGTGTTTAGGGCACTAAGTAGCTAACTGATTGACTGACTGAGTGACCAACCAACCAAGCAACTAACTACATGGAGCAGAGTCCTTCTTAAGAACCTAACACGTCCTCAGCTAGTAGAAATTCCCCGCATTCTATGGAACCCGGAGAATCATTACCGCATTGACAAGCGCCCGCCACCTGTCCCTATTCTAAGCCAGATCAATTTAGTCTACGCACCCATTCCATTTCTTGAAGATCTATTTTAATATTATCCGCCCATTTACGCCTAGGCTTTAAGTGGTCTCTCTACCTCATATTTTCCCACGAATACCCTATATGCATCTCTCCCCATACGTGCTACATGCCCCCCCCCCCATCTCATTGTTTAGGATACGTTGAAATCAAGTTTATTTTCTTTCTAATGTAAGCTTGTAGCACAGTACGACTTGGAAGCATATACTGAACAAGTTTTCGGGTTCTCACTGCGATTGTTGATCAAGTGATGGATTCCTCTTTGTATTTCTGGACGGTGTAGTAGTTAAATTTTGTGACGGTTCGGAGGAACGTAGTGCCTCCATCTTCAGTGTGAGTAAATTGGCTAAAGTGAATACTGATTTCGTGTATTCATATATGCCAACCAGTAGTGACGTTCAGTGTCTGTGCCCCCCCCGCTTCCCCAAGGTATCAGCGCGTGTGCGTGGTGCTGATACGTACGAGTATACGCGTACTAGTCTGTTGACATGTACCGCGATGCGTGATGTTGCCACTAGTATCAGTGTTGTGGGGCTCTTACAGACCTTGATAATATGTATTGGAAAAATATGGGAACTTTTCAGGTAATAATTTTGTAGAACGTAAGCTGACAACGTGTCGACTGTTTGAAAATGTTTTCACTTTGTTGGCGGTGACTAATGAAGAACTGGAGCTAGCATGTATAGCTTGGTAAGGAGACAGACCACGAATATAGCTACACACTGCATAGGAGGTATTATTTGTATGTTGGCCATTACAAACATGGCGCTAATACGAAACTTCGCGGTTATACCCGACGTATTTAATCTGTAGGCACTACAAGTTCTCCACAAAACGTAAAATAACGATAACAATACAAACATTTATTTATGTAAGACTGGAAATCTATGCAGTAGGAAAGTAGTCTTCATGATTTTTTGTTTGAAACGTGTCTTTATGCGTTGACTATCTTCTTCATTTATTGTAGCTTGTATTATCAAATAAACATGTGATTTGACATAAAAAATACGTAAATTTTAAACTTGGACATCATATTGATATTTTTCAGTATTTTGACGTCAAGTTTCGTTGGTTACTCAGCAGTACGACTTTGACCTTGGTAGTGGTTTTGCTAGGGAATCAGACCGTTAGATATTTACGACCAGTAACCGATGTATTTCAGTTAAGAATCCAGGGGACCGAAGTGCAGCCGTATTTTGTGAGGGGAGTTCATTGCTTTATTCGAGACAGAATTTTCTGCTGTGTTCTGTCTAGCTAGAAATGTACACAAATTTGATTCTAGGCTTGTTATAAACTGAACACCTAACAAATGGTGATCAGTGGAAAGTGACGGAGTCGTATGTTTCTGACAGGCTCTATATTTTTTCTTTCCAAGTTTCTCACGTAGGTAAAATACCTCCACCTACTCTATCAAGGTCAAAGCTTTACTCCTGTGTCACGATCAATATGTTGTGGGTACTTTGGGTTTACATGTTAATGTCTTTTTCGGGATCGGAGAGTTAAACAAAGCTTGTTGTAGGCATATTGTTTGTACGTTTTAGGTATTTAAAGGCCGTGCCATGACTCAGGCGGTTAGTCGCCGGCCTTCCACTGCGGAGGCCCGGGTTCGATCCCGGGTCAGTCCGTGTGGGATTTGTGGTGGACAAAGTGGAACTGGGACAGGTTTTACCCCGAGTACTTCGGTTTTCCCCTGTCAATTTCATTCTGCCGGTGCTCCATTACACGGAAAAACGAAAAAAAAAACTGATCATCTTTCTCTCATCTTCATCACAAGGTTACACAATAAGCCTTAAGGCTGCGGTGCGTCTGTAGCTTCTGCTGCGGGGCCCATCTCCACAATTTGAATTTTTTCAGGTATTTAAAAGGAGAACGTCTGTAGTCGAGTAAGACGATCTTGCTTATGTACTTCTGACTCTATTACAAGCGTGAATTGAGTGAGATTGTAAGGGTTAGGGTGACACTGCAGGGGATGCAGTGGCAGGGGGTTTGTAACCTTGCTTTTCAGCCGTTACTTTGTTTCACACTTTAGGCTGTGAAGTTGATATGTGAAGTTTTGATTGATTGTCATTGTCACTTTACTTCGTGATGGTGTTCAAAATGAGTTTTTTTTTGTTTTTTTTTTTTTGTTGCGAGATTGGTGATGATAGTTCGGTTAATTTTATTGTTTTATACCAATTACATTTCGTGACATCCTTGAAGTTGAAGAAGGAGATCTCCAACATGATGAGTTCGATTTGGCAGGCCAGTGGCATAAGCCGCCTTTCACCTAGAATATTTGTATTTCCCGGGGTGAATGGCCAGTCACTTTCAGTTGAAAAGTAATCTGTCTGGAAAGGAACGCTGTTGGTTTCTCGGTTCCAGTTTTCAGCAGTGAAACCGAACTTTTTTTTTTTTTTTTTTTTTTTTTTCCGGATTTGGGGTCTTCACAGCGGTTGGGGATTTATTTTACGGTTTCCTACATTATGACACTGTGTAAGCTACCCTGAAGATGAAGGCAGTATTTCATCTTGAAACGTCGATGCCCGCCTATTATATTACACAGCGTCATAATTCAGAAGACCAAAGCATGACAGCTTATCTGTCCCATTTTCACGGGCGAAGCAGTTTCAGAAGACTTTGGACTGCTTGACCCTTGAAGATGGAAACGATAGGTTGTCCCGAAACGTCGGTAACCAACTACAAACCTGCGCCGTGAAACATCCCAGAAGACTTTAGGGCTCAACTTCACCGTGGCGGAATCCTGAAATCTCGCGAACTTTGTGAACTCTTCACATGTCCCGGGAATCTGTCTAGAAGCTGCTGTATTGTTTGTGTTTGACACTCGTTACCAGGCTGGCTGCTGTGGTATTCGTGCACATGTTTCTTATAATTTTGCATGCTATATTACGCTACTGTCTGTCTTTATTTATTGGTTTATTATAATGTAAACCTAAAATTTCCTCAACTCATCACGTTCAAGGTTGTTTGTACTGCGGTTCTCGTGGAGTGACAAGGACTGTCCTTGCTCTTAGCTGTGTAAGAGGGACGTATTAAAGACGACACGCATGAATCTGTGAACACGTGTTTTGGATTGTATGTTTTTATTTACACCAGCGATACGCAAAAGACGGTAGACAAACTGGTGACAATCCAGTGAATTGCACGACAAGAAACTCTGAAATATTACAGTCTGTAGTTGTTACAAGCTAGGACGTTGATAATTAAAATTACGATTCTCGCCAAATTTCATTCTTTTAAAGCCATTCTGCCAAAGGAAACTTTTATACCAATAATTTTTTGTCTATGAAAAAAACAGGCTGCCCTCAGAATATGTTCGGGACTTCAAGAGTGCTATATTTTCGTAAGACTGACACGTTATTGAGTGCACGTATGGGGGAGAAGTGCATAGAGGGGTTTGGTGGGAAAATTTGAAGGAAATAGATCACTAGGGAAACTTACGCGTAGATATGCTTATCATATTAAAATTAGATCTTAAAGGAATAGGATTGCGGGGTGTGGACTGGATTAATGTGGCTCAGGATTGGGTGCACGTGGCGGGCTCTTGTGAAAACGGTAATGAACTTTTGGGTTCCATAGAATGCGGGGAATTTCTTGACTAGCTGACGGGAGTATTAGCTTTCCAAGAGCGACTCTGCACCATGGAATTAGTTAGATGCGTAATTAAGTAAAATGAAAGCGAAAATTACATGCATTTAGAATTTGCGTTAATAAGGTTCCACATTATTCAGTTTTTGCCAACAAAATGCACACACAAAAAACTACTACACTTCAACTTGCATGTTCTAACATGCAAGTTGAAGTGTAGTAGCTTATTAGCCCCCTGAAGATGGTCCAAGGACTGAAACACGTGTAGGGGTATACATCAATACTAATAAAACTATAAAAAAGTAGTTTTTTGTGTGTGCATTTTGTTGGTAAAAACTGAATAGTGTGAAGGATGCACGGTGAAAGTAAAAAAATAAAATAAAATAAAATAAAAAAAAGGTTCCACATATGCACCTCTGGTAATGCGGTGGGTTGGGCCTATCGAGACGACAAATATACCGACGACTTCAGGCTTCCGCCGCAATGTAAATGAGATCTACGCTCTTCTGGGATTTTATGTAGCGTAGATAGGTAGAAGTATATGTTACTGTTATCAGTAGTACAGTCACAACCAACACATATGTGTTGGTTGTGACTGTACTGTTGATAAGAGTAAAATATACTTTTACATGTACATACCAACGGGGATGTCTAATATTTAAAAAAAAGTAGATAGGTAGCTTGTTAACGACGTTTCGGGACAACCTATCGGTGCCATCTTCAAGGGTCAAGTGTCGCTTCCGGCGACTTTAATTACGCCAAGCGACTGTCGTAATTACTGGCAAGGTGTTAGATGTAAGGTGTGTGTGTGTGTCGTGCTATGCTCACTTTTGTTACAAGTTAGCGGAAACACCACACACACCTACCCACCCTACATCCGCTTCTTAGGAGACTTCGTCACGTACCCCTTTGTTTTAAACTCACCCCTAAGGGTTGAATGATTTAAGTATCTTGTTCTTGACACAGAAGCCACGCGCTCAGCCGCTGTGGCTTATGTCCATATTTGGTAATGCTTGGGGTTTTGACAACGCCCTGTGACGTAATTCACCCCCAAGATTTTGATGCTATATAAGCACGAGGTTTGAAGGCCTCTAGGGGGACATTCTGGTCATCACTTGCTGCAGGAATCTGTGCCCGAATTCGTTTCATATTTTATTTGTGTCAGAAGTCTCTCTAAGCGCTCAAGTTTTAATTGTTTAATAGTGCGTTATTTCATTTATCGCCCTTAGCGAAGATTATCCGTCACTTATCTTGTGAATATCAACCAACTTGACCTACAATAAACCAGCCATTCTGCCCTTCAAGAGTTGTGACTGATGTGAATATCAATCTTAAGTGTCCAGAACGAGCAGTATACCAGTTTCCCTCAGCAACCAGCCGCTCGGTCAGCACCGGCGTAGCTGATTTCGACAACCACACAAGCAGTCCTTGACCCCTGAAGATGGGACCGATAGGTTGTCCCGAAACGTCGGTAACAAACTACCAACATACGCTGCGTAAACTCGCAGAAGAGCGGCAGATCTCATACCGACACCCACTTCTGGTGCTAGTGTTTCAGTGTCTGTCGTATTCTTGTACCTTATGTTTTAACACTATATACCGCTTCAACAGCTTTATAAGCTCAGTTTTTTGTACCACCAGAAAATGAAGTTAGGGCAGATATAATCGGGGATCGCTCTCCGTCCAACAATATGGAAAATTTTCATTTAGTGCAGAGGTGCCATGACCTATCGGTGCGCCGTCGTGTTGTAAAGGTTTCCTCTTCTTCCGGCTTTGATAAAAGAGTAAAGTCCCTGTCCATGCCGTGAGGGAATATGGAGAAGTAGAGGTATAGCTCCACTCAATCTTAACCTCGGCACTAGATGGAGGTGAGTGGTTATCACGATCCGGCCGCTTTACCCCCGGGAAAGAACCACGGTGCCTATTTAAATAGGAGGCTGGGTAGGCCCTAGAGCCCGTCTGGACGTTTTTGGAGAAGAGAAAAAATCCCTTGCTCATGTCGGGATTTTCAGCTGTTATAGTGTACCAGTGTGTACCGCATTATCTATGTCTATGTGGAACTCCAACTAAACCGAATTCTAAACACGTGTCGTCAGATTCATTTCTATTTCATTCATTTATGCATCGTCGCTATGAGAAAATAACGCTTAGTAACTCTGAACATACTTTGTGGGTGCCTTATATGGTGTTGGTCCGTGCGTTATTTAAATATTGTGTTTCAGTTTTTACAGTTATTTGGCCTCGAACTGTTATTACGTCTGACGGACCAAGCACTTGTTACCTATTTCATGTTAATACCTTGGCATTTGCTTGCTGAAACTGGAGGAAACAATGCAGAAACCTCAAGTGATATATTTGGTACCTCATCCGAGACACAAATTTGGCATCTTTTCAATACACGCAGAAAGCTAATTCCTGTGTTAGGAGAGGAGGTTCTACATGCTTACCTCCCAAAGTTCTCTGTTTTCAGAAAACTTCAGGCAGTGCGGTTGAGATTTCATCCCATGTTAAAGAGAAACAAGTGTGCTGTTTATATAAAAACACAGACCAGTGGTTCTCAACCAATGTGCCGCAAGACTTTGAATAGAAGAACCAGTATATAAAACTAAATACTCAGACTGTTGGCTAAGAGGCTGGGTGGGGCCCCAGAGCTGATCTGGGCGCTTTGGAAAAGAAAATAATATGTTACTGTTGCCAGGAATCCACGTCATGCTGCCCGTAGTCAGTCACTGTGTTGACTGAGCTATCCCGCTTTATTGCCATGATTAACTGAATGGTGTGAAATTTAACAAGAAATTTAAAGACTGGTTTACTCCATTATTTACATTTTGTACTTACTAATAAAATATTTAAATTTTTGGCGGAATTACGTGTATCGCCGATACGGTTTTCGTGCTAAACACTCTCACGTTAAATTTGTTACTTCTGTAAACACGAAATATATCTTCCTAGAACTTATTCCTTCATAAGAAGTAGTAATGATAGTGCAAACGACATACATTTAATAACAAGCTTCCACGCAGGAACTTTTGCTTTAATCAAGGCCTTATGGATTCTGTCCGTGTACACTAATGGCTGGATAAAAAGACAACTTATTAAACACAAATGTCTTTACATAAGATCCTCTGCACATTTGTGGCATTGGCTGATTATTAATTTCCCATTATCTGAGGTATATTTAGCGTAGGCCTACTTGTCACTTCAGAGTTGAGCCTGTCCCCGTTTAGAGGTGATTGTTTGTCGTTAAACGGATATTTTTATTTTTAGTGTTTTTGATGTTGGTGACAGCAGTTCAGGATGAAAACCGTATCGCTTTGAATAATGAGATGGGTGTAGTTTTGGGCACACACATTTTATATCTGCCGAATTTAACGTCGAAAATAAAATAATGTTTGCGTCTGTGACAAAGTAAATAACTAAAAACACTTGGATATGATGTATACCTCAAGTTACAGACAATATTCAAGATAATTATGGCGTGATCTCACACGTAAATTTTAATACATAGGTTTTGTAACTTTTAAGAATCCGTTGTATCATACCGAGGTCTTAACGAGTATAGACAGACAAATCTGGAATCTGGGCTACATCCATGCTCAATATTTATGATATTAGCTCTGGTATTCCTCGGCCAGCAGTTCGTAAGCATTGCTAGTTGAGAAATACTGATACTCGAATCAAGTTACTTTATTCGTGGTGAATCGAGAGAAATTACGGTATTACGGTCAACCTCGGTTAATAACTGACGACGATTATAACGGATCTTTGTAGGACACTCCAGAGAATCCGTTATAACCGAGGGTGACTATACTGTGATTTGGAAACAGAGCTTGCTGACTGAACTTCCCTATACCAACTTTCCGTCTCCTACAGTGGCTGTAAAATACGTAATTTCCGGGATGATAGAGTTTTAATGCTCCTTTGACGGGGATGTCTTCCTGGACATGACGGGAGATCTCTTGGGTGACTTGTTCTCGCGTTCTGGTGACACTGATGGTGAATGTGTACCGTCCCGACCCGTCTTCAAGCGGACCATGGTATCCAGGTGGCGGAACCTGCAAAGGATAGTTCTTTTATGTTATATATCCTTGCATCTTGGCTAATGCTGAGTCGGTTGTATCCGCTTCCGTACATTGGCCGAATGAGCTTATAAACTGAGGAAAATTGTAAAGTAGAACAAAGGGACCTTGTGGGAGCTTGACTCGTAAGCTGTGACAGTTTAACTGTGTGTAAGGGTAGCGTTCTGATTAACCCTTCAATGCTGGCCTCGGTGTAATGTGCCGACCTTTAATGCGTGTCGATGCACCGTGGGTCGCGAATGCACTTAAGGGTATTATAAAATTAAGACCCATTCGCCGCGGACAGTAGTTGGAATTTAAACCTCACCACCATTAATGGGCTAAGGATATAGTATGTTTTGAGGAAACGAAGTTGTAAGTAGGGGAGGGCGTGCGATGTACTGCTAGTAGTAGTAGTAGTAGTAGTAGTAGTAGTAGTAGTAGTAGTACTGTGTCTGAGAAAGCACGGACACCTTAGGTTAGTCGAATTCTGTTGCAAACCTGACATTCTGACTCAGGTTCATCGTGATTTTTGTTAGTCTCCGGATATCGATACATTAACAATTACTGAATTAGTCTCCGGATATCGATACATTAACAATACCTGAATTAAGAATGACCGTTTCTTTTAAACATTGTCGATGTCTGCGAGTCCTAATTATCCTGTCCCTCAACTGATGCTGCTTAATCTTTGCAGTTGAAACAACATTATTCAACACTTTACATGATCCATAATCCGTGCATTAGTTAAATATATAGAATATCATAGTAATACCAATAAAATGCGCAATAGTGAAATAGTTTTATATACAGTAACCTTCTACATGTTTCGGCCGCTCAAGCGGCCATCCTCAGGGAGGCAATTCAAGGGATAAAAAATTAAAAGTTACAAGTACTGAAATGGCAGATCCAATCCAAGATATAAAATCAATTAAAATGAAATAAAATAATAAAATGATAAAGTGAAGTAAAATTTTATATCTTGGATTGGTTCTGCCATTTCAGTAATTGTGTTATCTTGTAATTTTTTGTCCTTTGTGTTGCCACTCTGAGGATGGCTGCGTGAACGGTCGAAACACGTAGGAAGTTATTGTATATAAAAACTTTTTTCACTATTGTGCATTTCGTTGGTATTACTATTTCATTATTAAATAGTTTAAGAAGTAACAAGAACGAAACTTCTACGTATATGTTATTTCTATTTATGCCGGTTTGTAGGTAATTAATGTTAAAAGAGGACATGAATGCATAGTAGAAGATAATGAGTGTGATGAGATAAGGAACAATCATTCATGAATATTTCACTGAGCCTTTCTTTATTGCGTATCATTGGACCCGTTTAAATTGGTACCGCGACTTTATGAAGTGAATGCAGAAATTTCGCCTTCACTTTTCCAATTTCGTAAAACGTTTCTGGTGAGAACAACGTTTTTTTGGGATATGACGGTGCGTCAATGGGTACTCGATTTAAGACTTTGCTAAGGCACCTGTTCTTTCAAATCGTCACGAATCGGAGTACCCACTGACGCGGCGTCATGTCCCAGAACAACGGAGTCCTCAACCACACCGTCGTGCTCCATGAGTCGCAACATTTCGAGTGTTTGATAATCATGTACAGGGCCGCGCAAAAGGCACTTGGCACTCGATGTCGTTGCCTTTGTGAGACAGTTTATGCAAGCCTTCCGGGAAGACTTAGACATTATCGCCCCTCTTTTGTAAAAAGGGGCTAACTGCGACTTTGAATTAATCTGAATTATGTGTAGCAAATCATTCAACTAATGGTCCTCTATGTTATATAAACGATGACAACTCCATCTTCAAGAATAACCAAGATAGGTGGGGGATATCGTACCTGTCAAAGCATTTGTCATATGTAAAACGGAGCCACCTTCTTGCTTCTGCTGTAAAACTGATATATTGTGGGTTGTCCGCTTTTTACATAATAGGGGAGATATGTCAATGTAGAAGGAAGACACTTTGAATGTTTCAGAAAGTCAATGAACATATGTGTTGTGTCAGCAAGTTAAATTAACGTGTTGCCTCTAGTGTCACGTGACTTTTACGCCAACCTGTATGCCTGAATGCCATCCAAGTGACACTGTGTGTATAACAGTACGCGCCTTATTATCTCCTACATATTTAGGATATCACATCCATGTAGGGGGTAATAGAATTTTGTATTGTTACATACATACAGGGTTACTTGATGGTATTCAGGCATGTGTTGTTTTTTAAATATTTTTATGGTGCAGAATACCCTTGGTTTTATACGCACTAAAATAGTAAGATGTCTAGTTAGTGAAAGAGACATATCCATTAAGATTATTAAAAATGTATATGTGATCTAGTAATTATAAAAATGGCAACAGTATGTGTTTGATAATTCATTTGTGTTTAGGATTGGCTTTACGTTGTGATATTGTAAGCTAGGATATCAGGAAAGGTTTGAAAATAGCTATAGTAGGCAGCCGAAACATGTAGCCACATTTCTTAAGTATATGTTTGTGACTATTGTTACAGTCTTGTAAATACTACAGCTGTGTATTTGGTAATGTTATTTTCTATTTTATTTGTTGGTTAACAAGCACACGGCGCATATGAGTCAATTTCTAGTGTTCTAAGTGCAGGATGTGTGTGCCAGACTCTAAAAGAGTGTGTACCATGAAAATAGAACCCGAAGGTGGGAGCAGAGTATATCTGTGCTTGCATCAGACAGCTTCGTCTGACGAAACGACACGCCGTCCCAATACGTGGTGTCACGAGTCTTAAGAAACTTTGTTTTGTGACGTTTGATGTTACCACGGTGGTGTCTACGGACACGTCTTCTGGGTTGTGACGCCGTTTAGTCTGGTAGATACGTCCAGACGTTTGACAATTACCTATTTCCTCATGATGATTGAGCCATCATGTCCTTCTAAAACGTTGGACCCAGACAGTGGAGACAACATGTTCTTCTGAAACGTTCGCTCATCTACCAGACTACACGGCCGCACATTCCAGAAGATATTGCCCATTTTTGCTAATAAAAGACAACTTCGATGGCCCTCTGATAATGAAATTTTGGTTATAAATTTGTGAAATTGGCAAGGTGTCAACATATGGGAAGGAAAGGTATGAAAAATATGGTTAAGTCAGTAGGTCTGACGGATTGATTGAGTTGCAGTTGCTCTGAGCTGTGGTTTGGCATGATCTGTATGTGTTTAGTCGTATGCATAACTCTTTAAATTCAGATCATTCATAGCATTTAAAAGAGACACTTGCAGAAGTCGTCAAGCGTGACAGTCTGTATTTCAACAAGCTGATTTGTTTCACGATTTATGTGACTTTTAGTTAGCACCCTTTTCAGCATCTCTTCATGCACATGACTGCCATCAACACACGTACGTGTACAGAATTTGTAACTTTTTTTTAAAAGGCTTTAGTCTGGTAAATATTTACAAGGGCTAATTTGGAATACGTTTTCTCTGCAGGTGTATTAATCGCCGTTCCTTATTGATATTGTGACAAATACAGCATTAAATAAATATACGCAAAGTATGTTTCTTTAGATGGGTGCATCGACACGATGCTGTTTGAGCCAATGACACTGTTCATTAAATAAACCACAACTGAGTGTCTTACGCCGTTTCTTTGCCAGGCTACATTAATGTTGCAAAGCACAGTAGTCAGTACCACGAGCCTTAACTTTCAGAAATCCTACGCGTTTTCTCCAGTGTGTCTTTACTAGTTTCGAATTATTCTCATACTTGATAGCGATTATTTCCCTAAACAGCATTCATATGGTGGTCTCTGTCACGGACACGCACTTCTTTCTAAAGGTCACCCCATAACATACCATTGGAGGCACAAAGGGGGAGTAGAAGTATAGCTCTACTCAATCTTAACCTCTGCGCTAGATGGGGTGGGTGATCAACGCCACGCCCTGGCCGTTTTACCGCCCGAAAAGAGTCCCGGTATCCATTGCAGAGGAGGCTGCGTGGGCCCCAGGGCTCGTTTGGACGGGAATGGGGAACCGAAAATTTGTTTCCACCCACCGTGGTTAGAACCCCCGATCAGACCATAGCGATTCGCTATCCCGGCCCACTTTCTGTAAGGTGGTTGTCGTCGCTGGAATTTTAAATATTGCTTGGATGAATTTAATGTTTCGGACGTTTAGAGGATTTCTCTGGTGCCTGGGATGTAACACGTAAATAGGGTAAAACGTGATTATCATTCACCAACAAATGCACAAAGATCATTTTTCCACTAATTACTTTAGTTGGTGAATGATAATCAGTTATATAACGATGCACGGTGAATACAACGTGAAGTTCAGGGTAAAACGTATTGACAGCTTGCATCGTCATTTTGTGTTCTCTGTTACATTTGTCTTCAGGGTCATAGATGAGGAATTGTGTGCTTGCTTCATAGACTGGCAGAAGGCGTTTGACCGTGTCAACTGGACCAAATTAATGCAAATCCTAAAAGGAATTGGGATAGACTGGCGCGAAAGAAGATTGATCAGCAAATTGTACATGGAGCAGAGGGTCAAAATACGACTGGACCAAGGGGAGACGAGAAGTGTGAAGATTGGAAGAGGAGTTAGACAAGGTTGCTCCTTGTCACCGATTCTGTTCAACTTATACAGCGAGTACCTTACCAAGGAAGCTCTTGAAGGGTTTGGAGACTTCAAAATAGGAGGACAAGTAATTCGCACTGTGAAATATGCAGATGACCTTGTGCTACTGGCTAGGGAAGAAAAGGTGCTACAGGACATGATTGATAGACTAATTGAGATTGGAAGACGCTATGGAATGGAAATGAATGTTGCAAAAACTAAAGTAATGAAAATCTCAAGGCAACCATCCCCAATGAAAATTATGATACATCAAAAACAAGTGGAGAATGTGGAATATTTCAATTATGTGGGTAGCATGATAACAAGTGGTGCAAGGTGTACACGTGAAATTAAATCCAGAATTGCCATGGCAAAAGCAGCATTCAACAAGAAGAAGAATATTTTCACCAGCAAACTGGACTTAAATTTAAGGAAGAAACTAGTAAAGTGCTACATTTGGAGCATAGCTTTGTATGGTGCTGAAACGTGGACACTTCGGAAAGTAGATCAGAAGTATCTGGAAAGTTTTGAAATGTGGTGCTGGAGAAGAATGGAGAAGATCAGTTGGACCGATCGTGTGAGAAATGAAGAAGTATTACACAGAGTCAAGGAGGAGAGGAACATCCTATATACAATAAAAAGAAGAAAGGCTAACTGGATTGGTCACATCTTGCGTAGAAACTGCCTTCTGAAACACGTGATTGAAGGAAAGTTAGAAGGAAGGATAGAAATGACGGGACGACGAGGGAGAAGACGTAAGCAGCTACTGGATGACCTTAAGGAAAAGAAAAGATACTGGAAATTGAAAGAGGAAGCACTAGAGCGCACCCTGTGGAGAACTCGCTTTGGAAGAGGCTACGGACCTGTCGTAAGACAGACTACAGAATGAATGTTACATTTGTCTTCAGTGATGCCCAAAAAGGCAAAGATTACAGCTTCATGGAAGGTGAATGCAGTGCACATAGGAACTACTTAACTCCACGGAACCGAGTCCTTCCGGAGGAGCTGATAGCTGCGCAAGTCAAATTCCTGCCATGGAATTAGAAGATACGTTGCCGTGTTCACACTAACGGGCGAGTATACATACCGATGAATTGAAGCTCTAGGAATGTAGACGTGAATGTCGAAATTAGTCCCCCCCCCCCCCGTCGCCGCCGCCTCCGCCGCCGCTGGAACGACTAGGAAGGAAGTCGCTTGAGCTGTATGGGAGGTTCATGTGTCGTTTGTTCGTCGTTCACGCTGTATAGAAGTTTCCTTGTGTGTATGAACATGCAGATGATTTGCTTTGTTTTCCCTCGACACTCTCTCTGTTCATAATCCCCCGAAATATTATATGGTTCGACTTGCTTCGGTTTTTGTGTATGTCCAATTTAGAGCTGTCACTTAAAATAGTCAGACATCCGCTACAATGCAATAAATATTCACAGGGAATTATAACAAACTCGGATAAACAGCTACAAATGTAAGCAAGGCCAACAAGGCGACGTTCCATCGACTTTGTACTGCGTATTCTTCTACAACACCGAAATACAGAAGCATAACATACCAGTCCTTTTCCTAACTATATTTTAATTATTATTATTATAACAAATTTAATACAGCAACATGTATTGATTTGAATGTAAAATTGAGATGTCAATTATTAACATCTATTAACACAAATGTATAAAGTGCTTTTTATAAATTTTGCACTATTGGCCTGATGGTGAACATATTGGGTCGAAACATGTTGCCAGAATAAAGTATATAATACACACTAGTTATGTTTGACGGCAATTAACTCCTTCGTACATAAAAGAGCTGTCCACTGGACTCGAAATTTGGGATCGATCCTGATGCAGTTACTCGAATGAATAATTGAATTTTGTGTTACATGGTTTATGCAGAAATGTAAGCATTCCTTCTCTTCCTGTCTCATTCCTTATCCTCTACTGTCTTAACATGGAACACCCTAAGACAGTGGTTACCAAAGGGTACTCTGCACATCCCATGGGATCCGCGACCAATTCCCAGGGGATCCGTCGATACATTTCTGTAATGACTACTTTGAAGTTTGCTTATTTTTTAAACTAAAGGAATGTTTTGTTAAAAATCGCGGAACTTCTTTAATTGGCGATATGTTTATTTCGTATGATCGTTAGAATATCTAATTAAGAAACCCCCTGTACCCAGGAAGCGAGCGACAGTCAGTTTAATTAGGGTCAAATCATGCAATGCATTGTTACGTATGCTACTGCTATGTATTTGTAGCTAAAATCAGTTCTGAGATATAAATTTTTAATTTTGGATACCTATCATCCGGACACTACACTTACGTGAGCAAGGATGTGAGGACCCTTGGTTATTTTTCGAAGCCAAAAGGGGCCCATGAGCAAAAACGTTTGGGAACCACTGCCCTAAGATATTTTGAAATTTACTTTGCACCGTTGTCGATCGATGTACACGGCTGTTAAAAGTGATGTGCCAGTACAGCGGCAGTTTATGAACGCGATTTGCGTCCTCATTCCACATAATTTGTAGTTATATGATTAAAATTTAATTTACTGATTTGTTGCTCTTTATTTAAAGCTCCAGGCACGTGTACGCCTATATTATGTATTGTTATAATGACACGGAAGACTACATACCCCGGGCGAAGAACGGGTACTAATTCTTGTTTGAAATATTGAATTCAGTGGAGAACTTCAGAGCTGTCGCTTTAGCATATGTGAATATGACAGACGGAAGTGGGAATTCGCCTGATATAAGCAGTATGACGACTCCGGGTTAAGGGGTTTAAATGTTTTCTGAGAAATATTGTACTGTGTCTGAGGAAAGACGCCAGATATGGTTACTACGCAGGAGAATTTTTTAGATGTGATCAGGCGTAGGGCACAACTTTTTGTTCCGTTAGTTTACTGAATGACATCACTTACTTAAAAGAGTGTCGTCATCATCAGGGCGTGATCCGCAAATAATAAGGGAAACAGATATTTGTATGCCAAGTTGTCAGATTCAGATATGGGTATTACAGTACTCGTGAAAGTAGTCAATGGAAATCGGTGTATAAAGTGTTTAAATGAATCGTGTACAAGCAAACTGGAACACTGGATCTTGGATCAGAAATAAATACATAGTAGGGAAATCATGCATATTCGTTCAAGAAGTTGTAACCATTTCGTTCCACTTAAGTACTCAAACCCTTCAAGTTTGGGAAGCATTATGACACTTTTAATTAGTGGTAGTGCACGGGTGGTTAGCGTATTCAGAAGGTTGCAGGATCGATTCTAGCCATCATACTAATGTTAAAAATTCGTTAAAAATTTGCGAAAGTTACGAACTGCTGTAAATAACATACACTGTGTCACGTGTAGGCCTACATGTAATTTGCGTGATGCGATATAATGTACAAAAACACTCATTATAAACTTTCATAATTTGCTTCTTCTTTATAAGCAAGTGTTTGTTTCATTAAATGAGGAGATTCCTTACCTGACGGGAACCTCACTGGATGATACGTCATCGAAAACACCTTGGAAAAGAAACGCCAATGGCCAACTGATCCAAGAAGCACTGAAACGAAAACAGAAGTACAATGATTAGACTAGATGTGAGCGACGTTTTCTTTATTTCTTGTATATCGATTTCTGCGTGATTGACGGACTGTCGGACTGATTCACTTTCTTGATGTCAGCCAGCTAACTAAACACACGGATTTTTATCTGAGTTATCTTCCAATTACAAATATATGAGAAAATCAGATTGGTGCCTGAACACTGACATTAACAAATCTGGGAGAGACTCACATTGATGCGTGAATGGCAGTCACTTTGGTGCCTGAATATTGACCTTACAAATCTCTGAATCACTTAGTTTAGTGTTTGAATACTGACCTTAGAAATGTGTGATAGAATCGCATTGGCGTCTGAATACTAACCTTACAGATCTCTGAATCACTTACTTTGGTGCTAGAAATGTGTGATCGAATCGCATTGGCGTCTGAATACTAACCTTACAGATCTCTGAATCACTTACTTTGGTGCCTGAATAATGACCTCAGAAATGTGTGAGAGAATTACATTGGTGCCTGAATATTGAGCTTACAAATCTGTGAATCACTTACTTTGGTGCTTGAATAATGACCTTAGAAATGTGTGATAGAATCACATTGGCGTCTGAATACTAACCTTACAGATCTCTGAATCACTTACTTTGGTGCCTGAATAATGA
This sequence comes from Reticulitermes speratus, assembly GCA_021186555.1. Taxonomy (NCBI): domain Eukaryota; kingdom Metazoa; phylum Arthropoda; class Insecta; order Blattodea; family Rhinotermitidae; genus Reticulitermes; species Reticulitermes speratus. Next base: position 14,154,879 of record JAJKFL010000010.1, read on the forward strand.
CCTCAGAAATGTGTGAGAGAATTACATTGGTGCCTGAATACTAACCTTACAGATCTCTGAATCACTTACTTTGGTGCCTGAATAATGACCTTAGAAATGTGTGATAGAATCACATTGGTGCCTGAATACTGACCTTACTGATCTCTGAATCACTTACTTTGGTGCTTGAATACTGACCTTAGAAATGTGTGATAGAATCACATTGGTGCCTGATTACTGACCTTACAAATCTGTGAATCACTTACTTTGGTGCTTGAATAATGACCTTAGAAATGTGTGATAGAATCACATTGGCGTCTGAATACTAACCTTACAGATCTCTGAATCACTTACTTTGGTGCCTGAATAATGACCTCAGAAATGTGTGAGAGAATTACATTGGTGCCTGAATATTGAGCTTACAAATCTGTGAATCACTTACTTTGGTGCTTGAATAATGACCTTAGAAATGTGTGATAGAATCACATTGGCGTCTGAATACTAACCTTACAGATCTCTGAATCACTTACTTTGGTGCCTGAATAATGACCTCAGAAATGTGTGAGAGAATTACATTGGTGCCTGAATACTAACCTTACAGATCTCTGAATCACTTACTTTGGTGCCTGAATAATGACCTTAGAAATGTGTGATAGAATCACATTGGTGCCTGAATACTGACCTTACTGATCTCTGAATCACTTACTTTGGTGCTTGAATACTGACCTTAGAAATGTGTGATAGAATCACATTGGTGCCTGATTACTGACCTTACAAATCTGTGATTCACTTACATTGGTGCCTGAATACTGACGCCGTTATCAACAGTGGCACCGGCTTCGGCGACGTGGCGATGTCTGGAACGTGACAGTGTCTTGGCGATCTTCGGATTATAGATCTTTGGATCACTGACCATACGCACGAAGAAGGAACGTTTGTAGGCCAGGGTTTCCTTTTTCTTGCGATCTAACATCTCGTACACTTCGTCCGCTGGCTCCTGTAAGAAGAATCACCGTAAATTCAGCAAGGCAGACAATGTACGTATAAAAGTACGCGTTCGCGTAACCATTGTTTCCGTGTAAAAGCAGTAAGTTTTACGTATTCAGAGTGTGTGTCTGTAGCTTTAGTTACCCAGCATGCAATGCGCATGCGTCGTATTGTATTGTCATCTGTGACCTGTCTGGCTCTGCCATATTTTACCACATTACCTCATAGAGGGCACGATTTTCGGAAAAAAATTATTGAATATAAAATGTGTGTATTAATTTTCTGTACACCTTTTGTCTGAAGCACTTCTCATTCTTAGAAGAATCCAGCGAGATGTTACAATAAATGTACGTAGGTCTTCATGTAAAGTACCCGTTATTCTTCTCGGATTTTAATGCAACTCGAATTTTCTCGACGTATTTTCGAAAATTGCTCAAATATCAAATTCCATGAAAATCCGTCCAGTGGGAGCCGAGTTGTACCATGCGGATGGACAGACAGACATGATGAAGCTAATAATCGCTTTTCGCAATTTTGCGAACGCGCCTGACAAAGACTCCGGTATAAACGGTACGAATGTTAGGATTGAAGCAGAATGAAGGTGAACCTACAGCCATATATTGAATAGGTACAGAGATCGTGGTGGTAAAACTCCTTGTATTATTAACTTCTGCACTAGGTGGCGGTGAGTAGTCAGCCTGACGTTCAGGCTGTCTTTACTCCAGAAACACATTACATTTGGGGTCAGATGGACACGTAACGCGAATCAGCTTGGTGCCACTCATTATGTATCTGGTTACTTTACTGCCTGACCCATCATGGACACTTCGTAAACCTTTACACGTTAGAGGAAGTGGAAATTGCGTATTTTATCAGTAATGTCTGATAATCACAGTTCATTTAAGTCTTTTCCCGACTTGCATTTTCCTCATCCATGTTTTACAGCTAATTTACTTTACTGTTAAGTCTCCTTATGTTGTACACGGTCCTTATTTTAACTGAAAAATATCGTGTCACTTCGTACTGGATTCCGCCGTGCGTGTGGGCGGTCGGCTGAGTGACGTACGTTAATACGATAAGCGAACCGAGAGGAAGTGACAAACGATATATGTCAGATAAAATAATGATCTTACATATTCTGCACAGGGAAAGCCACTGTAATACGATGAGTCGTTGCAAGCTATTTCTTTTTAATGAGATTTGATTTTTTCTCATCCGTGAAGATTTATGTTAAGGTCTGGGTTATGATACTGTGTATTTAATTTGATGCCTTCATCTTAGTGACAGTATGGATCCAGCAGGTTCTTCCGAAACGTTGATAACGACCCACAAGACCGCACGGCGTCATAACCCGGAAGACCACAGTGTGGACCACAGTGTGGTCTTTCTTAGAAAATTGCCTGGGATACATTTCCTTCGAAGGAAAGTTTCGAAAACAAGCAATGACGTCTCGTGAAATCCGCAGGAAGTTGAAACCGTAAACGTTATCAAGATTAAACGGAATGTTCGCTGCAAGGTCGCCGAATTGCAGCAGGTTTTGTTGAACAAGTGATGGCGTAGTTGACTGAGGCACTGCTCTACAAGCCGGAAGATCGCGGGTTCGATTCCCGATGGTGTCATTGGAATTTTCATTGACATAATCCTTCCGGTCGCACTGTGGCCCTGGGGTCGACTCAGCCACTAACAGAAATGAGTACCAGGAGTATTTTCTGGGGTGTAAAGGCGGCTGTTGCTTAGGGTTGATAACCTTACCAACAACATGTGCCGATTGTCTTGAAATCTGGGAGCCTCAACCTCCTGAACCCTAAGGGCCTGTCCAGGCCTGTACAGGGATTGCTTTGCTTTTTGAATAAGTGGCATAATCGAGAATATGACATGCAGTCTCAGAACTAATCTGGGTCCTAGTGTTTGTCTTGTGAATGCTGTAAAAGTACGGGAAATGTCTATTGTATAGTATCTTGCTCTGCTCTGGTTTTAGTGTACCTTTCTAATGTTAAGATAATGGGAAGACGCCGATTTGAAAGCTAGTCTTGTTCAGAGATATACAGATCCCTGGCGCCAGGTCACTGTGGAGAAGAAATTTTGCACGGTGGTGCCTAATGTTTGTGGATCCTGAGTGAGGTGGCTTCGAGATTTCTGGAAAAATTTCTGCACCCCTGGTCCTCTTCGTTTATGAAGCGCCTTGCAAGGAAACGTAAAAATCTGATGTGTTCTGTTGTGCATTGTGTGGCGCATGAAGGTTTATTACCGTGTGTACAGATGTCCTAATTCTGTCCTGATCCACACCCTTACACTCTTGTTTCTTTAAAACCAGTTTTAATTGTCCTTTCATGTGTCCCTTTTATTATATCAGGTTAATGTTGTATATAGGGTCTAACTGAATAGCTTTTACTGTAAGGGGATCGAGTGGGGACAATTAGAGACCGTGAACTTGTGGTCGGAAACGTCTCCTTCATGCCGAAATCGGCGTCGGTACTTGTTCCTTTGGGACCACCTCAAGAGTCTCATTTATGGCATCCCCGTGGAAACAAGAGGATTTGGTAGCTGGCATTCAAACAGCGTGTGAAACTGTTCAGAACACGCCAGGGATATTTGAGAGGATGCGCCAGAACATGGCGCGTTGCTGCAATTGCCTGCTTTGAAGTCGGTGGCCGCCACTTCGAACAGAGTCTTGTGAATTAATTGAACACAGTACCATTAAAGGCTCTGCACACAACGTACAGCCAACAAACATTTATAGGAACACGCGAAGAACTTAACAAAAGAAGCGCGGATCTCGTAGTTTATCGTTCGCGGGTTGCTTACCTCTCTCAGGCGCTGTACCGACGCCGATTTCGGTATGTTCCCTGTCTCAAATTACTCCCAAGACCGCCCACAACCCTTGAAGATTTGTAAAAACTGCTTGGTTACACTCTGTATAATTTTTAGTAATAAGGTGATTATGAATTATAAGACGTAGAATGAACTGTCGTGGCATATTTAAGCAATATGACATGCTGTGATGTACTCGTAACGATTGAAGCCTTGAGTTAATTTAAAAATAGTTCAAACCTCACAGATAATACTGTGTCATCATTACAAAGACTAGTCAATGTTTCGGAAAATAAGCGCTGTTAACTTGTGCTCAGAATGAAGAGTTTTGGGGATGTTACAAGAACCACTGTGCTTTAAAGGGTTCATAGGTGTAGCGGACTGTTGTAAATGTTCCGTACCTGATCCTTCTCCAGGTTCTGTGTGTCCAGCAGCTCTGTGGCGAACTCTGTGATGACATCCCAGGCGTAATCTGTATACAACACGAATAAGAGAGCGTATGAGTGAAATAGTTCGTGCAATGTGGACTGGGACAAAGTATGTTGAGACTGCAACAGTAGGGCATGCCACTACATTATGCTGAGACTGAAACAGTAGGGCATGCCACTACATTATGTTGAGACTGAAACAGTAGGGCATGCCACTACATTATGCTGAGACTGAAACAGTAGGGCATGCCATTACATGATGTTGAGACTGAAACAGTAGGGCATGCCACTACATTATGCTGAGACTGAAACAGTAGGGCATGCCACTACATTATGCTGAGACTGAAACAGTAGGGCATGCCACTACATTATGCTGAGACTGAAACAGTAGGGCATGCCACTACATTATGCTGAGACTGAAACAGTAGGGCATGCCACTACATTATGCTGAGTCTGAAACAGTAGGGCATGCCACTACATTATGCTGAGACTTAAACAGTAGGGCATGCCACTACATTATGCTGAGACTTAAACAGTAGGGCATGCCACTACATTATGCTGAGATTGAAACAGTAGGATATGTTATTACATTATGTTGTGACTGAAACAGTAGGGCATGCCACTACATTATGTTGAGACTGAAACAGTAGGGCATGCCACTACATTATGTTGAGACTGAAACAGTAGGGCATGCCACTACATTATGTTGAGACTGAAACAGTAGGGCATGCCACTACATTATGTTGAGACTGAAACAGTAGGGCATGCCACTACATTATGTTGAGACTGAAACAGTAGGGCATGCCACTACATTATGTTGAGACTGAAACAGTAGGGCATGCCACTACATTATGTTGAGACTGAAACAGTAGGGCATGCCACTACATTATGTTGAGACTGAAACAGTAGGGCATGCCACTACATTATGCTGAGACTGAAACAGTAGGGCATGCCACTACATTATGCTGAGACTGAAACAGTAGGGCATGCCACTACATTATGCTGAGACTGAAACAGTAGGGCATGCCACTACATTATGCTGAGTCTGAAACAGTAGGGCATGCCACTACATTATGCTGAGACTTAAACAGTAGGGCATGCCACTACATTATGCTGAGACTGAAACAGTAGGGCATGCCACTACATTATGCTGAGTCTGAAACAGTAGGGCATGCCACTACATTATGCTGAGACTTAAACAGTAGGGCATGCCACTACATTATGTTGAGACTGAAACCTGTTCGCTCCGCCATTTTTTTTGTGGATGAAGGGCCCCGCAGCAGATGCTACGGACGCACCGCAGCCTTGAGGCTTATTGTGCAACCCTGTGATGAAGATGATTAATTTTTATCGTTTTTTTCCTTGTAATGGAGCACCGGTGGAATAAAATTGACAGGGGAAAACCGAAGTACTCGGGGAAAAACATGTCCCAAAGCCACATGGATTGACCTGGGATCGAACCCGGGCCTCCACCGTGACAGGCCGGCGACTAACCGACTGAGCTATGCACGGCCTCCTTTTGTTCGCATATAAGATGTCGAGAAATGCTGAACGGATATTCACGAAATTTGACGTTGGGGAATTTTTATCAGACTTTGTAATTACTTTCCAATTTAGATTGGCGTCAGACAATAACGGACATTTTGCAGAAGACTTCGTGTCTCTGTGCACGCATCTCAGCGTAACTCACTAGGTATTAGTGTTGGGAAAAATGACACGTATTTCAGCCTCAGTACGCTCTTGCCATAAATGACACGTATTTCATCCTCAGTACGCTCTTCCCATAAATTACGCTATTTCATGCTCAATGCGCTCTTCCCATAAATGACACGTATTTCTTGCTCAATAGGATCTTCCCATAACTGACAAGTATTTCATCCTCAGTACGCTCTTCCCATAAATGACACGTATTTCTTGCTCAATAGGATCTTCCCATAAATGACACGTATTTTATGCTCAGTACGCTCTTCCATAAATGACACGTATTTCACGCTTAATACGCTCTTCCCATAAATGACATGTATTTCTTGCTCAATAGGATCTTCGCATAAATGACACGTATTTTATGCTCAGTACGCTCTTCCCATAAATGACACGGATTTCATGTTCTGTACGCTCTTCCCATAAATTTTATGTGTGTGTGTATATATGTGAATGTATGAATGTATATACTGCAGTTCTTTATAAGCCATTGTCTTAGACCCATGAAAGAGCAACACTGTCCGTTTGGTAGTGCATTCTCAATACGAAGTACCGTAACCGTAGAACAAAACAGACAGTACCAACGTTATGTTTGGTGTAGAGTCATTATTGCTACTAATTTGACATTACAGTTTACATTCATTTTGTAAGTATTGTTATGACTTTTGTAATTAGGTCACAGTTGATAGTAACTTGTCCAGTTGCAGATGGGATGGTACTACTGAAACGGAGCTTAACAACAGTACTAGGTTGTGAGCTTGTGGACTGGATTAATCTGGCGTAGTATAGTAATCAATGGCAGTAATGACCATTCGGGCTATACTAAAGGCTCGGGGTTTGGGGGGGAGTTTATGTATTAGTTGGTGGACTGCTGGCTTCTGAAGCTGGTTTGTGCTCCGTGGAGTTGCTGTACTTAGTTTAGTGTACGTGACGGGAGTTGCTGTACTTAGTTTAGTGTACGTGACGGGAGTTGCTGTACTTAGTTTAGTGTACGTGACGGGAGTTGCTGTACTTAGTTTAGTTTACGTGACGGGAGTTGCTGTACTTAGTTTAGTTTACGTGACTGGAGTTGCTGTACTTAGTTTAGTTTACGTGACGGGAGTTGCTGTACTTAGTTTAGTTTACGTGACGGGAGTTGCTGTACTTAGTTTAGTTTACGTGACGGGAGTTGCTGTACTTAGTTTAGTGTACGTGACGGGGGTTGCTGTACTTAGTTTAGTTTACGTGACGGGAGTTGCTGTACTTAGTTTAGTGTACGTGACGGGAGTTGCTGTACTTAGTTTAGTGTACGTGACGGGAGTTGCTGTACTTAGTTTAGTTTACGTGACGGGAGTTGCTGTACTTAGTTTAGTTTACGTGACGGGAGTTGCTGTACTTAGTTTAGTTTACGTGACGGGAGTTACTGTACTTAGTTTAGTTTACGTGACGGGAGTTGCTGTACTTAGTTTAGTTTACGTGACGGGAGTTGCTGTACTTAGTTTAGTGTACGTGACGGGAGTTGCTGTACTTAGTTTAGTGTACGTGACGAGAGTTGCTGTACTTAGTTTAGTGTACGTGACGGGAGTTACTTTAGTTTACGTTGCACGAGTTAAGTCTGAACGACATTACTTAACTGAACGTATTGTACTCCAGTTTTGCTGTTTTTGTAACCTGATCCAGTGCGCAATGCACTGCTGAGTTCCACTCCACTTGCGACTTGTGTGTTGTACGTCTTTGTAAAACAAAGAATGCGGCAAGCTCTTTACGTATTGAAAGACGTGACGTCTTAACAGTACACTTTAGGCGGATCCGAAAGCTGAGTTACTTGTTCTTATCAGTTCTGTGACATTATTTATTCTGCCTTTCAGTTCAAATATATCTGTAGCACTAACTATCTGATAATAGAACCCGAAGGTTAAACAACGGCGATGCCAACCACCACCCTTCGACACGATTCTCTGTGCAGCTCATTTCAGTTTATGCCTGTCCTTGTAACCCACACCCTAAGACTGTTTTGATACTATTGTCCCATTTCTTTGGTTTTCCCACGTGTTTCACAACCACAGTTTTTGTGTATTTATTTTTTTATCACAGCCTACGTACAAGAAAAATTGATCATCTCTCCTTTTTAAGTCGCTATAGCAGTTTTTTATAATACTCATTTCGTGCATTGATAAATAATTAATATTTTAACAACAAACTAAATGCACAATATGTTTTTGATTTTATTTATATTAAAATAATAAGCTCCAACATGTTTCAGTCCTTACGGGATCATCAGCAGGGAGTATATACATCAAGTTTTTTGAATAAAGCCGATCCCAGTGGCCGCGTTGTATAAGGTGTGGATCTGCGGCCGCTCGCTTGTTGGGATTGCGGGTTCGAATCCCGTCGGGGTATGGATGTCTGTCTCTTGTGAGTGTTGTGTGTAGAGGTCTATGCGTCAGTCTGATCACCCATCCAGAGGAGTCCTACCGAGTGTGGTGTGTCTGAGTGTGATCGTGAAGCCTCGATAATGAGGAGATCCTGGCCCACTAGGGGTTGTTGAGCCATGGGGGAGAAAAATTGTGCATAAAAGATCATCTAAAATTGTTGTAAACAGTTGTGTCTTGGTATCTTGTACACCATCTCAGAAGCAACTGTTTACATGTCACTTTCACTGCTACTACATGGTGTACACGCTATGTAGACACAACTGTTTACAACCCCTACCTGTCTCGCCACCAGCTGTAGCGGACAGGCACGTCATGACGCGTACAGATGTCGCAAGTAGTCAGATCCCTGATGACGAGGGCGGAGATGGCCCTCGGATCGTTGGCTTACCATGAAGCAATCTGACGCGGTTGCTAGCCCAAGAACATTTGATTCTGTTTACAATTTTCGATGTTTTGTAACACAAATACTTGATGTATATACTCGCTGATAATGATCCTGTATGGACTGAAACATGTTGGAGTTTGTTATTTTTATATAAATAATAGTAAAAAGCATATTGTGAATTTAGTTAGTTGTTAAAATATTAATTGCTATAGCGGTATGAGATTGGAGGTTCGCACAGCGGTATTGAAGAAGATTCAAGTCTTCTGGGATGTTAGTCGTGTCGAATAGTAGTTACCGACGTTTCGGAGGACAGTGAAGCAGTTTTGGACTGCTGAATGTGGAAGGCACTACGTTCCTTCAAAACGTCGGCAACTCTTTCACAGTGAACGCGGTGTAACGTCCCACAGTCCTTAAATCGGCCGTAACTGTGCTACGTCCTTAGTTACGTAGAATTCTGAACTGCCTACTTGCTTCATCTCTTTCGGTCACAATGGCTTTCTTAGCACGTTGTTTCCATACCCTTAAAATGTATTTTGTGCCTCATGGCAAGATATCACGCAAACAACAAAACACAAAATGTACAGTACTAGAGCTGCACTCTTCTGGGATATTACACGGCGTCGTGTGGTAATTGTTTACCACACGACGCCGCGTAATATCCCAGAAGAGTGCAGTTCTCATCAACATCGCGGCGGAAGCCTGAGATCAAGGTCTTAGTACTAGTTTATGTTGTGTGTTACACGAGTGATGTATTTCATTGGACCCACCGATCTGTTCTTCCGTGGCGTTCTGGACTACTGCGCAGAAGCGAATGACGTACTTCTCGTTGACAGAAGCGGGTACCATGTGAATCTTCCCAGAAGCGTTGATATTGCTCAGTAGCTTCTGGTTCAGTTCGTCGGATCCTTTGAGCCGGAAGCAGACTAAGCCGAGCTGTAACATGGTAACCACACAGTAATGTAACTTGCTTTCTTTATCCCGCTGTTTTAATGCAATGATTTCAGTCTTTATGCAGAATAATACAGGATCGTAGTGACGGATAACTTGCGAGATTTTACTTTCACGTGTCATTGGTGTTGAGTATTTAAGACTTCTCGGTCGTTTCGCTCTGTAGCAGTGTTATCAAGAACTCTGCTGCGGAGCGTAATGGCCCAGAAGTCGCAAATCCTCAACATAAACTCTGTGGAAACGTTAAATCTCTCAAATCCTAGCGCTAACTTATCAAATTTATTGACATGCCGTATTTCGTAATCCGACACTCTGAATTCACCACGAAAATCTGTTCTGCAGCAAACTTTGATAGTTCTAAACAGATGGCTCCACAATAGAGCTGACGAAGTTTCATTCACATTTGTATGGTGTCTTGGTGGTGTTTGAAGCCCATATTGGTCACTTAAAAGTTACGAGGCTCGCGCGAGACTGAAAGTTCAGCATCATAACAACATTTGCCGAACGGGAATACCGTAGTCGGGGTAGTAACTAGGCGATGCGCTGGGCGGACAAGGAAACATGGCTCGATTCCCGGCTTCCCAGTGGGGGCAACAATTGTGTTCTACAAATCGTCTAGACCAGAGGTGGCCAAACAGTCGATCGCGGCCAGTTCTTTTGTCTATCGCGGCCGCTTTTTGGTTTGTATGAAAATTTATTTGCCGCCTCAATAGATCAATAGGTCTTCGTTTGACAGCATTTTTTGGATCAACCTACCTCTGCGAAGAAGCCTTGTCTCAACAGAAGATATTTAAATCACATACCTAAGCCGTCTGACAGATGAACATTTAAAGTACTGCCTTCACTTGTGCCTAAGTGTTTATGACCCTCTTACAGTAAGTTATCGCAAGTAAGTTATGCAGTGTCGTGCATCAACTTCACAACAGGAAGGTTAATGAAAAACACCTTTTAATTATGGTAAATTGTTTTAGTTTGAAGAGATCAATTTTTAATAAATGAAACAATTGTACTTTTATATGTTTGACGTTGTTATGCTATTTTACATTTCTTTGCTTAGGTGACCTAATATTAATACGTTATGTGTTGTGGTAGATCGCGAAAGATTTTCTGTCTTTAGAGTTGATCACTGATTCCAAACGTCTGGCCACCTATGTGTGGCCCAGACCAGAGGTTCTCAATCTTCTCTCTGCAGCGACACACTTCGTGGGAATACCACTGTTTTAATGAAATAAAAGACTGAAATGTGTCGTCTGCCGAAACCTTGACAAGAACAAATCAGAACGTAGCTTGCCGTCTCCATGTATTTTAACCTCCCGTCTACTCCACTTACCACAGATACGAAAAATATGCTTGATGCAATAATATAAATATGGAGTTATGTTGATGTCACGTCGTTTCGGGAGCTATGCGGTGCTTCGACTGCACATGACGCATGCGCACACGAGCCGAACGCTTCTCCCTCTCCCTCAGAATGCGAGTGAGTGGTTATGCCGTTCAGCGATCGACAGTGCCATGATAATTTTGGTATTTAGCTAGTGTATCGCGTTGTGCATGGCCCAATTTATCGCGACACGCCTAGCAACTGCTCGCGACACTTCAGTAAGCCGACACACAGTTTTAGAAGCGCTGGTCTAGACCGTCTCTAATGCCCTTCAAGCCTCATGTTCAACGGTTACCGGCTGTTAGCCGTGGCGTGAAACCGAGCACTGACCCTATCTGGTACTGAGGTTAAGAATCATGGCTTCTACAAGGACAACTTTTACATTTAATTTTTGTAACATTCTTTATCTTACCTGAGGGCTGCGCCCTGAAATCTTACCTTAACTTCATTGCACACTTCGAACCTCTTGTCTTTGTGCACAAGGGCCTCGAATCTTTTTGCTAGTCGTATGTGGTGCCGGATGTACTTCTGCAGACCCGAAATTCCGTACTTACGTATCACGAACCAGAGTTTCAGGGAGCGGAATCTTCTGCTGAGTGGAACTCCCCAGTGACGGTAGTCTATTGTCGCGTGGGAGTAGCCGTGCTGTCACAAGTAAAAGCAAAATCTCGTCACACTTTATATTAACAATTTATAGTCCAGTGGTTACTGTGTGTACCACCACGTTGAACACAACATCCCCCCCCCCCCCCACACACACAGAGTGTATTTTTGTATCTATCCTCGCAGACTATCATGTAGCATCATCCTGCTGAGTCCAAGGCCTGTATTTTCCGGGTTTTAGTAAGAAACGGTATTGTGACGCAATGGATCCAATCCTCCAGTAGTCTTTGCTGGTTCTGGACCATCAGCCTTTGCGCCTATAAGTAAGAATCAGGCTCTCTAACTCGGAGTCCGGGGACCCGATCCGGTAGCGTGCCACCATCTCACGTAAATAAATTAATGATACGTTACAAATTCCTAAATATTTGGCCATCGACAAATAACTTACATTCCAGGTTACTTCATAGGGTCTAACAGTATTCTGGCCTTCACATATCAACAAAAAATGTCTACATTATGACATCAGTTTGAAATTCCATAACATAACAGTTCTTACATCGTTCCTTCATAGGTTAAAAACAAATTGTAATAGTGTTTATGAATTTACAGGTTAGCAGTATTTCCAAAACTCATTGCATTACAAACAGAACTCCATAATTATGGTTTGGTATTTTTAATCGATTTTACGTTCACTGAAACATAAAATAGTGTTATTATTTTTAGGGTACGGTTTTAAATATATCATTGATAAAGCTTAATATGTCCAAAATTAATAATATGCTTTGTATAATAGAGAATGCAGTCTTAACACAGCTGTTTTATTACAAAATCAACAGGTGCTGTTTTTGTAAGATTGCTACAAATTTTATTACAAAAAAAGTAAATTTTGTTTTTATAAAATTGCTGTATTTTTCTATTCGGTCAGATCATCATAAGGCTTATAAATGTGTTTCTATCTTAAAATACGATATATTGAATGAAGAAAGGATTTATAAGTTTTTAATGTAATCCCACACGTAAAAAAAATTGACACCACATTTAAACGTATCAAAACTTACAGTCAGTAAAGGGAGTATAAAGTTTCTTAAACAAACCTTGAGCATAATTTGTTGTACTCTTTAAGCTACAATCAGATTAACATTCAGTACATTTGATACAAGTGTAATGTGATTGTAAGAATAAGATCTCAGTCCATGGAGTGACAAATGTAATGATGCACAACTGGCCACCTTGTATATATGTTTATAAGCCTGATGATGGCCCGATCGAGTCAAATCAAATAAGTGTTTATTATTTCATTCTGTAATCACCGTGCATATTTTCACAGTCACTATTTACATACACCAACTGGATGCAACTTTATTGAAAAAACTGTATAGTTTTTAAAACATATTTAAAAACTTTTTAAAACCCGACATATGTTTCGGCTCTTATAGAGCCATCTTCAGGGGTTTATTGTCGTTAAAACTGCGTATATTAAAACGTCTTTTTCATTGGTTCACTCGTAGGCAAGGTTTTTTACTTTTCCACTGCTTTGTATGCACAGACACTATTTGTTAGTCGTACTAAAGACGTTTTAATATATGCAGTTTTAACGACAATAAACCCCTGAAGATGGCTCTATAAGAGCCGAAACACATGTCGGGGTTTAAAACGTTTTTAAATATGTTTTAAAAAAACTATACAGTTTTTTAAATAAAGTTGCATCCAGTTGGTGTATGTAAATAGTGATGTAGTTATTAACTTTTTCTAACAACCAACTTAATGCACAATATGCTTATTACTATTACTTATATTGAAATACTAGACTCCAACATGTTTCGATCCCAACGGGATCACCATCAGAGAGTATATACATCAAGTACTTGTATATAAAACATCATTTAAATTGTTTTAGGCAGTTTATCTTGAAATCGTGTGCACCATGTAGTAGAAGTGAGATGTAAAGTGTTCCTTGTATGACTGATGTAGAGGTACCGTCTTAACCATCGACATTTACACAGGCCACCTCCGAGACACTGAGTTCCATATCGCTGTGCCTTACAGGTGCATAAATCTATGAAAATTCAACCTTATTTCCCTTAATTATAATCCGATCGAGTCGAAACGTGTCGAAATTTTATAAAAACAAACTCCATTGCTTTTCTAATAAAGCAGTCATATCAGACTGTAATTCTCAATTATATTAAAAGTTACGAAATACAACGGGAAGTCTTCCATCAGAGTATTCTTGGTAGTCAGTGTTAGAATGTCGTTACAATGATAGGACCAAAGGCACTGCGTTAAGGCTGATATAACTTGACAGCAGCAGGATATAGTCCATCGACTGGCCATTGGCATTCACAGAAAAGGCAGTTCGTGCTAATTGTCAGCCCACTTGTCCTTGCAGGTAACGGCATTCCTGCATGAAGAATTTTAGTGATACGAGATATGTTTATTCTGCTAGTTTATGACGTGTTGAATAAGGTGTGGTCTGACACTCATCATTGAAGGCTTCAGGAGTTGGAGGTCGTAGTTATTTTGAAGGTGGGCCTACTCTTCGGGCGTTCATCCTAAAGATACTGGATAATGTACGGATAAAGTTATTCTTATGCTTCAACAGTACCTCATGAAAACATATGAAGAAGCTGTGGATAAAGGAAGATGGCCGTCATGTTTACGTAAAGACGATGTCAAAAGTATACCGTTGAGATGTCTAGAAACAATAAAATTACGATTGGAATGTCTTAAGTTAAAAATGGTTGATTATGAACGAGGAGGTAAAAGGCAAAGCAATCCCTATACAGGCCTGGACAGGCCCTTAGGGCTCCAGGAGGTTGAGGCTCCCAGAATTTCTAGACAATCGGCACAAGAAGGAGGCACGTTTGTCAGCCCAACGCACCGGCCTCCTTTAAACCCCAGGAGATATCCCTGGAACTCATTTCTGTTAGAGGCTGAGCCGATCCAGGAACATAGTGCGGCCAGAAGGATTAAATAATTTAAAAATCCCAATGACACCATCGGGAATCGAACGTACGAGGAAGTGGCTTATACAAAAGTACTAAGCTGTACAAATACAACGTTTGGTAGAGATTTAGGAAGATACTTAGACACAGTAAAATATAAGTGAATTAGTAAAGCAAAAGGCGTGTAAATAATAACACGAATTTAACACCGTGACTACCCGGGGTTAGTCGGAGGGTAGTCTCAAGGGGTATGTTTGAATAAGATGGTGGGACTGAACTTAGCAGCAGCAGCAGCAGCAGCAGCAGCAGCAGCAGCAGCAGGAACAACAAAAACAATAATAATTACTGTTACTGTGAAAAAATACGTGGAAGTGGAGGTAAAAGTCCACGCATTTTAAATCTGGATATTGGATGGAGGTGACTGGACAGCTTCACGTTCCGGGCGCTGTACTCCCCGAATAAAAAGTCCCGGTACGAATGGGCTAGGAGGCTGGTTACGCCCCAGAACCGGTCTGGACGCGGTAGTGAAGAGACAGATCCCTGATAGTGTATATTCGCATCCCGATCGTCCATCCCGTGCCTTTGCTAACTGAACTGTCAAGGCTCGAGTGTGGCGAAGATAATTATCAGACATAAATGTCTGCGCCTTCTGATAATCTGGGGTGTTATGCTGTTACCGCTACACAGCGTGACGTCCAAGAAGACCTGCATCCTCAACACCAGCGCTGTGGGCACCACGTACCTCGCACGTAATATGGAGGTTCCGCGACTAAAAGAGATGCGAACTGATTGGAAGACGTCACGACGGTGTGTGCACTGATAACGTCCTGAAGCGTCGAATGTGATGCGATGGAATAAAGGTTAGTGATGTACGGAAAGAAAGAGGCCGGAGACTAGAAGCGGGGGACGTAATTACCATAAACGATATTTAAGGAATACAAATGAGATTTGTGGTGAAGTTACGAAATGATTCAATTCTAAAAATGCTTGAATTGGTGAGTTCAAGTACCTTTCTTACTGTCCAACACGCTTAACATAAAGATACATGTGCACAATAATTTTGTCAGCTGTTTTGTGTGGGCATGAAAACGTAGCCTCTTATTTTGAGGGAAGCATTTGCAAACAGACTGCTTGGAAGAATATTTAAGAATAATGAAGTAAGTAGACAATTTACGGCAATACCGTTGCAACAAACTTCATACTTTGTACATGTAACGTATTGTTGGTAACGTATTATTGTTGGTATTAGGGTAGTAGGACACTACGGTATGTTACAGGTACGGCTAGGGTTAGGTGTAACTGGAGATGAATACAGAATTTTTGTGGGGAGACCTTTTGCAAAAATTTTACTTGGAATGTCGAGGGGGTAAGAGAACAACAGTAAAATGGAACGTAAGGATTTAGGCACGGCTGTTAGGATCAGAGGTAGGTGGAAGTGGCTTAGGATCGTGTCCAGTGGCGGGATTTGGTGGTTTTCGGTGGTGAATTTAGACTACACTGCTGATTAATGTAACATTCGCTACGAAGAACAAAAGCAACAAGTTAGGAAATGTACTCATCACGTACCAATTTGGGCGCTTTTGCTTAGTTGTGTGTAATTATCTCGAAATGTGTACGAAATAAAAAACATACATCGGACAACATTTTTATTTGGTTTTTGGAAACATTTTAGGTGTGACACTCTTTAGCGAGACGCGTCTTCATGTAAAGCGTCTGTTAGTGTTACCCGAGTAACCAAAGTCACAGTGTTGACAGATTTTAATAAAACTCCCGAGTAACAAAGTTGATGGCTTTCCGAGTTATTGCTTGCGGACAGACACACAGATGTGGCGAAGATAATAGCGAATGTTTGCAACGTCTTGTTAAGAACAAGCAAGACCCAGAAAAGCCGTCCATTGGTCCATTTTGCTAATAATTTGAGACTGTTGAGCGAATGCGGGCTGTGCAGTCTTGCACGGCATCTCCTTTGACTATATCCCTGAAGAGCGTGCGCGCGTGTGCTGCGTATGTGCGAAGTAACGAATGAAATTAATACATTTTATTGACATACTTCTTGCCTCTCCTTTTGATCACGATGGCTGAAAATCACAAGCGAAAAACTTTGGGAGGGCATGTGACGTATGCGAATTGTGTAACGGTGTGGGGTGGCTTATGTAATGCGCAGAGAAATAATGTCTGTCATGGATGTCCTTTGTACAATATGACGCAATTGTGAGGAAGGAAGTAGCGCTGTGACATAAGTTACTTCAGGCAGAGTTCCTGTTGTGTGTAATAAGCAGTATTTTCACACCGTAAACACATTTAGCGACATGTTTCGACGATTATAAGTCACCTTCAGGCAAATTGATAGTAAAAAAATAACCGTATTAAAGTGTATAAAATTATAAAACGTTACGTGTCAATTTGGAATGAGATCTCATTCTTACAAAATTCTAATAACTAACTGTCTTTTTAATGTGGTGACATTTTTATACTATCAGTTAGCCTGAAGATAATTTACAACAGCCGAAACATGTCGCTATGGGATGATATTATTTATTATTATTAACAATAGAGTTATGTTGACAGTGTGAATATACTGCTTATTATTATTGATAACACAACGGGATGACAAACATTCAAATCATTTCTGTTGTGAGTCGATTTAGCCCTTTAAAGACCGAGACTAATCTGAATTGTTTTTAAAGGTTTAGTTCGTACCGCGCTGTAAACACTCTCCTTCTCTAACCTTGATTTCAGGCTTCCGCCACGATGTTGATGAGATCTGCGCTCTTCTGGGATATTACGCGGCGTCGTGTGGTAATTGTTTACTGACGTTTCGGGACAACGTATCGGAAAGAAAGAAAGCCAACATCCTACGTTATAGGTTGCCGGCTTTCTTTCCTACTCGGACTCTTGACCAGTGAAGATGGGGCCGATACGTTGTCCCGAAACGTCGGTAAACAATTACCATACGACGCTGGGTTTGCGTATTTTATTCATAAATTTACATAAATATTTCGTTTTTTCAAATTAAAGTTTGTATTTAAAAACCCTTATTCCGTTTTTTGCACGCATGAAGTACACGTTTACTCTACAGGGATTCCGTTTAAAATTCGGATGTAGTCACAAGGGTTCCTCATATATTAAAGAGTTTGAAGACAGCTGATTTAGGGCAGGGGTTCCTAAAGTGAACAGTTCCCAGAGGATCCGTGGATACATTTCTGTAACAGTTACTTTAAAGTTTACTTATATTGTTAAAAATAATCGCGGAAATTCTTTAATTGGCTATGTGTTTATATCATATGATCGTTAGAATAATTAAGAAACCCCCTGTACCCATGAAGCGAGCGACAATCAGTTTAATTAAGGTAAAATCATGCAATGCATTGTTACGTGTGCTACTGGTATGTATTCGTAGCTATCTAAACTCATTTCTGAGATACGGATATCTAATTTTGGATACCTGTCATCCGGACGCACTATAGTTACGTGGGCAAGGATGGAGGATCGAAGCGAAAAGGGGCCCGCGAGGAAAAAGTATGGGAAACATTGATATAGGGTGAACCTGTCCAATCAATTCAGCCACTCAGAGGCAGTTAAAAATAACTAACACATAGGCTTGTCTTATTTTCTGGAGAATTTACGGTATCCTACAAAGAAATTGGGGTTATTTAACATACTGTACCTGTGACGTTTAACTTTGGAAGTTGTGCAGCATTTGAATTGTATAATACAATGACAGGTTAGTTATGTAATGTGTCTGGATGGCGCACAGCAACTACGTTGCACAGTGTTGGCCCATTTGTGACACTAGAACATTCAACTGCTGCGAATTAAGCGGCTGTTGGATCATTGGCACGTCTTTATGTTGTATATTTAACTTTGATGCCAGTAGCAAAATGCATGCACGAAAAGGTTTTTTTTTTGTGGTGAAGGGCCTCGCAGCAAATGCTACGGACGCACCGCAGCCTTGAGGCTTATTGTGCAACCCTGTGATGAAGGTGATTAGTTTTTATCGTTTTTCCGTGTAATGGAGCACCGGTGGAATGAAATTGACAGGGGAGAACCGAAGTACTCGGGGGAAAAACCTGTCCCAGTGCCACTTTGTCCGCCACAAATCATACATGGACTGACTCGGGATCGAACCCGTGCCTCCGCGGTGAGAGGCCGGCGACTAACCGTCTGAGCCACGGCACGGCCAAAAGGTCGATTGCTTTACACTGAAGATGAAGGCACTACGATCCTTCGAAACGTCTGTAACTATTTGCCTGTCGACGCGGCATAAATTTCCAGAAATCTTGAATCCTCTTTGTCTTGTTCCTTACTTTAACAGTGCCAGTATGATTGTGGTGTTAAATTTTGGGGTGGGGAGCGAATATGGCCCCGAAATTGTGCACATTTGATATTTAGGTAAATTGAAATTTTGGTAAGGTTTTCTTTTCATAGAATATCATATAAAAGCTTGCGTCCCCCCCCCCCTTCTCTTGACCCAAAATCCAGTTTCCTGTTTGTGTTTGATAGCGTGCTGACTGAAGATTGTAACGGGGGTATCTGCAGTCAGTATGATGACAGACCGTAACTGTACATACAAACATGTATGAGGAATTTCCGTTCGTTAAGAATTATAACAAGAGGGGCTATGTACGTATAACGTAACATGGAGGCGCGTTCGCGTAACCATTGTTGTCGTGGAAAAGCAATAAGTATTTCATGTGCTGAGTGTGTGTCTGTATCCTTAGTTATCCAGCATGTAAAGCGCATGTGCCGTATTATGTCGTCTGTGGCCTGTCTGGCTGTACCATATTTTTGCACGTTATCTCATAAACGGCACGATTTTTGAAAAAAAAAAGGTACTGAACGTAAAGTGTGTTCTGATTTTGTTCACAACTTTTGTCTGAAACATTTCTCATTCTAAGAAGAATCGAGCGAGATGTAAATATACATGGGTCTTGATGTAAGTTACCCGTGTTTCTTGTAAGATTTTAATGAAAATTGAATTCTCTCTACAGATTTTCGAAAAATACCCAAATATCGAATTTCGTGAAAATCCATCCAGTGAGAGCCGAGTTGTTCCACACGGACAGACAGATGTGACGACGCTAATAGTCGATTTTTGCAATTTTGTGAACGCGCCTAAAAACTGGACAAATACGCATGTTCCAAGAGGGATTTGAACTCAGGTGTCCATGTGCGGAGCTCCACCCGTTCTTAACCTAGGCACCAGATGGAGGTGAGTGGTTAGCTTCGTGCGCTGGCCACTTTTTCCATGCTTACGGACAGACAGGACGAATCTAAGAGTCGCTTTTCGCAAGTTTGCGGACGCGTCTAAAAATGGCTACGACGTGAGCCTGTGAGGTTATGTCTGACGCCTCGTAGGTGATGCTAATATACATTAGCGGAAATGTGCACAAATGACCAGGTTTTCCTATCAACCACCTCCTGCATAGTGTTTCTAATGGAAACACACTGTGTTCTCTGTGAGATACTAACTGAATCTTTATATGTAGTGTACATTAATTATAGTCTTCAAAGGGTTAAACCAGGGCTGTACAAATTCCGTGTGCCTGGTCGCCCGGGTCACTAAATTTTGTGCGGTCACGCCTAATATTTTCGGCATAATTATTGCAGTGTTTTTTTTTTTCCTTACATACAAAAATATGTATCAGTGCACATGCACCGAGCAGAAAGCGCCAGATAACAGCGAGGTTCACAGGTCACTGCGGAATTGTGGGTCTTCGTATGTTACTTTTCTGGCGCCGTGAACTTGGAGTTGGCTTCTAGGTTTTTGGGAAGATTTGTGGGCCCCGGGTTTAAACATTTAATGTGATTCTCTGTCTTCCGCTGTGGCGTGGTTACAGGAATGTGCCTACGTGTGTACTGTACCCCAAGATCTCCCTAGTATTTACACCCATCCGCTAGTTCTGCTGGTTACACGTTTATCTTTGACAGTTATGGATTTTAGAACTTTTCACTCAGTCCGTGTTTATTACAACATGTTTTTAATATTGTTCTTATTTTGTATCAGAGTGGACATTTAAATTGTTAATAAGATAATTTTTATAGTTACTAGGATAGGGGCTGAACGATCCGGGGTTCGTATCCCGGCAGGGAAAGAGTTTTTTTTCCTCTCCAGAACGTCAAGACCGGCAGTGGGGCCCACCCAGCCTCCACTTTAATGGGTACCGGGTTTATTTCCCGGGGATAAAGCAGCCAGGGCGTGATGTTGAAGACTCACCTCAATCTAGTGCTCCCATATATGCCTTTATAGCTTGGACAGGGGCAGCTTTACCTGCACCTGTACCTTTAACGTTACTCATTCCAATGACAATTGACTATTTAAGGCAGGGCTGGCCAACTTCAACCCACAGGAAGGCCGCATAACTCGTTACGGACTCGCCTGAGGGCCGTACTTGTGTGTACGTATGGTGACCGGATAAATGCGCACACGACGAAAGCCCACACGACAATTGCGCACAGATAAAACCCCACAGTCATGAATGCTCACAGGAAAAATACCCACACCGATAAATGCTCACACGGATATATGCTCACACGGATGAATGCTCACAAGGATAATTGCTCACAAGTTTAAATGCTCACATTGATAAATGCTCACACGGACAAATGCTCACACGGACAAATGCTCACACGGGCGAATTGTCACACAGGAAAGTACGCACATACAAGAATTAGGTTACGTTAGCGTTCAGGCTATGTCTCTGTTCTGTATATGAAGGGAATGGCCACTGGACACAAACTTAGGTTAGCGTGTAGGCTATGTCTCTGTTTTGTATATTAAGTGAATGGCCACTGGACACAAACTTAGGTTAGCGTTCAGGCTATGTCTCTGTTTTGTACATTAAGTAAATGGCCACGGGACACAAAGTTAGGTTAGCGTTCAGGCTATGTCTCTGTTCTGTATATGAAGGGAATGGCCACTGGACACAAACTTAGGTTAGCGTGTAGGCTATGTCTCTGTTTTGTATATTAAGTGAATGGCCAATGGACACAAACTTAGGTTAGCGTTCAGGCTATGTCTCTGTTTTGTATATTAAGTGAATGGCCACTGGACAGAAACTTAGGTTAGCGTTCAGGCTATGTCTCTGTTTTGTATATGAAGGGAATGGCCACTGGACACAAACTTAGGTTAGCGTGTAGGCTATGTCTCTGTTACAGTCAGCGCGATATTTCAACCTCGTCCCCCTCATTACACTGCCATTACTTTCCTGTGTGACAATTCGCCCGTGTGAGCATTTGTCCGTGTGAGCATTTATCCTTGTGAGCAATTATCCTTGTGAGCATTAATCCGTGTGAGCATTCATCCGTGTGAGCATATATCCGTGTGAGCATTTATCGGTGTGGGTATTTTTCCTGTGAGCATTCATGACAGTGGGGTTTTATCTGTGCGCAATTGTCGTGTGGGCTTTCGTCGTGTGGGCTTTTGTCATGGAACCTGTACGTATATCGGAACGGGGGAGGGGGGGGATTGAATTCAGTAGAATGCCGTTATTTACAAACAATAAGTTACACTAACAGTACTGTTGAATGACAAAGCAGTAGGCCGCACTAAACGCGGTAAAACACAAAGAGTGATTGGTATACTGTGTGCTGTCGTAGAAGTGATGAGTTATGGTTGGTAAACATTTATCTGCTAATAAGTTGCCATATTATGTTCTGTAGACACATTATGTGTGTTAAATTGTATTACTGAAACTATTCAGGTGACCGAGAGTCGTAAAACGTTTCCTCGAGGGCCGAATTTTGGTCAGCCCTGGTTTAAGGTAGTCTGTTCTTAATCCATGTGCACTTCCATTATGACGCTCAGAACTGACCACGACAGAAGTGTATTACACAGTTAGTTGTAACTTCTCCTTAGATGGCTTCATGTTAGAGATACACGAAATGGGTAGGTGTATCCTACAATAGCGAATTTGTATACCAAGAGATACGTTTGAAGTGTAAGGTTACGTTCAGTGCCTGCTTATCAACCTACATTTATTGAATGAAGTTTAAGGAAACCTGTTGTGTGTTGATGTATTTCGGAATGGCAACTTACCTGCAGGTACAGAGGATCCACGACCAAAGCTGAGGTCAGTATGATCCTGTCTCGGACCCACATCGTAGAACAGTCGAAGTTCACCAGCAGCCACTTGTTAGGATTCGTGTTGAAAGAGTCCGCGTATTCTATACCGTTGAGCAGCGGTTTGAGTTCCGGACAGATGAAGGCGTTACCTGTGGCAGTACAAACAACAGTTTAGCTAAATTCTCCTTCGTAAAACTTTATGTACTCCTTCGTACTCAACTTACATATACTATCATTCATCATTTTATTTGACCGATATCCTTTGTCATTTCATATCCGCTCGCTTATCTTATAAACCGTAGCCTCTGCGTTATAATAGCGTGGGGGAAGTGACAAACGATATTGGTCAGATAAAATAATGACCCTATATAGCGGGGGTTTTTTTTTCGGCTTTCTGCGTCCTATCGCGGCCCAATATCAAAAAATATATGCATGCATATACATACGTACGTACAGACAGACTGACAGATATAATTGTACTCTTTATTCGGTTTCCTGCTTTCCAGAGGACATCTCACGATATTATGAAATTTTCTAAGCGCTTTTGCCAATATATACGGTCGCCACGGCTGTTAAAACGATCTGCGGGTAATACAGTAGAGTTTCTGGGCGTTTTAAATAAATAAAGTAAATTTCACCCTAGAACAGGCCATGAAGGCCCAGAGGGGGAGTAGAGGTATAGGTCTACTCTTTCTTTAACCCTGGCACTAGATGAGGGTGGGTGGTGAACTCCACGCACCGGCCGCTTTACCCCCAGGAAAGAGACCCGGTACCCATTGTATAGGAGGCTGGGTGGGCCCCAGTGCCGGTCTGGACGGGTGCAGAAAATCTCGCCCCCACCGGGATTCGATCCCCGGACCGCCCAGCCCATAGCGAGTCGCTATACCGACCGCGCTATCCCGGCCCATGGACGTTTTAAGTACTGATTAAATTCTGATTTTTAAATTTGAGTGTTACATCTTCTTTAATGATTTAAAGTTAAGTTTAAACTTGTGCTTATCCACAACATGAAGGTATAGAGAGTAGGGGTATAGCTCCACTCAGTTTTAACCTCGGCACTAGATAGAGGTGAATGGTCAGCTTCATGTCCCGGCCCTCTGCCCTTTTGGAAAGAACCCCTAGTACCCATTGAATAGGAGGCTGGGTGGGCCCCAGATTCAGTCTATCCGTGTGGGAAAAGAGAAAAATCTTTTGTTCCTGCCCGTAATCGAACTACGTTTTGTAGTCACCGAGCCGACTGAGCTGTCCCGGTTCCGTGAAGGAAATAAGACATGTTACGAAACTGGGTATATTTACCGTAGGCTTACGGTATGTAGCTTTACTCTGTTGTGGAAAGTAATTGGTCGCGTAACTTAGCGTAAAGTTTATACAGCTGCAGGTTTTACGCTTAACCATTTAAAGACTAAGATTGGCCTAAAAATTATTTAAAGATTCCGTTCGTACCTCGCAGTAAACACACTCCCTCTCGGTTATGAAAACCATTCATTGTTGTATATGGAAATATTCGATGTTTGTTATGAGATCCATACAATACACACAAATGCACTGTGTGGGAAGAATGTTCAATTTATGAATGTTAAACCTGGTGATATATAAAGAGACCACTAGGCTTTAAAAGGTTAAGCATTGGTTTCCAGCGCTAAAAAGAACGCAGCATTGCTTGCTTGCACTGAACGCCTTTTCTGTCTGCTGCTACTCGTCATATGCGGGACTTGTTTCTGAAATGTCGTGGTGCATATTTCCTACCTGCGTACGCTCCATCCACGTGAAGCCATACGCGGAAACGTCTGCATACAGGACCCACTTCCTTCAGGTTGTCGAAAGAGCAACACGAAGTTGTACCCAGTGTCGTTGATACGTAGAACGGAATGAGTCCCAGGGCCTCGTCTTCCTCCATGGCCTGTCGAAGGGACAAACAGTGAGTATGAAGTTGCATTGGCTTTTGAAAAGTCTCGCTGTAAAAGAAGTTGTTTTTGTTTGAGATTTGGGGTTACCGCGGCGGATACTGTGAGGAATATTCTGGGATGTGACGCCGTGATGTGTGACATAAATGTACCGATTATTCGGAGGAACGTGCTGCCTCCATCTTCAGGGCGGTAAAATAAATTTCTACTAGACTGCACGGCGTCATATCCCAAAAGACTGTATTCCTCGTGTACCTATTTATTAACTTACGAGTGTACTAACTATAAGTGTCATCCAGTCGTCAGTTATTTGAACTGTTGTCACTATATCATGCGAGTTGTATTGCTTGATTGTCGAGTTTTGTTAGGTATGTCTCCACTGAAGGCTGTCACCGTATTTGGGCCAGTAATGTAATTCGTACAATGCCAACCGCTCGTCTACTGTCGGTACCTTTCTGCAGGTCACTTCACTGTACAACTGCGACATTTGTGACTGATTATGTTTAGTAGGCATTCTTTACGAAGTAAAAAAGAAGAACGTAGTATGTGGAGACCATGTCCGTGCGTCAGGGACTCAGTGTCAGAAGCTGGACGTTTTATCGGACTGCCGTATAATTCGGTATGACATAGGATTTTGCGTGATTTCAGGCTTCCGCCGCGGTGTAAAGGAGATCTTCGCGCTTCTGGGATGTTGCGCAGCGTAGATTGATAGTTTCGGCACAACCTGTCGGTCCCATCTTCAACGGTCAAGCAGTCCAAGAAGATCGTTGAAGATGGGACCGATAGGTTATCCCGAAACGTAATAACTAAGTATCAGTCTACGCTGCGTAACATCCCAGAAGAGCGAAGATCTCAACTGATATAGGAGGTATTTACAGAAAATTGTTGGTCCATCGTGAGTTTCGTCAAAATCGGCTCAGTGACAGTCATAAAGATGGAAATGAAATTTTGCCTGTATTTTCTATATTTTGATTCCGATTTGGACTAAATTTCAGCGCAGGAGATTCTACAAAAATTGCTGACCGACCGTGCGTTCCTTGTCACTGGACGCAGTACAAGCCGCACTATGCTTAAGAGCGTGTAGTATAACTTATAAGTTTTTACCCGTACTTCCCCTCATGGGTTATCGGATTGTGGTGAAAGTGGATGCAAGAGAGCTGCACACAGTGTTGTTAAACGTTTGTGAGTTTCGTGAAAATCGTCGCAGGGAATACCGTACTTTGCTTATGGGCGTAAGTGAAGTTACATAAGTCTTGTACCATGAAAACGAGGGACAAAAACTAAAGAAGAACGCCTTGATAACGTCTGTGCACTGCGTCACGTTGTCAACCATTTGCAGTCTTGCTTAGTCAGGTGCTGCAAATGTTTACCAAGGTTCAACAATTACATATACGTGATGTGACCACGTGTTTCCTATAAATTTCATTTTGACAGGCTCTGCACTTACTGACAATTTCGTCACAGAATAAAATAAAATATAATAAATAAATTAGGCATAATCTTAATGTAGGACATCCCCGTTGGTGTGTTTATCAAGTGTATATTTTATTAGTTCATCAATCACACACCAACAAGCTGTATTATACACGTTTTTACTGGACAACTAGTTTCGGCTCAGTAGAGACATCATCAGGCCATTAACGTAAACTATAAAAATGGAAAACCTGTGTGTTATATGAAGCAGATATCCCCCTTACATCGTGAATACATTATAAATGTATATAAAAACAATAGGAATATCGTATATATATGGCCTAAACAATATGTTAAAAATTAAAGTGAATATTTAAACTTTTAAAGCCTAGCGGTTATTTCATGTACTGCCAGTTTTAACATTCCAAAATTCGACATTCTGCCAAAATGTATATATATATATATGTTTTGTACGTATCTCAGAACAAACAGCGATTACGGCATTCAATGATTGGTTTTTATAACCGAACTAGCAAGTGTTTACTGTGCGGTACGAACTTGGTCTTTAAATAAAACGGATTGCGTTTCAACCTTAAAGGGTTAAAATGCTAATGCTGTTATAAACACAAAAAAAGGACGTTTTAGAAATTATTTTAAAGAATAGTTTAAAAAATGAGGTAAAGAGTCAGCTGCAAGGGTTTAGTAATATATATGGACAGTACTATTACAGTACTATACATGCTACGGGTATCATCCAATGTGTTTGTTAGCAGTCCTCGTGCAAATTGTATAATAGGATAGCAATAGTAATACCCATGTAGGACAGGGGTGTCCATTTTTTTGGCACAGGGCCACAACCGTTATTTTGGGCTGGTTAGCTGGCTGCATGTGTGAAAATCACTAAGTAGTATACATATCCGCCGGAATTACTGTGTAGGCCTATTATAGCGTATATTGTATAGATAAAATTTACAGATGTGGCCGCGAGCCACATAGCACAACCTGGCGGGTCGCCCCGCGGGTTGGACACCACGCTGTAGGACTAGGAACATTTGCAACAGGAAATGGGTGCTTTATGAGTTGTGGTCGGTTCTCCATATTTAGTCTTTAACACTGTGTGACCTTGAGAACCAGTTGTCTCCCGGGCTTTGTCCATCGTCCGGATAAAATACAAAAATATATAAAATCACGACGTTTCGGAAGCTGGTTTTTCTTCCGTCTTCAGGTGAAGAGAGGGGAGACACCTACTCAGATGGGTCCCTTAGACCGAGCTATTCTCAATCACTGGACAACCTCAGCCGGTAGAACCACAGCTATAAGAATCTCAGTAGGTGTCTGCCCCTCTCTTCACCTGAAGACGGAAGAAGAACCAGCTTCCGAACGTCGTGATTTTATATATTTTTGTATTTTATCCGGACGATGGACAAAGTCCCGAAGACAATTTGTTCTCAATATTATACACCGTCGTCAGAACCTTTTAGAATTTAACTGTGTGACCTGCTTGTCAGTATAGTGACTTTTTTGTTACTTTTATTGTAATATTAATGGCGAGGGTGGGATAGGATCGAGTCCTTTTGAATACAAGGTCAGTACGATAATCATGACAGTACCGGAGATTATTTGATGTATACGACGTTTCGGGAGTTATTAAGTTCTTATGATTACCTATCGATGTACGAGTATTCTGTTGACCCAGCAAGGTACTGCCCGCGTATTGTTTTATACAGACACTCCCCAACTTACGAAATTTTGAAAAAAAAAAGATACAAAAATATGAAATAGTAACATTTTTGAAACGCTTTCCGAGTTTTTACTTGCAGGAATGAAAGAAAAATGAGACGAAGATGGCGGAAAAATATTGATGGGCGATAACACAGGCCGGGCGGGGGGGGGGGGGGGGGGGGGGGGTCACGCTGCGGCCGATCAGGTTCCAGTGCGATGGAGTTTGGATTTCGTCAGGACTCCGTAATATATCCGCAGGGCTGGCCCGATACACGTGGACGCCTCGGGCAGGCTAATAATTATTAGCCTGCCCGAGGGTTTTAGGGGCTACCCCTAAAACCGATATTCTTTGAACTTTCTCGGCCTAGGACAGGGCTGGCGAATTTTTTTGAGGGCGCGTGCCCAAATTGCGGGCAGTTTTCGGAGTCATTCTTTCGTGTGTGGAAACCTGAGTTTACTGACACCGTATTTCCGATTATTCCAGTGACGTCTTAGCGCCCCTTACAGGTTGGCTCCCCCGGCAGCTGCCTGGCTGTCCCGCCCCTTACTTGGGCTCTGTGTATATCCGTATAGTTGATCATATATGTATATATATATATATATATATATATATATATACTCAATTCCTGCTTACGCCAGACCGCCCGGAACGTAGACCGTAAGTGCTGCGAAAGGTCTGTAGTTCGGGACTCAGCTTTGCGCCCGTAAAAGGTGAAGAGCTGAGTCCCTGACGGTACTTCCTACCTGGTGTGAGAGTGCGTTCTTACGTTGATACTACGAAACGTGAGGCTCACCTGTTGTAACGTAGCTCCACGGAGGCTGCACTTGTCATCTGGTTCGAGGATGCGCAGTTTGACGAAGCAGATCATCGCGGCTTTCTCCACACATGAGTGCGCCTCTTTGGAGCAGTAGGCCATCAGTTTGGAAAGCAACACCCCTTCCTCTACGAAGGGATGTTGTTGCTTCTGCTTCCTGATGGCCTGGGCTCTGGCCGCCAGCATAGTCACCAGGACGCATTCGCTCGCTGACGTCTGTAAGGCATTGCAGATTAGTGGGCGTTAACAAACTAAAGTTCGGGACTTAGCTTTGCGGCCCTTGTGTTGGTTGCTGTGACACATTAAGTCCAGCGTTTCCAGCGATTGTTATGTGACCTGAAGTTGATACACGACAGTTCAATCGGATACTCACACTTCAGTTGGTTGCTGTGACACATTAAGTCCAGCGTTTCCAGCGATTGTTATGTGACCTGAAGTTGATACACGACAGTTCAATCGGATACTCACACTTCAGTTGGTTGCTGTGACACATTAAGTCCAGCGTTTCCAGCGATTGTTATGTGACCTGAAGTTGATACACGACAGTTCAATCGGATACTCACACTTCAGTTGGTTGCTGTGACACATTAAGTCCAGCGTTTCCAGCGATTGTTATGTGACCTGAAGTTGATACACGACAGTTCAATCGGATACTCACACTTCAGTTGGTTGCTGTGACACATTAAGTCCAGCGTTTCCAGCGATTGTTATGTGACCTGAAGTTGATACACGACAGTTCAGTCGGATACTCACACTTCAGTTGGTTGCTGTGACACATTAAGTCCAGCGTTTCCAGCGATTGTTATGTGACCTGAAGTTGATACACGACAGTTCAATCGGATACTCACACTTCAGTTGGTTGCTGTGACACATTAAGTCCAGCGTTTCCAGCGATTGTTATGTGACCTGAAGTTGATACACGACAGTTCAATCGGATACTCACACTTCAGTTGGTTGCTGTGACACATTAAGTCCAGCGTTTCCAGCGATTGTTATGTGACCTGAAGTTGATACACGACAGTTCAATCGGATACTCACACTTCAGTTGGTTGCTGTGACACATTAAGTCCAGCGTTTCCAGCGATTGTTATGTGACCTGAAGTTGATACACGACAGTTCAACCGGATTCGCACACTTCAGTGTTTCATACTTAGTGTTATATATAGGGATATTGGATTAAAACTTTTGACATTCTGATTTGAATGTAATGTACTGAACGCGAACCATCATCATGTCTCTAAGCTCGGTATTACACACCACGTACAGTTCGGAACTTAGCTTTGCGGTCGTAGACGCGGGGAAAATATAGGAGAAACCTGTGGGAGAATACGCGGAAGAAACACATGTTATCGCTGCTGAGAGAACGAGGGGAAATAGTGTGGTATACTGCTTGGAAAGTGGAAGAGAAGGTGTGATTTTGAAATTCCTTCCGGAGACGCAGAGCTCAGTGCCAGACACTCAGTAGGCCCCTTGTTGTGGTGTCAGTCCGTTGCCAAACTCTTTGTACAGATAACGACACAAGAGGAAATTGAACGTACTTACATCCAAGATCGGCGTATTCCTTTTGTGCCAGTATAGTACGGAGAACATTTTTTATCGACGGACTACTCGCCGTAGAGCGGACGACATCATTGCTGCATGGCGGCCGAGGATGGTCACTATTAAACAAAGATGTCGTCCGCTCTGCAGTGCACAGTACGACGATGAAAAAATTCTGTGTATTATTGATTACATCATCGCCAGAATGGAAATAAATTTTACCGCCTAAGTTATTGAAATGTGAAGCTTGTGCTACAACTGAGTGTAGGTTACTTTACAGTGTGGCTCAGCGGTTTTATTTTGGAATTAATTGATTGTACTTGGGAGCCAAGATGGCGCAGTTCGTATGTAGGCTTACCATTTAGCCATCACAAGAAAAGAGGACATCTCCCACTTATCGACCATAAAAAAGAGGGCATCAGCGAAAAAGAAAGGTAAACAGGGGGATATATAGAGTTACTATTTTATCACAGAAAAATCCCTCTCAACGTCTCTGTACTAGTAGTTGTTTAAATTTTATGAGCAAGAAATATGGGTGTCGAAAGTATAGTTTGACACCGGGGAGACATCGTGGCTCTTGTGGCTCCAGGCATGCCAGAGTGTGTGTGTAGAAAGCTGTAGCTTTTGTGGCATGTCGTAGAGGGGGGGGGGGGTGGCAAAAAGTCTTTGTTTTCGGAATTATGATACTTCAAGACAGTTAAGGCATTTCATAGCGAAAAATGCGTGTTTAAAATGTCTTTGTCTCTTTGACCAAACTGAATATCTCGTACAAGAAAAGAGTGCTGAGAGAAGGGACGTAATAGGAGGCAGAGAAAATTTTGATGTGGAATTGCATACTCTTTACTTTTAATGAAATATTATTACCATTATTATATCAAGAAGGATAAAATGGGCGGAATATGTAGAGCGCATGGGAATGATAAGAAATGTATACAAAATACTGTTCGGAAAACCTGCTTGGAAGACCTAGGCGTTAACGGAAGGATAACATTAAAATGGAAGTAGAAGGGTACGGACCGGATATATCGGGCTTAGGATAAGGACCAGTGTTTGGCTCTTGTGAACGTTGTTATTGACCTTCTGGTTTTATAAGGGGTGGGGAATTTCTTGATCAGGTACGTGGATGTAAGCTTTTCAAGAAATCTTGCAATGATGCGTTCCGTATGTCTCCAATATCATACACGGACATACGTCAACCAAATTTAGCCTCTTTTACACCTATACATATATAATACGTTTAATAAAGGCAAATTGGTTAATGTATCTTTGTATATGCTCTCAAGGAAGAATGTGATCCATGGAGTTAGTTATGTCTTCTTACCTGAATGACTCCACCACCTTTGCTGCCTTCTGCAAACGCAAGGAACTCTTCTGGTAACCCGATGGCTTTCCCTGTTGTGTAATAGAAAAGACAATTACATGAAAGTGTGAGTAGACGTGGCAGGGTTCAACTTTATCCAGTGCGATTGCCACAGCAAACAGATGTGCTTGTGTGTCATACCTGTCATTTGGAATCTAATCCTGCCACTTTGGAATATTAAAACATAAACAGGACCATCGATTTTGCGGTCCTGTTTAAACACATCAGTTCAGGACGTGCTGTTCTCACCTCAGAAGTTACCGTCACTGCCAGAGGATAAATGCTTTAGAAAGCGAACAGAAAGTTATGAGTGTGGACTTCATTGTTTTCTTCCTCAGGTTCTTACTGACACACAGAATATTTTAATAACTCTGGATAAAGTATGCGAATTACAGGTATTTTCAGTTAAATATACTGATAATCCTAATATCTATTTGGTACCGGGGGTACAGCGGTCAGAATGGGAAGTTGACCTCTGTAGTGACGTGGTTAAGAATACATGGAAGTGTATCTTGAATCTCACTTACATCTTCATTACATTATGCTTAATTATGCACAGGACCAACGTGAACTGTTTACATACTGAAAATATTTACTGACTTCAGCCTCACTCTTTGTGCAAGTATGAATAGTTGTGGGAAGTTCGCCAGGTATTTCTACTAATGCGATGCACACGGGCACTCATTGAAAGGAAACAAACTGAGAAACATACACGTAGGCTAATATCGAAAAAAAATGTTGGATAACTTCGTAGTGTAATATTTCATGCAAATTTGCTCAGAAGATGTTGAGGTGTTTAGTGCGGAAAGGCTGATGGACAGACAGACAGACATTACTAAACTATTAGACGTATTTTTGCAGCCTCTTTTTGCGAACGCTTCAAAATGCATTTTGTCCTTCCCACCTGGAACTTCAGAAGGTCGAATTGTGGAGTTTCCTTTGTCACACAGGTGTCGTAGTCCTCTCTCATTAATGTCGTGTTTTTATTTATTGAAGGGCCCCGCAGCAGATGCTACGGACGCACCGCAGCCTTGAAGGCTTATTGTGCAACCCTGTGATGAAGATGATGAAGTTTTTTCTGCTTTTCCATTTTAATGGAGCACCGGTGGAGTGAAATTGACAGGAGAAAACCGAAGTACTCGGAGAAAAACCTGTCCCAGTGTCAGTTTGTCCACCACAAATCCCACATGGACCGACCCCGGGATCGAACCCGGGCCTTCGCGGTGAGAGGCCTACGAATAACTGCCTGAGCCATGGCACGGCCCAATTTCTTGTTTCTTTTGTCACTTTATGTGGTCTTGAAGTTAACAGCAAAGTGAGCAATTACAAGTTTTGAGCTTCTCACAGCGGTGCTTCTTCTGGGATGTTACGCTGTGTCGACGGTAAATACGATGGTCGGTCAGAATGTAGTCTACATGGCCGGCAGTTTCTAAAACTAAAGAACCTACACTGACAATTATTACATCAGGGGAAATTCGTCGCCGAGCGATTGTTATGTGTTTCCAGCGCTGTCTTGTCTGTGATAAATCGTCTGCGGCAAGAGTGGAATTGTGTCGGAAGTAAACGAATACGAAAGCCAACGAAGCCCGCAGTGTCTAAAGCTATGTGAATTGCATTCTTGTTCAGATCCTGTACAAGGAATCCCTTTTGGAGATACCAAGATCAGGAAGTTGAAGAAGTGCGTTTTGATTAGTAATTTGGATAGACCTCTGGACGTCTGACGCAATATTTCTTAATCGAGACGCAGAGGTCGCCTTTAGATCCTGGGATTATTGACGTAGAAATTTATTATAAGAGAATGGGTGTGCCGAAATCATATCCTGATCGGCTAGTGTGATTACATCAGTCGCAACTCCGCTGGTTTAATTGGTATGTTTTGTTTTGAATTTTAATGAGCATCCGAATTCGACGTACTAGTGGAAACAAGGCTTGGAGTTTCATCTCTTAATGGTGTTACTGTAGAGGTATAGCTCTACTTTTTCTTTAACCTCAGCGCTAGATGGGAGTAGGTGGTCAACATCACGCCTTGGCCACTTTACTCGCGGGAAGGAGATCCGGTACCCACTGTACAGGAGGCTGGGTGGGCCCCAGGGCCGGTCTGGACGGCTGCGGAAAATCCCGGACCGTCCAGCCCGTAGGAGTCTCTTCCCCGACTACGCTATCCCGGCCGTATACCTCTACTTCCCCTCTGGGCCTTAATTACTTTTTTACCTTTAATGGCGTCATTATAACGCATGGTAGTGTTTATTTCAAAATACAGGGTATTTCTGAAATAGGCGGCCATGTTTTAGATTCTGTTCTATGGACTAAAACAAAGGAGAAATTCATACGAACATGTGCCCTAAGACGTTTGGTTTCTTCATTATGACCATCTCAGTATTAATACACATTAAAATAACCAACATTTCAGACAATATCAATGTTTCTAGGATGATGGAACGTTATTGTCACTTTCAGATTCATACAATACACATGCAAACATTTCACAGCAGGTGCCCGAAGTGCCAGCCTTGTACTGTTACACATGATGCTCCGCTTCTCATCAGAGATCCTCACACGCGGAAACAAAACATCCTAAGACACATATTTGTATGAAGTTTTTTTTGTTTTGGTCCAAAGGATACGTATCTAAAATTGGCCGCCCTTTTCACAAACACCTTTGTTTTGTTTTTCTGTCTTATTTCTATAAACCTTAAAGATTAGAATGTAACACGACTGCAAATAGACTGTTCCGTGACGTGGTACACAGACTTTGCGAAGGCGTTCTGCGCTTCCAAATGTCATACGGTCTTACGGGGACTGGCGTGAATGTAATTTCATTTACGTCCATAGAAAAGTAAGGCCTTTCCTGTGCCGAGTACTACGCAACGGGATATGTGCAGATCTCTTACACCGAATTTCACGTAAACCGGACAATAAATGTGGAATGTAGGGATAGATAGGGATTGATGCACCTCAGTGAAGTATGGCTTTCACTGTGCCTTTTTTTTTTTTTGGACGAAATTCGCTGTCACTAAATACGTTTTTGTTGACATTTCTGTACCGAGTTTTATCCATAACGGAAGAAAAATGTACAAAATAGGGCAATACTTCATGTACACCCTTGAGTAAGGATGGCTTTCAGTGCCTGCGCCCTTTGCTTGGAAACAAACAACTGCTCAACAGCGTTATGTGGAGATCTCCTTTCCTGAATTTCACCAAACTCGGTCGCGAAATGTGGAAAATGAGTTGAAATTCATGTAAGTGCGTAAGTAACGTTTGACCATCGCTGAGCGGATTTTCACGAAACTCACCCCTTGCTCGACAACCTTTTCTTCGTAAAGAACCTCTCTAACGAATTTCATGAAAATCCAACAAACTGTTTTGTCGCTGATACTAGATCACAGATGAACGGATGGACTGACGGCCTTTGTCTGCACGTGTATGACATGCTGATCACTTCATAACCAACGCTTAAGGTCTGTAACTGCAGGTGTTGTTTGTGCTGTTGTGCAACTTTATTGCTTATTGTGAGGAAAGCATAGTCCTTTGAAAAACTTGCCCTGAAGAAAAAGTGCCCGCGAAAAATACTTTAATTTAAGAGATGGGATGAGAATGATCGTAACCTAACATAGAGGACCCCAAGTTGATTACGTCATGCAGGAAAATATAAATATGGACGCGTCTGCGCTCTTGGGTATGTAACAATCTTCTTGAACGATATTTCGGCCATGGACCATAGTCCTTGAGTTAGCGCCTGAGACTAGCTGGTGACGAGGGGCTGAATTATAATCCCTTACTTAATTCTGTCATCTGATGAAGTAAACAGACGGAGTTGCCTAAACGTCGTGGTGTAACGAACTGGAAAGTAAACGGACTTCCCACTTTAGAAGACCGCATGTATTGATGGTTGTACCCTGAAAATGGAGGCAGCAGTTTGCCCGGAACGTTGATACCTGTTTACCAGTCTGTACGGTGTTAACACCTAAGAAGACAACAGTCTTCAGAGTTTCTGCCTTAAGAATGTCACTTGTTATCACAGTCCAGACCCTGGGGCCCACCCAGCCTCCTATACACTGGGTACCCAGTCATTCCCGGAGGTCGACCCGGGCGTGGCGTTGACCACCCACACCATCCAGCGCTGAGGTTAAAGAAAGAGTAGAGATATGCATATACTATTCTCCCCCTGTGCCTTCGTAGCAGGTTATAGGATGAACTTTACCTTTTACCTGTTACTCTCAGGCAGGTGTTGGAATATGGGATCTGCGCTCTTTTTGGATTTTACGCATCATATAATGGTAGTTCCGTACCGACGTTTCGGGACAACCTATCGGTCCCATCTTCAAGGTTCAAGCAGTACGGAACTAGCATTGTACGCTGCGTAAAATCCCAAAAGAGTGAAGATCTCATTCACATCGCGGCGGAAGCCTGAAATAATACAGACGATGGAATCTGTTCAGTGGGTGTGACATACCTAACCAGTCCAGAACAATGGTTTCCAATTCGGTGCAAGCAGGACTTGCAGCCTGTGAATGAAGAAAAGACAAGAATTGCTTTATTATATGCATGGTTGTGGTGTACTCAGCTTAGCTAACTAACTCCATGGAGCAGAGTCATTCTTGAAAAGCTAACAGGTCGTCAGCTAATCAAGAAATTCCCCGCATTTTATGCAACCCGGAGGTTCATTACCGCATTCACAAGAGCCCGCCACCTGTCCCTATCTGAGCCATATCAATCCAGTCCATGCCCCCCCCCATGGATTGGATTGATGTGGCTCAGCTTAGAGAGACGAAAAAAAAAAGTGAAAGTACTTTTGTATTCTGTTCTCCCCGATTTCCAAAAGACAACTGTGTTGTGGAAAGTTCCCAGGCTTTGCCTGTTTGTCCTTATGGTAAGAGCAACATGTAGATAAGGCCCGCTTAACCCGTAGCTCGTGGGCAACGTGCTACCCGCAACACAGTGTTATGTTGCCCGCGGATACGTCTTTTAACCCTTTCCCTGGCAGAGCCGATTTAGAACGCCGAAATAATTTTGAAAACTACTGTTTATTCATGGAGTCGTACATGACATTACCAATTCGTTTTCTAAAAAGTGCTAATAATAGCTCAGTCTAGCCTAGGTTGTGAATTGCTTTTTTAAATAAATGTTTCCTATTATTATCAGTATGTGTTGAAGTTATACATATAATTATACAGTATGTATACTAATTCATGCTTCATTCTGTGTATTGAATGTCATGTTGCCCGCACCACATAAAAGGTTGGGCAGGCCTGATGTAGATGAAGATGAGTATGGAGCATTGGTGGGTCTTACTGACAGGGGAAAACCGAAGTACCACAAAGCTGACAGGACTGACCCGCGATCGAAACCGGGCCTCCGCGGTTACAGGCCGAAAACTAACTGCCGGAGCCATGGTACGGCGTCAAAATCTCAGAATAATTAATATTATTTATAAAGACTTAGCTCCTATCTCGTATAGAACACTTTGAACACGTAAATAGACAATAAATACGATAAGAAAATCGGGGGAGGGGGGGGGGGAGCAAATGTGGCACCTTGTCTAATTTCTGTCACAACATTACGTTAGTCAAGGACATGGCCTATTGCCAGGTTCTTTTTAAAATAGGTGACATTCTTAACAGTGTTCACGAACAGAGAAAGACTAAAGTGTGGGAGTGTCGCGGACGGCTTGGTTCGGCAATCCGGACATATGTCATGTACCTAAGGGCCCAACGTTGCTACAGTGCCTTATGCACAGTACACAATAATAATGTAAACATGTTAATAAATGTTTTGCAAATCTCTTACACTTCTGGTATTTGGAAGCCACAACAACGTGTAACATTTATAGGCTAATAACTGATGGACTTGACTTGACTTGACTGACTGACTGACAGACAAAGCAAGTCATTACCTAAGCGACTCACTCACCCATTCCCTCACTCTCTGGCTGTGTGCAACACATCCTAACAGTTGTTCTTGGCCGTGCCATGACTCAGGCGGTTAGTCGCCGGCCTCTCACCGCGGGGACCCGGGTTCGTTCCCGGGTCGGTCCATGTGGGATTTGTGGTGGACAAAGTGGTACTGGGACAGGTTTTTTCCCGAGTACTTCGGGTTTTCCTTGTCAATTTCATTCCACCGGTGCTCCATTACACGGAAAAACGAATAAAAATTCGTCTTCATCACAGGGTTGCACAATAAGCCTTCAAGGCTGCGGTGCGTCCGTAGCACTGCTGCGGGGCCCTTCAACACACACACTGTAGTTATCTGCATCGAAAAGTTGCCTGTGTTTAATGGAACAAGAAGGTCACAAGGCCTTCCACTGGTCTGTGTCGCGAGCAAGATGAATCCAGTCCATTCTGAGATACCCTTTTTATTTAAGACACGTTTTAGTATTATTCCTTTATCTACGCCTGGAGCTCCCAAATGGCCTCTTTCCTTCGGGGTTTCTGACTAAAATTCTGTATGCATTTCTCTTCCCTCCCCTGCATGCAGTTCCCAATAAAATTGTTAGACGTTAAATTGTAGCACTGCACGCTACAGTTCAGTTAATAATCTGAGATCTTTCCATCAGATTTGTACAAAAGTGAAAGTAAAAACATAAGCTCATAATTTTTCCACTATTTTTAGCGCATTCTCAACGAAAAGTTAAAAAAATCCCATATCGTGGATATGAATAATCCTAGTAATAGGTTTAAAATCGAGTGTGGTCGATTGTAAGTCTGTTGCTAAAATGAGGAGAAAATTTACAGTGTGTGTTGTGTGAAAAGTGGAAATGCACATTTAAAGGTCTTCGGTTTTACACTATTTATAACAGCAGAAAATTTACCATTTGTGGATGACAACCCAGAGGCAATAACACTGAACGCCCAGGGACTGTTACACTGTGCCGCATTGCCCGCCGTGTTAGATGCGAGTATAATCATGTTTGATCTTTGCTTCGAAGGTAAACTTCTTCACGCACTTTGCATTGTGTCGCAGGTTCTTGTAATACAGTAAATTAATATTTTTTTGTTATTTATTTATTTATTGAAGGGCCCCGCAGCTGATGTTACGGACGTACCGCAGCCTTGAAGGCTTATTGTGAAATCCTGTGATGAAGATGTTTTTTCTGTTTTTCCATTGACAGGGGAACACCGAAGTACTCGGGGGGAAAAACCTGTCCCAGTACCACTTTGTCTACCACAAATTCTACAGGGACTGACCCGGGATCGAACCCGGGCCTCCGCGGTGAGATGCCGGCGACTAACCGCTGAGCCATGGCACGGTCGTTAGTAGATTAGTAAGTACACGTTCATGTAATATCATGCAAACTGACCCAAGAGAATCCGATGCAGCCAATGGCGTCTGACAGCATGTCGCCAAGTATTGATGGATAAGAGTTGCCGGATGGAAAGTAGGCATGGAACCTCGGGTGTTGCCAGTGTGTGACCTGCAAAATGAAATGTGAGATATTTAACGACTGGATTCCTACGTTTGCAGTGAGATTGCAAGAAATTAACTTTGTGGCAGAAGTTGGTGTTTCATTTTAAAAGTGACACTTTATTCACACACCTTCAGTCTGTTTTCCTTAATATGACAGAAGTACGAGTAACTCCATGGAGCAGTCATTTATGAGAAGCTAGCAGTTGCTCAGCTAGTCAAATTCACTGCCATTTAAGGAACTCAAAACCTCATTACTGTGTTACAAACAACCGCCAAGCTTCAGACCCTGTACAGAATTTACAACATGCTGTTCTTTTTACAATAATGAGGGGATAGGGGTAACAAGCCCCAGAAAGGCGCAAAGAATTTTTTGGTTACAATTATATGTTTATCTTTCCACTGTACATCTGTAATGTCCCGTTCGTGAGGATTTGTTTATAGGCTTCAGTTAGACTATAGTTGGTGTGGACAAAAATTATATATTATTGTATATTATTATATTATTTATATTATATATTATATTATATTATTATATGAACTATAAGGGACACACGGTGGCGCAGTTGGGGCACTGCGTTACAAGCCGAAAGGTTGCGGGTTCGATGCCCGATGGGGTCATTGGGATTTTTCATTGATCTAATCCTTCCGACAGCACTATGGCCCTGGGATCGACTCAGCCTCTAACAGACATGAGTACCAGGAATATTTCCTGGGGGGTAAAGGCGGCCGGTGCGTAGGGCTGACAACCTTACCACCTTCATGTGCCGATTGTCTTGAAATCTGGGAGCTTCAACCTTCTAGAGCCCTCAGGGCGTGTCCAGGCCTGTAATGGGATTGCTTTACCATTACTGTACAAAGTGTATAATAAAACATTTTTCGGATCGTTTCGAAGAAGAAATCGTGAGCACAAACGATTGAAGATGGCTTACTGTTTATGGCGGATGCAAGGCCAGCGTAGGGCTGGTCGTACGTTCGTATATTGTGTTTCAAAGCTGGCCTCTGGACACACTGAATCAGAAAATTAGTACACATTACACTACAAGTATTGCGGGATATTTTCTCCTGGCTTCAGCTTACTCCTGGCATTATTTTGTTCTCCACGTCCGCCATAATGGCGTCCCAGTCTTCAGGATTCTGAGGCGCTTCGGCGGGTAGAAGCTCTCTTAAGTAGCCGGGTTCGACACTTGGCGTGACCCGTCTTGATTCTAGGGTGTCCATGTAGTTACAAATGTAGTCCACCATCTCCTTCCCGCGTACCCGGAACTCGGCGACGTCCATCCTGTTGGAGAAAACGCTTTTCAGGTTTAGACATAAACCGAAGACGGTCAAGAAGGTGCTGCGCCTCTGACGAACCACTTAGATTCTCTGAAATCAATAGAATGATCTACCAGTTGTAAGCGACTAACGGGTATAGCAGATATGGCTGCCCAACTTTGGGGCTCGACAATTCAGAAGAGGCCAGAAACAAGCCTGTAAAAAGTAACCGTATGGCTATTCATCTGCAAAGCTAAAAGAAAGCCTTCCTGAAAAGAACAAGAAAATACCTGAGGAGCGGTAAACCAGTGACGCCCATTTTAGAAGAAGAAGATCTGAAGACCCGCCAGGCCAGTATAACCAACTACCGAAACGTCCGGACCCCGCCGAGGTACGAAGCCAGTACAGCAAAGCCAACTCGCAGAACTGGAATCAGCGGCAAGCAGTCGGAGACCACGCAAGCGAAGTGTCACCGCAGTGCGTGTGTATATTATCACCGTGTGTGTGAGCATCGCAACGTCGGACTGCGCCACACCGCTACCGGAGGACTGAGACAAACAGCCACGGGGATTGCTACTGACGCCTACAAGACACCTGTAATCAGTCAAGTAAAACAGGACCTGTTTCCTACTCGGGACTCTTGACCCGTGAGGATGGGACCGATACGTTGTCCCGAAACGTCGGTAAACAATTACCACACGACGCCGTGGAATAACCCAGAAAACCACAGATTTCATCAACATCGCGGCGGAAGCCTGAAATCAGGACCTGTTTTACTTGACTGATTACCTATATATACAGAACCAACTGCCAAAAACAAGCTAATGGTAGAAGATACGTCTTAAATACGAGTATAGCTTCATTTTATCTTTTTACGACGAAAATAGTGACGAAACTTATTTAAGGATTTTATAATCTGTGTTTTATATATTTCAATACAGAAATTGTAAATAACTGTAATCTATAAATGATAATGAAACTTGACTATATGTGATACAAAACATAATAGCAGACAACAATGGATGTAAAGTAAATGTAGACTACGAGCCCCCTGAAGATGACCTTGTAAAGGCTGAAACATATGTAGGTGTTGAAGGATAAAAAACTGAATAAAATTTAGTGCATTTCGTTGGTGTGTAATTTGTGATCAGGCAGTGAAGTTTCGGTGGCCCTCTGATTTTCCGTCATTCCTCTT
Organism: Reticulitermes speratus; assembly: GCA_021186555.1. Taxonomy (NCBI): domain Eukaryota; kingdom Metazoa; phylum Arthropoda; class Insecta; order Blattodea; family Rhinotermitidae; genus Reticulitermes; species Reticulitermes speratus. The sequence continues at coordinate 14,196,132 of JAJKFL010000010.1, forward strand.
TGGCCCCTTAGAAACTTGGTGTGGCTTCCTGGGTGGCCATATGGCCCACTTTGAGCACCACTGGGTTACGCGAACGCGTCTCAGTGTTACATTATACGTACATTGTCTTGTTAGTTACAAGGTTAATGTGGAACTTGTCTTCAGTGAGGTAGATAACCCGCAATGTGATTGCGTTGAAGCTGTAGGCGTTTATGTGACTTCACTGTAAACTCGTAGTCTAATGACCTGCGGTGTCGCTGAGCTGTGTTCCTTGTGTCTAGTGTGTTACGTTTGAAGGACGTACCTTTATTTCAGTACCAGACTGCCACATGACGCTGCAGTAATGTGCTTTAGATCTGGGTCATTCTCTGACTTCTGTCACGACCTGTCAGTCACAGAGGAAGATAAGAAATTGGACAATCCGGGAAAAGTGCGAATAGCGCAGTAACAGTTCTGGTGTGTTCGCTGTTTTATTGCTTCTAGATTTAAAACACAATGCTGTTCTTTGAGGATCTCAAAAATTTTACGGCTTATGTTAAAAGTGTATTGAACCCCCAAAAAGTATATTTGCTTACAACTTATGTTTCAGACGTTTTTGAATGCGGTGAGTGTTTAGCGAGTTTCGTTTTCGGATAGGCCATAGAAACGCACGTGGGTCTTGCTGTGGTGTCCGTTATTGTTGTCCCTTTTTCACCAACAAGACAGGCAATGTACGTATAACGTTACATTGAGGCGCGTTCGCGTAACCATTGTTGCCGTGGAGAAGCAATACGTATTACATATTCTGATTGCGTCTCCATAGCCTTAGTTATCCAGCACGCAAAGCGCATGCGCCGTATTATATTGTCGTCTGTGGCCTGTCTGGCTGGAACATGTTTTTCCACATTATCTCATAAACGACACGATTTTCGGAAAAAAGTTACTAACATAAAATGTGTGTTTTGATTTTTTCTACAACGTTTGTCTGAAACATTTCTCATTCTAATAAGAATTGAGCGAGATATTATAATGAATATACACAGGTCTTCATGTAAAGTACCCGTTATTCTTGTCAGATTTAAATTAAACTTTAATTTTCTGGACAGTTTCGAAACATTCTTAAATATGAAATTTCATGAAAATCCGTCCGGTGGGAGCCGAGGTTGTTCCATGCGGGGGGCGGACGGACGAACAGAGACAGATACAGACAGACAGACAGACATGACGAACCTAATAGTCGCTTTTCGCAATTTTGCGAACGCGCCTAAAAATTGGAGTGTATCGACGATTTTAGTAGAACTCAGCAATTTTAAATTTCATAAAAGTCTATTAACCATTTTCTCGAGTTCTTACATGCGGACCTGTAGATAGACACTTGGCGAAGCCAAGGGACGCCCTTTTTTTTTTAATTTTATTGCATAAGCGTCAAATTACTTCCAGAAACTACAGGCAGTTTATTAATACTTTCTGTTTTGATTTCGAATTATAGGTGTGCCTGGCGTTTGTTTTAAAGCTTAACTGTAAGTGCAGACTCGGAGCAATTGTCCGTGCCATCACAACTTCCCATCACGAGGCGACGCAACCAGCGAAACGCGGCACGCCATACAATATCTGTAATTGTCTTTAGCATTTCTTGTAGTCTGCAGCTGTGAACTTTCATCCTCAGCGCGCACTGTCTTCACATTTGAACTCTCCTTCATTCATATTTGCAGAAACCCATCGTTTCGTCACGTTACGCGGTTTCGCAAATGCAACCAATTTTTTTGTTTGTTTATTAGATGAATAAAGAAACTAATAGAAGTTTGGATGGTTGAGGTGTGGGAGACGTTGTGTATATAAAACATTTGCGTGGCCTACAGTGATGATGTAGCCGTCATCTGCAGACGTTTTGGTAGTGCTCTGAACCACTTCAGCTGTAATGAAGGTGCATTGTGTTCCTTCGCGCTAGGCTTATATCTACAGGACCCCTTCTCGTGCTCTACTTGTCGGGGCGTCTCGTCTCACTTCCCGCATTCAGTCTTTGGTGGTCTGCTGGGCACTGTGCATGCAAAATAGACGCTAGTCTGAGTCGAGTGAGCAGGTTGTCTAAGAGGTATACTGCTGGGAGGTACCCGGGTTCTGGTCTGACCACCAGATTTCATGTCTGATGTTACTCCTAGAAAGTTTTTGAGTATTGAGATGGAATAGGGCATAACCGATTCGTCAACAAAATTTTAACGTGTCGATTGTTACGGTAAACCTTTTCAGTTTACCCTAGCATGGGGGCACGCGGTGGCGTAGTTGGTTGAGGCATTGAGCTACAAGCCGGAAGGTCGCGGGTTTGATTCCCGATGGTGTCATTGGGATTTTGCATAGATTTAATCCTTCCGGCCGCACTATAGCCCTAGGGTCGACTCAGCCTGTGATAGAAATGAGTAGCAGGAGTTTTTTCTGGGGGGTAAAGGCGGCCTGTGCATAGGGTTGATTACCGATTATCTTGAAATCTGGGAGCCTCAACCTCCTGGAACCCGCCAGGCATGTCCAGGCCTGTAATGGGATTGTTTTACCTTTTACCCTATGCATACACATTATGTGGTGTTGCGTCTTTGCGTTTGCGAGCGGATGGGTTCAATCAGCTTCCGAATATCGGAATAGAAAAGGAATGTTACTGATTTCGGCCCAACGGGTGAGGAACACGTACTTGTTTTCTTTTAGAAAGTTGTGGTTTTAAGTACAGCAAAATACTGAGGTGTTATTTCTTTAAACGAACGAACTAACTAATTAACAAACTCCATGGCGCAGAGTCCTCAGAAGCTAGTAGTTCCTCAGCTAGTTAAGAAATTCCTGCATTTTATGGAACCCGACATTTCATTACCGCTTTCGTAATGCAACGCAGGCCAAACGCATTTCATGGTGCATTTAGAATGTGATAGTCTACCACGAAAGAAGACAGTGAGACAGTTGGGTACATTCTGTCCTGCAGATATGAACCTCATGAAGCCCTACTGCGCGCTATTCATACCAAGTGTATAAAATGAAGGCGTAATGCGTGGATCGTGTGCTTCCGCCTCTTTTCCCCTGTTCCATCTCCAAAGCAAGTCCCTGCTCAACGAATTACGACAACATTTGATATTGTGGGTGTCTGTAGGCTACATCAAGTCAAATTCCATTTTTCTCACCCTCAGCTCACTGACAGTGCCATACTTTGCACAGTAACATTAAATTTAACGGCTCTTCTCACGAAGACATTCTACTTGCAGGTTAGTAAATCGGTAACCTTTATTTGTAACTGTTCAAAGCGAAGTGACTCATGTCCGAATGTCTGAACTCGTTAACTTTACGGACATTACGTTCCGAGGACAGGGTCGGTCCCCGTCTTCAGGCTTGCTGTTTCCAAAGCAAAGTATTACTGCATTATAACTATTGCACTGTGATTAAACACGGACTAAAGTAAAATTAGTAAATACACAACATTTAAGTAACAGTTTAAAGACTATGTGCATATCTCACTGTAACAGGGTAGTGGAGAAGACTACATAACGAGGAACTTAATGATCTGTACTCATCACCAAATATTATTTGGGTGATCAAATCAAGAAGAATGAGGTGGGCGAGGCATGTAGCACGTATCGGATAGGGCAGGTGCATACAAAATGTTGGTGGGGAGACCTGAGGGTAGGATACCACTTGGAAGACCCAGGCGTAGATGGGAGGATAATATTAAAATGGATCTTCAAGACGTGGGATTGGAGGGCATGGACTGGATTGATATGGCTCAGGATAGGGACTGGTGGCTGGCTCTTGTGAATGCGGTAATGAACCTTCGGGTTCCAAAAAACGTGGGGAATTTCTTGACTACCTGACGATCTGTTAGATTCTCAAGAAGGACTCTGCTCCATGGAGTTAGTTAGTTGGTTAGTTAGTGCAAATCTCACGAAGCATCAGATACACGAAATACAGGTAACCCGGTTATAACGACATCGGTTTATGCAACACCTCGCCTATAGCGTAAGATATTTTGTGGTACCAATTAATTCCTCACTGTTAACCATAACATTATACTCCTCGGTTATAACAACACTCGTTTATAACGACACAAAATATTCAGTCCCTTTCTTGACGTTATAACCGAGTTCGACTGCACATCACTGGACACGGTAGATACTTAATGTTATTAAACACTAGCACTTTGAACAGTGCGTCGGAGGTACTGGATGTCGGAACGCTGCTAGTTGTAACAGTTGTTTTTCACAGTGGGGGAGGGAATGTCTACACCAGGGGTTGGCAAACTTTTTTAGAGACAGGCCGGAAAGTAAATATTTTAGGCTTCGCGGGCCAAGAGAGCGGAGTGAAATCAAAGATACATACAAGATCAGAAAGCAACCTCTGTGCAAATTACGACATCACGAATAATGACCGATTTCTTTATTTCTTATCACCTTACGAGGAAAACTCCTTTAAATAAACACTATATCTCTACAGCTGAGTGATTTTTAGTGATAACAGATACCGCAAAAAAACTAAATTACCAAGGCTGCAGCATTGTTAGACTTTTAGACACTCTAAGGGCAAAAACTTCATAACCCTTGCAAAAGACTACAGGGTTGAAAAAAGATGTCAAAAAAATGTATGGTAAACTTAACTACTCTCAGTTTGCTGCAACTTATAAGAAATGGACTATTTATTCAAAAGGTTGATACATCTTTGGCGGGCTGCATGAAATGAAGACCCATCCAAGATGCGACCCGCGGGCCGTAGTTTGCCGACCCCTGGTCTACACCATCGTCAGAACCCTATAGAGTAGCATGCCTGTACAGTTAGTTGTGTTGCTTTACGTTGTGTCTTGACTGTTTGTGCCTTTTCTTTTGCAGGGTCTGTGTCAGCGGAGTCTTCGTCCAGTAGGGTGGCACTGAAGCTGAATGCAGCAGCAGTAAGTTAATTTTAATGTTGGACATCTCGTTGTTTTTTTTTTCCAATGGCTCGACAGCCCCTTGGGGGCCTAGGCCGCCTCATTTTTCGAGGCTTCACGATCACACATTCAGACACACCACAGTCGGTAGGACTCCTCTGGACGAGGGACCAGCCCGTCGCAGAGACCTCTACCTGACAACACAGAACACTCACAAGAGACAGACATCCATGCCCTAGGCGGGATTTTTTTTTTTCCCTGTCCGGGGTTTTTTCCCTTTGATCCATTTTAGTACTGTGTAAATCCTTTCGTCCTTCATGTCACTTTACGTTCCATATTACCGTCCTTACAACAAACACAACACAAACATCCATGCCCCCGGTGGGATTCGAACCCACGATCCTAGTAAGCGAGCGGCCGAAGACCCACGCCTTAGACCGCGCGGCCACTGGGATTGGCATTATGTTATTTATGATTATGAATTATGCTTTACACCGTCAACACAAGTCTGTTATTGATATTAATTTATCATACTATTGTGCCATTATGTTATGATAAACTAATATGGATAGTAGAGTTGTGCTGACGGTGTCATTGGCAGTTACGTCAGCCTGTTATCATTCCTACGGGAGTGGCTATTAAAATCGACCTGTGCTTCCGTCTGTCTGTACGCATGCAATAATCGGGAATCGTTTAACGGATTGCCATCAAATTTAGTATGGAATGACCATGAAAAACTGTCGACCGTTTTTAATTTGGTCAAAATCGGATAGAAGTGACGGTAACGTGACCTGAAGTACTGCACGCGTTAATGCACGGATATCGGCCATAACTCGATAAACATTTGCCGAAGCGAAAAATGTTTGAAAGAGGAGTTTTAGAGAACGAAGTACATATTTTATGGTGAATACATTTTCGCGTAAGTTTTGTCTTTTTTGTGTTTATTTAAAGTAAATACACTATCCGAATTTGTATGTAACTAAGTAACTAACTAAGAAACCAAACAAATAACCGACTAACCACCCAACTAACCAATCAACCAACTAACGAGCCGACTAACCAACCAATTTACCAACTGACCAACCAGTCAACCAACTGACCAACCAACCCACCCACCAACCAACTAATGAGACGACTAACTAACCAATTAACGAACTAACCAACCAATTAACCACGTACCCACCTAACAGACTAACGAGCCAACCAACAAACTAGCCAACTAACCAATCTACTAACCAAGTAACTAACTAACTACCTAACTCCAAGAATGTTCTTGAGAATGCAATTCGCTACATGTTTTCGATATTGAGAAGATTGTAGTTCCTCAGGCACTGAAGAAATTTTGTCGAATCCTAAGGTTAATTAACGTGCTCATCCTGGCCAGATGAATCGAGTCCACGCCGCCCTATTGGCTGTCTTTTAAGACGTAATTTAATATTATCCTCACTTTCTCTATAACATTGGACATTTTACAGTAGGCCTAGTTGTGCAAATACGCATACTCGTCTTGTAGTGCAAAAAAAAAAAAACAAACAAACGACAGTCTTCATTGTATGTAATTTTCCCTGTACATGCCATGACGGAATATGAAAGAATGGAGCTATAGCTCCACTCATTCTTTACTTCGGCAGTAGATGAACGTTAGTGGTCAGCTTCTTCGCGCGTCTTTAAACCCAGGGAAACAGCCCCCCTTACCCCTTAAGTAGGAGGCTGGGAGTGCCCCAGAGGCGGTCTGCACGTTTCGGAGAAGAGATACATTTGTTTCCCCTCTTTAGAATTGAACCGCTTTTCCTCTTTTGTCGAGCTTGAAGCCTAGTCACGCTTTTAGTGTACTGCTGTGTGAAAATTGGAATGTAAATACAGTGGCGTATATAAGGGTCGCTTGCTGTGTGTAACTGCTGTAACAGCGACGAATGGACCGGTGATTGTAACAGCGACGAATGGACTGGTGATTGTAACAGCGACGAATGGACTGGTGATTGTAACAGCGACGAATGGACCGGTGATTGTAACAGCGACGAATGGACTGGTGATTGTAAAGCGACGAATGGACGGTGACTGTAACAGCGACGAATAGACCGGTGATTGTAACAGCGACGAATGGACCCTGATTGTAACAGCGGCGAATGGACCGGTGATTGTAAAGCGACGAATGAACCGGTGACTGTAACAGCGACGAATAGACCGGTGATTGTAACAGCGACGAATGGACCCGTGATTGTAACAGCGGCGAATGGACCGGTGACTGTAACAGCGACGAATAGACCGGTGATTGTAACAGCGACGAATGGACCCGTGATTGTAACAGCGGCGAATGGACCGGTGACTGTAACAGCGACGAATAGACCGGTGATTGTAACAGCGACGAATGGACCCGTGATTGTAACAGCGGCGAATGGACCGGTGACTGTAACAGCGACGAATAGACTGGTGATTGTAACAGCGACGAATGGACCCGTGATTGTAACTGCTGCGAATTGACCGGTGATTATAATGACGAATGGATCGGTGATTGTAACATCGACGAATGGACAGGTGATTGTAAAGCGACGAATGGACCGGTGACTAACAGCGACAAATGGACCCGTGACTGTAAGAGCGACGAATGGACCGGTGATTGTAACAGCGACGAATGGACCGGTGATTATAAAGCGACGAATGGACCGGTGACTAACAGCGACAAATGGACCCGTGACTGTAAGAACGACGAATGGACCCGTGATTGTAACAGCGGCGAATGGACCGGTGACTGTAACAGCGACGAATAGACTGGTGATTGTAACAGCGACGAATGGACCCGTGATTGTAACTGCTGCGAATTGACCGGTGATTATAATGACGAATGGATCGGTGATTGTAACATCGACGAATGGACAGGTGATTGTAAAGCGACGAATGGACCGGTGACTAACAGCGACAAATGGACCCGTGACTGTAAGAGCGACGAATGGATCGGTGATTGTAACATCGACGAATGGACAGGTGATTGTAAAGCGACGAATGGACCGGTGACTAACAGCGACAAATGGACCCGTGACTGTAAGAACGACGAATGGACCGGTGATTGTAACAGCGACGAATGGACCGGTGACTGTAACAGCGGCGAATGGACAGGCGATTGTAGTAGGAACTAATGGACCGGTGATTGTAACAGGGACGACTGGACAGGTGATTGTAGTAGCGACTAATGAACCGGTGATTGTAACAGGGACGAATGATCAGGTGATTGTGGTAGCGACTAATGGATCGGTGATTGTAACAGCAACGAATGGACAGGTGATTGTAACAGCGACGAATGGACCGGTGACTGTAACAGCGGCGAATGGACAGGTGATTGATTGTAGTAGGAACTAATGGACCGGTGATTGTAACAGGGACGAATGGTCAGGTGATTGTGGTAGCGACTAATGGATCGGTGATTGTAACAGCAACGAATGGACAGGTGATTGTAGTAGCGACTAATGGACCGGTGATTGTAATATCCACGAATTGACAGGTGATTGTAGTAGCGACTAATGGACCGGTGATTGTAACAGCGACGAATGGGTGATGGTAGTAGCGACTAATGGACCGGTGATTGTAACAGCGACGAATGGACCGGTGATAATACCGATTGTGTATTCACGCAGTGTCTAGGCCAGTTCCGACTTCTCGCCAATTTGAAGTGCCACAAACAGTCATTAGTTGTTTGGTGTGCTTAGTAGAAGGCAATAAATAGTTCATCGTAGTCGTAATTATTTATTTTAGTTTACACGATTTCAGCCATAATGCGATTCTTGTGTTTAAAATGTGGAAATACGCATTTACGAGCAGAATGCTAGCATTCATCGTGTTTTGCGTGAAGTCATAAACTTTGTGCTATTTATAACTTCAAAACATAACACTGACGAATTGAGAAACTGTGAACTACGGTGGAGTGTATACGCCAGAAGTGTTGCGATCTGCATACAGTTTACATCTGCTTTAAATCTTTTTCTTTTGACCTGATTTTGCTAGCGACTGTACCGGACTGGTACTTAACTAAAGTTTGAGAGTTAGTGGGAGAATTTTTATTTAGGTTATGTGTTGGTGGTCGACATAGTAGTGTTTTGTTTTTGACAACCGAGGATTCGAGTGGTAGCTCTGCCTACCTTAAATTCGTTGCGTTTTACCCAAAGTTCGTTACCGTCGCGATGTTTATATTTGTTGCCTTCTAAACAGTATTTCATTTCTAATTTTTAGGAATGTTTATATAAACAAAGTTTCGTATCTCTCCAGTGGTCCATCCTATTATTGCTGTAAAACTGTAAGTTACTCGCAAGTTTAAATTTTTGCTCTATCGTTATGATTTACATTCCACAAAAATTTACCCTCACAAAAGTTGTAGGTTTATCGAAGATGTTAAAGTAAAGGTAAAGTCCCTGTGCACGCCAAGAAGGCCTACAGTAGGAGTATAGCTCCATTCATTCTTAACCTTGACATTAGATGGAGGTTAGTGATCAGCTAAACGCCCTGGCCGCTTTGCCGGCGGGGAAATAATTCCCAGAGCCGGTCTGAACGTTTTGGAGAAGACAGACATCTCTTGCTTCTGCCGGGAATCGAACCCCGGGCTGGCCAGCCTGCAGTATCTACTGCACTATTCCGGCTTTATAGAAGATCCGCTACCGTAAACAGTTTCATGACCTTGTATCAAGTGGCGCTGTTGTCACTGCCATGTCACAAATGTGTGCCTTTGCCTTATTGTCTTTACCGCTCGGAATAGTAGCATATCAGCACCAGATTTTTTGAAAGTCCGTCACTTGGCTCAGACATTGCAAGGGGCCACACTCACGTGATGTTACATGTATGAGGGCACCAATAACCTTTCAGAAAGAAATACGTATCAGCAGCAAAGCAAGCCCAGATGGCCATATCGTGTCTTACGTTACAGGATGGCCGGAGACAAGTCGAGCTATGGCAAGCGTGTGACTGATCGTTTGTTTGATCTGTGATTTCAAACGAGTATCGTCACTTGAAATGAATGGACACGAATCGATTCACAAAGACCTGACAAAATTATTGTGTCTGTTCTTGGACTGTCACGGCGGATACAACTGACATCAGTAATGGACTTTACTAAGCAACATCATGGGGCCACGGCGCAGTTGTGGCCTGTTGGCCTGTGTACAAATGATTGTATTAACTCATGTTCACAGACAGTAATTTCTTACGCCTTCTCTGTAGTCGCGTTTTACCTTATTTGTACGAGTGTATCAAACGTTAGGACTCTCTAAATCAAAACCTATAGACAGTAACAAGCCGATCCCAGTGGCCGCGCGGTCTAAGGCGTCGGTTTACGGCCGCTCGCTTGCTGGGATTGTGGATTCAAATCCCTCCGAGGGCATGGATGTCTGTCTCTTTTGAGTGTTGTGTGTTGTCAGGTAGAGGTCTCTGCGTCGGGCTGATCACTCTTCCAGAGGAGTCCTACCGAGTGTGGTGTGTCTGAGTGTGATCGTGAAGCCTCGACAATGAGGAGGGCCTGGCCCCCTAGCGGCTATTGCGCCATTAAAAATAAATAGACAGTAACAAATCCACCCTCCTCCCAAAGATTTATTATGCTATGTTTATACATCCTAACTTGTTTAAGAACTAAATGTACGCAGCACAGTGCTTGAGAAACCGATAGTCACTCAGCTTGCCTTCCATGGCGATACTGTTCAATGTCACTGGATCTTTTCCTGGGTCAGCTCAATTCCGTCTACACTTTCGCGCAGAATTCAATATCCAGCTTAGCACTTCGTTTCATTCTAAGTACAACACTCCCTAGTCTGTCCAAAATGGTCCTCTTCCCTTGAGATTTACGAACGTTTTACCACATTTCTTATTTTCAACATGCGCGCTACATGTCCTGCCTTCTGAGTTAAAATATGGTATACATATCTAATACATTTTAATCTTGCACTTCTGATTTATTTAATAAAACAAACAGCACGGTACACAAATATATAAAATGCATAAAACAATACTGTAATTGTGGCCATCTTTGAGGGGCGGATATCGTCGTTCAACGACTGGTATAGGTATATATGCAACACAGTGGTGTTACGTATTGCCGAGTGAGAAGAGAGTGTTATAACACTTCTACATTTGAGAATTACTTAGCTCACAGAATCATTGTTTTAAATATTTTAACTCAACGTACACAAGGAAATATGTTTAATTTTTTCATGGCGCAACAGCCCCAGTGGGCCTAGGCCGCCTCATTTTCGAGGCTTCACGATCACACTCAGACACACCACACTCGGTAGGACTCCTCTGGACGAGTGATCGGCCCGTCGCAGAGACCTCTACCTGACAACACACAACACTCACAAGACACAGACATCTATGCCCCCAGCGGGATTCGAACCCGCAATCCCAGCAAGCGAGCGGCCGCAGACCCACGCCTTAGACCGCGCGGCCACTGGGATCGACAGATTTGTAATACTGCAACATATTAAAGTTACAGTAGAATATACTACACACATTTCTTTACTGTAACCTATAACGTAAAGTATATAGTACACCCGTAGATATATACAGTGTTCCCACTGATGATGGCCCAAACTGGCCGAAGCATGTAGTGTCACATAAATACAGTATTGTTTTAAGTATTTTATATATATAAAACTGTGTAAGAGCTAAACTTTTGTATCGCTGTATTTAGTAAGTAGCCTGAAAAAGACGACGGTTCATGCATACAGAAGGACACAATGAAGACCTACCTGTTGCGCCTCTGAACACTTTGTGACGGTGACACCGGTCCAGTCACGCTTATTTGTAAGCAGCACTGACTCCTCAGTTACGCCTCCGCTACTGAGATAAGGATCACAGTGTTGATGATTGTTCGCATTCACTCACACTAAGTGAAATGAGGGGTAAATAAAAGGAATCCATCCCCCAATCTTCCCATCGCGGTGTGTGACGTCACAGGGGACGGAGCGCCGTCGTTGGCTGAAAATTCGATGCTAGGAGGCGTCGTCTGTTGAGGGTGGAAAGAAGAAAGATGTGGACAATGATATGGAAGAGAATCATGCGCGGAAATTTGTGCTAAACGTACAGGGAAAGGGGGACAGTTCTGTGAGAATTTCGTTTGTGGAAGTGATTAGAATTGGAAGATTTCCGGAAGTGATACTGGGACGTGCTTTTAAGCGATGTGCCTTTCGGTTCTGTGGGTGGCCAACTGATGTATTTCAGAGTTGATAAATGTTTGAGATCTTTAGTAAGCTGAATTAGTTTTATGCCTTGGTCTGTATGTGACATCGTCTTGGTCGTAGTGGGCATTACGTCATTCCCCGTTTAGATTGTTATTAGTGTTATCAAAATTGTTAGCAGTTAGTGCTTTTCCGGCGATAATAAAAGTGATAGCTAACCTTGTCGATAGATCGTCATTGACAGGATATCTGCAGTGCTTAGAATATTCAGCTCACTTATTTTGCGTAATGGCATATATTTTGTCTGAAGGTGACGATAGCAGTGAAATGTGCCATTATCATCAACTTTTGGGATGACAAGTAGAAATGTTACGACGCGCTTTTACTTGAGTAAGTGAAGATTAAATTACAAAGCCACATAGACTTCTAATGTGTGTCGTAGATTATCTGCTCTGTTTCTTTCACTTCTCTTTTCCCACCTCGAGCCTTATGAATAACACAAATTTTATAAAATTTACTCTCGTTCATTTGTGCCGTAACCGTGGATGTTGAAGCGGTTTTTGAATGCGATTTGAATCATAATCGCCAGTATGTTTAAAAAAATTACATAATCTTAATTTTAATTTGATTCCCATGTTTCAAATTTCAGTTATATATGTATATATTGACAAGGAAAGTAACCATATCCCAGATTCGCTCTTCTGTGTTGTTACGCAGCGTATGTTGGTAGTTGCTTACGGACGTTTAGCCCGAAACGTCCTTAAGCAACTACCAACATACGCTGCGTAACAACACAGAAGAGCAAGGACCTCATTACACCGCAGTGGGAGCCCGAAATCTCTCGACCACATCCCGGTCGAATAACAGGTACTTATGCGTGATTTTAACTTCATGGTGTTGATTGAGCTGTTAGTGAATAATAATGTAATTTACAATCACTGCATGTAGCAAGCAAGTCTGAGAAGTGTACGCTGTTAATTTCAATACAGGCGTCTGCCTATATAAGAATATTCCATTTACGAAGATATGATTTTACGAAGAACATTAATTTATACGTTTTTCAACAGTGAACAAATTTTCGCTTTTACGAAGGCAATGGTTGAACATCTAAAGGCGAGCAACGAAGATTCATTCAATGTCTTATTAAAGAATTGTTTTTTGTGTTACTGTTTTTACTGTTGCTCATTCCATTCTTAATAAAAGTAATACTACGAACAGCTACGAATATACGTAGACAGTAGCTTAGGAGGCCAACTGCCTGTACATTATTACGTAGTGTACAGTACATTACACCTATAGTTACGTAGTATGCAGTACTTTATACCTGCACATCGTTAGGTAATATACAGTACTTTATACCTGCACGTCGTTAGGTAGTGTACAGTACTTTATACCTGCACATCGTTAGGTAGTGAACAACATTTTACACCTGCACATCGTTAGGTAGTGTACAGTACTTTATACCTGCACATCGTTAAGTAGTGAACAACATTTTATACCTGCACATCGTTAAGTAGTGAACAACATTTTATATACCTGCACATCGTTAGGTAGTGTACAGTACTTTATAACCTGCACATCGTTAAGTAGTGAACAACATTTTATACCTGCACATCGTTAGGTAGTGAACAATACTTTACACCTGCACATCGTTAGGTAGTGTACAGTACTTTATACCTGCACATCGTTAAGTAGTGAACAACATTTTATACCTGCACATCGTTAGGTAGTGAACAACACTTTACACCTGCACATCGTTAGGTAGTGAACAACATTTTACACCTGCACATCGTTAAGTAGTGAACAACATTTTATACCTGCACATCGTTAGGTAGTGAACAACACTTTACACCTGCACATCGTTAGGTAGTGAACAACATTTTACACCTGCACATCGTTAAGTAGTGAACAACATTTTATACCTGCACATCGTTAGGTAGTGTGCAGTACTTTATACCTGCACATCGTTAGGTAGTGAACAACACTTTACACTTGCACATCGTTAGGTAGTGAACAACACTTTACACCTGCACATCGTTAGGTAGTGAACAACACTTTACACCTGCACATCGTTAGGTAGTGAACAACACTTTACACCTGCACATCGTTATGTAGTGTACAGTACTTTACTGTTACATAACTACTCTTATTTATGACAACTAGCACAAACTGCTGTGGTCAGGTGTATTGGGTTGAGTGCTGTTTATTTTTGATAATATTTTTCGCGAAAATTGGGTTGAATTTGTAGGGCTCAGGTACCAGTCATAACTATTCGCATTCAAGTTAATGGGCGTCGGGGTTTCCGTTTTCCAATTTTCACCTAATGAACAATTTTTAATTAACCAGTTACGTTGGTATATCGAGGGATGCCTGTACTTCTCCGATGCTGAATATGATAGTCTTGTCTGTGGTTAACGAGTCTGTTTTTTTCAGACTTTACACCTGAAGTCTTTGTTATAATATAGAGAAACGAAATCATAAAAATGTTGTGGAGTGTTTTAAGTTGTTTTTAATGTTTATGGTGGCCAGTGGACATCGCACTCATATCCATTCAGAAGGTTGTAGACCTACGTAGTGAGATGAACGTAGCATTTTGTAACGATATCGTCTTTGGTCTTTGCTGTCTGTGTGAGTTTCCGTATGTTCCTGCTGTGTAGGCTGTCTGCCATGCAGGGCCGGTTTAATGCCATCGCCATCTCAGCCACTGCATTTGGCTCCACCTTTCGGCCATTATTTCCCTATACATCATGCACAGATTGTTATTTATAATGGAAGCACGCTGTGTGCTGTGTGAGGCATGAACCGCATTTTTATATACAGATGGCGCAAAAGTCACTTCACACTAGAGGCAGCATGTTAAACATCGATTGCCAAGTAGCTTTTGCGCCATCCTGTATAGATAAAGGTAAAAAAGTGAAGTTTTCTCTGTTTACATCATGAAGGCGTATAGGGGGAGTAGAGGTATAACTCCACTGATTGTTAACCTCATCACTAGATGGAGGTGAGTGGTCAACTTCACGTCCCGGCCGCTGTACCCCGGGAAAGCATTTTAGAAAAGCGCGCCGAGTTTTTCCTTGCGGGAATGAAAGCACCGTCAAACGAAGGTGGCGGAAAAGTACTGCTGGGCGATAACACAGGTGGCGGGGCGGTCCTGCTGCTACTGATCAGGTCCAGCGTGGTGGAGCCTGGATGTCAGCTGGACCCTCTTGTATATGCATTTGTAGCTGACCGTATGTATACCCACCCAGTTGTGACCTGCTCAAAATACGACTTGTGCTGGAACGTAACTGTTGCGTAAAATGGAGAGTGTCTGTATACGTACATGTCTGCTTGTACAACTGACGTCGACCGTGCTGTTTGTAGAGAAGTCGTGTTTAAAGTGACGTCTTGATCGTCTAGTTGTATTGTTTATATCAGTCGTTATTTACGGTTTGTTCAGAGGAGTAGAGTGACGCAGACCGCAAGCGTGAGGCATGTTCTTGTCTGCATCTGTCTTCGTCGCGGTAGTGAAATATTACTTTGACTTCATTTGTTTGTTATACTTTGCTATTGCTGTTTCGGTTCTGCCTCGTTTTTACGCCTGAAATTGCAATCATTTTTGTCTTGACACGCAACGTTTTACTATGTCCAGAATCCCCTGGTTTCAGTTCCCCTAAAGGTTCTATTGCACGGGTGTTCTTAAGTGTTGGCTAAGAAACGGAATTGTTTATCTGAAGCGGAACTCCTTAGATTTTGCAACTCACGTATTATAGGAGAATGCATTCTACAAAGTCTCCAGCTTCTTGCGCAGGTAACGTTAGCGAGCGTAGGTTGATGTCACACATCGGGAGAGTGCGCGAAATCGTGTGCGCATAGATCCATGTGTTTCTGCAGTAAGAGCAGTGGAGTTTCGAGTATTCTTCTGTTTACGTAGAGAGCTCAATCATATGATTGAAGTAGGAGGACCGTAAGGTTTGTGAGACTCGCGTGAAGGTTATCATACAAAATGACGGGTACTTTGTGGATTTAATCGTGCTATACCGCGGGACTTCACGCAGCTGTTGTACAATCTGACGATTCCTGTCTTTAGCTGCTGTTTCCATGTGTAGTGTTTCCATCATTCTCCTTTATACTTTATTGCAGTTCACTGACAATTTTAAATTACGATTAAACTGAATCTACGCCGTGACTAGAAAGTTTTAGGAAGACATGTTGCAGAATAAACGGTTCTGTTACGTAGCGTAGCACTTCTCAATCTTTTTTCTGCCGCGACACACTTGAAGAATGACGCCCACACGCACCACACACTTCCATGCGACTAATGACATAACAATAAACAAGTATAAATAAACTATTCTTATTTATTTAAAACTGTCATACATACGGATGGGGTTTCCTTTGTCACGTCACTTCGGGAGCTATGCGGTGCTTCGGCTGCACATGACGCATGCGCACACGAGCCGAACGCTTCTCCCTCTCCCTCAGAATGCGAGTGAGTGGTTATGCCGTTCAGCGATCGACAGTGCCATGATAATTTTGGTATTTAGCTAGTGTATCGCGTTGTGCATGGTCCAATTTATCGTGACACACCTAGAAACTGCTCGCGACACTTCAGGATGCCGAGACACGTATTTTGAGAAGCGCTGACGTAGAGGCGTAGAGGTACTTTTACCGAAAATATCGAGGCTGCAATACCAACCAGTATAGGTATTTAAGCCCGCTGAAAACGTGGCATTTGTCATCTGCAGCTGCGGGTTCAACGGTCAATTCTTCCGTGATCCATTCTTGTAGGTCTAAATTATAGACGTGGGAGATCTTCAAATCGCGATTTCACTGCATATGCGTACTGGGGACTTGTAAAGTTTTGCAAAGAGAGCTCGCTAGAGTAGGTGGTGCTGCTAGATAGAGGTAACGTTTTTTCCGACAAAGGTCGGTACTGCAATACCTGCCGAAGCATATGTATTGCTCGTCGGCATTGCCGTGGTAGACGGTGGAGCTTAATAACACTCCCTTTACCTTTTGCATGACTCTGAGGATACGTCTAGAAGACTGGTTCCCAAAGTGTGCTCCACAGATCACAAGGGATCCGCGACCAGTTCCCAGGGGATCAGTGGATACATTTCTGTAATGGCTACTTTGAAGTTTACTGATTTTTTAATTAAATTAATGTTTTGTTACAAATAATCGCGGAACTTCTTCAATTCGCGATGTGCTTATTTCGTATGACCGTTAGAATATCTAATTAAGAAACCCCCTGTATCCACGAAGCAGGCGACAGTGAGTATAATTAAGGTGAAATCATGTAATGCATTGTTACGTATGTTAGTGGTATGTGTTAGTATTCGTAAAGGTAAAGGTAAAGCAATCCCATTACAGGCCTAGACAGGACCCTTAGGGCTCCAGGAGGTCGAGGCTCCCAGGTTTTTAGACAATCGGCACATGAAGATGGTAAGGATGTCAGCCCTACGCACCGGCCGCCTTTACCCCCCAGGAAAGATTCCTGGTACTCATTTCTGTTAGAGGCTGAGTCGACCCCAGGGCCATAGTGCGACCGAAACGATTATGTCAATGAAAAATTCCAATGACACCATCGGGAATCGAACCCGCGACGTTCCGGTTTGTAGCGCAGTGCCTCAACCAACTGCGCCACCGCGTGCCCCCTGTTAGTATTCGTAGCTATCTAAAATCAGTTCTGAGTTATAAATTTTTAAATTTGGATATCATCGAGACACTTATTTTACGCGAGAAAGGATGTGATGATCCGTGATGATTTTTAGAAGCCAAAAAGGGTCCGCTGGCAACAACGTTTGGGAAAAAACTGATCTAGGAGGCTCGCTGTGGAATGGAACAGGCTGGCCCCATTACTTCTCCAACTAACATTAATATATTGACAGAAAATCCAACAATTTTGGAGTATCTTGTCTGTCTTTGTGGGCAGCATGACCGTCACATGTTGGTTATGTATACATTCAGCCAGGTCGTTCATTTGTAAGGGGATTAAATTGCTTCTGCAAGAACAGATGTGATTGTATTGGTGAAGCTGAATTTAAGTGTTAATTTTAGCTTGTGATTTGACGTGTGGACGGCCTGTGATGTGGCGGCTAAATGGACTAAGATAAAAATAGCAAGAAATACAAATAAAATGAAATAATGAAAGGAATAAGAAGTAGGAATGAAATTCTGTTGCAGATGTACCCTACTTACTGACTGAGCGGTGGGCACGAGATTAATCTCTGCTGCTGTGGTTACAGTGTGATGCGAAGTTATTACTTAGTCCAGCCAAACTGCCGTACTGTTATGGACTCGTGGAGAGAGTCAAGTAAAGTTACACTTCTACATACCATGAAGAAGTGTGTGGGAAGCGGAAGCATAGCGTTACTCTTTCTTAAATTCGGCCTTAAATGGAGGTCAGTGGTTATCTTTCGATCCCCGTTGCTTATCGCCCAGGGAAACAGCACTTGGATAGGAGGCTGGGTGGGCCCCAGTACCGCTATGGAGTCTTTGGAGAACAGAAAGTCTCTTGCCCTCTCCGGGAATTGAAAGACGGTTTGTCGGTTGTCCAGCCCGTAGCGTAGCCACTATGCCGACTACGCTATCCCGACTTCACGTTACTATATACTCCCATCTACGTCTTTCTGCCCGACGTTGTCTCTTCCTTTCGGTCCGTGCGACTAAATGCGTGTTTGTGCGTGTGTGTGTTTGTGATCTCTCATTTGGCTGCACCATGTCTCTCCCGAATGTGCAATACCGCATCCAGAATTTGGGATTTCTGTCGCGACCTGTTTCCTGTGCAGATGAAACACAACACAACAGATTAAAAGTTTAAAAAAACCAACAGAATGCACTTCACTTTCACTTTAATATGTATTAATTAACCCCTACATATGTTTCGGTTTTACGTAAAACCATCCTCAGGGGGTCAAAACTACCCTGAGGATGGTTTACGTAAAACCGAAACATATGTAGGGGTTAATTAATACATATTAAAGTGACAGTGAAGTGCATTGTTGGTTTTTCTAAACTTTTAATCGTAAAATGCACGGTGAGACTAACATAAAACAACACAACAGATTTGACAAAAAATTCCAGTGATATAACGAAGTCTAATCACGGGGTGGGGGGGAACAATACAGGACACATATTAAGAATTAGAGTAAACGTGCCCAATTTCGTGACAAATTATTTAAATCCTTTATGAGGCCATCTATGGTGGTGTTGAAACTAACTCTAGAAGACGCCTAATTACGTCGTCAGTTTGAGTGCCCTACCACGAAGTACAATATGTCACGATATCGTATAGCTTAACCCTATATCGTTTATAATGTTTGGTAATGAGGGATATGCCGTACACGATTCTTTGCTGCCAGTTGACATCCAATTCTTACAAATCTGGAACAAACGTAGCCCTGTGGGACTGCAGTAGCTTTGCTTTTTGACTGAGCTCCAAGCTTTGCAGATGGACTTTAGTTCTCCGAGCAGATCCCGTAGATTACGGCCTCACGAGCGCATAAGCTGTTGAGGATCAACGCAATCTGCTCTTGAAGATTACATGTGAGCAACAGTCGGTCGGAGGGAGCAGCGTCGGGGTCGAGCGTTGTGTCTTTGGTGCCCGAGGAGGTGTCCTGTTGACATTAATTGTTGTCTAATCGAATGTTTAAAGCAGATATCTGATGCAAGTTTCTTCAATAAAATACACTAAGGTGTTTCACGCGGTACATCAGTAAATTCTATTAGATTACAATCATTTGTATTCCGAGTTACCGACAACGTGTTTCGACATTTCTTGATTATCTTCAGTAAGAACTTACTGTCAAAAAGTAAAGACGGACAGCACTTGTAATTACGGTTATTAATTTAAATTTTTCGTTGCTACAAACGTACAAGTGACACTACTCGAAGGATGTTAGTAAACTTTGGTTGTTGAAGTCTGTAAGTGTCCTCTGCTTACCGGACCTGACGCTGAATACGTCCTGCGAGTGACATTTTAAGAGTATAAAAGTGATTTATTTATGTCGTTAAGTGTCTAAATTTGTTTACGTTCCGAGCTACCTTTTCCTGGGTCATTCTGTACTTGAAAAATATTATTGTTTTATCACAGCCATTCAGAAAGTTGAAAGCTGGACTTCATGAGGTAGAGGAAAACAAGTTCCAGCTGCCGGTGAATTTGCGATACGAAAAGCATGCATCGCACGTAACATAGAACAAACTTAAAGTTACGATGTACAAAGAAAGTCATTGTATCGGAGGATGAATATTACGCGAGCCGGATGAATAACTTCGAAATTTAAGGCAAGCCGCACGTTGTTGTAAGCAATATAGAGGGTGTTTGCATTAAGATGAAACACGCTGTTACGAATATTTCATACTATTAATAAAAAAAACCGATCCCGGTGGCCGCGCGCTCTAAGGCGTGGTCTTCGACCGTTCGCTTGCTGGGATTGTGGGTTCGAATCCCGCCGGGGACATGGATGTTTGTCTGTTGTGAGTGTTGTTTGTTGTCAGGTAGAGGTCTCTGCGTCGGGCTGATCACCCGTTCAGAGGAGTCCTACCGAATGTGTGGTGTGTTTGAGTGAGATCGTGAAGCCTCGACAATGAGGAGGCCCTGGCCCACTAGGGGCTGTTGCGCTATGGGGGAAAATAATAAAAATATAATTATTGAATCTAAAACTTTATTGGATTGTTTTCATTTTGCTGAAGCATGTTGTAAGTTACCGTTCAGGTAAAGCAACCTTTTTGCGCCTTAAACTTGAAAAATTAATGAATTCTAAGAATTATTTGACATTGACCCATTCGATCCTAGGCCAGCCCATGTGCGCTTTGTAGTTGCCACAAAGGCATTGGGACAAGTGTTTTTTCCCTTCAGTCAACTTTTCAGTAAAATATATCCCTGTACAGGCCCTTAGGGCTCCAGGAGGTTGAGGCGCCAAGGGTTTCTAGACAGTCGACACATGAAGGTGGCGAGGTTGTCGGCCGTACGCACCGGCCGCCTTTACCCGCCAGGAGATATTCGTAGTACTAATTTCTGTTGGAGGCTGAGTCGAACTCAGTGCTGCCGGAAGGATTAAGTCAATGAAAATCTCATTGGCCCCATCGCGAATCGAACCGACGACCTTCTAGCTTGTAGCACAGTGCCTCAACCAACTGCGCCACCGCGTACTTATCAGCACCATTCGTTTATGTATCACCGACGTTATATAATCCTTTGCTACTGACAGTGGCATTACTAGCACACTTAAAAACACACTGAGCTGGTCACATTCTGTGAATGTAATGAGCTGAGTCAGAGGGCTGCATAAAATGAACTGGCGGGCCGCGTGTTCGATACTCTTGGTTTAGAAGCTCCGGATGTGGGCACGTTACCTGCTGTCTTGACAGGTTTCAGTTGGACTTGTTCAGTCTCTTCTGATATGGGCCGGGAAAGTAGTTTAAAATAGCTCAGATGGAAGTGATATCGGTTAATGACATTACAGTGAAACAAGACAGGCAATGTACGTATAACGTAACACTGAGACGCGTTCACGTAACCATTGTTGCCTGGAAGAGCAATAAGTATTAAACATTCTGTGTGTGTGTGTCTGTCTGTAGCCTTAGTTACCCAGCATGCAAAATGAATCTTTTCTGCGTCGTATTATGTTGTGATCTGTGGCCTATCTGGCTGTCCTGTGTTTTTCCACATTATCTCATAAGCAGCACGATTTTCGACAAAAAATGCATTGAACATAAAATATGTTTTTCTTCCACTTTTTCCTGAATATTTTTCATTGTAAGAAGAATTCCGCGAGATATCATAAATGTACGTATATCTTCATGTAAAGTACCCGTTATTCTTGTCAGATTTTAACGAAACTTGAATTTTCCCGACAGATTTTATAAAACTTCCTCACATATTAAATTTCATGAAAATTCGTCCACTGGGTGCCGATTTGTTCCATGCGGACATAACGAAGCCAATAGTGGCTTTTCACGGTTTTGTGAACGCACTTAAAACAGAAGTTCGAGTGACGTAACTAGGATATAGCGTATGTATTTCTTCTCCTCTCAGGCCGCAGTACAGAGGTTTTTCATTTGGTAAGGGCTTATATGTTTCGAAATGGGCCTAAAATGTCATAACCAAAAGCTGAGAAAGCAAGAAATGCAGTCCATACGAAATTTGATCATCTCGAAGCCCGCTTGACTGTGACGTAACAAGCCTCAGCAGGCGAGGTGCCGCTGCTGCAGCCTCAAACGGTTTAGACAGAGCCAAGATCGAGCCCATTTCATAGTGCGTCATATGATAGTGACGCAGACCGTTACGTCATTGTTAGAACGTAGGAACTGCTTGTGCCGTAGATGTAGTCTGTTTCCTGAATTTCCATGAGGCACTGGTGAAACAGCGGGGCACGGTCGGCCATGTTACTGCCAAAAGAACAACGGTGTGAGCATCTTGATACATCCTGTACGCTACCAGGAAGAGAGGTTTGCGTAGGGTAACCAACGGCCACATCCTGTGTAAAATCCCTTCCGGCTTTCCCATCTAGTCTATAAATTTCTGTCTTATTTGTCATATATTCTCTTCCATTATTTTTATTATCGAACTCGCTGGGGACAAAATGGAAAGCACGTAAGACTGCGATATATATAGTGTGGATATGTATTTCCCATCGTGAATTTCGTCTTACAAAATGTTTAAAATCGGTTTATTTATTAATTTATTTAACAAATTTCTAATCAACAAAGTATTTAATTCCAGAGTTTTAGAATTCTTTGCACCGTTGTATATGTGTCCACTTTATATTGACTCTTGAAGATGTTATGGTTTGTGTTCACGATACGTGTTGTGCGGGAGAAGTATTCAGATGTGAAATATTTACGAAAGTGTAATAAAAAAGTTATTGGACAACTAAAGTTGAACTGACTTTTTCCTTCGTGAGATGTGTTTCACTTTTTTACGTCAAAAATGACAGCTTTGAGCTAAGTTTACTGAAAATAATGATTTAATAACCAGTATTTAAATGGCTTCATCAGTCGCAATGAATGAAGATGCTCCTGATGAAAGTGACCGTAGATTACCGTGTGAATATGATTTTAATCCTATCATACGACGGGTCCTATTTCTACAGAAGTTCTAATTACCCAGTTGTGTCAATCCTGTTATTTCTCGCTTTCAGACGTCAGTATTCCCCGCAGCACACTGTTTTCAAATTCTTGTTTATGCAGGGGAGGGTACTGTCGTCTGAGCGTTGTAACTAGGTTGGGGGGGGGGAAACAATGAATGCGAACTGAAATTTTGTAGCGAAACCTTGGAAGATGTAGAAACGTTGGGAAGATAACATGATGGATTTTAGGAAATTGGACTTTGTGGATGTGAGGTGAATGGTAGTGCCCATCTGTAGGCGGGCTTAGCTATTAGCAGAATTGAACATTCAGGTTTTCCTGTCACGTGGTTATTTACTTACGGAGCGCAGTAGGCTTGTCTTTATCTCGGGAAACACCAAGCCACGATTGCAAACTCGCATCTCGGAACTCTGATCGTTCTAAACTGAAAAGTGCTCCAGCATTTATGTTCCCCCAATTTGATTGTGGGCGGGATACCGGACTTGTAACAGTGGCCGGCCGGCAATGTGCCTACGAATTTATTCCCACGGAAAGGGGAAAAGCTTTTTTGATCACGTGGCTGTGCCTTCCTTGTTTGCTGTACTCTGTGACGTCATATTCCGCAATGACCTTTTGTAGTAAGATAATTTTTTAGTTGGTGGCAGTGAACGAAAACATCTCAGAATTTTTGCATAAATAATTTGGTTCTTATGACTCTGAGAGTTACTGCCTGAGTCAGTGACTTCACTGTAAACCAAATTTCATTACGTGATGACGTTCCAGAACATACCATTAAACGATTATTTATGCTCTAGTTAAAATAGAACTGTCGAAACACAACTTGTTTGTGTGTGTGTTTGCTAAATGTGGTCATAACACATCCGTGACTTGTTTCGACCTTGTACATTGTCATTATCAGGAGGATGATAGGTTCATCAATTTGTGATTGTGTTGCATAATAGCTGATATTGTGTACAAATAAAATCGTAGCCGTGTAAAGTTCGAGATGAAGGCAGTGTAAAATCTTGCGTTTTGCTACAAATTAAACAGCATTTATATCGTGTATGTGTGTATTGAAACCGGAGGTAGACCTAAATTTTCCCATATTATTTTGTGTTCCGGATGTAACTAGCGATGGTGTTGGTGTACAGTTGAACTAGTGGGTGTGGGATGTAAGTAGCGATGGTGTTGGTGTGCAGCTAGACTAGTGGGTGTGGGATGTAAGTAGCGATGGTGTGGTGTACGTTGAAGTAGTGGGTGTGGATGTCAGTAGCGTGGTTGTGTGCAGCTAGATAGTGGGTGTGGGATGTAAGTGCATGGTGTGGTGTGCAGCGACTAGTGGTGTTTGGATGTAAGTACGATGTGTGGTGTACAGTTTAAGTAGTGGGTGCGGGATGTAAGTAGCGATGGTGTTGGTGCAGTGAATAGTGGGTGTGGGATGTAAGTAGCGATGGTGTTGGTGTACAGTTGAAGTAGTGGGTGTGGGATGTCAGTAGCGATGGTGTTGGTGTGCAGCTACACTAGTGGGTGTGGGATGTAAGTAGCGATGGTGTTGGTGTGCAGCTGAATAGTGGGTGTGGGATGTAAGTAACGATGGTGTTGGTGTACAGTTGAAGTAGTGGGTGCGGGATGTAAGTAGCGATGGTGTTGGTGTGCAGCTGAACTAGTGGGTGTGGGATGTAAGTAGCGATGGTGTTGGTGTACAGCTGAACTAGTGGTGTGGGATGTAAGTAGCGATGGTGTTGGTGTACAGCTGAACTAGTGGGTGTGGGATGTAAGTAGCGATTGTGTTGGTGTACAGTTGAACTGGTTGGTGTGGGGTGTTTTTGTGTACTGAGGTTTCTGACGATTTTGTTCCCTATAATGTGATTAACAGCAACAGTATGAACACACTGAAGATATTTGTCATCTGTTTACCTATTACATTACAGGGCATATAGCACACATAAGATAGAAGAGAAATGCTTGCAAAATTTTGATAGCAGAACCTTAGTGGATGCGACAACTTGCAAGAGGTAGGCATTGATGGAAGGATTATATTGAAATTGGTCCGAAAGGAACGGAGTGTAAGTATGTTGACTGGATTAGTGTGGTTCAGGATATGACCCACGAGAGGGCTGTTGTGAACTGGTAATGAACATTCGAGTTAGGTAAAAGCGGGCTATTTCTTGAACAGTTGGGAGATTATTGAATTCTGAAGAAAGACTTTCTGGCGGAATTTTCTTGTTTTTCCTTAGCATCTCCACGCGGAAGTTGGGATATTAACCAGTCACGACACCTCCATCTTTATCGGCGTACTTCGTAGTGCCGTTTGACGGCAAATGTCGGTATGTGACATCTCCGTTAAGTACCATTACCGTCAGCACAGTCCGCGGTCATTATCTGTTTTTACCAGTTGTACGTCACACGCTTGGTGGCTAAGTGTTCTTTTCTCTCGCAATTAACTGGTATTTCCAACGTTTACTGTTTACTCAGAAAATAAATTTGTGTGCATCGGAAAATGTTTATTCGCCCCCTTTTTTACTTCATATTGACAATTTCTCAACTGTACATCGTTGAGCAGCGAGGCGATTGTAGCTGAAAAAATTGGAATGCCGTGTGAGAAAGTAGCCATGGCTTAGCTTACTGTGTCTCCTTAGTACAAAGTAAGACTCTGTCAAGGATATTTATCATTACTCTTCACTGTGTCGGGGATGGGTGTTCATTGCGTATCATGTGTAATGTCCTGTTTAGTAGTGTGATGATAATAATTAGAATCCAGTTAGTACTTCACACAGAATACTGCGTCTCCATTGTGAAGACAAACCTGCTAACGGTCTGTAGATAAAAGCGAATAATCACTGTTAGAGCAGAGATTAGTACAAAACCATTAAATACACTTTTTTTTCACTTTGGACATCCCGTTGTGTTTGAATATATTACAGGGTAGTTGTCACTCAACATCAACACAACTGTTTTTTGTGTTTAGTCAGAAGATAACACGGCTACATGTTTCAACCACCAAGTGGTCATATTCAGGCCATTAAAGTATATAAAATTACAATTGCATTTGCAAGTACATAATCGGTTGTTTAAATAAAACAACGCATCTCACCAATAAATAATAAATAGAATACCCATCAGAGAAGATTTATATTTATAATAAAATAAAGTTTTACTTATAAAAAATACATAACGAATGGTAAAATTTAAAATACAACAATCTTTCGCAACTTAATATAGGAACAAAACCAAGGCACTTTATGTTATAATACTTTCGTAAGGATGAGATCTCATTCCAAATGACATGTGACTTTTATAATTTTATACACTTTCAGTATGTTTACATGTTTATACGTATCGGTTTAGCCTGAAGATGACTTACTACAGTCGAAACATTTTGCTATGAGATGATGTGACTAATTATTTTATCTTAAAAATAGAGTTATGTTGACGGTTTGTAGTGCTGTTTATTGGCCGTTTGCAGTCCACATTGTTTTTTGAATTTCAGTAGTCTTGTCCAAATTAATTTTCCACAAAATTTCTTATCTTCAGATTTCAAAGAGTAGCCAGTAGATGGCAGGAGCTTGGGGAAAATTACATAAAACAGTGCAAGATAACGTGTCGATTTGAGCTCGACACTGGCCCTGGTGCAACGTACAGCACTGTCGACTGTAACGCGACGTTGGGCCGATAAGGGTTAATATTAAGATGTTCTGGAAGAATTAAGGATTCAGTAAATCGTAATAATTATGCGAAAGTACCGAATGAATTCAACAAGGGAAACGGTTAAGAAGAATAAAGGACAACAGAGGACGAAGCTGTGTACGGTGCTGAAACGTGGACACTTCGGAAACTAGATCAGACATGCCTGGAAAGTTTTGAAATGTGGTGCTGGAGAAGGATAGACAAGATCAGTTGGACCGATCGTGTGAAAGATGAAGAAGTATTACACAGAGTCAATGAAGAAAGGAATATCCTACATACAATAAAAAGAAGAAAGGTAACTGGATTGGTCACATCTTGCGTAGAAACTGCCTCCTAAAACACGTAATTGAAGGAAAGTTAGAGGGAAGGACAGAAATGACGAGAAAACGAAGAAGAAGGCGTAAGCAGCTACTGGATGGCTTTAAGGAAGAGAGAAGATACTGGAAATTGAAAGCGGAAGCACTAGATCGCAATCTGTGGAGAACTCGCTTTGGAAGAGGCTACGGACCTGTCGTAAGACAGACTTCTGTATGAATGAATGAGAGGAAGAAACTGGATTGTGGTGTACAACCCTAGGAGGGAGAGAAATGTAGTGGGACTACTGGAGTGATGGCATGGAACTGTAACAGGCCACATGGCCAATACCTGGCAGGATGACGATGATGGATTGTACATAGTCAGTTGGTGGGATGATTCTGAAAGGTGAAGTAGAACGTATATGGATGGACCTGGTTCTGGCCTCTGTTGAGATGTTTTCGGCATTTGCTTGGAGGAACTGAGGGAAATAACTAACACCGGCATTTAGGATAGGCTGTTCTGTGGCCCATAATCGAATGTTGGACCCGACGAATGTAAAGCAGGATCCAACCACTCAGCTACGAAGTTCGGTTCCTGTATTTTTTTTTTTCCCCTGTGTGTGAAACTAACAATTTTGAGATGTTGCTACACCTGGCGAAGGAACATTATCAGGAAACTGGAAGTAGGCTCTTGAGTACTGAATCTGATTGAGGTTGTCGAATACATATAGGTTTATCACCTTCCATTTTGAAACAAGAGAGGGTTGTTGTAACTTTCACTTTAACTGGAGTGGTAATAAATTTGGACACTTTGCGATGACATGAAATGGTACTAAATCCTTAATGTGTGTCATAAGGGAAGCTTTGAAAGTTCATTTCAGTGATCCTGAGGCTGGATCGAAAAGTGGTCACAAAGTGCTTTGGGAGTACAAATGTAAATTGCTGCCTATAACTGTGGCAGAATTTACCCATGTGTTTGCAATAGGGTATAATAAAGGAAACCAGTTGCAAGTCACTAAAGTGACCGTTTTACTGCACGGCTGATGATGGAAATTGATGACACTCGTATGGGGAAAATGTCGTGTCTTGTTGTTTATCCGAGTGCAGTTTCAGCCACGTGGCTAAAGTTTTCATATGTATGGCCAGGATTGCTGGATACATCATTGTCTTCTATCATTACATCAAGACGTCTTCCTGTAAGTCCAAATTTCTCCACATTTGAGTGGCTTTGATACATTATCTTGAAAATCACTACATTATCCAGGCTTAACACTTATAATAGTCGCCGTTTCTTGCGGCTTAGCTGCAAACAAATTATGTGATTGCGATGAAATAGTAATTTTAACCTGCAATGAATGTTACCATGGAAACTGGATCTGAGTTACATTAGTTTTGCAGTTACGACAAGATGGCGTCGTAACCCTGTCATAATGAAGCACTGCCAGAGACACAGCAGTGCATGTGTGAGTCTAAGCATGCCACTATACTCGTACTTGTGAAATCACAAGAAGTCCCATACATACGAGTATCTCAGTAATTCGTAAAGTCACAATGGCAGTGAGATCTTCGCCAGTTTCTAGGTGGCTGAGTCAGAAAATGTACGGAATATATTGTTTCAAAACAATATTGTAAAATTTTTAGGCTTGTTGGCATAATTGCGAAAAGTGTCTGTTAGCTTTATGTCTGTCCGGCCTTCCGTCCGTCCGCTTGGAACGGCTCGGCTCCCACTGAACGAATTTTCATGAAATTTGGTATTTGAGTATTTTTCGAAAATCTGTCGACAAAATTAAAGTTTAATTAAAATCTGACAAGAATAACATGTACTTTACATGAACATCTATGAATATTTATGATAATATCTCGCTGAATTTTTCTTAGAATTAGAAATGTTTCAGACAAAATTTGTAGAGAAAATCAAAACACACATTTTATGTTAAATGACATTTTTTTTTCGAAATTCGTGCCGTTTATGAGATAATGTGGAAAACCCTGGTAGAGCCAGACAGGCCACATATGACAATATAATACGGCGCATGCGCTTTGCGTGCTGGATAACTAAGGCTATAGACACACACTCACAATATGTAGGGTCTAATAGTGATTGCTTTTCCACGGCAACTATGAGTACGCGAACGCACCTCAATGTTACGTTTGTGCGTACATTTGCCTGTCTTGCCTGAGATGTGGCGCCGCGTCACTGGGTGATTGGTGCCCGACGTTTCGGGACAGCTGTGGTTGTCTCATCTTAAAGGGCCGAAATGTCCGTGATGATTGTTCATAGACATCCTACATCTAACTTTTAAAATTAATTGTGAACATTTAGCGAATTTAGGGTGTTGTACCATGACGTAAGGGGGGCACGCGGTGGCGCAGTTGGTTGAGGCACTGCGCTACAAACCGGAACGTCGCGGGTTCGATTCCCGACGGTGTCACTGGAATTTTTCACTGACATAATCGTTTCGGTCGCACTATGGCCCTGGGGTCGACTCAGCCTCTAACAGAAATGAGTACCAGGAATCTTACCTGCAGGGTAAAGGCGGCCGGTGCGTAAGGCTGACAACCTTACCACCTTCATGTGCCGATTGTCTAAAAACCTGGGAGCCTCGACCTCCTGGAGCCCTAAGGGCCTGTCAAGGCCTGTAATGGGATTGCTTTACCTTTACCTTTACCTTTACCATGACGTAAGGTGTCACTAGTTAGGGTAGCAGTATAGCGACTAGACAACGGGCTGGAACGTCCGGGGTTCGAATCTCTATAGCGGCAAGAGATTTTTCCCTTCTCCAAAGCGTGTACACAGGCTGTGGGGCCCACACAGCTTCATATTCAATGGGTACCGGGTTTTTTCCCGATCGTAAAGCGGCCGGGGCATGAAGTTGACCACTCACCTCCATCTAGCTTCGAGGTTAAGAATGACTGGAGCTGTATCTCGGCTCCCCCCCATATGCCTTCATGGCGTGGACAGGGAAAATTTTACCCTTTTTTTTACCCCAGACAGTTGGCAGCGTACAATCTGTGCGAGATTTGAGATTCTGGCGGCAGTGGCAGGGAAGGTTCGGTTCTCCGGGATATGACGCCGTGTGGTCTGGTAGAAGTTACTGACGTTTCGAAAGAACCTGCTGCAAATATTTATTTGCCGTCCTTGTTTGTGTTTCTGTTTGGTATGGATGCTTTTCTCCACCGCATGTTTGAACTGATTCGCCATTTTTTTACGATAAACAATTAAATCTCCTCCATGACACTAATGAGCGAATTCAGCTGTTTTCGCTCTGTTAATAGAGCAGTGGTCGTATCTAGTATCGGCAGCTTCAAAGTGCGATTCCAGTTTGTCCCACACAGGGGGTTGGGGGGAGAAAGGGGAAGAGAGAGCAAGAAGAGAGAGTGGAGGATTTTGCTGAACTCTCCAACACAGGGACCTCATAATCATCATCAGTCTGTCTCCGTTTCTACACTTCAACCTCCGGCAGCATCATAGCACTGACAGAACGGTTTAAAGGCACCCCTTTGCCCTATAAACATGCTGGCATATGGCGTTAACGGTAGGCCGTATTATGGGACGTCGATCGCGCTGGCCGTGCGGTCTAAGGCGTAGGTCTGCGGTCGCTTGATTGCTGAGATCGCGGGTTCGAATCCCACTGAATGCATGGATGTTCGTAGCGGCCTCTGCGACGGGCTGATCACTCGTTCAGAGAAGTCCTACCGAGTGTGTGTGTGTGTGTAATTGTGTGTGATGTAGAAACCTCACCAGTGAGGAGGCCTAGGGCCGAGTTGGAAGAAAATATTATTTAACAAGTATTGAGGATATTACAGTGCTGCATATCACCATGTATTTTATTGTGCTATCTCATTAATTGGGGCGCACGGTGGCGCAGTTGGTTGAGGCACTGCGCTACAAACCGGAACGTCGCGGGTTCGATTCCCGATGGTGTAATTGGAATTTTTCCTTGACATAATCGTTTCGGTCGCACTATGGCCCTGGGGTCGACTCAGACTCTTAACAGAAATGAGTACCAGGAATATTTCCTGGGGGGATAAAGGCGGCCGGTGCGTAGGGCTGACAACCTTACCACCTTCATGTGTCGATTGTCTAGAAATCTGGGAGCCTCAACCTCCTGGGACCCTAAGGGTCTGTCCAGGCCTGTAATGGGATTGCTTTGCTTTTATCTCATTAATTAAACCAACAAACACATTATATTGGGGAGTGACCCCAAACTCTCAGCAATTTACATCTTATGCGTTTCGGCTCCTCCTGGGGTATTGTCAAGGAGTATCGACTACAAGGAGAAGTTACCAAGATACAATGTTGCATGTCATAAAGTAAATTATGAATTTGGTTTTTTTTTACCATTAATTTAGATTGGAATGTAAGTGTTAAGTTATTTAATTTGCAAGACTTTGTTAAACCGGATGGCCGCATTAACTGTTAGTAACCTTTGTTGTGTATTTATTTTCGAAGGTGTGAACCAGTCGCGCCTGTTTGGCCGTTAGTATCTTATAGCGCTGTTTATCACCGCGTGTTTTTATACAACCTAAGTAATTAAGTGCGTAATTGCTGTTATAACATACAGCAGCATTGCAGCTGTGTAACTTCTCCTTGTAAATGGCGCTGCCTGATAACGGCTCGTGAGGGGCCGACACATGTAGCAGGCAAATTTGAAGAGTTGACGGGGTTTTAAAGCTGTCCATTCCGTGCATTTTTAGATCAGTGTATTCAATTTATTGTACCAGCTAAATGCACATTATTAGTGACATACGAGTGTTAAACACGTAGCTGCGACATGTTTCGGCACAAGCGCACCATCTTCAGCGAGCAGAATATGCCACGTTTAAAAACAATTGCCAGTGACAAGCTATTATTTACCTTTTAATTAATACCTTGTAAATAATAGCTTATCCACTGACAATTGTTTTTAAACGTGGCATATTCTGCTCGCTGAAGATGGTGCGCTTGTGCCGAAACATGTCGCAGCTACGTGTTTAACACTCGTATGTAACTAATAATGTGCGTTTAGTTGGTACAATGCCGATCCCAGTGGCCGTGCGGTCTAAGGCGTGGGTCTTCGGCCGTTCGGTTACTAGGATCGTGGGTTCGAATCCCACCGGGGGCATGGATGTCTGTCTGTTGTGAGTGTTGTGTGTTGACAGGCAGAGGTTTCTGCAACGGGCTGATCACTCGTCCAGAGGAGTCCTACCGACTGTGGTGTGTCTAAAGTGTGTGATCCTGAAACCTCGACGAAACGAGGAGGCCCAGGCCCATATAGGGCTGTCGAGCCATAGAGAGAGAGAGAGAGAGAGAGAGAGAGAAGTTGGTACAATAAATGACCTACAGTGAGTTACGGGGTTATTCGCCAATAAAGTGTATTAGTTGGTTTAAGTACTGGGAAAGTATTCAGGTCTTCTTGTTTGTAGGGTAATTGAATTCAGGCTCGTTCCAGTTGCCCTCATAAGTATGTTTTGTTAAAATTGTTTTAATCAGTAAGGTGATAGACATGTCCGAAAGTCATCTGACGTCAGCATCCATTGCTTAGCCCGGGGTTCAAATCTAGTCTGGGGATCAGCTATCCTGACTGCGGGTTTTCGTAGTTTTTCTGAGCTTATCAGATCAAATTCTGGAATAGTGCCTTAAATCAGGCCACGACTGACTCCTTCCATGTCCTTTTCGAATTCATTGTCCACTGCTGCCGCCATTCAACGCAATTGAATACGGTCTACTACTAAATAAGGTGTATAAAAGAAGTAAACGGTAGGCGATTCAACGACGCTGCTTCAGGCGGGAGGTTGTATAGTGTCGAAAGGGATGGAACGATGTGTATGATTAGGTTAGGATTCGCAGGAGACTGGCGCGGTTTATATAGAGGTACCGGGACAGCGCACTCAGTATAGTGACCAGGCTACGAGCTGGAAGATTCGGGGTTCGAATCTTGGCAGAGGCAAAAGATTTCGCTCTTTTCCAAAACATTCAGACAGGCCCTGGGGTACACCCAGCCTCCTATTCAATGGCTACCGGGTGTTTTTTCCCGGCAGTAAAGCGGCCAGGACGTGGAGTTAACGATTCACTACCATCTAGTGCTGAAGGTGTGAATGAGTAGAGCTATATCTCTAGTTTCCCTACATCCCTCCAGGGCGTGGACAGGGAAATTTTTACCTTTACCTTTACCATGTAGGTATATCATGCAAGGGCTGAAGAAAACGGGAAACGCCTCGGTGTTCCGCAGGACATCGTTAGGGGTTCCGCGAGAAATCATGGAATAAGTAAATACAAACTTGAAATACCGTGGAAAAATTCTAAATATCCAGCGAAATATCGCGGGGAACTTTATGTGGCTGTTGGCAGTACTGGAGTAATATCCGTTTGTTGTGGTCAGTTCGTATTGAGGTTATGTTTAGTTGTATTGTGTCTGTCTTCGTTTGTTGTGGTCAGTTCGTATTGAGGTTATGTTTAGTTGTATTGTGTCTGTCTTCGTTTGTTGTGGTCAGTTCGTATTGAGGTTATGTTTAGTTGTATTGTGTGTCTTCGTTTGTTTTGGTCAGTTCGTATTGAGGTTATGTTAAGTTGTATTGTGTCTGTCTTCGTTTGTTGTGGTCAGTTCGTATTGAGGTTATGTTTAGTTGCATTGTGTCTGTCTTCGTTTGTTGTGGTCAGTTCGTATTGAGGTTATGTTTAGTTGTATTGTGTCTGTCTTCGTTTGTTGTGGTCAGTTCGTATTGAGGTTATGTTTAGTTGTATTGTGTCTGTCTTCGTTTGTTGTGGTCAGTTCGTATTGAGGTTATGTTTAGTTGTATTGTGTCTGTCTTCGTTTCGCATTATACAGCCCCCTCACCGTAGGTGACAGAAAGACTCCTCTTTATCAACTTTTTCTGGCCTATAGACGTGTTTATAGAAAGGGATTCTTAGGGATATGGAAAGTTATTTTAGGGGTTATCCCATGGAAGAATGTTTGGGAACACTGGGCTAGAGTCGAGAGCACACGAACCATGCGCCCTACATAACACTACGGAGGGATTGCATCAGATTATTCACGTATGATGCAATAGCGTGCTAGCCGGAATATGCCGCTGTTCCAAGTCGATGCACTTGCAAGAGGGGGTGGGGGGAAGGGGCCGCCACGATGACACAGGTGAGGTTCGCAGTTAGTACCGCTGTTAATACACGAAGCCTGTTGCCTTGATACTGCAAATAATAATGTTAAAAGCCGATGGCCGCGCGGTCTAGGACGTGGGTCTGCGGTCGCTCGCTTGCTGGGATTGCGGGTTCGAATCCCTCATGAGGCATGGTTGTCTGTCTGTTGTGAGTGTTGTGTGTTGTCAGGTAGAGGTTTCTGCGTCGGGCTTATCACTCGTCCAGAGGAGTCCTACCGAGTGTAGTGTGTCTGAGTGTGATCGTGAAGCCTCAAGAATGAGGAGGCCTCTGGCCCACGACGGCCTGTTGCGCCATAATGTTAAAATAGAAAGGTCCAATTAACCGTAATAGCTGTAGTGGCTGTTTTGTGCTGACTCAGTACATAGCGTGTCATTGCCGGTTGTGATGACCAAGCAGTTTCTTTCACTCCATGTTATGAACTGTTGTAACATGAATGTTTATAAATTCGGCAGGGTCTCCTCTGTAATTACTATACAGGTTCACATGATGATAGGGTAAAACGCATCCTGTCTCATGACATGTCTTGTTCCACAGTATATCATAAATTTTTCACGAACTTAGGC
Organism: Reticulitermes speratus; assembly: GCA_021186555.1. NCBI lineage: Eukaryota > Metazoa > Arthropoda > Insecta > Blattodea > Rhinotermitidae > Reticulitermes > Reticulitermes speratus. Next base: position 14,230,865 of record JAJKFL010000010.1, read on the forward strand.
ATTTGTTCCATGTATAGATTTTACATTTCTTCACATTTAGCTTCAGTATGAAATTTGGAGCCGATCCCAGTGGCCGTGCGGTCTAAGGCGTGGGTCTACGGCCGCTCGCTTACAGGGATTGTGGGTTCGAATCCCGCCGGGGGCATGGATGTGTGTCTCTTGTAAGTGTTGTGTGTTGTCAGGTAGAGGTCTCTGCGACGAGCTGGTCACTCGTCCAGAGGAGTCCTACCGAGTGTGGTGTGTCTAAAATGTGATCGTGAAGCCTCAAAAAATGAGGCGGCCTAGGCCCCCAAGGGGCTGTCGAGCCATTGAAAAAAAAATGAAATTTGGAGGGCTGTACAGCAAAATAAGGTATATAAAAAATTGGTTGGATATACCCTGTAGCTTGACATATCTTGACATCCCTGTGGTCGAAGACCTTGCAATAATTGTACACTGTCCAGTTGGTCATGCTTCGTGGGCCAGGACACCGTAACGACAGTTAAGCCCGCGTTTCCATGGCTGATGCATTTGACGAGTGTATGTCACTTATGCCAAGTCGTGGGAACAGTGCATGCGTACATATATTGGCCACTTACCGTTTCCCACCGACTGTCGTTAAATATAAGGCAAGGAAAATGAATCACCATTATTTAGCCTAGACTTTTTGCGTTACCATAACTCGTCTGTGGTGGGTCCGTACCTGCCAATATCTGTCGTCACTTCCTGTCACGTAACTTGCGGCATAGAACTGGGCTGACTCACTGCTCCGGCTATGAACGCGCGTTTGCAGAGAGGTTGTTGCATTGCAGGTGGATTGGTGAGGTGAGGTGAGGTAGGTGTGCAGACAAGGACACGCCGTGGTAAAATGAAATGAGACGGGGCCAGTTCTACAGAGTTAGTAACGCAAAACACTTTAACTTGTTGCATTCCACTGTGCAAAATATGAATTCCGTATTCCTCTTAACACAGCTAGTTTTATTTAAAACACATTTTTACAAGAGTTTTTATAATTGACCATACGTTTGGGTCATATTTATCAATTTTCCAGTCATTCCAGTATTTAATCTTATGGTTTAGAATGTAACTTTTCAAAACTGTTAACATTCCGTCAGGAAATGATTTAGTATGTTTATGGTTATGTTAAATTTGTAACCATATTACAAACCTTGTCAATGCGTTATAATATACTTATATATAAAAAGTATAAACATAGTATTACATCAGGTAATAGTTTTAAAAAACAGTGTTTGTGATATGTAAAAAATGAAGAAGTGTTACATGGAGTTAAGGAGGAAAGGAATATCCTACATGTACTTATAACGTAACATTGAGTCGCGTTCGCGTAACCATTGTTTACGTGGAAAAGCAATAACTATTACATATTCCGAGTGTGTGTCTATAGCCATAGTTATCCAGCATGCAAAGCGCATGCGCCGTATTATATTGTCATCTGTGGCCTGTCTGGCGCTACCACATTTTTCCACATTATCTCATAAACGGCACGATTTTCGGAAAAAAGTTATTGAACAAAAATGTTTTGTTTTTGTCTACAACTTTTGTCTGAAATATATCTCATTCTAACAAGAATTCAGAGAGATACAGTCATAAATGTACATTGGTTTTTACATAAAGTACCCGTTATTCTTGTCAGATTTTAATGAAACTTGCATTTATCTCAACAAATTTTCGAAAAATACTCAAATGTCAAATTTCATGAAAATCCGACCAGTGGGAGCTGAGTTGTTCCATGCGGACGGCCGGACGGAGAGACGGACTTGACGACGCTAATAGTCGCTTTCGCAGTTTTGCAAACATGCCTAATAAAACGAAGAAAAGGGTAACTGAATTGGTTATATCTTACGTAGGAGCTGCCTTCTAAAACACGTTATTGAAGGAAGATAAAAAGAAAGATAGAAGAGACGGGAAGACAAGGAAGAAGACGTACCCAGCTACTGGCTAACCTTAAAGAAACGAAAAGATACTCGAAATTGAAAGAGGAAACACTAGATTGCACCCTGTGGAGAACTGCTTTGGAAAATGTTATGGACCTGTCGTTAGACAGACTGTAAAATTAATGAATGAATTCTTCAAAGACGCCCCACATAGTATAGAACTAGTTTTCGTGTCACATTTGTGTTGTTCATTGCTTTGTTTTACCTGATGATCGCTGGAGGGCAGCACGGAGTGACGATATGCACTGCGTGGGAGCTCCTCTGTTTTTGGTTAAGTGTGCTCCCTTGACTGCAGATGTGTGTACGTTTAGGCTACATTCAAGATCGTAACGGCAGTAACATGAAGAGTTCCTGTGCATGATTGGAAAATGGCCGAAACATGTAGTCAGTTATAGAAAGTGTTGTAAAAAAGTTTCAAATAAAACTGTATTAAGAGGAATACTGAACTCATGCTTTGTCTCAGTAGCGTCGAGATTTAAGCTTGTGCTCTCACAGTCCAATCTGAGGTGATGCCCCCATTTGGGGACCGACGTTATGCTGACGTGTTGATCAACTGTTGCACTCTTGCTTCATGCTGGGAAGTTTCGGGTTCAAATCTTGTTACTAGAAATGGCTATCGAGACATAGGCAATCCCGAGCTATGTCATGGTTTTCCTTAGTCCATCTAGGCAAATGCCGGGACGACACCTTAAATCTAACTACGGTCACGTCCCTCCACGTCTCTTCGAAGTCATTTTTCACTAATCCTAGTGTCATTCGACGTCATATGTGTGTGGTGTACCGGAAAAATTGTATAAGTACAAAATTCGACCAAATGACGTAAATGCATCGTTAAATTCACTTTATTAAAAGTATTCATTGTATACCGAATTATATCACTGATGCGTTTTATTCTTTTGCATTCCACAAAAATAATGTGGTGGCGCAGTTGGTTGAGGCATTGCACTACAAGCCGAAAGGTTGCGGGTTCGATTCCCCGTTGGGGTCATTGGGATTTTGCATTGACTTAATCCTTCCGGCCACACTATAGCGCTGGGGTCGACTCGGCCTCTGACAGAAGTGAGTACCAGGCAGCCGGTACGTAGGGCTGACAGCCTTGCTACATTCATGTGCTGATTGTCTGGAAGTCCTGGGAGCCTCAACCTCCTGGAACCTTAGGGGCCTGCCCAGGTCTGTAAAAGAACAGCTGTACAAAAAAAAATAAAGAATAACTGTTTAATTTATCCAATAAAATAACCAATACAGTACACAAATACATTAAATGCACAAAACATTGCTGTTATTATTTGCCCCTACATATTGCCGCCATTTTGGCATTCTTCAAGGGGAATATTCTATATATTTTGGAAGGTTCTGAAGACTTTTACAGTATTGATCACAATAAATGAATATATATGTGGTATATTCTAGTGTAACTTAAAGTTGCTAAAAACCTTGTTTACCGTTATCTTTAATAAATGCCACTGTGCTAAAATCTGTTAAAATAATAATGATGCATCCCAGGGAATTGCCCCCCTCCCCCCACACACACATTTTTTTTTTGTTTTTATTCCGCACTGCAAGTAACACAATTACAGAGTCGAACTCAGTTATAACGTCAAGAAAGGGACTGAATATTTTGTGTCGTTATAAACGAGTGTTGTTATAACCGAGGAGTATAATGTTATGGTTAACAGTGAGGATTTAATCTGCACCACAGAATATCTGACGCTATATACGAGGTGTCGCACATACCGATGTCTTATAACCGGGTTCGACTGTGTGTGTGTGTGTCTGTCTGTTATATTTGGATTATAATATTCCTCCAGTTGACTGTCTTGAATTACCATTGCCAGTGAATTATTGCTTGGTTATTTGTTGCATTGACAGGGAGTGGTTATTCCATGGATCTCTAGAGATAATAGTGGATTTTTAGCTGATATTAAACGGTTATTTTTGCTTATGGGGAGCTGTGTTGTAGTGAATATTCTCTGTTACTGCGTTTTCGGATTGCATAGCTGATAGTGCTTGTTCGTACGTGGGTTCTTGGCTGCATACAACTAAAGTTACAGTACAACTTTGTTTTAGGCATTGTATGTATTTGTTTAGTGTGTTGGTTATTTTGTGAAATAAAACACAAGTGCATGTCAAAATGTACTGCAAAGAAAAACTGACGTAAACAGAAGTTTCAGTTTCGAAGCTCCGTTGGTGATATACGCCATTTCAGGAACCCAACGTCAAGTGGCGCCACGCAAGCTTGTGTGTCCGCCATCTTGTTATTACTGATTGCGGAACGTTCGGAATGTGATTATAGCAGTAACGCCTCTGACTTTTATTTAGGAAGTTTCTGGTCCCAGTCTCGGCTGGGGCCCCAACTATACTGACTCCCAGTTTTTCGTGTCTTTCCTCAGTATGTCCAGGCAAATTATGATACGGTGGTTTAAATTAGGCCACGACCACATCCATCACATCATTTACACTTCGTTATTCACTGTCTGCCCATCATTCGACAATACGTAGTGCTATTGGCGTAACTTGGCTAGTAACAATGGGGAGGGCAAAATCGACCATGGGTATTAGGAACTTTAATGTACGAGGGAGTCAAGTTAGAAAGAGGGGGAGATTCGTTTGAACCAGTCCTTAATGTACAATGAATTTAGGCAAAGAGCACGGAGAATTTACAGTGCCTCTTTTCCTTTGTAAACGGTTGAATCAGATGCCTCCATTTTGCGTCCCGTAAAACGCAGGTTTTTCATTTTTCTGTCTTTACACCACCCAAATAATCGTTTAGAAAGTATTTATATATTTTGTTTGCCCCTCTTCAACTCAATAGCCAAAAAGAACTATTCTTAGGTAGAACAATATTGGAGAGGAATTTGCCCTTCCTTGCACCTCCCAAGTTACGCCTGTGCTTAGTCAGATTTCATGTCACTGAACTATAAATAAATAAATAAAGTGTATGGGGTTGGGATGGTGTCTTATGGCAGATTTCGTGAAACTTGGTCATTTGGCTGAGGAGTTGAATTGTCGGCACGCAGGCACACGCACACACACAGTGTGATGATCTCATCAATCTTATTTCTTTCCTTAAGAAATGACGGCGGCGTAAAATGGGTATCCTCTGAAAAGACAGAGATTAGTTTTTAACAAATGTGGCAAGTTTTGGGCACCGTGCAGTGCAGGTTAATCAATGTCCTTGTCGCCTGGTAACATTATTTGCTCATAATGATTACTTTCACGTTGCTGTCAGCCATCCTTATTGAATTGTGTGCAGACAACACAGTTACTTAGCCAATAACACTTTAGTTCAAGAGTTTCACAACAGCGCACTACGCTTATAGTTTCTATCAGTTTAGAAAATTGATTACTTTGGGCGTGGGGGGTGGGAACAGGCATCCGTCACGACACATGCGAACTTGTAACGTTAAAGTTCTTGCGACTTTGAATATGTGAACTCACACCGTAGATCGGATTATGGTAAGGAACAACTGCTCTGCCCTTTCAAGGCCATTCACTCTTTCCCCTCCATGCCCTTACTACCAGAGTTTGAGTACAAATGAACAGTGATGAAACACGCGCACCTCCCCTCTAAATACTGAGGTGGGGGATCTTCGAAAAGTGTCCTTGACCGGACAAGTGTTGAGACTGTAGGTCTGATGAAGTCTTTATTTGATGTTTTGGAATTAGTCATTCCGTTCATTTTGCGTAATATTCATTTATAAAGCCAACTTAATGCCCAAGTTACAAACACATCTAAATTTCCGTGTTTTTAACCATCCTGTATGATTTTATTTTTTATATTATTATTATTTTTTTTAGTCGTCCTCTTCTACCTACTCCGGTTTTCCCGTTTCAGTGTCGAGGTTTGTAATTTTCTTTTGATCACACTGAGAGACACACCACAGTCGGTAGGACTCCTCTGGACGAGGGATCGGCTCGACGCAGAGGCCTCTACCTGACAACAACAACACAACACTCACAAGAGACAAACATCCATGCCCCCGGTGGGATTCGAACCCACGATCCTAGCAAGCGAGCGGCCGAAGACCCACGCCTTAGACCGCACGGCCACTGGGATCGGCTATATTAATATATTACTTACTTACTGCAATTGGGTTTTCACCCGGTGGCAGTAGTCTTACACTAGTACAGACGAAACAATGAAAATAACACAAGGCAATAAAATAAGAACTAGAAAAACAATAAAAATAAGTACACACAAAACAACAAAACACAGTAAATACAAGTACAATACGCATTACAAAGCACACACACACACATATTACAAAACTCATGAAGTTAAGACAACTATAGTACAATACACACACGAAATGAAATAGTCATAACACGTTCATGCACCCACATTAAGGACCAGCTACTGAACATGATACTTTTTACATAAACTGGGAAAATCAATGTATGTATGTATGTATGTATGTATGTAATGCTTATATAATATTTTATACTATGTTACAGTACGTTTACATATTAACCACCCTGAACCTAGAATTTAGCTGCTGAATGCTGTATTTAATGAGTATTACAGATGTAATCTGTTACATATCAGCAAGTTTTAAATTTGGTGTGTGAACTCCATGAGGATGGCACAGACGTGCCGAAACATGTAGTAGTAGTAGTGAAACACCATACTTTTAAATTTGTTTGTAACTTGTGTATTAAGTTGGTTTTATAAGTGAATATCTCCATTTGATGTTTCCTCAGTTGTATTTCACCAGAAATTAGCATTTAGGAGTTGAATATCTGCAGTCAATATCAGAGCATAACTTACCAGAATGTTAGGCTGTTCGTATGTTGCCAAGCCTGTTATTTTCGCCGTCAGACATATTTTAGCCACGCCTACACGTACCTTTGCTTCTGCAGATGAACAGGATCATTTTCATGCACGCCCGTCCTAATTGTTTAAGTCAGTATACCGATTCGCTACGGGCTGGACGGTCCAGGGATCGAATCCCGGTGGGGGCGAGATTTTCCGCTTCCGTCCAGACCGGCTCTGGGGCCCACCCGGCTTCCTGTGCAGTTGGTACCGGGTCTATTTCCCGGAGGTAATGCGACCGGGGCGTGGCGTTGACCACCCACCCCGTCTAGCGCCGAGGTTAAAGAAAGAGTAGAGCTATACTTCTACTCCCCCTGTGGGCCCTCACAGCCTGTTATAGGGTGAACTTTACCTTTATTTTACCTGTCCTAATTTCTTAGAGTGAAAGCATAATGGAGAGGTCATAGTTGTCTCTCCCTCCCAATCTTTCTTCCCTACACCACTTACAGGATTTCGACTTAATGCCATTAACAAAAGTTCTGGGTCACTTTTTCCTCTACATGAAGGGTAAATCGAACGTATCAAAAACAGTTCACTGTTCAAACGTGGTTAGATAATGTCTGCGTGAAATAAAGTACAGCCTGTGCCTACACCTGTGACTTTTATTTTAGTTTTCTTTAACAGTATTTCAAGATAGTCTTTGTAAGTCTTCACTGTTAAATTTGTCAGCAGAATGTATTTATTTAGGGCCGAATGGTTTTGAAGCCGGGATGGCTTATAACCGATCGTTGCTGGTTACTTTTTAATTTGATATACACCAAATTACGAGACTGTTCTCTTCAAAGGTTTAACTTTATTTCTCCATTATAACAATACAAACGTCAGCACAATACAATTCGCCTACTCCTTTCCTTTACTGAACGCCAACTGGCGCGGGACACCTGGTCCTTTCTTCTTCCTACTATATATAGAAGAGTGGGGAGGGAGAGCCGAACTGCTCCAATAATGTTCGGTTACAGGCTGTCAGTATAATGACTAGACTGCGGAAATATACGACTGGGAATCGAGGTTCGATTCTCGGCAGCAACAAATAATTTTCTCTTCTTCACGTCTCTGCAGCCTACCAGCCTCTTGTCGAGTTGGAAACGCAGTTTATTTCATAGGGTGTAAAGTGGTCGAGCCGTGACTGTGACCTCTGGCGGCCTCATACAATGCCGAGGTTATGAATGCGTGAACTTATGCCTCTGTTCACCCGCATATCTTCGTGGCTTGGTGCTTAACTGAGGACGGCAGCAGTTGTGCCTTTTTATTTAAGATAGCATAGGACCAATGTTTTCCCAACTAGGATTCCGCAGAACATCTTTAGGGGTTCTGTGATACAAACTGAAATAAATAAATAAAAATTTTGAAATACCGCAAAAATTACAAATATCCCTTGAAATATACATAATTTTATTTTTAAATGTAAGCTGACAGATATATATATATATATATATATATAGACAGAGAGAGAGTAGCTCTTTACAAATATATTTTCGTGACAGTAATTTAGGAGTAATCAAATATGCTCCCCGTCCGTTTTCATAGTGAGGGTTTTTCGAAATATGAAAAATGATTTTAGGGGTTCCTCTATGGGTACAAGATTGGGAAACACTGGCTTAGACTGTATACAATCGAGTGGTAGGTTTATTAGTGAATAATGAATTGGAAAGAATGTGGAAGAAAACGGTCGTGATCTAATTTCAGATATTACTCTTGCATTTATTTGGAGGGACTGAAGAAAATTCTGAAACCTGTCTTTCGGCGTATTACGTTTAATGACCGCGATCTGATTCCGAAACTCCAGAATACGAGGCACGGTGCTTCCTACTGGTCCTCCAGTTGTATTTTTTACGGGGTAGTTTGTGGAATATGTCAACTATTTGGGTAGCATGATAAATGATGCAAGATGTACACGTGAAATTAAATCCAGGATTGCCATGGTAAAAGCAGCATTCAACAAGAAGAAGACTCTTTTCACCAGAAAACTGGACTTAAATTTAAGGAAGAAACTAGTAAAGTGCTACATTTGGAGCATAGCTTTGTATGGTGCTGAAACGTGGATACTTCGGAAAGTAGATCAGAAGTATCTGGAAAGTTTTGAAATGTGGTGCTGGAGAAGAATGGAGAAGATCAGTTGGACCGATCGCGTGAGAAATGAAGAAGTATTACACAGAGTCAAGGAGGAGAGGAATATCGTACATACAATAAAAAGAAGGAAGGCTAACTGGATTGGTCACATGTTGCGCAGAAACTGCCTTCTAAAACATGTTATTGTAGGAAAGAGAGATGGAAGGATAGGAGTGCCGGGAAGAGAGCAATAAGACGTAAGCAGCTACTGGATGACCTTAAGGAAAAGAGAGGATACTGGAAATTGAAAGAGGAAGCACTAGATCCACTCTGTGGAGAACTCGCCAAGGGTGGCCAGCTAAACGAGCTTGAAGCCACATTTTAGGAGGCAGCTCAGGCAAGAGCCAACGCGACTTTAAGAAGCTGGCCACTACAATGGACACCGCAAAGCATTACGAAGCAGGACAAGTGTATGAAGATGATTATTATTAGCCTATCGACGTTTTGAATAATTATTTCCCAAACGACTGTAGGGTTTGTTATTATTTATACCGTAATTGCTTTAATAATTTCATTTGATGGCTTCTTATTTATATTCAAATACGGTAGGTTAATTGCAGTTAGTTACGAGTTTCCTTTCTTTAAAAATCTTTTAAACGCCGTTCAAGATCGGTCGTGTACGTGTAAAGATACTGACTATGGAGTTTGCAGTTGACCTTGGCAGTGGTTTGCGCCGGAGAAAGCTGACCGTCCCTTGTTTGTGACCAGTAATTTCCAGTTTAAAATACATTTGTCTGAGGTTCAGTCACGTCTTGTGCGTGTGAGGTAATACATTTACTTTCTGCAGTGTTCTTTGTGGTCAGAGCCGTGCATAAATTTGACTTTAGGCCTGTTATAAAACGAAACACCTAACAAGTGGCGACCAGTGTGAAGAAGGTCAAGCACTACACCTTGTCGTCATATATACCCCTACATATGTTTCGACTACTAATTAGTCATCATCAGGGGGATCAAAGTATATAAACACAGACTACACATCCACTATAATAGTTGGTTCACATTCAATGTTAAAACAAGATGAACTATGTTCACTGTAAAAACATAGTTCATCTTATTTTAACATTGAATGTGAACCAACTATTATAGTGGATGTGTAGTCTGTGTTTATATACTTTGATCCCCCTGATGATGACTAATAAGTAGTCGAAACATATGTAGGGGTTTATATGACGACAAAGGTGTAGTGCGTATGTTGGTTAAAATAACAGCTATTATATAAGACAGAATGCACGGTGAATATAATGTGAAGAAGGTCAAGCAGTAATAGAGACTCATGTGTTTGATAGCATCTGTATGCTTTTCCCCGACCGTAGTCGTGGTTGTTAAGGGACTTGACCCAAGCTTAACAAGTGAAAAAGGAAGGAAAAGAAGGAAGGCTAACTGGATTGGCCACATGTTGCGTAGAAACTGCCTTCTAAAACACGTTATTGTAGGAAAGAGAGATGGAAGGATAGGAGTGTCGGGAAGAGAGCAATAAGACGTAAGCAGCTACTGGATGACCTTAAGGAAAAGAGAGGATACTGGAAATTGAAAGAGGAAGCACCCCCTTTCAATTTCATTCCACCGGTGCTCCTTTAAAATGGAAAAGCAGAAAAACTTAATAATCCTCATCATAGGGTTGCACAGTAAGCCTTCAAGGCTGCGGTGCGTCGTAGCATCTGCTGCGGAGCCCTTCAATAAATAAAAAAGAAGAGCCGCACCAGTGATGTGTGTGAGCCGCGTTGTGGCCACCCCTGGTCTATGCAGTCAATATCGGCGTTTGGGAAGAGGGTGCTGAGGAAAATGTTTTGACTTAAAAGGGAGGAAGTGACAGGAGAGTGGAGAGCACTGCCTGCTGAGGAACTTTGTGAACTGACTTGTCGCTAAACATTGTTGGATGATCAGGCAGGGGTATGATAGGCTAAATGTGTAGCTCGGAAATGTATTATTATTATTATTATTGGTATTTATTAACGTGGTGCTACATGTGAGAGGCACGTTTTGGACTCAAGAGTGAGGGGAACGCGGTGGCGTAGTTGGTTGAGTCACGGCGCTAAAAGCCGGAAGGTCGCGGGTTCGATTCTCGATGGTGTCATTGCACTATGGCCCTGGGGTCGACTCAGCCTGTAACAGAAATGAGTACCAGTAATATTTCCTGGGGTGTAAAGGCGGCCGGTGCCTAGGGCTGACAAGCTTACCAACTTCATGTGCCGATTGTCTAGAAGTTCTTGGAGTCTCAACCTCCTGGAACCCCCAGAGCCTGTACAGGGATTGTTTTACAAAAGAGTAAGTTCCAGTTCTGAATGTTTTAAAACCAGTGCTTGTTGAAACGTCAGGCGAGAAGACAAACGAGTTTAATTGAACGGTGGTACGCATTATTGAATTTAATTTACTCTTATTTCTTTTCTCGTGAGTGTCGTTTCGATTTGTTGCTGTCCGTTCCCAGTCGTTTAAAATTCACCAGATCTTTTTAAAGGTCTAAATTCAGTGATAGCTGTGTGCACGAGCTTCCGTGACAGCAAGGCAATTTACGTTTTGCCACACGATGTATTTAAAAGTTTCGTGTGATTTTCACAATAAGTACCGATCAATTCCCTAATCAGCATTAACTGATTCGTATTTTAATGGACACGAACTGTGTTCTGTGTGAGGTCATACGTGTACGTATAGAACTGTGTTGTGTGTGAGGTAGGAACTGAAGTCATACGTGTACGTATAGAACTGTGTTGTGTGTGAGGTAGGAACTGAAGTCATACGTGTACGTATAGAACTGTGTTGTGTGTGAGGTAGGAACTGAAGTCATACGTGTACGTATAGAACTGTGTTGTGTGTGAGGTAAGAACTGAAGTCATACGTGTACGTATAGAACTGTGTTGTGTGTGAGGTAGGAACTGAAGTCATACGTGTACGTATAGAACTGTGTTGTGTGTGAGGTAGGAACTGAAGTCATACGTGTACGTATAGAACTGTGTTGTGTGTGAGGTAGGAACTGAAGTCATACGTGTACGTATAGAACTGTGTTGTGTGTGAGGTAGGAACTGAAGTCATACGTGTACGTATAGAACTGTGTTGTGTGTGAGGTAGGAACTGAAGTCATACGTGTACGTATAGAACTGTGTTGTGTGTGAGGTAGGAACTGAAGTCATACGTGTACGTATAGAACTGTGTTGTGTGTGAGGTAGGAACTGAAGTCATACGTGTACGTATAGAACTGTGTTGTGTGTGAGGTAGGAACTGAAGTCATACGTGTACGTATAGAACTGTGTTGTGTGTGAGGAAGGAACTGAAGTCATACGTGTACGTATAGAACTGTGTTGTGTGTGAGGTAGGAACTGAAGTCATACGTGTACGTATAGAACTGTGTTGTGTGTGAGGTAGGAACTGAAGTCATACGTGTACGTATAGAACTGTGTTGTGTGTGAGGTAGGAACTGAAGTCATACGTGTACGTATAGAACTGTGTTGTGTGTGAGGTAGGAACTGAAGTCATACGTGTACGTATAGAACTGTGTTGTGTGTGAGGTAGGAACTGAAGTCATACGTGTACGTATAGAACTGTGTTGTGTGTGAGGTAGGAACTGAAGTCATACGTGTACGTATAGAACTGTGTTGTGTGTGAGGTAGGAACTGAAGTCATACGTGTACGTATAGAACTGTGTTGTGTGTGAGGTAGGAACTGAAGTCATACGTGTACGTATAGAACTGTGTTGTGTGTGAGGTAGGAACTGAAGTCATACGTGTACGTATAGAACTGTGTTGTGTGTGAGGTAGCAACTGAAGTCATACGTGTACGTATAGAACTGTGTTGTGTGTGAGGTAGGAACTGAAGTCATACGTGTACGTATAGAACTGTGTTGTGTGTGAGGTAGGAACTGAAGTCATACGTGTACGTATAGAACTGTGTTCTGTGTGAGGTAGGAACTGAAGTCATACGTGTACGTATAGAACATGTACGTCTTAAATGTTTAATAATATTTATTTGTCCGTTTGCAGGAATATCGACGTTAAAAAGTTTTGTAGTTTGTATGGCGGCGTTACTGGGCATAGGAATATCCTGTCAGACTGTTTTGATGTGGTTACATACTGTGTTTACTTCATTGAACGTACCTTTAGAGCAGCCGTTTTTAACCTAGGGTACACGGACCCCCAAGGGTTTCGTGAACTTGAATGGGGAAAAAATTACGACTTTATTTTCACTAACCTCTAACTGAAATTTAGCTTTTCGTTCAATAATGAATGTAAGCAGCAAAGTAATTTATGGCCTCTATATTCCAAAAACGTTTGTTAACTGCAGTAATTCTCAATATCTCTATTTTATGCATTTAAATACATTTTTCTGAGAAGGGGTCCGTAGGTTTCACCAGACTCTCAAAGGGGTTCATGGCACAAAGGAGGTTAAGAACCCCTGCTTTATAGCCTCGTTGGTGCTATATGCACCACGAAGTTTAACACAGCAATCCTGCCTTCGTAACAGACAGTGAGTTTGTGTTTTGTATGAATCTAAGGAGAAACAGTGATTATACCGTATAGAGCAGTAACTGACCGGCTTTTATAACTGAGGAGGTGCGTGTTTACTGCGCGGTACGAACTGGATATCTAAATATAATCTACGTTAATTTCCGTCTTTAAAGGATTAATGTAAATCCATATATTTTGAGTCCCTCGACGACGATTTGACAGCACAGCATTTTCGCGTGAGTACGAGTTCTCGTCCGAACACAATTTATGGGGATTATGGGTACGATGCACCCTAAGATGGCTGGCGAAGCATCGTCAGGCTTATATCGCGCTGCAATTTCTACCCTGAATAGCGTCTGCTTTGTTGATCCGCAGGATTAGCTGGTCGAACTGGAGACGTGAAATGGAGACGGTTTATTCGTTACTCGTTTTTTGAATGTTGAAATTAAATTTCGCGTGCAAAACGAAGATTTAGTATGTGTGTGAGCGAGGGATTTGCATCGAGAACGGAAAATTAATCCTAGACAAGTAGGACGCTGTGAGCTCGTGATGTGTTAAGAGATAAGTTAGGATGTTATCCTGTGTGGGTATTTACAAACCCTTGGAGAAACGTGGCGACGCGGAGTTTTATAGCCATGTTTGGTCCATCGAATGACGTCAGATTAGCCGTGCGCGTCGAACAAAGAGTCAGATAATTTATGGAGGGCTCTGCCGAGAACACTTGCACTTACGCGGCCAAGTGAGATTGAAACCGCGGGTTCTAAAATAATTTAACTTACTCGATGACTAAGCTCTTGGGTCACTTTAAACTTCTTTCTTTCTTTCTTTCTCTCTTTCTTTCTTTCTTTTTTATAAGGGGTGGGCAACCAATGAATCGTGGCTCGATTTCCAGCATGGGCAAGAGATTTTTTTGTTCTTCTAAGCATCCAGACGGGCTCTTGGCTCCACCCAGCCTCCTATTCAACGAGTACCGGGGGTGAAGCGGCCAGGGGCGTGGAGCTAACCACTCACATCCGTCTAGCACCGAGGTTAAGAATGAGTGGAGATATACCAGGGGCGCATAAATACCGGGCGCCAGGTCGCCCGGGCGACTAATTTTTGTACGGTGTCTCCTAATTGTGGGTCCTCAGTATGGAACGTTCATAATGGCACCCTTCTGGAGCCCAAAATTTTGAAATTGCTCTTAGATTTTTCGAAAATTTGTGGACCCCTGAGCTATACCTCTGTTACTCCATATGTCTTCATGGAGTGCAGAGGGACAAATTTATTTTACATTAGTGTGTAGGCGTGTGGCCGTCATCTCACTAGGAAGACGATACTTCGACGACATTTCGACGCTGCATTTCTGAAAACGCCTCTGTTTTATTTCTCATACACTTATTTGAGGGGGGGGGGGCACTTGTAAGAAATGTGGGGTAGAAGTATCTTCTTGTTGGCAGGACAGCCTTACGTGACAGACACAAATATAGGACACACAAGAGACGCATGGCCGATCCCAGTGGCCGCGCGGTCTAAGGCGTGGGTCTGCGGTCATTCGCTTGCTGGGATTATGGGTTCGAATCCCACCGGGGGCATGGATGTCTGTCTGTTGTGAGTGTTGTGTGTTGTCAGGTAGAGGTCTCTGCGTCGGGCTGATCACTCGTCCAGAGGAGTCCTACCGAGTGTGATGTGTCTGAGTATGATTGTGAAGCCTCGATAATGAGGCCCTGGCCCACTAGGGGCTGCTGCGCCATGGAAAAAAAGAGACGCATGAGATATGTGTAGTGTTCCTGGTGTACATTTTATTTTTCTTTACCCAATCTTTAAGACTGCAGTTTTGCGTGGGCGACTTTTCCTTGTTTTTCAGTGTCAGAAAGAAAATTATTGTCTCGAAAGTTGCAAACTTTTGGCAGTCGACTCTGCAGTAGATGGTGCTCATGCTGTAAGTTCGTACGCCCACTGTGTTCATATTATTGTTGATAGTAAAGTAAAAGGATAAAACGGGGGTGGAATTTTAGTGGCACACTGTTTGTGCCAAGTTTTATGAAAACACATCGTTTGGTTTACAAGTTGAGATCTGCCATCTTTTGAGATTTACGTAGCGTAGAGTGGTAGTTTAGTACCGACGTTCGGGACAACCTAGCGGTCCCACCTTCAAAGGTCAAGCAGTCCAAGAAGAATTTCCCGAAACGTCGGTAAGAAACTACCACTATGCACTGCGTAAAATCCCAAAAGAGCGCAGATGTAATTTAAACCGCGGCGGTAGCCTGAAATCACGCATGGTTTACAAGTTATTAGGTTGAGGCAGTCACGGATTAACAAAGAAGTGAACACGGAACCATGAGCTAATCATTCCTTATAAAGAAGTGTCATGTGGGATACGTTAAAGATCTAACAGACCAAAACTAATATACGTTACATATAAAGATTGAGGTCGTACCTCACAGAGAACCGCGTGCTTCCATTAGAAAGACCAGTCGGTGAATGTTGTTTTGGGAGTGGGGCTGATTGTTGTGCGAATCATACGTTATGTACGTAAATATACCGCATGGGTAAAAGGGAGAGTTTTTAGTGTTATGTTTGGCGGTAAGTATACTAACCACTAGGCTTTGAAGGACGTAATGTCCGTCCCATTCTCCGTTCGAACACTCCTTCCCATTTTCCGCACTCCACTGGAAGTGCTATTGCATGCATGTTTGTACTTCTATGTCACTTAGAAAAGCAGCAACAGCCAGTCTTGTGCTGTCTGTGTGTCTTTCCATAAACTGGAACACCTGCACATATTGCGGTATCCCCGTGGTCGAATTAAGGTACAGCCTCTGTATTTGTCTGTAGGGAGAGAGAAAGACTACGAAAAGCTGTCAGAACAGCCCATCTTCGGGCTGAGATTGAAACCACATGTATTTCGAATACGAATCAGGGTTGCCAACCACTCGACCGGTGTGTTTGTTCTCTCGGTACCAGAGAGATGTTCCGACAGTGACAGGTTTTCTCTTAATCCAGGTTCAAATTTATCTGAACAGCCAACTGTCGTAAGGTTGAGTCCGTTTGTGGTGTGGAGCTTTGGAATGCCGTCATTCCCCCCTCCTAATGACAATGATGCAGCGTCTCGACGTGCTTCTGCGGCGTCGTCATGAATGCTGCCACCCGTACAATTCCTAACATTCCGACACGATCTCCGACGCTCTCAATATGAGCACCACATATTCCAGGCCGCAGCTTCCCGCCCACGGTTTCTAGAGCGATCCTCTTTCAAGAGATATCAGGAAGACTTGCCTCCGAGTTCAAGCTAAGTTTCTATTCGTAATGCCACTTTTTAATGCTAGGTATCGGAAAGCAGCGTGCTATTTGCAGTATTACTGTCCTATTGGCCTGTTTAAAACATAACTCCATGATGCAGAGTCCCTTTTGAGAAACTAATACTGGCCCTTACTCAAGAGAATGCAGTGCACAGCGTGGGTAGAGTGCCTTAACACTCGCGACGACGGTCGGGCGAAAAACATATATAGATCCTGCCAAAAACATGAGTCTGTATCACTGCGTGACCTTCTTTTTACTGCTCGCCATTTGTTATGTGTTTCGTTTATAACAAGCCTAAAGTCAAATTTATCCACAGCTCTAACCACACAGAACACTACAGAAAGAAGCTGTATTATGAAACACGCACAAAACACGACTGCATTTCAGCGCAATGTATTTTTAACTGTAATATATCGTTTACTGGTCACAAGCAAGGGACGGTTCGCTTTCCCCAGCGTAAACCACTGCCAAGGTCAACCCCAAACTCCACAGTAACCATCTGTGGTTTCTCACCTAGTCAAGAAATTCCCTGAAATTTATGGAATACGAAAGCTGTAGCCTGCCGCTGGTCCTGTCCTGAGCCAGAGCCCCTGTAAATTGACAACCGCGCATGTTTAAAATGTTTGTTCTTGAGTGCATTCTGTTGCAAGCCTTGTGAACATAAGCGTTCATCGAATGCTAACGCGTTCAATTATTGTATTTATTTATTTATTGTTTATTCAACGACGCCTTCACTGGCCCGGATTTCTTACGTCAAATGATGGAATGAAAGGCGGCCGGTGCGTAGGGCTGACAACCTTACCACCTTCATGTGCCGATTGTCTTGAAATCTGAGAGCTTCAACCTCCTGGAAACCTCAGGGCCTGTCCAGGCCTGTAATGGGATTGCTTTACCTTACACTTCTACATGTTTGGAACCTTACTGGTCCATCATCAGGGAGTACATCAATTGTTGTTGTATAAAACAATTACTTAACAATATTTTGATCTCTTGCATATGTAGAAGAACTGATGGAAATTTTCCGTGTAGTGAATATGTGTAGCGGACAGACTTGTTACACTGTAAATGTGTTGGAGGCACCGTGAACACTTCCGGCACATGGACACGCTGTTAGTGCCTGGTTGATGGTTCTACTCCTATAGACTCTCTTCTTCCACCGTGGGAAAGTCAAAATGTCCGCACGCATTATCAGAAACGTGTTTTTTATTACTTATGAAAACCCGGGACATTTGGCGTCCCGAACCGAATTTTGCGGTACACCGGGACAGAGATCTTTAAAACGCATGAAACTGGGACGAGTGGTATCACTACACACGCTACAGGCATGATTTAATGTGAATGTATCGTTGTTTATGTTATTTGTGCTGCATTTTGTAGCACTTTTTAGCTGTTTTCACTAAAAAAAGGTATAAAATGAGAAATTGTGTTACGATGGTCCGTTGGGAAGGATTTGGAAGTGCTCGTGGCGTATTTTAAAGCACTATTCGAGCCGAGAAAAACTGAAGAAGACCTAAGAATAGATGGTCTTCTGGCTGAGAGGTTGAGCTGGGTGCCTCTGACGTTTGAACCAAGAGTGCTTAGGACTAGTTGTGATGTTTATTTGCTATCTCCATGCTGAAACTGAGAATGTTTGAAGACGGATTTCTCTTTTTCGTTGCAGTTATTCATTTGGTGACAAGCTTGTACGTATCAAACGAGCAGGGTGGTTGCTTATAAATGTCTTTGTCTGTATATTAAGTCAGGGTATGCTGTCTGAAGGTAGGAAGAATGTTTTGGAAACAAATGATATTTGAAATTTCAGTTTTATGAGCCTGCCTCAATACGGTTGAAATTCCATTACAACAAGCAGTAACCTTGGTGTGTATTGTGAACATTTATATATTATGTTAAAAAGAACAAAGAGCCGCAGATCTTAAGCTGCGTCACTCCACAGAACTGAAATTATTTTTTTTTTTTTGTTGTATTGCAGTGGAAAACTATTCTAAAGGCAAAAATGTGGAGGAGCCACTTGTTCGAGAGAACATCCCCATCCCGGATCTTCCTTCTACTTTTATCTGGATGCAGGTGAGTTTCTGCCAGTCTTGGAGTAAAGTCATTGGCTCTTAGAGATTCATTAATCTTAGAACATAAATTCAAGCGCAACACCTTGCTCCACTATTCTGTATCCTTCACATTTCAATTGAGGTTTGTAGAAATGCTGAACAGGGGTTGTTTAACGAACCTTAATGACCTTCATGAACATACAGGTAATAGACATGACAACCTATTAATGTTTGTTGACGTATATTAATTATTAACTCATTATGCAATTGTTAAATTACGATATATCCATCGCAAGAAAAGAGGACATTTCCCGCTTATCGACCATAAAAAAGGACATAGCGAAAAAGGAGATTAAAAAGGAGGACACATAAATAGTCAAAATGTTATTAAAATAAGATTAGCATTGTCATTTTAAAGAAAATGTAAATTTAAAAACAAAATGTATTCAAATTTGTATGCAGTTTATACATAGTTTGTAGTCGGTCACCAATTCTCTGGTCATCCTCCTTATGCGCCCACTCAAACTTTTGTTATTTTCTGTTACATTATGTTGTACTCGCTTATTCTGCGCTCACTGATGTAATCACGCACAAGGAGGAAGAGAGAAGTCGTGAATATTGCTGAAGGTTTATTAGATATTGCTGAAGGTCGACTGCTGAATTAATATGTTTGTATTTTTAGACTCGAAGAGTGATAATATAATGTTATGATCACTTCTTTTAAAAATGCAGTAGATTTGTTTTGCATTCAGTACCATTAAAATATGCAAGAGTATTCTGAAATAACCCATAGTTCTACAAATGAAAAAAAACCCGGACGGAAATTTTTGGGTCGGAAAAAGAGGAATGCCCTGAGAAAAGAGGACGTATGGTAGCCCTGTGTACATACATATATATTTTACCTGCATTCCTTTGCACTGCGCGTGTGTACCAAGGGGTCATAGAAACCTTTCATTCAAGGTGGCAGGAGTGTGCAAGTGATTCATTCCGCCACCTCGTGGCAAGAATTAGTAACAGTAGAAAATGCGTTTCGTCATCTCTCCACTGGTAGCACTACAGTGTCGTTTAAAATGTGCTACGCACAGCGCTAAAGGTTGGAGGTGGTGGTGGTGGAGGGTTGCACGTAGGGGAAATGTGCGCCTAGCTCAACAGTTCAGGCACATTTGCCGTATAGTCTGTAGACCTAGTTTCAATTCAGGAATGCTACCTTTTGGTGGTTTCCAGCAAACCACTGATGCATGGGCGTATTTTAAATGTATTTTACTTTCTGTATAACACACACTTTGAAGCCACGAAGTCATTTTAATATAACACTACATTAAAATAACAGAACAAAAACCTGCTTTCAGTGCAGTGTAAATAAAATCAAAACTTTTTTCATGTAGGATAAGGGGCAGAAGCATGCATGTTTAAGTGCACATTGGTCTTTACGTGAAGTGGCCGTTCTCGTTCGATTTAAACCAAAATTTAAATTACGTGACCATTTCTTGTAATATTCCCCAGTATAAAATTCCATGAAGTTCTGAGCATCGATTCTTGAGTTGTTATGTACATGTGGACAGAGAGATTTTAATATGTGATCCACTTGCCTGTGCTTTCATTACACACATATTCCTCTGAAATGGCACATCCCTATCAGACTACATGGTCTCGCATTCCAGAAGGCTGTTATTCTTCTACTGTGTGGATAGAGAAAACACCTTGCTCTAAAACTATGTCCTGGAAGATCATAGTCTTAATATAAATGATGGGTGCACAAATTTTCCAAAAATTTGGAGCCCGCTCAAAATTCTAGGCACCAAAGGATGACATGAAGAAAGTTCCATACTTACGATCCACAAAGATTAGGCACTACCATACAAAATGTGGTAGGCATGGTGACCTGGTGCCAAGAACATGCACCCCCGATATAAACCACCATCAGAATCTCAAATCTCAATATTCAGGTGGAATATTTCATGGTAAATTCTTGATAAAGACAGGTTTCCATGCAGTCTAGGTTCCAATTTAAGCACATCTTACTATATGTGTGTATCTACAGTAATTCCAGTTATTATTAATTACACTGAATTCGAAGGTGAGTGGTGGCAGCAAGATGCGCAACCTTCTGGGTTATGCACTGAAAGCATTCAAAGAAGAGAGAGCAATTGTATGGAGTGGATCTGGAGCTGCCATGGGTAAAGCTATCAGCTGTGTGGAGATAATGAAGCGGCGATACAAACGAACATATCAGATCACCAAGATCTGTTACCGCAAGTAAGTTTCTTTCAATTAAGCCTTGTCAAATGAAGTGCTTCTGAAGCACTGTCATATGTTCATACACTAGAATATTGTTGAATATCACAGCCTACTATATTAAAATTGTGCAAATAGGTATGCATGGCAGCATTCTTCATTATGTTTCCAATGTTTGTAATATACTGTACACGTCTTTAAAAAATTAACAGCATTTTAAACATGAGTAATAAATGACAAGTGTGTAAAGCACTGTACACAATAAGTATGCAGAAATATGACACTCAGCAACATGTACTTCCTTAAATAATAAGTGTTGATACTTTTTGATTGAATTTTGACATTGAGACAGCTACAACTGAATTTATGAATCTCTGAATGCAGTGTCCTGTCACAATCCCATCTTGATTGAAGCCTGATCCTGGAGTTAATGGTTCAGTGGTATTTAAATTCTCTAAATCCGTAAGCTGCATACATTTTTAGTAGACTCTTGCAGCAGTTTTTCCCTCTGTCCAACAATGCTGTGAGACTGCAAAACATCAAGATTCTTATCCTTTATGAAGCATATGCTTAGTTGGCATCCCACCTTGGATAAACTGAGATGAAGTTGTCCCTGTGGATGCTACAAAACCTTATCAGGGACCTGAAGTTGTCCCTGTGGATGCTACGAAGCCTTATCAGGGACCTGATGGAAGTGAATGGCTCAGTTTCACACTCAAGCCACATTATGCATGGGGAAAGAGACCTCTCACAGATACCCAGTGAATAGGAGGCTGGGTGGGATCCAGAGCTGGTCTGGATATTTTGGTGAAGAGGAAATAATTTATGCCAATTTAAATTTCTGACTAATGTACACATACTGTATATCTTCTTTTCCACTAAATCATGGTACAACATGAAGTTTCAGTATGTAGAAGAAATATATGTAAAATAAAGTTTACAGTTATAGACAGAAAGAAAGAGTGTCACTTAAGATTATAGCAAGCGCAGTTTGTGATGGTATGTACAAATAAAAATTTCGAGTTACTGCCACTCCCCCCCCAGTACCTTAATACAGTAAGAGGATATATCCGACATGCAAAATCTAATACATAGTAATGACTTGCAGGGTTGAAGAATTCTGGGAGCCACAGTTGGAAGAACTTGATCCACTGGTAGTAGTGAGAGAGGTTCCTACAATTCATATACTGCTGTCCAAAGATCCACTCAACACTGCTGAACCCGGGTAAGCACATACAACTGCTTACAACATATATGACAGACTTGCTGATCAAAGCCTTGAACTCTTCTGCTGAAGACGTTTATAAATCCTTATTAGGCAGATGATGGGTGTATTAGAATGAAGGCTCACATCACTGTGGGAAAATGCAGAGAAACACTGAGAAATGTCTATAATGATCTGACTTCAGATGACACAAGCTAATGCCATAAGGTCATGTAGATATTTTGTACAGCTAATAAATATAAAACTGGCCTCCCATAAACCCAACCCCTCGTCTGCACCTCAGGGTTATGTGGAGATGGTAACAGGTGTGGAGGGGATACCTGTAGAGGGTTACCACGACACACGCTGGCTAATGGGGCTCTGGTCTAGTCTACCCACGCCAAGGTGAAAGGTATCATGCCGAAGGCTGCATGGCACTGGGTAGTAATAGAGTGTCGTAAATGATCCCCTTGGGGAACCAGGCCGCACCTCATTGTATGCAGGCCTTCCATCCGCTTGGTGCTCCGTGGACAGTGACTTTGTCTTCCCCGTATTTTGTGGGAGAGCTCCTTAACTGGGGACTCTTGAGAGATATGAATAAATAAACCAATGGCTCTGGAAATGGAGCATCTCTTCTTACAGCAGCTCCGCAAGGGGAACCCAGAGTAGACTTCAAGAGTCTCAATCTGTTTTTAGGATGGGAAGTGACTCCATGAAGCCTAAAATATAATTTGGAGCCATCTTATACAGTTGTTTTTCTGTCTAGGGAAGACTGGATTCGTGGCCCAAAGGCTCTTACAGATGTCCAAAGGTTTGACTGGTTTACAGATGGCTAGGAACAAAATAGGGGACTGAGGTTGGGATCTGTGGGCCTAAAATGAGGCTCTTCTTTTCTCTCGGTAAAGAGATATGTAAAAGAAGGCTCTGGAAAGGAGCCTCCCTCTCCGTAGGGGCCCTGTCGGGGGGAACAAGAGGGGGGGCCCCTTTATCAGGGACTTTGAGAGACAGGTAAAAGAAGGCTCAGGAAATGGAGCAGGTCTATATAGGGGCTCCATAAGGGGAACCTGGAGGGAGGGCACCTTTACTGGGGACTCCAAGAGACATGCCAAGGAAGGCCTTGGAAATGGAGCATTTCTCTCTTTATAGAGGCTCCGTGAGGGGAACCTGGATGGGGGGCTCCTGTACTGAGGACTCCAAGAGACATGTAATAGAAGGCTCTGGAAATGGAGCATTTCTTTTTATAGGGGCTCCATAAGGGGAATTTAAGGGCACTTAGCAAAGGAGGGCTCTGCCAATATGTTTATTGGGCTGGAACCTGTACTCGATATATTCATCACTTATGTGTAACTTAGAGGGTTAGTGGCCTTAAATTTGGCCACAACACTCTAAGAAAGCATCTGCATGTGATGGACTTCGTGATTATCTCACATGTAGGAGTGGAAAAAATTTGATTCGTCTTCCTATATATGATATGAGTGTGATGCTTTAGCCACACATATTTCTCTCTGGGCTCGGGTAAACTGGACCCACAGGTTATTATGAAAACTCATCCAAGATCAATCCTGGCCTTTAGTAAGTCTGTAGGACTTTGATAAGGTTAGAGAATAAGGGGGCACAATGGGCCTGTTAATAAGAAAGCCTAGGTGCATCGGGTCTTTAAGGGTTCATACCCATTATACATTATATTCTATTCCAATATAACACTGGAAAACGATAAGCAGTGTTAATTGGCACAAGGTATGAGTTTGTTCTCAAGATACTTGTACTCATAAGTGATTACAGAAATTAAATTAGGGTTTAGTGGGGTTCAAGTGTTAAAAGAGTTCAACTAAGGTCTTTGTTTTCCTAGGATATGGCGCTGCAGCACTGTGTTATCAGTTCCTAACATTTCAGAGGAACACAGTGCCTTCAAAATGTCAGGAACTGGTTATGCAGTAATACCATGTCATATCCCAGAGAAATGGAGTCCTCAACCACACCAACATGAAAACCTCAACGCTTGAAAGGGTTCAGTTGATCATTATAACATGCTGTCTTTAATTTTGAAATATAAATGTAGAATAACATACAATTTTGTAATTGTATTTTAAAACCATAACAAACTTCAAGCTCTTTCTGAGCACCTGACAGTTATTCTGCTGAATTCAGGGGTTCATTACTGTGTCAGCAAAAGCCCATCATTGGGCTAGTTTACATCTTCACAGCCATCATTACAATCTACACCCACATCACCCAAATGACATCGTCATGTTATGTTTCATAGTGACAGTTGTGTAGGATATATAATTTCCTCCAACCATGCCACATCTCATCCTTCTTGATAAATTACCTAATACAGTAGAATCCTGATTTAAGGCTGCATTTTAGGTTAATTTTTTGTGGTACTGGCCAAAACCCCTTATAAATAATGTACAATTTTTGATTCAACATTTCTCAATTTCAGGTTTTTCCCACACTGAAAAAATTTTGGGCCCTGCACTGTTTTGGAGCCTCAATTTAGGGTTTGTGTTTACAGTTTCGGACTTTGGGTTGTGTAAATCACACCACAATTATGCTTGGTGGAAATGTTATGATTTTAGGATTGACTGCAAATCATTACAGCAGTGTACTATTGATTCTCAAGGTTTTGTGTGTGTGTGTGTATGAGATTGGTCAAAAAGCTCATAACAGGAGTTTATTTTCCAATTTTTTGTGTCTAACAGGAATATAAAATGGATTAAAAAACATAATTAGGTTTAAATTCAGAGTGAATATAATGTTCTTGTAAACACAGTGGTAGTTTTCTGTTTGGTTTTGACACAACCCCCCACTGAATACTTTTCTTGATTTAAGGTATTAAAAGCTTATCTTCCAGATGAATTGTAAATGGGGGTTCTACTGTATTAGGTAAAGAGCACAAATTGTAAAACTCGTACAGTTTTCTACAGTTTCTTGTTACTTCATCTTTCCATTAACATGAGAATGCACGTGGAATGGAACTTTGGGTATGTGAAGATTTTAAATCATGTAATGTTGTTCTTGTCCAGACAGATGTAATGCAATATTCCAACAAAGCAGCAGCAGGGCTCAGCCAAAATGGTTCGCAACACTGTGTATGGCATTGCAGGCTGAGTGGTACTGAGTTAAACAGGGGAGTTACTGTGTGGAAGGAATCACTAATATTTCCTTACACTGACTATCTGAAGTTAATATTATTATCTTTCCTTTCCTTGTCACTACAGCCTGATTTGAGTGCTGACCCCAGTTGGATGAATTTTTCTGAATCTGTTGATCATCATTTCAAAAAAGAACAAAACAGGCAATGTACATATAAACGTAACATTGAGGCGCGTTCGTGAAACCACTGTTGCCGTGGAAAAGCAATAAGTGTTACATATTCTGAATGTGTGTCTGTAGCCTTAATTATCTAGTATGCACCATATTATATTGTCATCTTTGGCCTGTCTGACTCTACCATATTTTTCCACATTATCTCATAAATGGCACGACTTTCAGAAAAAAGTTATTGAACATGAAATGTGCATTTTGATTTTCTCTACAAGTTTTGTCTGAAACATTTCTCATTCTAAGAAGACCTGAGCGAGATATTATGATAAATGTACATACGTCTTCATGTAAAGTACTCAAATATCGAATTTCATGAAAATCCGTCCAGTGGGAGCCTAGCTGTTCCACACGGACGGACAGATGTGACGAAGCTAATAGTTGATTTTTGCAATTTTGTGGACGTGCCTAAAAACTGGACAAATATGCGTGTTCCAAGAGGGATTTGAACTCAGGTGTCCATGTGCAGAGGTATAGCTCCACCCATTCTTAACCTAGGCACCAGATGGAGGTGAGTGGTTTAGCTTCATGCCCTGGCCACTTTACCAGTGAGGAAAAAGATTGTGGTACCCACCTAGGTGGCAGGGTGGGCACCAGAGCTAGTCTGGACACTTTGGAGAAGAGAGAAATCTTTTGCCCCATACCACAAATTGAATGATTCTTTGTGATTTGAACTCATGCCCCAGTATTTATCCCATAAAGGCTTCCTTACATGGTCTTGTAGCTACATTTAAATGGCATTAGTCCCCACTGTTGCATGATGGTTACGGAAAACATTATTTTTAAGTCATCTTTGGTGTATACTGATAAATAATGCATTCTTTAAGCTGTATTTGAGCATTTTGTTGCCATAGCAATAAATACTGAGTTCAATAAACTACCTATACACACACGAAGCAGTGTTTATCAGCTGCAGTGCGTTCAGTGCCCTCTTATGTACACAAGCCAAACTGGTGCCTTGTTAAATACAACATCCCTCTCTCTGTCCATAACCACAAGACAATCAACATACCAGCCATACCCCACACAATTATATGTACGAAACAGCACAAGCTATTTATCATTGCCTGGAGCCAATATATAAAATGTCCAAAATATAGTAATTACAACCATAACCTATGCCTGTTCACATTGCTATGTATGAAACATGTAACATAAATAGTGAATGCACTATCTGCCAGGATGGCAACAGAAATATTCTACATACATATGAGAGAGTGTAATCACTTCTAAGGTTTAATTTAATACAGTTAACTTCAATGCAGATGATGATGATGACGACAGCAATGATGATGAGTGACTGGCATGCACCCCTGTCCATATAAACTTCACGAGAGTGTGTGTGTGTGTGTGTGTGTGGGGGGGGGGGGGAGTTGGGGATTTAATGTCATTCCTGTGTTAATACATTGTATGTCACAGCCTCTTGTGCATTATGTTCATTTTGGTAGGTATGAGTCTAAACAGTCTTCTATTATGATACGTCAAAGTTGCAACTACTCAAAGTATTACATGGTCACATATTGTCATATATAGCACTTTCATCTAATGATATGCTATGCTCATCTGTTTCAAAACACCAATCATACCAACCAACATTCTTCTGCTTGTTCAGACATCAGTCACTGTGTCAGAACTCTTGTGTACTTCCAGAGCAGCAGTGCACACCACAAATTAATAATGGTAACGCAATGATGATAGAAATGCAATGGTAGTAATGGTATCGCTAACTTGACATAACACCAAATCTCCTGCAGCACAAGAATGCAGTGCATGTGAAGTTTTGTACCTTCCAGTTACATACAGGGAATACTTGCTGCTTGTCATCTTCATTAATACCAGTCAGTACCACCTGCACACCAGAAGACTACAGCAATCCCCTGACAACTAGAACCATGTAGCCTGATGTACAGTAGTGAACATGTATTAAATAATACTGCTTCCTTTACTAATGATCTCATGTCACATATATATCTCTTTTCGATTACTAAATCAACGGCGACTTTCTTCACAAACTGCATTTTATAAAAGCTTCAAACGTAATCATTTTGAGATAGACCTTCTTTTATTTTCTTGATATAATCCACATTGTGACAACACATCTAATATTTCAAGAATGTAACATTCATGGATGAATCACTGTCACTGCTAGTTCTTTTCTGCCTGCAGTGGATTACATTATTATGTACCAGGACACTCAGATGCTCTATTCAATGCCTTCTCAACTGTGCTTTTACTAAGTCCGTAGTCTGAAAAACGTGGGAGATGGGATAGTGACCAGGCTACGGGCTGCACAACCGAGTTTCGAATCCTGGCAGAGGCAAGAGTTTTTTCCTACCTCCAAAATTTCCAGACCAGATCTGAGGCCCAACCAACGTCCTACTCAGTGGTACCAGGGTTCTTTCCCAGGCGAAAGTGGTGGGACATAAGTTAACCACTCGCCTGTATCTAGTGCCAAGGTTAACAATGAGTGGAGATATAACTCAGCTCCTGTATATGCCTCTATGGCATGGACAGAGACAAATTTACATTTTCACTGTAAAAAACAGCCATGTTATTTGGTACTGTTACAGAGAAACATTACTGTTTTTCCACACATGCAGAAACCTTGGATTGGCCAGATGTCTTCTGAATTCAGCTTCTTGTAGGTGCTTCCGTCCTCATATTTGAAACCCATTATCTATGATGGCCCTTTTTAATGCCAGTTCTCTCTCTTTCTTTCTTTCTCCCTACTTACTGTTGCCTACAGCCTGTCTTCTTAGTTTCATTTTTCACCCCATGATTGTATTTTATTTTTATCCCTATACTTTTTCTTGATTCTGCATTACATTCCTTCCTACCTGTCTTGTAAACTTTATCTCCCCTGGCTTTTTCCCTCTGTATACAACCAGTGATGCCTACTGGTCTGTCCACAACTATAATCACAATCCCACTTTCCCAGTATTTACTGTTTCCACATTTGGCGTATTTCTCTACCCTAAAGGTATGGTGGTACACACGGAAGACAGTACTCTTCAACCCTAGATCATTTCTAAAGCATTTAGTCTTCATGTACAGATTGGATGTACATATGACATTATTTTTCATTTACTCCCTATGTGTCTATACACTCACTGCTTATTTTGCATGCTTTTAAAAATCAGATGTATTCTTCAAAAGCCGAGTCTGATTTACAAATTTCATTGAAATTTGTTTCTATGCGAAACAAATTTCACTGAAATTTGTTTCTGTGCGAAACTATGATATATGTAGCATTACCGTTACCTGTCAGACAAAAGCAGCATGTATTCCTCTGAAACCTTCACAACTTCCTAAAGACTACGCAGTGTCAGCTTGGATAAAACAAACCAACCGTGAAACTTTCAAATATCATATGGTGCATTGTTGTACATAATGCCAATTATCTTATGCAATAGTCACCATAATTATAATACACAGTACAATGCCACAGTAAAACAGAAATTTTAACACACAAAATTAATTTTTTACACTCCATGATTTTATTCAAAGTATTGTGTCTTGTGTACCCTTATAGGGCTTTTAACTTTGTGTTTCTTTTGGGTTGATCCACCTGTCCTCATGTTATGTTTCCTTTTTCTAATTTTCAAACCTGAAATTTGTTCATCATTTGGTACCTGTTCTAAAGCTAGGTCTTGTTTTCCTTGCTTATCTTTAGGTTGCTTTACATGTTCTGACTTTGATTGTATATTTTCATTCTCTTCCAACTTTATATAATCTTGTGCTCCTATACACAAACTTTTAGAATGCAATGTTGAATTCAATTCTTGTTTCTTATCGTAACTTCTCCAAACACACGTGTTTTGGTTGTGTGTTGATGACTCCTGTTTACACTCTGCATTCGCCTCCCTGACGCCAGGCTTGTGTACCCTTATAGGGCTTTTAACTTTGTGTTTCTTTTGGGTTGATCCACCTGTCCTCATGTTATGTTTCCTTTTTCTAATTTTCAAACCTGAAATTTGTTCATCATTTGGTACCTGTTCTAAAGCTAGGTCTTGTTTTCTCTGCTTATTTTTAGGTTGCTTTACATGTTCTGACTTTGATTGTTTATTTTCATTCTCTTCCAACTTTATATAATCTTGTGCTCCTATACACAAACTTTTAGAATGCAACATTGAATTCAATTCTTGTTTCTTATCGTATCTTTCTCCAAACACACGTGTTTGGTTGTGTGTTGATGAATCCTGTTTACACTCTGGATCCGCCTCCCTGACGCCAGGCTCTGACTTGAATCTTTTCTGCTTCTTATGTAGTTTCCCTGTTGCCCTCAGAAATTCTGTTCGTAGAGTTGGTCCATAGGCTAAAACGGTTTGGACTGGTTTGCTGCCAATAGGTAGTCGCTGCTTCCCTAACAAAAGTTCTGTTATTAATATTCGAAACAACCAGGGATTTGCGTTGGCTTCCTTCACAAGGATCTCACTGTTCTGTATGATTTTATCCAGTAGGCCTTCGTTATCAAGAGTTTTCGATACTAGGGCTGCTAGAGCCTTTGTATTTGTTTTTCCGTTATACTGCTGTACCAATTGTTCCAGATTCCCATTCTCCTCACTAACAACACTGATGACTTTGGCTGCTGCTTTGTAGAGTCTCGGCACTCTGAATGTTGCTCCCTTGGGCATATTTATTAAGATTCCGAAAATGAACACATTAACACGTTAACACGAAGCACGTAATATTGTACCAACTGCAGTTCGTGAAGTAGTTATTCAGCGTAGCCAACATGAGGATAAGATATTCCCTTCACTGCAATTCTGTAATGTAGTAGTAATGAAACATCAGCACTGGACCCTTGGAATGGCAGCACTGTTAAGGGCTGGCGGCGCTGATCCCTAGCTGTTTGTAGATGCGGATTGAAACTTTCAGTTATCGTCTTAGATCGAGTAACAGTATATTATCGGGATTCCTATTTATCACGACCAATGGAAGAAAATCAAATGAAACGTGACAATGAAATAAAAATAATAAACAGTGGACTGAAATCTAATAATCGATGTTTGATTATGTGGGGGTTGAAAATATGCAGGGGTCAATGTCATAGTTAAAAGGACTCAAAAGTGCCACGATGTACTACAGAGAAATGTTTTAGTGACATGTATTGCATAGGTGTTACGTATAACTCTTAGACACTAGTGTTACAGCATAGTGTTCAGGTGATATTAACTGTATGCATTTTCCGTGCTGATCAGGTGAATGTATTTCCATGAAATAAAGAAGTTACGCATAGTTTCTGCACCCGGCGTCACCAGTTCCAGTTGATACGGAACGTTTGTACACATTACATGATAAAAGTGTTTGTAGCAGACAGAATGACATCTGTCTATCGCCCATCCTCGCAGCAGGCGGCCAGTAGTTGCAGTTCCGTACAGATAATCGTGTTTACAAGAGCGTATGGTGCGGTGGTAACTGTGTTTCGTTTCAACAGAAGCTTAACTGCTGTCTTTTAAAACAGCTTTTTCTTGATGCAGAGTTACGGTTCTAACAGTTCCTCTGCTTGGTCGTATGGTAAGGGAAATAAAAATAACAAAGTGTGTGTAACAAAGTGTGCGTGCATTCAAAATGGACTTGAGTAAAACATTAAAATGTTCGGCGGTATCAAAACTTTCAGCTAAGCGGGGGAGGTCAGGGAAGTCTAACATCCAGAGACAGAGTAAGCGAATAATTTACAATGTGTATACATTCTTCAAAAATCTCTCTGAAAACCCAGAAGAAGCTGAAAGTATAAATTTTCACAAGGCTCAAGAACTGACCGCTAAAGCTTGCGGGGTACACCGACGGACTGTCCAGAGGGTATGCAGTGACGTTTTCAAGTCTGCATCAGACACAGAAGTACTTGCGCCACCCCGTGGAGGAATACAAAAGAAAGTAATAAGGGTTTAATAAAAAGAATTGTTTGATAGTTGTTTCCAGCATGTTTGTTAATTCTAAATTTGGTAATTTGTAAATATACAAAGCATTGTTAAAACGTATACAGTAGAATAATCCCATGAAGCAGTGTCTTAATAGTTGCAGTTAGTTAAGAAATTCACCCTGTATTGGAATTGAAAGGTTTTCTACTGTATTCTTAAAGTCCTTCCACTGGTCCATATACTGATACAGAGAAATCCATTCCACATTCTCGGACTCAGTTCCTCCAAGATCCATTTTGATACTGCTGTTCCATTACTGCATAGGTCTATTAAGTGGTTAGACTTTCAGACCAAAATTTGTTATATGCATTTGTCATTTCTTTACTTGTGAGGCACGTCTGCAAAATTTTGTGAAGAGTAGACTCTTGCAGTTTTCTGCAGCCATTATTTCTTCCCCCATATGTTAAAATGTTCTTCCTAGCACACCTTTCTCGAACACTCAGAGTGTGTTCAAAGTGTTGGGTACGAGGCCAAGCTTAACACCCATAGAAAGCTAGAGGTAAAATAATAATTCTGTGTATTTTAATGTTTTACATTTTTAGGTAGAAGACATGAAAAAACTTTTCCCAAATTTCATTTTCTCTAATTTTCTCATGAATGTAATTTTTGTTGCTGCTATTCCCAAGTAAATTTAAAATGTAGTGCATGCTCATATAGAAGGTTGGACCACCGTGAACACAGTAATGAACCTCAGGCTCAATAAAAGATGGGGAATTTTATAATGTCCTGCTCACAAGGATTCCATTCCATATAGTTAACAGGCTTAAGATACATGTATGTCATAGCTAGAACTGTTTGGCACAACCAAAGCAGAGAGTGACTATGAACTGATTTCAGGCAATATGATAACTTGCCTTCTGGTCCTGTAAGGCTCTCAGTAGCAATTGTTTTACCCCATTTCCTGTTAGTTGTAAAGAAAATCCACTGTCATCTGTCACCAATTCTATAATTCTTTATAAAATTTTGAAAACTTCCTTGTCCCTAGGTATCAAGCCCCAGGAGCATATGATGCCTTTTGGAAGTCAAGTGAGGGACCAGGAAAACAGAAACATACGGGGCCAACGGCTCGGAAGAGTATGAAAGCTGGCGTGTCCGCAGAGCAGTTTGCTGCAATGGGTTTACGAACAGGAACAGGACATAAACACACTTCAGGCAAACAGAAACAGAACCTGGAACCGATTGCACACATAGACTTGCCAAACACTTCCGTAAGGGAAGAGCCTAAAGATGACCCAGAACATGATGCATTGACCATACTTCCTTAAAATATATACAGCAGTTGCTCTTGAAATTGTATAAATGCATTGTCTTTTGATAAGAATGTTATTTTGTTGAACTAGTCAAACAAAGTAAAGAAATAATGATAGTGCGTGTTTTTTCCTTTGTGGAGTGCTTTATCTTGGCTTTTTCATGCATACATAGAGACTTCCCTTTCCAGCAATGCATGATTTTGTAAATTTCCTGAATGTGATTGCATTCAAGAGACCCAGCAAGAACCATGAAAACAAGGATACTGCATTCTGCTCATCCATAAACGGGTAAGAAAAAAGAATCACACTTCAAGGATAGTTGCAATTTTTATTATTGACATAATTATTTATCACTGTTATTACTTTATGTTCAAGGCAGTGTTTTAAATAACTGTAAGTAATCATAAGAACCATGAACAGATCAATACAAAATTGAGTTTAATAAATTATATATAATGTATATGTATGTACATGTATTATTGTGGCATTTAAAATTAAATACAGCAGTCCCTGACCAACCACAGTTTTACATTTGTATCCACTTTTGTTAACTGTGGTATTTTTACGCAATCTAATTCTTTAACATGGTAGAAAATGACGACTTGCACATCTTGGGAGCCACACTGGTTGTGGGAAGGGCTCTGTAGTGGTTTCCAGAGTCAGTTTTATAGCGTCCAAACTGACCATAAGGTGATTCATCCCATTACGTTGCCAACATTAAGAAAATGAAACCAACTATTCTGTCCATTGAACACAACTTATATATTTGTTTTTAGTGATACAAACCCAGCTACATGTTTTGGCTCTCAGCAAGCCAAGAAAACAGATAGAACGTTACAGCTGCAGTCGATAGTCACTCAACGTTGAGATCTCAGTCTTGTTACAGACATTCATGATGTCAACTATAAGAATAAGAAAGTATAATAAACTACAGGCACAGGACCTTTATGTATAGTGTATATGTAAAAATAATGGCTTGGGGTTGTGGGTGTATATGATATGAAAGAAATTATCTTACCTTGTTGAATGAAGTCGGCTTGAAGGCAGTGCTCAGATTCACCATTATTTAATCGTATTTTTGCTGTACTAAGAAATGATAAATTTTAAAACTGTAAGTCAGACTTCCGTTGTTACAGACTTTTAATTAACAACTGAACATCACATATAAGGTTGCCCTGACCATACGTGCCACATCTGCCTTGTATCTGAGCACTGCCTTCAAGCCTACTTTGCTTGTAGCTTTTTAATGCCTTATACTCTGCACAGTTAATATCATGAATATCTGTAACAACCTTGAGTGACTACTGATTGCAGCTGTGAAGTTTGGCACTTGTTTTCTGATACACTGCCTGACGAGGACTTGCTGAAAGCCGAAACGTGTACATATAGCTGGGTATATATATATATACACACACAGTAGAACCCCCGTATCCGCGGTTTACCGCGGCCCAAAAATATTAACACATTCACTGCCAAAGTCGACCATGGTCGATTTCAGTATTCACGTTTTAATTTGCCAGCGTCGACTTTAGTCGATCTAAAGTTTACTCGGCGCTTTTATATATATAGGGTTCGCGGTTTCGGGCATCCGCGATAGGTCTTGGAACATCACCCGCGGCTAGGGGGGACTACTGTATATACAAGTTGTGTCAAAACAGGTAAAATAGTTGGTTTTATTGTTACTGTCTTGATGTTCCAATTGGACATTTCAGTTCATCTTCCAGTGACACATTTTTGTATGTTTCATCTAATTCTGTTACGTATTTCCTTCTGTTTTGTGAAGTAACGGGCTTCTTACGTTGTGGTCACTGTTAGCAGCAGCCACTGTCCCTCTAATCTCCAGTTTCACATAATGCCTTCTTCATGCCACCACAGTTGTGGTTTGCAAGAGACTGCTGTGCTGTAACTTCCCACAGATACTTCAGCAGTACTGTCCAAGCAATACAAATTGATTTTCTCACTAAAGTATTAATAGCAATAATCTGGAAAATCAAGACTGTGACCTGGTTTGTTGGTAGATTAATAAATATGATTTTTCTGGTGTCTTATATGCCCTATCATTATGATTCTCAAAATTACATTTTCTCTGCATCTCTCTGTAGCCTACTGAATCCTTTTGAATAGTTTCAGGATAATGGATGAGTGACAATTGCACTCGCAACCCTATACATCTTGATGGATGAAACATCCATTTGCATATTCAGATAGAATGTCTGTAATACCATACAACTGGAACAGGGGGAAAATATGCTCACAAAAGAAGTTGTGTTACATATGGTTTCTATTTCCTACAATTTAAAAAATATGTTTTATACGTTTTATTGAAGACTCTTTCAAAATAAAATGTGCTGCTCTGGGATGACATCACTATGGAAAACTCATGTGTAGGGCAGTTGTACTCCATCTCTTTAATGGCACAATCCAATTACTTGATCTTCCAGTTTCTGTGTGTAATGGATTTGCCCAGTGGTTGCAAGAGCAGTTCTTCCTTCAGCAAAGACTGCGGTTGGCGTTTATGCATCCGTCTCCCCTGAGCCCTCCTCCTCCATGATGGGCACAATAAGGTTATCCTTGGACATAAGATTGTACTTGGTGACAAAAGCTGTGAATCGCCGGCACAGATACGTTTCATTCTGGAACAGAGATTTAAAACTGTATGTATACTACACAAGTACAGAAATATTTTTTATTAATTTTATGCTATTGTAGAAGTGAAGGTGAAGTCCCTGTACACACTGTAGAGGCATACAGAGGGGAAACAAGGTATAGCTTCACTCATTCAACACTAGGAGGAGGTAAGTGGCCAGCCTAATGCCCCACGCTCTTTACCCCTGCAGAAGGAGCCCACCATACACACACAGCAAGGAGGCTGGGTGGGTCCCAGAGCCAGTTTGGATGTTAACTCTGCTGGGATTCGAACTCTGTACCATCCAGCCCATAGGTCAAGTCACTATGCTGCCTGTACTATTGTGCGAATAATAATTTTTGGTGATGGTGATAACTGATAAACAGAAAAACCATGGTCCACATGACAAGACAGCTTGTGGCCCATATGGCATTAGTAATAGTGATAGTGTTAATGAATTTACAGATGCCAAAGAGGAAAAATAAGTGACAGAGAGAGAAATTTTGTATTAGTTGCAGCATTACCTCAAATTCATCAAATGTTGTCCGATGATGAAAGTATGCATGAGAAAAGATTCGGTACACTCTACGACAAACAGACCCCAACTTTGCCACTGATGATTCTTTGATACTAACTCTGGAAAGTAAGATAACAAAACACATTATTGTATCTTCTGTATGTCAGGGGTCCTGAAACTGACTGCATTAGATTAGGTACATTGCACTTGAGGACAGGGTCTGTGATGCATAATGCATGAACTGCTCTAAAGTGGTAAGAAATTTGTTGTAATTAGAAAGCCACTCAGTTTCATGAAAACTTGAAGACTGCCATTTTAACCCTCCTGTAATCAGACTGTAACAGTAAGCCTCTATAAACTCACACCACTTAGCATGCAAAGGCAGATCATAAAATTCCAAGACTGATTTTGCTGTACACTCTGTGCAAAGAAAAATTGAGATTCATGTGAATAACTTTTCTGATGTATGCGACTAGGTTCCACAGTACAACAAAGGTGAAGACTGTACTTTGCTTGGACATGCCATATTCACTGGTAGACAAGTGGCTAGGAGACTGGCATTGATGCAAAGGTCAATATACCAATTTGAGTCATGGTATCAATGTATATTCTTTCTTTAGCATATGTTGTTTGTGCACAAATACTTATCTGAAAAGTGCAATTATATTGTCTTTAACTGTATGTTTCAAACATTTCTGCGGTGTTGGTGAGGCTAGAAGTGTGAGGAAAGAAGGTAATTCTGTGATCTGTTGTTCACTGGCAGTCTGACTTAAAAGTTCCATGTTCAAATGTGACTGTAGACAAGCAGTTTTATTTCCAAAAACACATATTTTATAAGCATCTTTGTCTCTTAAAGTATACCCCTTAATTATACAAAATATGTTAGCTCTTGAAAGAGCTGTTTTCAAGATCAGTATCTTTAAACCTTCAATGTTGGCCTCCGTGCACTGCACAGACCTCAAAATCTTCACCTGCTGCCAGCCTTGGTGTACCATATGGTTGTGAATGTATTTAAGGGTACTATAAATTTAAAACCCCTTGGCCCTGGGCAGTACTTGGCATTTAACCCCAGCGTCACTGAGGGTTAATATGAGGTACAGTGCCCAGAGTACTTCGGTTCAACCACTGATCATAACAATGCATGGAGTTATCTGGTACTGTCTGTAGCAAGCACAACAGTCTGCTCACTGACCCCTTATTCAATGGATGTAGCAGCAGCTAATGCTTTTTTCTTATTTCATTTTCTCAAAATGACCCAAAAGGGAGCTTTCAGGAAGTGCTAGAGGTTCTTTAAATTGAACAGCGTTCTGAAAGGCGAGTACCTGAAGCGTTTCAACCAGTGACGGACTGCTGTAATCAGTACATTCACTTAGGCTGAGACTTCTGTAATAAGCATAAATTTTAATTAGCACATATGATTTTTAGTCGCGGGGGGGGGGGGGGGGGGGGGGGGGGGAGAAGAAGAAGAGAGAAGAAGAAAGAACCTGACTGCCATCGAGTGGTGGTTATGGCACAAAGAAAGCATAAATATGCTGCCTGGACAGGGTCTGTCACAGTACTGATATCTGTAACAGTGACTGAATTCTACATCCCACAGAGATCGCTTCCGTGACCTCAAACGCTCTGGTGTAAGATACACAAGCTTCTGTTTCCCCTTCAGAAAACATGGCTGTATGAAAAGCCACAAATACAGGGAAGATATTTCTTGACTGTTTCAGTAACTATCAAATTTTCAGGAAGATCATGTCTCATGTAATTAGCTCTAACCTGCTAGGAAAATATTTATTGCTGTTTAATAGGCATGCTGCTCCATCTAATGTATGCCGTGTGTAGTCTATTGCTGGGCATTCTTTGGGTGTTTTGTGTGCTGCACATAGGAATATCCATTGCTCAGTTGCTGTCATCTGGGTGCATGTCTCTGGATGACACTCACTTTGAAGTCGTACAGCCAAGCCATTCAGTTCCATACAGAACTGCCTAGAAGTAAGACACGAAGATGCAGTCACCATCAAGACATTTTGCTCTAGGTTCAGAAATAGCCATATTTTGTGTTTTAGAATATTATATTACCAACAGCATGTTTCACATTATTATTAAATATTGCACTAATCATGTAGAGTTGCATTTCAGATTTATTCAGATACATGAACCAGGCAGGTGAAATTACTTGAATCCAGTTTTATAGAACAGATGTGATGCCATGAACACACGTGTGCATGCACGCGCGCGCGCACAATGCAAAGTAGGTTGGCTCAAGTGGCAATGTGCCTGACTTGTATTAAAGATGTTGGGAGTCTAAGAGTATCCTGCTTAAAGGGTTTCTTCAAGATTTTCTCAGTTCCTCTACAGAGAGAAAAGATAATGTCATAGACCACAATTCTTTCCACTTCCATGTACAGTCATTCTCTCATCTCATTTGATGGTATACATGATACAACTTCATTAAGTAACTTATTAACAAACCATTTGAATTAACTGCTATAATAAATAACAAGCACTGACATACTAGACAGACTGCTATTCTCAATCATAGCTTGGTCATCTGTTGTCCTGACTGAGGGTTTTCATGGTTTTCCTCAGTTCCCCTGGAAAATACCACAATACTACCTCAGTTAGACAATCAGGCCATGATCAAAATCACTTCTAGTTCATCATTCATGAATCACCATACCACTGAATGCTGTACAGTCTACATTACTGACAATTGTAAAATGATACCCCCAAAGACTCCACTGACATGGCAGATGTAGAGAGGTAAAAACATATTTTAATTAGGTTTAAGATCTGTACTTTTGAGGCAGGAATAACAACATGTTGTTGTCAAGCAGTAAGGAAATCATTATGCATATCATCCAATACACTGACAGGAATCCAAACAATGCATTTGTATTCAACCTCCCTTGTGTAAGGTGATCAAGAATATTTTCTAACAAAGGAAGTTGTACAGCAGTAGTAGTTTTCAGTTAAATACACACATTTTGGAAACTGACTCTGCTGCCATTATCAGAAAAACCAAAGAAATATAAAATGTCCTCTGTTTGGGTTCGACTGAGCCTATCTCTATGCCCAAAAGGTACTTGTTAATCACGTTATTACTGTTATGTCTGCAGGAAAGGTAAAATAAAAAATATAACACTGAATGATATGGTCAGATTGCATGCATGTATGGCCAAGGTGGCATATGCTCTTATGCAACTGAACTTGGCCATTCATTGTTTCTGGTCATATTATTGGTGCCAAAGGAAAAAGAACTCATTAAATCAGTCAATTTCTACTGTCAAATATGCATACTGTAATTAAAACTGGCATTTCTATACAAGTGTATTTATTAGACATGAATTGTCTTTTAAAAATTATATTATTAACAAAGTGTAAAAAATACTGCCTAAATATCTAGCTTACAACACATTCAACAGTGCACTTGTACCTACTACTACTGGATTTGGTGAAGTAAACCAAGCAATTTAATTTCCTCTGTTCCCATCCATGCCTGGCAAATTCAGACAGATGCAACATTACTACAATGTGTCACCGTTTCATTCTGTGTATGGGAGACCAGTAATTCCGCGTAATCAGAGCCAATCTGACAGTAGTTTGACCCTGAGATAAGGGTATACTCCTACTCGGCTTAAACAGTACTGGGATAGATATCTGGTTTGCCACTTTTTTGTTTCATAAGAAAGGAAGGATCAAAACACATTCATGTTTTATCCCTACAGTGACAGGTTTATGCAGTATACCCAAATGTACTTACAGTAGCTCAGTAAAGTAATTTAATTATGGGGTTCATTCTGGCCAGAGATGAAATCTTTACTCCCAGATCAAATACTGAAGCACATATTCAATAGGATCTAAAGGGATCAGAAGCCCCATCATACATAATTTCCCTGGCAGATGAGAACAGAAGAAAATGAATTTTATGACATCCACTGTAATTATCCACAATATTAAATTTTTGTTAGTGAATAATTATGCATGGTTTGAACTTTGTGATGTATGTGCTGTCTAACTAATTATAATCCAAGTCAAGACAACATTCTAAAAATTTTGGGCTCTAAAAGTAGTAACACAAGTGGCATGAATTACATGTGCTCAGATGTATACATATGTATATCTAACAAATCCATTCCAGACTTGCATGGTTCATGTTTAAGTCTGTTAGGTGGAAGTATCAATGTGACAAAGGACTATGGTGTGACTTCATTGCTATGCGATTACTGATGTTGGTATTTTGGCACCATGAAGTTTGTTGTAATAACAGTACTAGTTACTAAGCTGTTACTTCATCTCCATACCTATTCCCATTCACTTCAAGCATGTTATTCCAGGGAATAACATGCATTAAAATCCAAAGCGTAACCTCGCGTTGTTATAAACTCGTAATGAAAGCTTCATAGTTTGACGTTCTTTGGGGCTAGTTTTAAATCTGTCTTTACCTCAGATGTTCGTACTTCCACACCCCTTCATCTTGTGCATCAGGGGGAGTTAATATTAGATCGATGTTCGATGGTTCCCGACGTATTTGTTGCTGAATATATTGTTGTACAGCCAGTGTACTATCCATCTCTTCAAAGGGTTCATCGGGCCAGCGACTGAAATCCTGTTGCAATATGTTAATATTAAAAAAATAACAATAATGGGACTGTATCGCAGGAAAATTCGTCACGAACTGACAGCACAGCAGACCGGAACTTGCGGACAAGTAGTGGCACAATCACACATTACTCCTTTTACTACATGCTATAATAATCCGACGTGGGCGCAGTTTTGACTACACTATAACATATCAAATCTATCGATAATTTACCTTTGCTTTAGTTCCTGGCCGATTTCTTCGCACAATAGTCGCACCATCGGCCATCTTCATGGTTGCCACAATCACTGTTTCATGTCCTGACATCTAGCGTCAAAGTTTAGAAATGTGCAGTAGACATACGAATAAAGATTTTGCGCAATGCGTCTATAATGTGACAAAAACATTTTGCTCCCTGGCAATTTTGTTCCTTACAAATTAAAATGGTTTTACGTCGCCAGTGGAAGAAGGATGAACGTAATTCCGAACTGGATTTTTATAACGTAGTGTAATTCCTTGTCTTTGTCGAAGTGGTACAGAGACGAAAGATCACCTCTCAAGGAAAAGCGAGGGAAATTATTGACTTGGAAGCACATCAACGCTTCTTGAGGCTGAATTTCGAACTGCAGAGTAATAGGGCAGGCGCAGCTGTATATGATGAGTTTCAATGGAAAGACATTACTTACATCATTCCTTACAACTGTACATGCTGTCGAAATATCCAAAACTACCGACTGTTTCATTGCTAGGAAACAGTTATTTTGTTTTCTTCATTTTATTGCCGGCACTATGAGTCCAGGGCAGCAATAGTTCAGTTAGTATAATGACTTGGCTACGGGGTGAATACTCTGATTTCTATGCATGTAAGGGTTAGGGATTTTTCTCTTCGTCGCACCGTCCAGACCGACTCTGGTGCGCACCCGGTCTCCTGTCTAGTGGCGAAAGGGGTGGGTGTGAAGCTAGATACACCATCTAATTCCGAGATTAAGAATACGTGGAGATATACCTCCACTCCATACATTGTCGTAGCGTGGTACTTAATTGAGTATAGGCACAACTTTAAAATTAGTCCCGTATTTGGTCGCTTTGATGTAATATCCGATCCATTAAGAATCATGACAAAGGGATGTCTGTTTTGCGTCATGAAGATTGTTTGTAACCAGCGGCGCCGGCAGCGAGGTCGACCGTGGTGCACTGACATTGAATAATTCAAATCAAACAATAAAAATTCTACCAACAACAAAACTGAATTTCGTACAGGTTCACTACTTTTACTATAAGCATTAATCAAGGATTTTAATTAAATCACATCTATCCTATCAAGCATTGAAAATTAAAAATATTTGTAATGTTTAATAATTTAGCATTCCACTGCTTTTAAGCAATGCTTATGGGGAGAGTAGCTGTTTTAAAGCGTGATGTTTGTTTATTGTTCGTTTCTCACTTTTGCTTACAAACTTGGGATTGTGGCAAGTGGTTATCATTCACTTACGTGACTACCTGAACACCACACAAAGTTGTCTAAAAACGACACTTTGGAACTGGGCACAGGACTGATAACCTTCTCTTCATAATTCCGGAACTTTTTACTGGGGTAGCTTTTAGCATAATTATTGTCGCCGCCGATCCCAGTGGCCGCGCGGTCTAAGGCATGGGTCTACGGCCGCTTGCTTAGTGGGATTGTGGGTTCGAATCCCGCCTAGGGTATGGATGTCTGTCTCTTGTGAGTGTTGTGTGTCAGGTAGAGGTCTCTGCGACGAGCTGGTCACTCGTCCAGAGGAGTCCTACCGAGTGTGGTGTGTCTAAAAAGTGTGTGATCGTGAAGCCTCGAAAAATGAGGCGGCCTAGGCCCCCAAGGGGCTGTCGAGCCATTGAAAAAAAAAAATTATTGTCGCCTTCATTAGCACTGTTGAATTTGTATAACTTTAAAGAATTTCGTAGGATGTTCTTCGAGGCTGCATAAACTCACATCTTAACGCAGCGTCGTTAAATGTCCTCCAGCGTGCGTTTTAAATAATGGCGCGATATTCATGGTTGCACTCATAGCACACCACACGTCAACGGCAACACCATGTATCGACACTTCGTAGATTAAGAGGGGAAACCATTTC
This sequence comes from Reticulitermes speratus, assembly GCA_021186555.1. Classification (NCBI taxonomy): domain Eukaryota; kingdom Metazoa; phylum Arthropoda; class Insecta; order Blattodea; family Rhinotermitidae; genus Reticulitermes; species Reticulitermes speratus. Next base: position 14,273,239 of record JAJKFL010000010.1, read on the forward strand.
TTCTGAAAGTTTACGTATCCACTGAGTTGAAACTAATTTTCAATGCTAAACAGCCTGATGATGACCATATATTTGAATTAAATATTTGAATTACATACATTGGTTGTGTTTGACTGAATTTCTTTCATATCCTAGATCTTAAAAACTGATGTTCTGAATTTAATCAGGTGAAGGACAGACACTGCCAGTTAAGTTGTCCCACAGATGCATAATTTACAGCCATGGTATCATTCGTTTCCCAGAGTCGCCAGAGGTATCTTGTAAAGAATGCTTCGTACATACATATTTTAACCTACATTTACTGACGATTTCAGTCGGTTGTAGCGATTCGCTACGGGCTGGACGGTCCGGGGATCGAATCACAGTGGGGGTGAGATTTTCCGTACCTTCCAGGCCGGCCACGAGACCCACCCGTCCTCTTATACAATGAGTACCGGGTCTTGTCGGGGGGTAAAGCGGCCGGGGCGTGTTGCTGACCACCTACCCCCTTCTAGCGCCGAGGTTGCGAATGGGTTGGAACTATACCACCGTTTCTCCTCTGTGCCTGCACAGGCTTGTCATTGGGTGACCTTTACCTTTACTGACGATTTAATATTTTACACGCCATGGACGTAGCGATAAATGTTGCTACATGAACGGCATTAATAACTGCAAGAAGATTCAAGATTCAAAACTCACATTTGCGTAGTGGGGGCAGAATGTAATGCACTAAGGAACATAACTGCTCTCCTTTCGTTTGGGTTGCATGTATTCGAATGCGCCATCATCAGTTCAGTTCTGAGCACGTTCAGTCTGTAGCTGTGCGTAGCCCTGTAGCGGCTCGTGGGACTTTCTTATGATAGGACTGGGGCTGGAATCATTGTGTGATTGATCAGAAGGGTTTAATACAGCGTTTCTTTCAGCACAGCCACTCAACAGCTTGAGTTTAGCTTATGGCCCCTGTTTTGTAAAGAGGGGCTAACTGCCACTTTGAGCTAAATTGAGTTATGTGTAGCAAATCATTGAACCAATTGTCCTGTATGATATATAAGAAAATGACAACTCCATCTTCAAGAATAACCAAGGTAGGTGGAGGATATCGTACCTGTCAAAGCATTTGTCGTATGTTAAACGGAACCACCTTCTTGCTTCTTCTGTAAAATTGATATATTGTGGGTTGTCCGCTTTTTACATAATAGGGGCGATATATAGCAGGGTTACATTTTCTCACGTAAGTTTGTATTCTGCGTCATGATGACTGAGAAATAACTAAATCAGGTGTTGCATGGCATAAATTCTTAATCTCAGTGTTCTAGGCGAGAGCCAATTGTGAAAAATTTATATCGTTTAAATATTTCACACTGTTCTTCTTCATGTTGATCTTAAGACTGCCACTACTAAAACTAAATCATAAATATGGCTTTGAAAACAGCTAAGAAAAAATGGCTACCAAAGTGTCCGTGTCTGAAACGTCACAAAAGGTAAACACATACATGAAGTCCTCCTTGAAACCCTCCGGCCCGCGACCAACTGCGGCTGTCTTCCCGCCACCCGCCCTAGCTGCGCTGACCCAACGTGCAACTTCTGGGTAGGGCACAGCCCTTTCGCTTTTCTGTCCTGCGCTTAGGGTTTGTGGCGAGTATTTGAATTTAAAATTATTTCTTTTATATTATTTTAAAGAATGTACGTATATGCTAACGAAAACTTTTATTCAGATATTTAGTTTAATTTTTCTCAAAATTTGTGGGAGGGCTGCAACCTTGCAGCCCTTATGGACGAGCTGCCTCTGATGTGGACCAAGTACAGAAAATAACAGAACGATGTCCAAGTTGCATAATGAGGTAAAGGTCACCCTAGAACAGGCCATAATGGCACAGAGGGGGAGTAGAAATGTGGCTCTACTCTTTCTTTGTCCTCGGCGCTAGATGGGGGTGGGTGGTCACTGCCACGCCCCGACGGCTTTTTCCGGGGAAGAGACCAGTACCCATTATACAGGAGGCTGGATGGGTCCCAGGGCCGGTCTGGAAGGGTTCGGAAAATCTGCCCCCCTCCCCCACCGGGATTTGACCCCGGACCGTCCAGCCCGTAGCGAGTCGACTTAATGAGGAACTGCATAATATGTACTCCTTACCAGATACATGAAGGTGATGAAGTGTAGGGTTCTGAGATGGGCGACACACGTGGCACGCAGAAATATGAGGAATATATAATCAGTTTTATTTGGGACATATGAACGGAAGAGACAACGTGGGAATCCGAACAACAGATGTAAAATGGATGTTTTGAAAGGAACATGGGGTTTAACGATGTGGACTGGATTTAGCTGGCACAGGACAGTGCCGAATGTAACAAGTGACGTACCCAGGGTCGCATCAGGAGCCGGGACAGTGCAGTCGGTATAGTGACTGCTCCGGGCTGGACGATACCGGGTTCTATTCCCTGCAGGGGCAAACGATTTTTCTCTTCTCCAAAACGGCCTGACTGGCCCTGAGGCCCACCCAGTCTCCTGTTAAATGAATACCAGAGACACATTATCCGGTGGTAAAGTGGCTGGGGCGTTAGGCTGACCACTCATGTCTATCTAGTGCCAAGTATAAGAATAAGTGGAGCTGTACGTCCACTTTCCCTATATGCGTTCATGGCGTGTACAGGGACACATTTTACCTCTATTTTACGCAATGTCGTTTCACCTTTCCTGCCCTCACTGTGAAGTGGAGTTCCGCTGCATCCGGTTCAAGTTGGATTAAAATCTGGTAAGAATAACGGACACTTTACTTGAAGACCTATGTAGGCGTACATTTATGGTAATATCTCGGTGAGTTCTTCTCAGAATGAGAAATGTTTCAGACAAAAGTTGTAGAGAAAAACAAAACGCACATTTTGTGATCAATAAACTTTTTCCGAAGATCATGCCCTTTACGAGATAATGTAGAAAAATATGGTAGAGCTGGACAAGCCGTAGGTGACGATGTAATACGGTGCATGCTCTTTGTATGCTGGATAACTAAGGCTACAGACACACTCACAATATGTAATACTTATTGCTTTTCCACAGCAACAATGGTTTCGCGAACGCGCCTCAATGTTACGTTTATACTCGTACGTACATTGCCTGCCTGCCTTGTTAAACACTTCTTGCGTATGTGCTTGTTTCACGAACAGGAAAGTAGGAGAAAATGGCGGACGCATGGGAGATTGATACCGCTTTCTGTTAGAAAATGCAACGTCCATGGATTTGATCCCAGGCAATGCGCAGTTTTTATGCACAGTTTCTCGAAACGTTTGGTGTATATACAAGTGTGTGCATGTTATAGGGCTCACATCTGCTGATGCTTTCCATTCTGAACGCCATTACTATATGCTGAGGAGTGAGATATAACAACTGGTACCTCACCTCTGCCTCATTTTATCGTGCTGTTATTTTTATACTTTCACGGATAAATCATGTTTGACCCATAACCCTTTAAAACACACTGATCAGTGCAGTGTGTGTGTCACGTGGTTTGACTTTAAAAGGTTTGTATTTTTGCCCAAATAGTATATTTATGCGTTTCTTATGATAAACAGCAATTATTTACTTAACTGTAAGTAGCATTAACCAACTGGTATTCTTAATGGAGGTTTATCGATGTTTTGTGAGATCAAAGCTACATTTTTAACCATGTGCGGTCCAAATTACATAGAACAACAGCGAAAATGCTTCTGCCATGAAAGTAGCAGATCTTTACTAATTTTGGGGCGCTGAGCACGAGTCTGACAATTAAAATTGTTAATTGGCTCTACTTTCAAAGATCTGGGATGGGCTCCAATTTCTACACTTTAACTGCTTTTGGCGTTGAGCGGCTTAGGGCAACGAACTGGTAAATCTTAACACGAAGAGAACGATGCAGTCAGCATCCAGGCATTGCATCAGCCTACTTGCTGTTCATCAGAAGGGTGAAGCAGTGCAGCGGGGCAAAGTGGATGATGAAATCAGCTCCCAGGTATAGCCACTCCCAACGTTTTGCATTTCAGTTCCTTCCAGGGAGTTGCATTGTAAATACGTGTGTTTCTCATTTCAAAAATCGTCTTTCGCAGCGTGAAGTGTTTATAAATGCCTTAAAAGTTTTATACAGCCATTTCTTGGCCGAAGCTCAATAAGGATGCAGCGAAAGTGCGTGAACAGTACAGATAATTTTTGTTATATTTGTGGGGAGGTGACGTTTTCATCACAGAAGCGTGCCATAACCTTGATCATCAGAAAAACTTACCATCTTTACTTTGGATGCCAGATTGAGGACCAGGACAAGAGCTGGGCCCCTCACATATGCTGCAATACTTGTGCAGCAAACCTTCGAAAGTGGCTGAGCCGCAAAAGGCGATCAATGCCTTTTGCCATACCCAATGTGTGGAGAGAGCAGACGAATCATATCAGTGACTTACTTCTGCATGGTGCCTTCCCTCCGGCAAGGTTTTTCGAAGAAGAAAAGGTGGACCTTATGCTATCTGAATATATCATCTGCTATGCGGCCAGTACCTCACGGTGAAGGACTTCCCGTTCCAGAACCTCCAGAAATAGTTACACTGGAATCGGAAAGCGAGAGGATGACGAAATTTGTGATATATCTCAGCCATCAACATCAAAAGATAATGAGTTCGCACACAATGTGATGTCTGCGGAACCACACAGTATCACACAGAATGTATTAAACGATCTTGTAGAGATCTGGAACTTCCGAAGGGTAAAGCAGAACTGTTTACGTCGAGACTACAACAGTGGAATCTCCTCAATGACAATGTGAAAGTGTGTGCGTTCCGTTCCCGCCAAAAAGGTCTGGCTCAATTCTTTAAGAAGGAAGGTAACCTTGTCGCCTGTAACGATGTTGATGGTCTGATGACAGTCCTGAATATTAATCATAAGCCTGAGGAATGGAGATTTTTACAGACCCATTGAAGTCAAGTCTGAAAGCTGTTCTGCTCCATAATGGCAACGTGTTGCCATCAATTCCAGTTGGTTATGCAGTCAATATGAAGGAATCGTATGATAACATAAAGCTTCTAAACTGCGTAAACTACAAGAAATACAATAGCAGCTTTGTGGAGACTTGAAAGTTGTTGCTGTATTGCTTGGACTGCAGCAGGGCTACACGAAGTTTTGCTGTTTCTTATGTGAATGGGACAGTCGGGCAAAGACTTCCCATTACAAGAGGGGGGACTGGCCTTCCCGACAATCACTGGAACCGGGAACAAACGATGTACAGCATCTACCGCTGGTAGAATCCTGCATCATTTTGCTGCCTCCTCTGCACATCAAACTAGGGCTAATGAAAACTTCGTTAGGGCTATGGATCAGACAGGGCCAGCGTTTAGGTACCTCGATGAGAAATTCCCAGGAATCAGTGCTGCAAAAATCAAGGAGGGTATTTTCAACGGTCCTCAGATCCGCAAGCGCGTCAGAGACGAACAGTTCGACCACACTCTCAGTGGCAACGAGAAGAGTGCGTGGAATGATTTCCGTCTTGTAGCAACCAACTTTCTAGGAAATAATAAGGCTGACAACTACAAGGAAGTTGTTGAAAACCTGTTGTTGTTCCTATGAGGAATTAGGCTGCAATATGTCTTTAAAGATCCATTTTCTGCACCCTCACCTGGATTTTTTCCCGGAAGACTGTGGGGCACTGAGCGATGAGCACGGCGAGTATTATCATCGTGATATCGCACCATTGGGGAAGAGATACCAGGGCAAGTGGAGTTCATCGATGTTAGCCGACTATTGCTGGACGGTAACAAGGGATTCTCCTGGACTTGTGTACAAACGGCATGCGAAGAGACAGCGCATTTAATCAAGGCAAGCCAGTCAGTATGCACTACGTCAAGAATGTAGTGTGTAAGGCACGCATAACTAAGTTAGATAATTTTTTTTGAAACTAGCCAATCAAGCCTTTTCGTGACAATTTCGTGTTCAGCGCCCAAAATCTATAAAGGGAAACATATTTCGTTTACGAAGCAGAAAAAAAGTCAAAATTTGTTGTACATTGTTATTATTATGAATTCCAACAGTCTGCTCCGAATTCATTTTCCGGAACATCTCTTATCTTAAGTTCAAAAACAGCCACTAGGTAACAGGATCTTACGGAAAACCAACATAAAACAGTGTAAAAACGTGTCGATTTGAGCTCGACATTGGAGCTGCTACAGCGGAAAACGCTGTCGAATTCAACTCGACATTGGACCGATAAGGGTTAAACATTATTTAGGTCAATTATAGGCTTCAAAAGGTTATGCGTGAAAAAGTTTAATACCAGCGAACCTAATGTAAAGCTCATTAGTGAGTGGCAAGTTTCGGGCGGACGCGCAGGAGTGTACTGTCAATGCGCGTCTGGGGTCGTCACCGACTGGTAGTCCGCCGAACTTTAACTTGGCATGCATAGCTTCTAATACCTTCAGAAAACACACTAGTGCCTGATGGTGGCTCATTAATGTAGTAAGCCGAAACATGTAGCATACATCATACAATAAAACGAATTGTCTAATCGAACAGTTGTGGTTGACGGTCACTCACCTCATTTGTTTGCAAGCATAGTAATTGCGAGAGAAGACTAAAGTCTACAACAAGTCGTGTACGAAATAAAACCTACAAATATTTTGTGAATATTGCCCGAGTGAAGCTATAACTCTGCGCCTCCTATGTGCCTTCATTGGGTGGACATGGGCTTTACGTTTTATCGCCTTGACACTTAGAGGGTGATGATGCAACCCCTTGGATTGTGTGTATTGTAGTATGAGTAGTGGTTGCTCTTTCTTCTGAAGCACTCTGACGCAGCAGGCTCGTGCTTGGCGCTGTGTTGTTTTCGGAAGACAGTTGACAGCAGGGTAGTGCGGCTGGTGCAAGCATGGAGGCAGAGTGGCTGTGAAGCTGTGTGGGCATGAACGGTGTTGGGTTTGTTCGTGAAGTAATACATGTATCGGTGATTGAATCTCGTCAGTGCAGATAAATGCGTCCGCAGAATTATAAGCAAGACGCCAATTTACAATGGCTACGGAATGGATTACAGCCATTGACAAAAGGTGAATTTCTATAGATTTTAAGCATTGTGGTAATGAATTTCTGAACGCAAAGTTTTTTACCCCCTATAGAGTGTAACTCAGATTCAGCATTTGTTTGTTTTTAACTGCAGAGTTGATTTAAGCATGTTCTGCTCTCTCTGATTTTCTTGCATCACAAAAGCCCCTCTCGTTAAGAGAAGCTGCTAGTTGTGCTGGTTATGTTACTACAGAAATGAAGTAAAGGGGAGTGTAGGTGTCATCATGACGATGTGTTTTAAATCGCATTTATTTATATATTCAGACTGACACAACTAACAAGAATGCTATATACTCTTTATGTTCACTGCAACATGTTTCGGCCGATTTTTATGGCCACCATCAGGTAGTTGCACAGTTTACATAAAGGAGAAAATATAACTTATGTACGTATCAATTTAGATTAACACCAAATTGGCTTGTTATGTTATGTTCACAGCTGTGTACCATACTAAAGGTTGTAATCACGAAAGCTAATCAGACGATTTTATCTAGTACACACCGCAAGATAGACGTTCGATCTACAGGGCATTCTGAGCAATACAAACTTATAAAGAAAGGGACTCAGCGCACTTATTTTGATTTTAACCAGTTTTTAATCTTTCTCTTATTTTAATATTATTCCACTATTTTCTTTTTATTTTTCCAAGATGCAAACCCTATTTTACTTGTGTATATTAGGGTTAAAGTTTAACCAAGTACATATAATAACAATATTGTTACTTACAATTTTCTATTGATGTGGTGTATAAAATTAATGAAATGTTTTTGACAACAGTTTCTACTAAATATATTGTACAGTGGCTTGTGGTAACTAATATTACATTTGTTTAAGTGCATTTCAAGGCAAAATCTCCTGTTTTCGAATATGGGGCAATCAAATAGTAGATGTTCCACTATTTGGAATGATAATTTTTTATAGTGATAATACTTGTAAAGGAGAGGCCTCTACCTGATACACTTTCTCTTTAATGTAAACTGTGTAATTACCTGATGATGGCCATAAAAACCGGCCGAAACATGTTGCAGTGAACATAAAGAATACGCAGCATTCTTGTTAGTTGTGTTAGTCTGAATATATAAATAAATTCAAAGTAAAGGAGAAATTGTATTATGACGCATTATCGATAAAAGTAACGCAAACCACGTGTGATCAGGCTTATTTTCTTGGTACGCTCTAATGATTGTAGTTAATTTCTTTGTTTGTGCGGTTGTAATATACAGCAAATTATATTCGCTTTACTGTGATTATCATTTATGAAGTGTTTTCTTAGAACCTGTTTTAACTACAGGCCTATCACAATAGAAGTCTTTGGTTCTTTTGATGCACTTATGGTGTATTTGTATGAATGTTCCTAATAAGTAAGAGGTAAACAATGAAACGGCTAACTATCTGGTTTTTTTTCTATCTAGCTAATAACTGTTGATGCCATGTTGTCGTTTCTCTTTAAATTTTTTTGTGCCTCTTACCTGGGGGTTTTTAAAGTTCCCGTTTGGCCGCGTAGGTTTGTTTAAAGAAACTAGATTTGCAGGTGTAGAAATTGAATGTTATGAATATATTTGACCGCGCGTTTCTCTTTCACAAGTATTTGCCCCACTGTTATATCTGAACCTCGATCAACATGTTGCAGTATGCTTCGTTATTTGCGGCAGAATCCCAGACAGTGCTGGTGTCAGATATTTTATCGTCTCAAGTGAACTGTCAGTTTGGGGGCAGCAGTACTTTCCGTTGTGGTTAGCATGTGATTGAGTCTTTAATATACACACAGGTCAGACTTCAAGCAAAATTTGTTCTTTTATGTATACAGAGCTGCAATTTTGCTTGTTGTTTTGTATGGGTGTGAAACTTGGTCTCTCACATTGAGGGAGGAACATAGACTGAGGGTGTTCGAGAATAGGGCGCTGAGGAAGATATTTGGACCTAAGAGGGACGAGGTAACAGGGGAGTGGATAAGAATACATCAGGAGGAGCTTCATGCTCTGTACACCTCACCAAATATCATTTGGGTGATCAAATCAAGAAGAATGAGATGGGTGGGGCATGTAGCACGTATGGCGGATAGGAGGGGTGCATACAGGGTTTTGGTGGGGAGATCCGAGGGAAGGAGGCCACTTGGAAGGCCTTGGCGTAGATGGGGAGATAATATTAAAATGGATCTGCAAGAAGTGGGATGGGGAGGCATGGGTTGGATTGATATGGCTCAGGATAGGTGGCGGGTGCTTGTGAATGCGGTAATGAACCTTTGGTTTCCATAAAATGCATGGAATTTCTTGTCTAGCTGAGGACCTGTTAGCTTCTCAGGAAGGACTCTGCTGCATGGAGTTCATGGAGATTCAGTACAAAGGTAATGTAAATTGAAATTAAAATAACAACCGAATCTAACAAAACTTATTATTGATTTCGATTTGGTGGGCACATGGGGTATATATTTCTTCAAACAAAAGAAGGACATGTGCAGTAAATTTTCAGCAGGTACAGCTACACATATTTTTAAGTGGGACAGTCTGTTGTGATGAATATATACAAGCGTAGGGAAAGTAGCCGTCAATCACAACAGCTCTTTATATTTATTTATGTATTTATTTATTTATTTATTTACTTACTTATTTATTTTCTTTGCATTCTATCAATCCATAAAAGGTTAAAAAAACTATTAGATATGGAACCAGTCAATATACATATAAAACAAAAATACATAGTAGATTAACAAACAATTAGATAACAAATGGAATTAGTTTTAAGTTAATAAGTGATTACATTGAATTTAAATAATATAAACTTTAATGCGAATGCTTATAAATCAAGGCATATGACACAAACATTAAAACAAAGCATTATATATATAAAATGATGTTTTTGTATCATTTAATAACAAATCAGTGCTAATTAGAATGTTAAAATTAACAATAAATTAGTGCAAATGAAAGTGGTTAATAACCAAGAACTTTCAGTCTTTATTACCATTAAAGTAGATAGGTTTTACTGCAACATGTTTCGGCTCATGTACGAAGAGCCATAATCTGGCAATTAAGGTAGCCTAATAAAGGAACGTTGTTATGTAAAACACCTTATCATAATTTTCACTGTTCATATTTGTGTTGATATCTCAACTTACAATATCGTCAAAATATATGATGAACCGAAACTGTTGCACGATGATGGCTGTTTATACATGAGCCGAAACATGTTGCAATAAAACCTATCAACATATAAAGATTTGTTGCGATTGACGGTTACTTTGTACAGCTGCAGATGTCACTGTAGATCTGTGTACATCGAAAACTTTGGAACAAAATGTAGGTAAGTGGTTGTCTGCTGTAAGTATTCACGAGTATTTCTTGTAAGAGGGTACGACAGTTAATCGGATTGGAATATTTATTTACGGAATTTCTTCGCCATTATGCACAGCTATATGAGAGTTTAAAGATTCAGCAGTGCGGAAGCAGGAAGAGACAAGGACAGATTGAATCTTTGTAATGTAATTAGCAGGGCACTGACAACTCCCATTATAGTATCACTTCGTCTGTTTCTTCCTCTCGGAAAGATTAAACGATATTTATGCACTGTGTAACATCGAAGTGTTTATGAACTTAAGACCAATTACACGGTATTCATCCACTGTGTAAGACGAAGTGTTTACCAACATTAGGCCGATTGACGCTTTGACTATTGACACCGACACGGCCATTAATTTGTGCTATGATTATTCATGTATAAACGCATTAGACCCATTATGGAAAGGTGATCGAATGTTTGGACTTAACCCAGGACTTGTCAGTATGCTACCTATTTATGACACTCTGCTTCTAAGAGTTCTATCTGTTTGCAGTGTGTACATTCCTGAACAGTGCGTGAGTTCGTACAATGTGAGGCTGCAGACCCAGTTTCTCTTGCATTAATTGTGGATGCGTTATAACGTATTCGCCGCATTAAATTGTCGTTTATTCAACAGCAGTAAGCTGTTGTGAGAGATACTTGTTGGTGTACAAGTCTACGCCAACCATGATTTTTTGTAGCCCTTCCATCAGCCCAATTGAACCTACTAGATCTCTGTTGTGGTGTCGTGTAACTTCTGCCTGTTTGCGTCTCTGGATCTTTCCTGTTATAACCCAACCACTCCTGTTTTGGCTTCAAAGGGGCATGTTGTAACAGAGAGACTAGCCTGACATCTAACCTAAGCCTGTTTCGTAAGGAGGAAATGAGACACGCATGACAGAGAGACTAGCTTGATGTCTAACCTAAGCCTCTGTCGTAAGGAGGAAATGAAACACGCATGACAGAGAGAGACTAGCCTGACGTCTAACATCAGCCCCTCTCGTAAGGAGGAAATGAGACACGCGTGACAGAGAGACTAGCTTGATGTCTAACATAAGCCCCTCTCTTAAGGAAGAAATGAAACACGCATGACAGGGAGAGACTAGCCTGACGTCTAACATCAGCCCCTCTCTTAAGGAAGAAATGAAACACGCATGACAGGGAGAGACTAGCCTGACGTCTAACATCAGCCCCTCTCGTAAGGAAGAAATGAAACACGCATGACAGAGAGAGACTAGCCTGACGTCTAACATAAGCCCCTCTCTTAAGGAAGAAATGAAACACGCATGACAGGGAGAGACTAGCCTGACGTCTAACATAAGCCCCTCTCTTAAGGAAGAAATGAAACACGCATGACAGGGAGAGACTAGCCTGACGTCTAACATAAACCCCTCTCGTAAGGAAGAAATGAAACATGCATGACAGAGAGAGACTAGCCTGACGTCTAACATCAGCCCCTCTCGTAAGGAAGAAATGAAACACGCATGACAGAGAGAGACTAGCCTGACGTCTAACATAAGCCCCTCTCTTAAGGAAGAAATGAAACACGCATGACAGAGAGAGACTAGCCTGACGTCTAACATAAGCCCCTCTCGTAAGGAAGAAATGAAACATGCATGACAGAGAGAGACTAGCCTGACGTCTAACATCAGCCCCTCTCTTAAGGAAGAAATGAAACACGCATGACAGGGAGAGACTAGCCTGACGTCTAACATAAGCCCCTCTCGTAAGGAAGAAATGAAACACGCATGACAGAGAGAGACTAGCCTGACGTCTAACATAAGCCCCTCTCGTAAGGAAGAAATGAAACACGCATGACAGAGAGAGACTAGCCTGACGTCTAACATCAGCCCCTCTCTTAAGGAAGAAATGAAACACGCATGACAGAGAGAGACTAGCCTGACGTCTAACATCAGCCCCTCTCGTAAGGAAGAAATGAAACACGCATGACAGAGAGAGACTAGCCTGACGTCTAACATCAGCCCCTCTCGTAAGGAAGAAATGAAACATGCATGACAGAGAGAGACTAGCCTGACGTCTAACATAAGCCCCTCTCTTGAGGAAGAAATGAAACACGCATGACAGGGAGAGACTAGCCTGACGTCTAACATAAGCCCCTCTCGTAAGGAAGAAATGAAACACGCATGACAGAGAGAGACTAGCCTGACGTCTAACATAAGCCCCTCTCTTAAGGAAGAAATGAAACACGCATGACAGGGAGAGACTAGCCTGACGTCTAACATAAACCCCTCTCGTAAGGAAGAAATGAAACATGCATGACAGAGAGAGACTAGCCTGACATCAAACCTAAGCCCATCTTGTAAGGTGGAGGGGATACACGCATGACAGAGAGAGACTAGCCTGACGTCTAACCTAAGCCTCTCGTAAGGAAGAAATGAAACACGCATGACAGAGATAGACTAGCCTGACGTCAAACCTAAGCCCCTGTCGTATGACAGCACAGTGATGGGTTTATAACAGGAAAGGCCTTTGTTATCTGTGAATTAGCCCATTGTCAAATGAGTGGTGGAGGCCTCCTCCTTCAGTTGCGCGCGTGGCTTTGCCTGTTGGTAGATCTGAATGTGCGCGAACCTGGCACGGCAGCACAGATAATGTTTGAGTTTACGCCACGTTTGGGCCAGGTTCAAATGATACCAATGAAATGTTATACTGTATAACATATTTCGGGCCCTCTTCAGCCTTTCTTGTTTCGCAACGGAAGATTTTTTCTTTGCTGCCGTCATTTTATGCTTGTTACACACACAATCAGAAAATTAACAACTAGCATACACGTGTGCTGCGTATTGACCAGCGAGGTATGATGGCACTGTACGTGCATATGGTGTGGTAAGCCGAGAATTTGTTTAAAGAATGAGCTTGGAAATTGGTTTCCGTCGGGCTTCGAAGACAAACCAAGACTTAGTTATCTCATAGCTGCTTTCTTCCAGAGATAGTTCTTACAGCATTCGGCGTCCGTGGTTTATGTGGACCTTCTGAGACTCCAAAATAATATTAGATGTTTGTTGAGCGTCGTTGAATAATTAATTGAATGTATATTTACATGTATGTGTTAGAGGAAATGTGTGTTAACGGCACGGTAGGCAGAGCAGAGTAGAATATATCGGGCTTCATTCCGACTAGAGTAAAAGGAAGCTGATCTCCTATCGGGTACGGGTAACACAATTGAATGTAAAACTTCGGGGCCGGGTCGGGCCGGGTAACAGTTATAAAACGTGGGTCCGGGCAGACCTCTACTCTTTCGTAACACAATTGTAACTTCTGGAGGTAGTTGAGAGCCACTCCAGCTATACCGAAATGTATCCAAATTGTGTATATATGTACATTTTCAGTTCGTACCTTATAGAGAACATAGTTCTTCTCCATTGTAAAGGCCATTCGGTTAATGTTTAAGGAAATGAACATCCTTTGTTAATTTTAGACGTAAAACAAAATTAAAATTTCTTGCTGTTTTCTAAGCAAAGGAACTTTCAAGCAAATACTCGAATTGCGATATTTGAGGTTCTCACAGCGGTGTTGATGAAGATTGAAGTGTTTTGAGATGTCACGCCTGGTAGACTGGTGAATAGTTTACCGACGTTTCGAGAGATCGTGTTGTCTTCATATTTAGGGTCAAGCAGTCGTAGAAGAATGGACCTCTTCTAGGACTGCTGGACGCTGAAGAAAAAGGCCCTGCACTTCTCCGAAACGTCTGTAACTATTTATCAGTCGACACGGCGTGACTTTTCAAAGACTTGAATCTTCAGTTGGTATAAGCCACTCATTGTGTCTTCGTGTGATTCACCGTCATGAGTGTAAAATTAATGAGCGAATTACCCCTGCTCAAGTGCTGTGGCAGTCTTCAGCTTTTGAACTTTGTCTGAGAAGGAGTTTTCAGTTAAAAAGAATTCCATAAATGACGGACAAGGAATCTCCTTCCGGAATGACGTTTCGTCGCTGGGTAATTGGTTCCCGAAGTTTTGGAAGGTGTTGCCTTCACACTGAAGGGTACCATGGCTCACCTTCTACCCTTTAAGATGAATGCGACACTTCCCCAGCGACGCTGCGTCACATCCCAGAAGAGCGGAATTCTCGATTACAGCGCCGTAATAACCCCAAAACTCGTAATTACAGACAAATAGTAAAATTTTTTTAATATAGAAATTTGGGCCCTTCAGAACCCTAAAATGGAGCACGTCAACGGTGACTGTTCTTGTATGTGTATTAGTATGCAGATCCATTTACACGAGCATTAACTGAGATGTAATGGTGGCATTTTATGTGTATCGTCGCTTTTAATGAAGCCAAGAAGCAGGCACATAAATGTGACAGAATGCAGCCTTAAATGTCACATGAATGTGCTTACCGTGTATTGTTCGTGTCCATCACAAAATTTACAGCTGCCGGAATTGGCATCGTAACATTGAGTATGGAAGAGCTTGAAAGGTTTGAGTTTTCCGTACTGTAAACTTTCTTATTGCCGATCCCAGTGGCCGCGCGGTCTAAGGCGTGGGTCTGCGGCTCTCGCTTTTTGGGATTGTGGGTTCGAATCCCTTCGTGGCATGAATGTCTGTTTCTTGTGAGTGTTGTGTGTTGTCAGGTAGAGGTCTTCGCGTCGGGCTGATCACTCGTCCAGAGGAGCCCTAACGTCTGTCGTGTGTCTGAGTGTGATTGTGAAGCCTCGACAATGACGAGGCCCTGGCCCACTAGGGGCTGTCGTGCCATGAGAAAAAATTTAATATTGTATTTTGGTTTATGACACCGTTTATTCTGGTACATTGGTACCGACGTTTCAGGGCAACATTCTGCCTCCAAATTCAAGATAGGACTCTCAAGAGCACTTCTCAGTAACGATGGCAGCAAGCTGACGGCGACATAGTGCCATATTAAGTCACTTTGCAACTGTTGGTCTGTCTGTCTTGGCGTCGAACCCCACTTGGTGCTCATGATCAGACTTTGTCTGTGTCTAAGACTTGTTTTGTTGCTAGTCTTTGGTCGCCTTCTCGAGAAGATGGGTCTCTTCGTTGTCCTTTGACTACTCTTAAGTGATCTACATGTACAGTGGCCTCTGTCAGTACAAGCCTTGTACAGCTTATCATGCCTCAGCTGAGTTACCTTCTGTTATTAATGTCAGCTTATTTTTATAGTCACTTGTATCTTCGGAAGACTTACCACGGACACGCTGTCATAAGTCTCGGGACTATATTAAGGGGGGCGACTCTTTCATAAGGGCTGCAAGGTTGCAGCCCTCCCACAAATTTTGAGAACATTTAAACTTAATATCTGAATAAAAGTTTTCCTTAGGAGATACGTACATTTTTTTAAAGAATACGAAATCGTTTTAAATTGAAATACTCGCGACGGACTGTAAGCGCTGCGGAAAGCGAGCGGGCTGTGCCCTACCCAGAAGTTGCACGTTGGGTCAGCTAGGGCGGGTGGCGGGAAGACAGCCGCAGTTGGTCGCGGACCGGAGGGTTTCAAGGAGGACTTCATGTATGTGTTTACCTTTTGTGACGTTTCAGACACGGACACTTTGGTAGCCATTTTTAACTAGCTGTTTTCAAAGCCAGGTTTATAAATGTTTTAATTTTAGTAGTTGTAGTCTTAAGATAAACATGAAGAACAGTGTGAAGTATTTAAACGACATCAATTTTTCACAATTACCTCTCGCCTAGAACACTGATATTAAGAGTTTATGTCGTGCAACACCTGATTTAGTTATTTCTCAGTCATCATGACGCAGAATAGAAACTTATGTGAGAAATTAAAAGTTTTATTATACCAACATATGCACTGTATTCTTATAACCAAGTCGATCACCCTACATATGTTTCGGCCTATAACAGACAATCCTCAGGGGGTCAAAGTTTTTGACATAGACTTTACATCTGTTGTTCAATTTAAAGAAAACAGCTAATACATCCACATAAAAGTAAAACGAATCTTAGTTTCCAATGGATTTTTGTATTATTTTAACCTTTTATGTAAACAAATTCCCTAGGATTTTACAGCTGGAAGAAATAATACCAAAATCCATTGGGAACTAAGATTCGTTTTACTTTTATGTGGATGTATTGGCTGTTTTTTTAAAATTGAACAACAGGTGTAAATTTCACTTTATATTCACCGTGCATCCCTTTATAATTGAATTATGTGTACCAACAAATGCACTAAGACAGTTTTTTGACTGTTTTCGTTTTTATAAGGATGCCCAAATGCGCATTTCGGCAGTTATTCTGCCATCATCAGCGGGTATTTTAAGTGAGTTTTTACAAAGACCAATTCTTTGGTTACGTCATAACAGTGAGTCAGTATTTGTTACCACATCGTATAAAATTTGTAAAATTAGTGGTATTGTTAAGCTGCTAAAAGTTATTAAATTTTAAAAATTATAAAAATTACAATAAATCAAGTAGTATAATTTTTAAAATTTAATAACTTTTAGCAGCTTAACAATACCACTAATTTTACAAATTTTATACGATGTGGTAACAAATACTGACTCACTGTTATGACGTAACCAAAGAATTGGTCTATGTAAAAACTCACTTAAAATACCCCCTGATGATGGCAGAATAACTGCCGAAATGCGTATTGGGGCATCGTAATAATAAAGAAAACAGTGAAAAAAACTGTCTTAGTGCATTTGTTGGTGCACATAATTCAACAGATGTAAAGTCTATGTCAAAAACTTTGACTCCCTGAGGATTGCCTGTTATAGGCCGAAACATATGTAGGGGTGATCGACTTGGTTATAAGAATATAGTGCATATGTTGGTATAATAAAACTTTTAATTAGTTAGCAAGATGCACGGTGAATACAACGTGAAATTATGTGAGAAAATGTAACCCTGCTATATACGCTAAACATAAGTTGTTGAGTGGCTGTGCTGAAAGAAACGCTGTATTAAACCCTTCTCATTGATCATACAATGATCCTAGCCCCAGCCCTACTATGACTAAGTCTCACGAACCGCCACTGATATATTATGATACATAAGGGCTTTCCTGCGTACTTTGTTTATATGAGACTGCGTGTGGCTGACTGACAGCAAATTTTTGAGTTTGGAATGCAGAAAAAGTTACGCTCCAATTAGGTAAATGCATTCCTGTATCCATCATTGATGATCCCATTCGCCGCCATTCCGTTGAATGAATTTACGATAGGACATGGCAGGAAGTGAAAATGTGTTCGGTAGCCATTAGTGTCATTATTACAGCTCATGGCCATAGGCTAACACTACTCCGCAGCCCTCCATTCGCCGTGTCAGTAAGCAGATCCTGCAGTGGCTGTCGGTGTTACAGTAACACGCTCTGAGACACATACACAGACATAGCTCAGCTTGCAGCTTCACTCGACTTGAACCCATGTAATTTGAAAGATGTACACAGGAATTCACTCTATTATGGGCACGCCACGAGAAGTCAGCAGACCTGCGTGGGGTTGGGAGGTCTTTACCCTACGCTGTTTGCGCTCCGCGCCTACTCTTGGCGTCCCCATAATAATTGTAAGACTTCGGACATGATAATTCAATCGAGCACAGTCGAGTCGAGTCGAATCGGATTCACAAAGACGAGACACGGTTAGGCCCTTTTGTGTTACTATAATTGCTTTGTACCACTGTCACACTGCTTGCGTGAAGCCTTCGCGGTAAATCTAGGAGGCTGTGGAGGGTTGGTCTTGTACCTGGCATGGAGAAACAAAGGATGCAAAAGGAATTGTTGTGGGAAACCTGTTGAGGGGCCACTTTAAATACTGGGATGAGGTGATAGGATAATATAAATTGAGTCCTTGGGAAATAGGTTGTGAAGATGGGAGGTCGATGTAACTGACCCAGGATCGAGTCCATTGGCGGGCTTTGCTACT
The DNA here is from genome assembly GCA_021186555.1 of Reticulitermes speratus. Lineage (NCBI taxonomy): Eukaryota > Metazoa > Arthropoda > Insecta > Blattodea > Rhinotermitidae > Reticulitermes > Reticulitermes speratus. The sequence continues at coordinate 14,291,460 of JAJKFL010000010.1, forward strand.
AGCAGTGTTGGACCTTCAGGTGCTGATACCAGATACGTTATTTATAGTAACTCAGGGGTGCACAAATACCGGGCGTCTGGTCGCCCGGTATTTGTGCTATTTTGTGCGATGTCACCTAATATTTTCACCGTAATTACTGCATATTTTTCTGTACGTACAACAATGTGTATCAGTGCACATGCACCGAGCACAAAGCGCCAGATAACAGTGAGGTTTACAGGTCACTGCAGAACTGTGGGTCCGCAGTACGGAGCTTGCTTCGTGTCACCGTGCCGGCGCCTTGAATTTGGCAGTTTTCTCCTGGATTTTTGGAAACTTTATGGACCTCTGTTGTAGCTATGCTTTTAAATGGTTTTGGTGGCAATGCTTTATCTAGCCGTTATCGTGAGATTCAACATTTCATTTGAATTCGTGGCAAGAGGAATCGATGAAAATTTGGGCGACTGTTGATGCTGTACTATGCAGGGATTGCTTTCAGTCAGTGAGTATCGTTTGTGATTGGAGACAACAGGAAATAACTGGACCGTTCTGTGACTGTAGGACACGTGTTACGTGATAAGAAGACGTACATTACGTGCCGTGACTGAAATATATTAGGAAGCGTGATAGGAGGGATGGATGATACTGTGTGGTTATGTTGGAAACAGACCACTTGGAGTGGGCCGGGATAACTCAGTCGGTATAGCGACTCGCTACGAGCTGGACGGTCCGGGGATCGAATCCCTGTGGGGGCGAGATTTTCAGCACCTGTCCAGACCGGCCCTGGGGCCTACCCAGCCTCCTGTACAATGGGTACCGGGTCATTCCCGGGGGTAAAGTGGGCCGGGGCGTGGCGTTGACCACCCACCCCATTCTAGCGTCGAGGTTAAAGAAAGAGTAGAGCTATACCTCTACTCCCCCTCTGGGCCTTCATGGCCTGTTCTAGGGTGAGCTTTACCTTTAACTTTTTACCAATTGGAAGACTTAGGCGTGGATGGTAGGGAAGATAATATTAAATGGATATTAAAGAAATAGTTCTAATTCTCCATTTGCTCTTGCGTAGACACATGAATCTGCTCACCGGCTTATATTGCAGAAGCTATAGACTTTGTAACGTTCTATGCCATAGATTGACATTGGTGTTGGTGAGGGTTATTTAAAATTGGGTAAAGTTGGTTTAGGTTTTATAAGTTTAGGTTCTGCTAACGTCACTTCAAATGTGGTGTGATTTGTATAGATACAACTCAGTACATTTTCATCAGTGTCAGTGTTACGTGTCACATTATCAACATCGCGGGCAACTTCGACGCCGGCGTCGGTTTAGTTGTCGGCATCGATTTTTAGTTTTCTATTATGTATGCATATACCATACAGGAACGAATTTGAAAATGCTTTTTCGGCCGGAAGCGTCTTCGTCCTTTGAGGCGTCGTTGCAGTGATAAGGTCGTCCTATTTGTGCGTTTGTTCATGCGTGTGCTCATCAAATTTTTCTTCCGTTATATTGCAGAAGCATAGATTGTAACTGTATCTTGCTTAGCGTGACACAGTTCTGGGTAAGGATCTCGTCACATTAGGTTAGGTTTCGTGTCCTGAGGGTGGCACTGTTATGGATGCCAAAGTGTAGACGCATCGACGTCTACCCGTATTTACATGTTGTTCGTTCTGTGCATTGTCATGACCAGTTCACAACACTCAGTTCGTTCCGTGCATTGTCATGACCAGTTCACAACACTCAGTTCGTTCCGTGCATCGTCATGACCAGTTCACAACACTCAGTTCGTTCCGTGCATTGTCATGACCAGTTCAAAACACTCAGTTCGTTCCGTGCATCGTCATGACCAGTTCACAACACTCAGTTCGTTCCGTGCATCGTCATGACCAGTTCACAACACTCAGTTCGTTCCGTGCATCGTCATGACCAGTTCACAACACTCAGTTCGTTCCGTGCATCGTCATGACCAGTTCAGAACACTCAGTTCTTTCCGTGCATCGTCATGACCAGTTCACAACACTCAGTTAGTTCCGTGCATCGTAATGACCAGTTCACAACACTCAGTTCGTTCCGTGCATCGTCATGACCAGTTCACAACACACATTTCTTTCCGTGCATCGTCATGACCAGTTCACAACACTCAGTTCGTTCCGTGCATGTCATGACCAGTTCAAAACACTCAGTTCGTTCCGTGCATCGTCATGACCAGTTCACCACACTCAGTCCAACAAAATGCACAGTGTTCTTCCTTAGATTCATTCATTCTGTAGTCTGTCTTACGACAGGTCCGTAGCCTCTTCCAAAGCGAGTTCTCCACAGGGTGCGATCTAGTGCTTCCTCTTTCAATTTCCAGTATATTTTCTTTTCCTTAAGGTCATCCAGTAGCTGCTTACGTCTTCTCCCTCGTCGTCCCGTCATTTCTATCCTTCCTTCTAACTTTCCTTCAATTACGTGTTTCAGAAGGCAGTTTCTACGCAAGATGTGACCAATCCAGTTAGCCTTTCTTCTTTTTATTGTATGTAGGATATTCCTCTCCTCCTTGACTCTGTGTAATACTTCTTCATTTCTCACACGATCGGTCCAACTGATCTTCTCCATTCTTCTCCAGCACCACATTTCAAAACTTTCCAGATACTTCTGATCTACTTTCCGAAGTGTCCACTTTTCAGCACCATACAAAGGTATGCTCCAAATGTAGCACTTTACTAGTTTCTTCCTTAAATTTAATTCCAGTTTGCTGGTGAAAAGATTTTTCTTCTTGTTGAATACTGTTTTTGCCATGGCAATTCTGGATTTAATTTCACGTGTACACCTTGCATCACTTGTTATCATGTACCCACATAATTGACATATTCCAATTATCCAATTGTTTTTGATCTATCATAATTTTAATTGGGGATGGTTGCCTTGAGATTTTCATTACTTTAGTTTTTCCCACATTCATTTCCATTCCATAGCGTCTTCCAATCTCAATTAGATCTGTGAGCTTCCTTGGTAAGGTTACTCGCTGTAATTTATAAGTTGAACAGAATCGGTGACAAGCAGCAACCTTGTCTAACAAAATGCACAGTGTTCTTCCTTAGATATGTATATGATATTATAACACTGAGCATTGCTATTTGTTTCAGTCCACAAGTGATCAGCATCAGGGAAACTAATGTAACATGATATTGCATAAAACTTAATTATTTAAAACTGCATAACGGTTATTTAAGTTTTATGCAATATTATTTTATATTAGTTTCCCTGATGATTATCCCTTCTGAAATGAAACACGTAGCAATACTCAGTGTTATAATATAATATATATATGTATATATGTATGTATATATATATATATATATATATATATGCAATATTATTTTATATTAGTGTCCCTGATGATGATCCCTTGTGAACTGAAATATGTAGCAATCTCAGTGTTATAATATAATATAAATATCTAAGGAAGAACACTGATTTTGTTGGTTGTGTTGTGAGCTGTCTACCGGTACATCGTCTGCAGTGGCCCCTTTTATATCACATGATCATTCCCGGAGAAAACTTGGCCGGCGTCGGTTTTCAGCGTTCTTTACGAAGTAGAAAGTGAGCTCCTTATGTGGAGACCATCTGTCTGTCTGTGACTTAGCTTTGTGTCAGCGACCAAAGTGTCGGATTTTCATGTAATTCGGTATAGAAGTTCTTTGCAGAACTTTGTTCAACAGGCGTGAGGTCTACGAAAATGTGAACACTGTAAATGCGTAAATTCATTTCTGCCCTTACGTTAGGCATTTTTCACCGATCTAGATCAAATTAGATACGGCAGATCTCCACCTAATATCATTAAATACTTGTGAGTTTCGTGAAAAGTCGGTGCAGCTAAAGCCACAGTTTACATGAGGGTATAAATGAAAAATTTCTCGTATTTTCTATGGTTTAGTTCGATGTGAATAAAATTCGGTATATTAGATGCTCACAAAAAATTGTTTTTATAAGCTTAAACAAACAACACCATGCGTTCCATCTGACACCAACTGTATTTGATAATTATTTATACACTACATGTTTTGATCATTCGATCGTCATCAGGTGTACGGTACAAAAACCCAAAATCCAAGGTAAAACTGTAACACTTCTGCGAGATCTCTAAAATTTCATACGTATAAAATATAGAATGTACCTTACAATCGGTTTTTGTAACATAGGCGTGTCATTAACATGAGCAGTAGGCCTTTGGTGCATAACCCAAGTATTATAAGTTTGAAATTTTGGATTTAAAAATTTTTTGGATTTAATTTTTTTTATCCAACGATTCTGAGCTGCGTGACATTCATTGCAGTGAAAGCCACACTTTACTTACGGACGAAAATGTATTTCTGTCCGTACTTTCCACATTTATTGTCCGATTTGGGTGAAACGCAGCGTAGCAGCTCTGCACATAATCTTTGTTGATCACTGTTGAGTTTCGTGGAAACAGCGCAGAGAGGGCCGCGCTTTTCTTGTGTACGTCAGCGAAATTACATTCACGCGTGTACCGTGATACCTGTAACATTTTAAAAGCAATGAACGCCTTGTGTGATATATCGCGGAGTAAGCCCGCGCCATCTGCAGTCTTGTTTGTTCTCTGTTGCTTTGTACCTACGCGCTATAGAAGAAGGCAGCCGAAAAAGAATTTCTCTATCTGCAGCATGATTGTCGCCTGACGCTTGTCACACTGATAAGGCCCTTCTCTTTGTCCATTTGCTCATGCGCACAAGCATTGTTACGTTCGTCTTTTGTGTGTGAGAAATAGGCCTACAGTCTTTGTACGTTTGTAGGTCTTGCTTGTGATTACATTAGGTTAGGTTAGTTAATATTACACATGCTCTGTGCTGTTGTTTTATATATGTAAGGTTTTTATTTGCTACCACTGCACAATAAATTTATACACTACTACATGTTTCGGCTGACCATTTTAGCCATCATCAGGGAGTCAAAGTACATAGACATTTGCAGCGTATATCATGTCTCTGAATGGTAAATTAGTTACTGATTTTACAGTTTAAAATATATATGTTAAAATGCAGAATGTTATTACATAAAATCTACAAAAATCTGTCTCCAAACATCTGTCTGTCAACCAAGTCCAGTTTTTGTACGGTGCAGACCCCTGGCTGTAGTACCGGTTGTTTACTTCTTAGGTAATATCTCTGTACTCTGAAATAGTCAGCCGAAACATGTAGGAGTGTAAAAATAAATTTATTATGCAGTAGTTGGAAATAAAAACCTTACATATTGGTTAAGTTGGTTGGGTTGGGTTAGGTAAGGTTAGTTTAGGTTAGGTAAGTAAGGTTAGGTAAGATTAGGTTAGGTTAGGTAAGGTAAGGTTAGGTGAGGTTAGGTAAGATTAGGTTAGGTAAGGTAAGGTTAGGTAAGGTTAGGTAAGGTTGGGTTCGGTAAGATTAGGTTAAGTTGGGTAAGGTTAGGTTAGGTTAGGTAAGGTTAGGTTAGGTAAGGTTGGGTTAGGTAAGGTTAGGTTAGGTTAGGTAAGGTAAGGTTAGGTAAGATTAAGGTTAGGTAAGGTTAGGTTAGGTTAGGTTAGGTAAGGTAAGGCTAGGTAAGATTAGGTTAGGTAAGGTTAGGTTAGGTTAGGTTAGGTTTCGTGAGTTTGCAGTTTGATGCCGTCACTGCAATTATCATGACATTTGAGTGGATGTGACGTGATGTGGACACACCGGCGTGTAATATTACATTGCCTCCACCTGCCTCTTTTCATATAACACGATCATTAAGGAAGGCAACTTCGAATCCTACATCTGTTTATATATCGGCATCCATTTTCATTCCTCTGTTGTTTATATATTTACATACGATACATAAACATAAGTCCTTGTCACATTGTTCTCAGACTGCATGAAAATTAAGTACGTAATGTTTGAACCTTCTTTATATTTTCTGCATTATTGCTTTTACAAGCGAAGAAGCTATGAAAAGTTAACAAGAGATCGGGTAAATACCGAGACCTTTGTAATGGATTTCTTCCCTTTTTTTTTTTTTTTTTTTTTTTTTTGGATGTTCAGCAGAGTTTATATTAAGTCCTAAGTCGCGCTGCCTTCTCTGTCAGTTTACTGACGTTCTGTCGAATGAAAATATTAACAGAATTTCCATAGGTCTGAAGTCTATTTGCGTGATGGAGGACTGTTTTTGGACTGTGAAGTTTGAGGTCATTTGTAACCTTAAAATCACTTTTGATAAAGACGTCCATATCTGACTTGAAAGAATTAGGAAGGAGGTGAGCAGAGACAAAACTGTGAAGTCTGTGCAAGTTATTGCTTTCAGACCAGCCGTTCTTAACCTGGGGTCCGTGAACTTGGATGGGGAAAAAATTACGACTTTATTTTCACTTATCTCTAACTGAAATTTAGTTTTTCATTCATAATGAATGCAGGCAACAAAGTAATTTGTGGTCTCTAGACTGCAAAAATGTTCGTTAACTTCATTAAATCTCACTATCTAAAATTATTATAGTCTAAGAAGGGGAAACCGAATAAACTTGCCTTCGCACAGAAATGTCTTTTTAAAAAAATGACTCTTAATTTCAACTTGCCTATCTTTTAAATTTATTTGTCTTGTTATTGATTTAATGGCTTAATAAAGAAGCACAAATATTACCATGTTACATATTTGCTATTTTTTAATATTTTGAAAACTGTGTTTCAGCATAATTGCTTTCCTTTGTAATACAGTCCATAATATAGAGTGTAATAGTAGATACAGTTTTACATCTATGTATTTTATTTTATGCATTTAAATACATTTTTCTGAGAAGGGGCCCGCAGGTTTAACCAGACTCTCAAAGGGGTCCATGGCACAAAAAATGATAAGAACCCCTGCTTCAGACGAAGGCTAAATATACGCAAACTTAAACCATAATTTACATTTCTTGAAGATAATATAGCGGTTATGGCAATAGTGCCAGTAACAACAGCAGTGTTTCTCTAAGGTGCAAACTATGCCTCTGATTTCATACATGTAACTGTCCTGCAAAATGGAAAATTTGGTGATGACAGCTTGAGGCAGGACTCTTGCTGATAAAGATGTTCTTCATAACGGGCCTATGGCCTCAAAATGTGTTGAGCGAAGCTATTGAGAGTTTAAGGTCTGAATATTTATGAATGGGACGAGTCAGCTTCTTAACACAGCCTGTGTTAGCACTAGCAAGTGTGTGCACTTTCAATATCTGTCTCGGAGAGAGCCCATTAGAACCAATGGAGGCTTGAAGATTGTGCAGAATTAAATGTCAGCACAGTATATTTAGCTATTTAACCTTCTAAAGCCTGCTGGTTGCTTCATGCACCAACAGGTGTAACATGCAACAGGACAGGCACTGTACGTATAAACGTAAAAATGAGACGCGTTCGCGTAACCATTGTTTCCTTGTAAAAGCAGTAAATATTAACATATTCTGAGTGTGTGTCTTTAGCCTTAGTTATCCAGCATGCAAAGCGCATGCGCCGTATTATATTGTCATCTGTGTTCTGTCTGGCTGTACGACATTTTTCCACGTTATCGCACAAGCGGAACGATTTTCGGAAACAATTTGTTGAACATGAAATATGTGTTTTGATTTTGTCTACAACTTTTGTCTGAAAAATTTCTCATTATCAGAAGAATCGAGCGAGATATTATCATAAATGTATGTAGGTATTCATGTAAAGTACCCTTTATTCTTGTGAGATTTAAATGAAACTTGAATTTTCTCGACAGATTTTCGAAAAATACTGAAGTATAAAATTTCATTAAAATCCGTCCAGTGGGAGCCGAGTTGTTCCATGCGGACAGACAGACAGACGGACGGAAGGACAGACAGACACATGATGCAGCTAATAATCTGTTTTCGCGATTTTGCGAAAGAGCCTAAAAATCTACATTCTGCCCACACTGTATTTATGTTTTTTGTATTTATCTCAGAACAAACAGCTGCTTTTGCCCTATATGACATAAACTGATTGGTTTTTATAACCGAGATGAAAAGTGTTTACTGCGCGGTACGAACTGGGTCTTTAAATAAAACAGTTACGCTTCGTATTTTAAGCGTTAATTACCATATTGTCAATGCACGACGAAGATATGAGTTTTAAATAGATTACAAAGCTTAAGACATGGTGTATGATGAACAGTTTTAAAGACACTATATTGGGTGTGATATGTTAGTAATTTTTATGAATTTGGATGACGATGACAGGAAAGGAAACTGATACTTACGAAGGGTGGGTGTCAACAGAGGCCTTTGATTGAATGTTTAACAGGGGAAAGTAGAAAGAGACATCTGTTAAGCTAATGAAGAAACAAGAACATTCAACTGCAGAGAGTTGAAATGTTTGGAAGAATGAGCTGTAAAATCAGTCTCCCTTGCATGAGCACTCTTACGTGGTATGTGTCATGTATGCTGTTCTTCATTTTTGAAAATTTGGGAACCTGATTATTGAGCTCTATAGTTTATGAATGCCTTTTATTGTCTGCAGCGTAACAAAATTATATTCATCTTTGGTTCGGAAGGCTGCGGTAGGGTTGGGTGTAATTGTGTCACTTTGTTTTCAGGATGTGTGGGGTATCTTGGGGGTTCTTTTTTGTATCAAATTTAGTTGGAAACAGCTTGGTGGGTGAGGATGACGGTTGAAGTCGGCCTTGTCACCATTAAACCTTCTGTACATTTGTGAAACATCACTAATATGTGGCAGGACTTTTTCCATTGTCGCTAAGCACAAATATAACGTTTTGAAAGCAGTCTGCTTTGTTGTCAGGTGAAAACATTAATCCAAACAATACCTGACTAAACGAAAACCAACAAGTCATCTTGAGTCACATGTGAGAAACATCAAATTTGTACTTCAAATATAAAATAGGGTGACAGACCTAAAAGCAATGGAGCCATAACAATGAAGAACAAACATATTAAAATTAGGCCTTTAAGCCACATACTCAGAAAAAATAAAAACTATAAAGGAAAAAAAAATGAAAAATAAAATCGGCAAAAGTATAAAAACAACCAACATCCTATATTGGTGAGCGTATGAACCGTACCAAGACATAAGACATAAGAATATGCCAAAAATACCAAACCTAATTTACATTGTTAAGCTCCTTTTTCTATGAAAACCAAATGCATTAAATTTTGAAGCTTGCCTGCCTAATGGCGTTGTCAGAACATAATATATGTGCCGCTTCTTTATGTTACGTGTATATAGCGTTGGGTTCAACCTGTGAAATACAAGCATGAGTCCAGTCAAACGTATGACCTTCTTCAAATGCGTGTGATGCTAATTTAGATTTATCAAAATGCCCCTCCCTTAAATTGTATATATGTTGATTCTCATTCTGTATGGAAATTCTCTCTGGCAACTCTTTATTCGCATCTTTTCTTGACTTACCATCATTTCAGAAAAAGCTACATTTATTTTCTCAATGAACATGTTTTTGAACCTTACTATTTTGCATTTCTCCTACATAACTTAATTATAGTTTTGTAAATTAACACAATCGAATTCTCCACTCCATACAACGAGGGACATGAGTCGCTGTCTAGACACCATAGCACCATGTTCTCTGACAGTGGGTCGCAGTGCGCATGGACGTAGGTAAGAACGGTTTCCATCAGAATGCTTTTCATTAATAGTCTGTTTCTAAGCAACAGAACCCTTGTAAATGTGCAGCGAAGTCGGCTAAAGATTCAGATATATAATACGTGTTCTTTGTTGTGTACTCTTAAGAGTGAAGCTAAAGGGTAAAGTTTTCGCTGTCCATGCCATGAAGGGAAATGTGGCAGGACAAGAGGTGTGGCTCCGCATCTTCTTAACCTCGCCACTAGATGAAAGTTAGTGGTTAACTTCACGCCTCGGCCGCTTTGCCGCCGGGAAAGAACCCCGGTACGCATTGAGTAGGAGGCTAGGTGGGCCCCAGAGGCGGTCTGGACGTTTTGGAGAAGAGAGCAATATTTTATCTCTACTGGGATTCGAGCCCCAGCTAGTGAAGAAGTTGATAAATAAGTCATATATGGAGTCAGTGACGATTGTCTGAAGATAAGAAAAGTATCAATTGGATGTACACGTGAATCACACCAAGGTACTGGTGAATCTGCCACTACGCCTGTGATTCTCATTGGTGTAAAGGTAAAGTTCTCCTAGAACGGGCCATGAAGGCCCAGAGGGTGAGTAGAGCTATACCTCTACTCTTTCTTTAACCCTGGCACTAGATGAGGGTGGGTGGTCAACTCCACGCCCCGGCTGCTTTACCCCAAGAGACCCGGTACCCATTTTAAAGGAGGCTGGGTAGGCCCCAGGGCCGGTCTGGACGGCTGTGGAAAATCTCGCCCACACCGGGATTCGATCCCCGGACCGTCCAGCCCGTAGCAAGTCACTGTACCGACTGAGCTATCCCGGCCCACTTTCATAGGTGTAGTGGCATCAAAATACAGGGTGAGCAACAAGGCCCCGTGCGCCTGTCGCAAGTAGGTTACAGTGCAAGTGACAGTGTTGGAAGTTCCTGCGTTACTACATGACAGAAGTCACGTGAGCCACCTGAAGTGTTGTATGTACGGTACTTCCCACTTCAGCACAGTGCATCATCCTTCTTGCACAGATGCACAGGTACTTTTCATTCACTCTGTATTATTGTATCGTCATGTTATTGCTCCCCACGTGCATGTGACAGAGGTCACGTATGCCACCTGAAGCGTTTTAACTTCCCCACTTCCAACACAGTGCAGCACCATTCCTGTCCAGGTGCACAGGAACTTTCCGCCCAGCCGTTACTACAAGTTTCAGACGCGTTTCACCCAACGCAGTTCAGTCTACAATAAACATGTTAAATATCGATCTTGAGTCGATTGTCGATAACTGCTCGATGGTGTAATAATTTGTGTTACATTTCCCTCGTAACAGACACATTCCTGATAAGCTGTGGTAGGCTACGTCTGTTTCTGTATTAAAACACAAAATGTGTAGAATCTGCCGTGGTTTTTCCCACCTAGACTTGTTTTCCATCTTTACTAATAAGGAGCCACTTTTCAGGGTCATAATTGTTTCACTCAGTTATGGTCGATTCTTTGTCACTGGCTAACGTATTAAGAAAATATAAGCGTTAAAGATTCCTTTCACCAGCAAATTGGGCTTAATTTAAGGAAGAAACTATTAAAGTTGTTTGGAGTGTAGCTTTGTACGGTGCTGAAAATTGGACATTTCGGAAAGTAGATCAGAAAGACCTGTAAAGTTTTGAAATGTGGTGCTGGAGAAGAATGGAGAAGATCAGTTGGACCGATCGTGTGAGAAATGAAGAAGTATTACACAGTGTCAAGGAGGAGAGGAATATCGTACATACAGTAAAAAGAAGAAAGGTTAACTGGATTGGTCACACCTTGCGTAGGAACTGCCTTCTAAAATACGTGATTGAAGGAAAGTTAGAGGGTAGGATAGAAATGACAGGAAGACGAGGAAGAAGACGTAAGCAGCTACTGGATGACCTTAAGGAAACGGAGGATACTAGAAATTGAAAGAGGAAGCACTAGATCGCACTCTTTGGAGAACTCGCTTTGCAAGAGGCTGTGAACCTGTCGCAAGACACTACGGAATGAATGAAGAGTGAGGAATAGCCCTTTCCGTGAGCGTTTTCGTAACGCCACAAACAGTAGCGCGTCTGAAGCGTGGAAACTGCACTATAAGCGACAGTGTATCGCTAGCTGTGGCGCGTCAGAGTTGTGGCACAAACAGTAGCGCGTCTGAAGCGTGAAAACTGCACTATAAGCGACAGTGTATCGCTAGCTGTGGCGCGTCAGAGTTGTGGCACAAACAGTAGCGCGTCTGAAGCGTGGAAACTGCACTATAAGCGACAGTGTATCGCTAGCTGTGGCGCGTCAGAGTTGTGGCGCTCATGGTGGCGGGGGCAAGTGACGGAGTGCTTGTAGTGCTTCAGTTTCTGAAGCGCTTTTACTTGGAAGCACGCCCATTGTAACTAGTGGTTAAACTAAGTCACGATCCCATGTGTGGCGCTACAAACATGCTCTTGGAAAGGAGCGAAACCTGCTGATTGTCCTATATGTGATGATTAGCCAACTTCAGTAGCTGTAAGTTGGTTTTGTCGGGTGCGGCACATTAAAAATGGCGAACATTTGGAGTGTATTATTAAAAAAAGGAAAGGCATTGTGTGATTGATTGATGTTGCAAGTGGGTAAACCACACTTTGATACGTGTACAGGCCCCACACTAAAGAGCTTCCAATTCTTTACCATCTCTCGTATTGACACAAATTTGGTAGTATCAATATACTTCACTGCCATGACAGCAGTGTCAGAACAGAGGCATTATACTGGCTGCCACAAAGTAGCATAGGACGTGAAATGAACAGTCCAACCCGATGTGGTATATTGATTAGTGGTCACAAGGTCGTAGCTTATTTAACGACATGCCTGCGAACTGAATTTTATGTTTAATAAGGCTTTTTTAACCGCCAAAATTATTCAGCACCGAAGAAGGCAAAATGGTAAAGGTAAAGTTTACCCTAGAATACGCCATGAAGGCCCAGAGGGGGAGTAGAGATATAGCTTTACTCTTTCTTTAACCTCGGTGGTGACTGGAGTGGGTAGTCAACGCCACGCCCCGGCCGCTTTACCCCCGTACCCATTGTATAGGAAGCTGGTTGGGCCCCAGGGCCGGTCTGGACGGGTGCGGAAAATCTCGCGGCCACCGGGATTGGATCTCCGGACCGTCCAGCCTTAACCAGTCGCTATACCGACTGTGCTATTCCGGCTCACGCCAAAGAAGGCAGTTCTTTCCAAATTAATTTGTTGAAATGTCTCCTTCGACTCTACATAACATAAGCGGTTGATACAGGGTCGTTAAACAGACCAAGAAATATCCAGGCGTTTCTTTGACGCACTATGTACGTTACAGTTTGTAAAATGTTTGGGAGATTTCATGACGGAACCTCAAAGTTTAGTACGGCCTTTGAAACATCCCGCCTATTGATTTCAGGCTTCCGTCGCGATGTTGATGAGATCTGCATTCTTCTGGGATAAGAGTCGGACACTTTGACCCATGAAGATGGGACCGATACGTCGGCCCTGTAACGTCGGTAAACAATTACCACACGACGCCGCGTAATATCGCAGAAGAGCGCAGATCTCATCCCGCCTCTTGTCGTGATCCTTGGCCAAATTAGTCCACTCTGCTCCCTCACATCCTGTTTATTTAGGATGCTTCTTAATATCCTCCCATCTGTGCCTAGGTGCGGTAAACAACCAGTCACTGAAGTTCGAGCAGCGTTTGTTCGCACTCCAAGAAAATAGAGAAAACAAACAGTCCAACAATCAAGCTTGCCACGATCGACAGTGCACAAAGTTCTGAAAACTCGTTTCAGAATTAGAAATGCCAGTTTTTGCAACATGTAATAACCGAAGACAAAGACGTTTGCTACACATTTTGTTATCACATCTCTCAAAACTTGTAGACGACGGACGAACGTTTTACAGCCAAAAATTGTGTTTTGTGACGAAGCCACTTTCTGTCTGTCCAGGCACATTAACCGACGTTACGTTCGAATCTGAGGGACAACCGCCATCTGCATGCAGTGACTGAAAAGTACAGTGTGTCCACAAAGTCCCTTCGGGGTTTTGAAAAATTGTGGCGCGCAAACAAATTGAGCTAGCCACATGCGGTTTGCGGCAGATTACAGTGAAACTCTGGAAGTTTATTTTGCCGCCAACAAGATGGTGCTCCACCTCATTGGGGTATGCAGGTACGCGCGTACCTAGACAGGACATTTCCAGGAAGATGGATCGGCAGAGACGGTCCAATGCCTTGGCCTCCATGTTCACCAGACATAACACCACTGGATTTTTTCCTGTGGGGTTATGTCAAGAGCAATGTGTTCCGAACACCAGTTAACGGACTGGATGACCTGAAGACCCGTATCAGGAATGCGATCTCGGCTATTCTAGTGGACATGCTCCACAGAACATGGCAAGAGCTCGAATATTTCTGGACGTTCTCCGTGCTGCCAAGGGAGCCCACACCGAGGTCTACTGAGGTCAGTAAAATACTTCCAGATTTTCACTGTAATCTACCGCAAACCGCATGTGGCTAGCTCAATTTGTTTGCGCGCCACAATTTTTCAAAACCCCGAAGGGACTTTGTGGACACACTGTACAAAGGACAGAGTCCGTGCTGTGTCCAGCGGAACGCACTGTGACTGGCGTAGTGTACCTACAGACGTCCCTGAGGAATTTCTCATACCGATTCGATTTTAGAAGAAGGTGGTCTTAATGACATGCTATTCCAGCAAGACGGAGCGGAGAGATTCCGAATTTTTACACTGCAGTTCGGCATCTGACGTTTCCACGTAAGTGGATTGGCAGAGACTATCACTTCGCCACCGCATTCCCCCCCTTTTGTGGGGGCACATAACGGACGCTGTCTGCGTTCCGTCATGGTTCATTACTTTTCCGAAATCTTTTTGTAAAGATGCGATCTGATACAGCTAATTTTACACACGGCATGGTTACAAATGTGTGTTCACTGTACTTGAGTACATGTGCCAGGCTATTCACGGTGTCCTCACTGAATATCTGCAACCTGTTGAGTGCACGTCACCAAAGTCTGATCACCTAACGGACCAAAATGCCTTCAGTTTTCATTCCTAGGCCTGTTACTTCCTGAACGAAATTGCATTAAAATCCTATACATTTCTCTGTTTCAGTATGTTATAAAAGTCATTATTTTTTGTTTTATTTTTGCACTGTAAGAGGATGTAGTTATTTTGCAGCTAACAGATGGCAGTAATCATCAAACGGCCTCGACGCATCATTCGATAACATACATGTACTTAACGTCCAGATCTATGTGTGTTTATTTGCTTACGCTGACACAGGTCGCGAAACCAAAGGACGATGTTGAAGTAAGGACTTTACTTCGAATTCTTTTAATCTTCAAATCACATTTCCTAGTCCTGTCAGATTTACGATTTGAAATACACTTGGATAATAATTTAATTGTAAAAGAATAGAACGTTTCTGTGTACATTTTGTTTGGAGTAGACATTCACATTGTGCCACTGCAATGTTGTGTCGCAGGTAAAGCCCACTGGAAGTTCCTTTTTCGACCAGGTTGTCGTAGCCAGTTTTAATTGGATGGTTTAACTCTTTACTCGCATGGGACTTTGTTACTTAAGAGAGCTCCTACGTTTCGCTTCCGTGCTCTTAAAGTCTCGGGGCCGAAGATATAGACGTTTATTTCTGAAAAATAAATTTTGAGTATGGGAGTATGGAAATAATGACGAATTGCATATTCTCGATGTGATTTGGTTTTGACCTTCTTTTGCTTGACTTAGGAATATAATTAAAGCACCTTTTCCACTTCCCTATTAACATGTTCTCAGCTCTTCTGCATGCCTACGAGTAAATGTGAGATGATTTATCGTCATTATTTCCGTGAGAGTGAACACAAACAAAATATCACGGAAGTACTTCGTCAGAAAAAAATGCGTTTGGATGCCGATGAAGAGCACCCACTTTTATTTCTTTCTCCGGTATTATATTTTGCAAGAAAAGTCTTCCATAATCCAAGGCGACACAGGGAAATCCCCCGTCTCGCTCTAGGTAATGTGTATTGTGCTATCTTCTATATTATGTGAAACACGTGGGATGAGGTAGGGGCTAATTCGTACGGCGAACCTAAATGGGAAAAAGCTACAGTTTCGTGGAACCATGTGTGGAGAGTTGTGAAAACTAACTGCGGAAGACATAGTCCCACATAACTTCGTGGCGAAATTGAGAGTATCATACAAGGAAATAAGGTAAATTACGTGACGAAATTTGGTAGGTGTTCCCCAAGCGTGCACAAATGCCGGGTCGCCCGGGTGACTGAATTTTGTGCGGTGACGCCTAAAATTTGTGGAACTTAGTTCATGTCACCGTTCTGGCGTCTACAGTTTTGGGGTGGCTTCTAGATTTTTGGAAGCTGTGTGCACCGGTGGTTTTCTTTACTAAAGCGGGTTATCAGGTGGTAGGTTTTTATATCACTTGTACTGCAAGTATATCGTTTATAATACGCCACCATACACATTTTCAGAGGAGCTGAGATAGCGTAGTCTGTACAATGATTTGGCTATGGGCTGGAAACCCGAATAGTTATGGTTCGATTCCTGACAAGATTCAAGAGACTATCTCTTTTCCACAGCGCCAGACCGTCTCTGGGGCCCACTCAGCCTCATATTCAGTAAGTACCACGGACTCTTTCCCAGGGGATGAAGCGGACGGGGCGTGAAGCTGATCACTCACCCGCATCTAATTTAGAGGTTAAGAATGAGCGGAGCTATACCTCCACTCCTCCACATGCTTTCATGGCGTGCACAGGGAAAACTTTATACACTTTTAGACGTAGGATTCTACAGTTTTGTTGTTATATTGGGGGGCGGGGGGGGGGGGGTTGTCTACATTGAAAATTCAACTTAACACTTTCAGAATGTAGCATAGTGAGAACGTGAGTCATGCATGCAGCTTTTAGGAACTGCGTGATCGATTCCTATTGTAATTCAGTAGTTCGAAAGTGTTGTTTGAATAGGTAGCGATAAGAAATACTGAGAAAATATATATGACACTAACATAATGTGGTAAGTTTATTTCTCTCTGTCCTTATTACTACCTGTACGTGCTGATAGTTTTCGAACTTGATCACTTCGTAGGTAAAAAGCTCTTGTCGTGTTTGGAAAAATCACAGTAACATTAGTATTCTTGAAGGTATATTTCTTCTTGATTACGTCGTATTTTGTAACACTGTTTTACTGCAATTCTATTTGAAACGTTACTCGTACTGCATATTGCATTCCCCATGCACTGTTATGGACATCGTCTCTGTTGGCGCGGTCCGGTTTTAGTTTGAGAGCAGAAAGTGGGGTATTGATTGGTCCGCAGTCTTCATTTTCTCCTCCGGTGTGTATTTTGCGTGTGTGTGTGTGTGTGTACGTGTATATCGCAGTGATTATTATTGAATCATACACAGAATTGTAACAATTCTGTTTTTCTTTCCCTCCCCCCTGCAGTTCGCCGTATGAGGCACGGGTTGAACCATATTTTCAACATTTAACATGGGTTGCTTTCTGTTTGAAGTACAGTCGAACCCGGTTATAACGACATCGGTTTAAGCGACACCTCGTACATAGCGTCAGATATTTTGTGGTACCAATTAATTCTTCACTGTTAACCATAACATTATGCTACTCGGTTATAACAACACTCGTTTATAAACGACACAAAACATTCAGTCTCTTTCATGACGTTATAACCGAGTTCGACTCTAGTTTTTGACAATTTCTAGCAATCATTAGAGTAGCCATATCAAATAGTTTCGACATGTGGTTTAATTGGAAAAACAGGACGCGGATACCCAAATTTGATGATGGATTCTTTTAGAAAGAATACTGAAAGGATGATGTCAAAATTGATGTCTACTATACAAATGGTAAAAAAGGCTGAAGTTTTCCGTGTACACGCATACAGGTAGAGTAGTATAGTAGAGGTTTTTATTTGAATGGCTCGACAGCCCCTTGGGGGCCTAGGCCGCCTCATTTTTCGAGGCTTCACAATCACACTTTTTAGACACACCACAGTCGGTAGGACTCCTCTGGACGAGGGACCAGCTCGTCGCAGAGACCTCTACCTGACAACACACAACACTCACAAGAGACAGACATCCATGCCCTAGGCGGGATTCGAACCCACAATCCTAGTAAGTGAGCGGCCGTAGACCCACGCCTTAGACCGCACGGCCACTGGGATCGGCATAGAAGAGGTATAGCTCCACTCATTCCTAACTTTACACCCCCGCCGCCTTACCCCCTGGAAAGATCCCCGATACCCATTCAGTAGGAGGCTGGATGGTCCCCGGACCCGGTCTAGACGTTTTGCAGAAGAATAAAACCTCTTTCTGTTATCCGGAATTCGAACACCGGACGGTCCAGGCCGTAGCGTGATCGCTATACCGACTGCGCTACTCTGCATTACGTAGGTCGGGAAAATTGCGACGGGAATGGAGCTTAGGCTGGATCGAGTCCATTGCCCAGTTCTGGTAGTAACTGTCTTGTTAGTACAAACCCTACATCAGATTGAGGATTATGCGCCGTGGGACAAAGCTGAACCTGAAGACAAGTGGGTATGCACTACTGGACGTACAAAGTACGTACAGCGTATCCACCCAGCACGGCTTTGTGTATAAGGCATAGCAAAATCGTTTAAAGTATTTATTTACAATAAGGGCTAGCAACATGATTAAAGTGCTAACGCTTATGAGTCGCATTTGGTGGGGAAGGGTGCCCAGTTCTATTCTTGGCCGCTGCACAGATTGTCCTGACAATATTTCCTTGTGTCCCTAAGTCTCTCCAGACAAATTCCCCGATAGTACCTTAAATTTTCACAGATGCTTCCTCCACATCTTTTACAATTAATATTTACTGTCGTTCAGAATGTTGGTCTTTGTGGGATGTTATGCTGTGTGAGCGGGTAATTTAAGATATGTCGAGATTTCGATGGAAAGTAACGCCTAGAAGAATAACGACACGTCGTGTCTGGTATACTGTCGTCCGCTCACGCATTGCTGTGCAGGTAGTTAGAGATAGTGATGGAGTCGGTGATTAAGCTACTAAACTAACTAGCTAACTCCATGGAGCAGAATCCTTCTTGAGAAGCTAGCAGGTCGTCAGCTAGTCAAGAAATTCCCCGCGTTTTGTGGAACCCGAAGGTTCATCACCGCATTCACAAGAGCCCACCACCTATCCCTATCCTGAGCCATATCAATCCAGTCCATGCCCCCCATCCCACCTCTTGACGATCCATTTTAATATTATCCTCCCATCTACGCCTGGGTCTTCCAAGTGGTCTCCTTCCCTCAGGTCTTCCACCAAAACCCTGTATGCACCTCTCCCCTCACCCATACGTGTTACATGCCCCGCCCACCTCATTCTTCTTGATTTGATCACACGAATAATATTTGGTGATAAGCACAGATCATTAAGTTCCTCGTTATGTAGTCTTCTCCACTCCCCTGTAACCTCGTCCCTCTTAGGCCCAAATATCCTCCTCAGCACCCTATTCTCGAACACTCTCAGCCTATGTTCCTCCCTCAGTGTGAGAGACAGAGTCTCACACCAATACAAAACAACAGGCAAAAATATAGTTCTGTATATAGTTCTGTAGATACAAAGTTAATTTTATTACATTCTGGAGCATGTCATTTTTTTACGAACTGTATTATTATTATTATTACTCATTCTGTAGCCTACAGGTTAATCACGAGATTAAATTATAATATTTTAAAGTTGACACATTGATTAAATTATAATCTCAATGCTTACGTATCTTATCGTGACATCTTCATCGCTTGCTCGCTTTTAATCTCGTGGATAAACACAGTCCATAGTTTTTAGTCCTTGCTGAGTTTAGCATCTCTGGCAAGTGTGTTGCTCTGTATGCTTTACCTGGCGCTGTTGTGGTGCGTTGAAGGTGGTCTATTTGCTTGGCGCACGTAAATAAACAATTTTTTCAGTAATTTGATGTGGAAGTCATGTCTGTAGATGAATTTTGAAGATGTAAATTACGTGGGTTAGTCTAGCTTACGGTAGCGTTTAGCTTGAGCATTTATTGTGGGGTCATTGGACCTGCGGGTTCCAGAGCATCAAGAAATTCGTCGCTATGTGTGTTATGGGAATGGCAGTGTTTAATCTCAAGAACAGGTGTGAATATCTAAAAGTTGACTAAAACTCTCGTTGCGTTGCTGTTTAAGGCATCGGTCTGCGGCCGCTCGCTTGCTGGAATTGTGGGTTCGAATCCCACCGGGAGCATGAATGTCTGTAGTGAGTGTTCAGTGTTGTCAGGTAGAGGTCTCTGTGAGGGGCCGGTGACTCGTCCAGAGGAGTCTTACCGACTGTGGTGTGTCTGAGTGTGATCGTGAAGCCTCGACAGTGAGGAGGCCCTGGGCCACTAGGGGCTGTTGCGCCATGAAAAAAAAAAGTATGCATATATACTTCTGTGTCTTTGATGTCAGTGACGCTATGTATTCAGTTTAAAAAACTGACCTACTGTAACGATTTTTGATATATGTTCAGGAGCATAGTATTTTGAACACCCAAAGGGGTGAGAGCTGCGGTCAAGTTTAAGAACTGCTGACTGGATGAACGTCATTCTTCCAGGGGCTAAATATTTATCCAAAATTGCGTTATAAATTCGGGAAGTTATTTCGTGTAAAGCTATGGCAATAATGGCAGTGATTGTTACGTAATTTGTCGTCAAAATATTCGCGTTGTTTCCTCCCTTCCATTCGGCGATTGATATCAAATGGTAACAAAACGATGAAACAAACTGTTCTTTCTATCAGTCGACATACCACTCTGATATGTTTGTATCACGATATTAGTTAAAGAATTTTTAATCCATTTGTGATGTGTATTTGATTATCCTAGTTAAATTGTCAATTAAACCGAAGCATTTCGCCATGCAACATACGTAACCATAAAATAGTAATTTAGGACTGTGTTTGAATTAATACGCGATGGTCTGTCACTGAAACTGACCGTACTGAAAACACATTGTACTTGTGATTACCCATTATTAATTCGTTATAACGAATTCCTGAGTTCCAGTTGTTGGGTAGGTGTTTTCAGCGATGGATCATTGCGTGGGCTATTGTTTGTTGCCGTAAAATTAAGCTGACTATAGTAGAGTATACTACAGGCTGTCCAGAACAGTTGTCTATAAGTTTCCCAATAATCTAGGAGCCAACTCCAAATTCTCGGCGCCCAGAACGGTAATATGATGCAAGTGCCATACTGAGGACTCAGAGTTCCGGATTGACCTGCGAACCTCACCGTTGTCTGGCGTTTTCTGCTCGGTGCCTGTGAACTGATACACACTTCTGTATGTAAGGGAAGAAACTTCTGTATTTGTGATGACGATATTAGGGGCCACTGTATAAAATTTTGTGGCCCGGGCGAACAGGCGCCCGGGATATTTATATCCCTGGCCCAGAAAGTTATTTCTCCAGGCTGCATTTTTTAACCGTTAGAAATACTGAAAAAAAACACTGAAATGAAGTTTAATTTAACAAGCCTGTGCCATTTGCAAAGTAGTTTGTTTTGTGTTGACAGTTGTTCTGTCCTCCTTACTTCATAATAAAATTTTTCACTCGCTGTGGCCATGAAGAATGGAAGCGTGTTTCTTGATATGCTGGAGCACTACGCTTTTTCGCAGCTGGAAGAAAGCGAAATTAAAATTGTCAGCAAAATGGAGCATTGTCTCTTTACAGCAGTGTTCTTACTGCGTTACCTTGGACGTTGAATTGGGTGTGGAAGTTCTCCTGGACAACCGTAGTTTACGTCCCTTGACTTTCTGATGTTGGGTTATGTGACAAGTGCCGTGTGTGGGTGCACTGAGCACGTGACGTGTGTAGATGGACGCGTACGGCTGGTTGGTGCAGCTGTTGAAACAGACTCCGAGGTGCGATGTGTGTATGTCTAAAATACGTTATGGGATGGACACCTGCCATGCCAAGAATTGGGCGTTACGTGGAAATTTATTGAAGCTTTTTGATTTAACTTTCATTTCGGCGTGTTCTGATTCTTTTTAGTATACATAATCGAAGTTGTCCTTCTGAATTCCCTTAATGCATAACGGCAATTTGTCGTAACCCACACAATTCATCAAACCGAGTTTCCCCATTAATAGACAACTGGGTTACAAACACACCTTCTGTCAAAATGTTGTGTCCACAAAAAATAATTGCTTCTGCTTACATTTTCTTACAAATTAACATGCTTAAGTGTTGGTCTATGAAGGATCTGTCAAGTTTTTTCTGTGTTCTGCAAAATCGCTGTTTACTGAGCGGTATGAGGAAGTGGAGGTAAAGCTCTACTCTTTCTTAATCAGTCCAAGAGATGATAATCAAAGACAAGGCGTGCTAGAAACGTGGGAGGAGGTACTCCATCTCAGTTGGCAGCATTAGGTCCTTCGACGGTAAATTTCTATTTGCAACAAATGAATATCGTATGGGTGATGACACGGTGCAGTCTGGTATGTGGGAACCTACTAAGGAGACTATACAGTTTTATAATCAAAAATAATTTTCGCTTCCTTGAAAACAACGTGTAAGTAACATGTGGGTGTTTAGATTAAAGCTTTAAGAACACATCTGGCAATTCCGAAGTGGCATATACTCGCACCTGCCCACACTTCTCTGTATTCATGCACACCAGCGATGTGTAAGAGGCGGCCCGCCGGACTTGGACTTTGCGGCCCGCCGGACTTGGACTTTGCGGCCCGCCGGACTTGGACTTTGCGGCCCGCCGGACTTGGACTTTGCGGCCCGCCGGACTTGACTTTGCGGCCCGCCGGACTTGGACTTTGCGGCCCGGGAGAGTTTTCGCACTCATTTTACTTCCGCCGCGATGTAGAAGAGATATGCGCTCTTATGGAATATTACTCAGCGTTGAGTGGTAGTTCTGTACCGACGTTTCGTAACGACCTATCGGTCCCATCATCAAGGGTCAAGAAGTCCAAGACTTAGAATAGCTGCAACACTATATACCCTAGAGATGTGGTTTGTTTCAGGTATATAATTGTAAATACCCTGCACAAAGGTGGTAACAATTAATAATAATAATAATAATAATAATAACGTTTTTAATTCAGTTCCTGTTTGTGTTGCTAAGGACCGCCAACCGCTGTATGCCGTATAATAAATAGCGACACTTGTGGGTTGAATATTTGGGAAGAAGAACGTGTTAAAGGACATAAAAAAGGCATTCATGGTGAAAAAATCATAGTCTACTTTACCATTGCCCAGACGTCCAGTATACGAGTCTTGCTTTCTGAGTGTGTTACGTAAATTCATAATCCAACAATAAAAACCAATTTAGCCCATGGTTTAGGACGTTCAGATTCATGCAGGGCGCTAATGCAATAAAATACTAGTCGGGTCAGAAATTTTGCTGCTTGCAAATTTACCTGTGCTATCGATTATTTATTATTTATTGCCATTACTATATTTTAGGAAGTAACTTAGTACTCTTTGTGCCTAGATTAATTCTGTCGCACGTAACCTAAGATTTCCTAACAGTCTCCAGATTTGTAGGTCACCGAAGGAATCAAATAATGTTTACGTATATGTGTATGATAATCTTGGTACGAAATTTCACACGTGTAGCTACAATGATGCATTATTTTATCACAGTCAGGCAGAGTGTTGTATTATTTTGTCACCGTGAAGCAGAAGTGTGCATTATTTTATCACCATCAAAAAGGATGCATTATTTTTTCACTAACAAGAATATATAGTACAAAATTGCATATTTATCACTCAGCACACTATGTTTATTTGTCACCGCGAAGATATGCATATTTATCACATCAAGAAATTATGCATTATTTTATTCACATCAGACGAAATGTGCATTATTTTTCACCATAAGAGAATTATGCATATTTACACTCAGGAATGTGATTATTTTGTCACCGGAAGAAGAATTATGCATTATTTTTACTCAAGATTTCATATTTTCATCAGAGAATGGATGCATTATTTTATCACCACCAGGCAGAATGATGTATTATTTTGTCACCGTGAAGAACAATTATGCATCATTTTATCACCATCAGGCAGATATAATGTATTATTTTGTCACCGTGAAGAAAATTATGCATTATTTTATCACCATCAGGCAGAATGATGTATTATTTTGTCACCGTGAAGAAAAATTATGCATTATTTTATCACCATCAAGAGATTGATGCATTATTTTATTACCATCAAGCAGAATGATGCTATTATTTTGTCACCGTAAGAAGAATTGTCATTATTTTATCACCTCAAGAGAATAATGCACTATTTTATCATCATCAAGAGAATGCTGCATGATTTATCACCATCAGGCAGAATTATGTATTATTTTATCACCCTCAAGTAGAACGCTAACTGTGCTACTGGTTTAAACGCAACCTTCGTTTTTCGATGACCAGTGAAAGCTAACGCTCAGGATAGGACAGGTGGCGGGCTCTTGTGAGTGCGGTAATGAACCTTCGGGTTCCAAAAACGCGGGGAATTTCTTGACTAGCTGACGACCTGCTAGCTTCTCAAGAAGGACTCTGCTCCATGGAGTTAGTTAGTTAGTTGAAAGCTAACCTCATTTATGATTCTGTCGCTAATGTTACTGCTGCATTACAAGTCTGTGCGCTGTTCTAAGAATTCTGGCATGTGTGTGTGTGTGTGTGTGTGTGTGCGCGCGCGCGTGCGACTCAGGTCACGTAGGTCGTGACCTCTACGATAGGATTTTTTGTTTATTATTGCCCGTTGTGGTTAGTTTCCATGAAAGATATACTTTCTTTCCATCAATGTCTGCGATGCAACAAGAATTATTCGTCATGCAAACGGTTACTGTAATATTCTCATTAAAATACTTTTAATCTTCTTATAAACGTTATTTCAGCTCCGTGAAATAAAAACGCATTCTTCTGATGCTACCGAGGCTGTCCATCATTGTCATCTGTGAGGAACTGCCAACTGCTACATTGAAAGCGAACGTCCGTCTCTTCCTCTGAGGCCCGACTCTGAAAGGGCCGTCTGTATTGCTGACTGCCATTCTGCTGGGGGGGGGGGGGGGGTGCTTTATGTGCGCTCTTTCATAACCGGAAACCATGTCTGTACATTTGCTTTCCTGCCTGTCCACGTTGTCTAATCTTCCAACTCGCTGACGGAATCCCACTGATGGGATCGACATTAAATGTGGAGCAAATTTCATTTGGGGTTACGTCAGTCAAATAAATTCCCTATTTCGTGTGAGACTCCAATCTGATTTATTCAGTTTTCAAAACGGATATTTTTAATAGCGAGTTTATGATAAAATAAAGGTAAAGGAATCCCATTAGAGGCCTGGACTGGCGTGGACAGAGGAAAAACTTTGCCCTTGTTACGTTGACGGTCTCAGGGTGAGAGAAGACACTTTGCATTTCTCTTTGAGTGTAAAGAAGTAAGAAGAAGGAAGACAAACGATGCCAACTAAATTCTGTTTTGTGGTGTGAAATCAGGCACTCGTAATCTTCAATGTTTATAACATGAAATCAGCACATTGTTCAAACAGACTCATGTTGTCACACGTAATGCTTTGGGAGTAACACAAGGGTAGATAATGCAACTGTACACAGTGCTGGTTGGAGATACAGTCTCTTAGGAGACACAGACAGCTGCCGTGTGGAATGAGATAATGTCTGAGATAAGGAACATTTCACTTGCAGCTCCTCTGCTCCCCCCCCCCCTGCTACGTATAGACCACGATTTTGCTGTGTTTGCTGTATTGTAAATACGTTTGTGGCGTATTTTATGAATCCAGTATTGACAGAACTTTCCAGTTTTAGACCGCATCTGGACAGCATTGTGTTCGTGCGATACCATGCTAACCAACCGACAGACCAGTGGCGTATTTAGGACTTGGGACTCCTATGAAAAGTTTACCGATGGGTCTTGTCCTACCTATGGAGTACAGGGCCACTTTTGGTACAAAATTTGTGTTAAATAGATTTGGGATTTAAATATTAATTCCTACAATTTTTTTTTTGCAATTATACGCAGAATTGATGTGACTGTGGCATCGACGACGTTTGCAGATTTTGGGGGGAAAAAACTTATGCGCTATCCCGACACTATTTTCGGGACTTTTCAGCGTTTTGTTTCTCCAAGGAATCCGTCAGGTTCTAGTTTAAAGTTTCTTCTTTCTGGCCTTTCCGTTTGCAAAATCACGATAAATTCTTTAAAATCGTTTTTGGCTGCTCTTTGGTATTTGATAGCCAGAATAGCAAGACTTATATTGGTTTGGCCTCTCGAATTTATATTTTACGTTTTATTACAGTGAAACCCGTATGAAACGGAACCTGGATATACTAGAAACCTGTCTTTAGAGGAAAATTTTTACAGCCCCGAAGATGTGGAACTCAAATGATCCAAAGTCGAGGATGTCTCTTAAACGGAACGTACCTGCAACGGGAAAAATGTCGTTCTGTTGCGCTCACGTTACAGACGAGTTGCACTGTACTTTTTAATTTAATAAATTGCCTGTTAACACTGACCACCATTACTGCGAGCGTAAAAAACAACACGAAAACAGAGCACATCTTGGAAAATGTACTTTCAGAGCAACTGTACTTTGTATGAAGTAATTATGAAACTTGCTTAATCGACTTTTTTTTTTCATTTAATCATTTCTTAAGAAGGAAGCCGCATGGACAAACTGATTGGGAAATGAAACATCACTTCCGATTAATTTTACTTTGTGTTCACCGTGCATCTTAGTATTAATATTCACTCATTCAACCAACGAATGCACTTACAAATAAATGTTCACTATACCCTACACATGTTTCGGCCTTCATTTGGCCATCGTCAGAGGTAACTTGCTATGTACACTTCACTTATCACCGTCCATTTGGTACTGCTATTCAACTATTATTTTGTAAGTGTTACTACTTTACACTGGAAGTCACAAATATATATATAAGGTTTTACGGGTAATTTTCTTGAATTCGTTCGGTGTATGTGACGTCCATTCATTTTCGAACTATATCGGCACTGCACTTTTTGTAAGGCGTTTGTCGTTATTATCTATTGAGATCGTCGAAGTAATTAAAACTTGTTATTAAATTATTTAAACTATTAAAACCGTTGGTTATGTTTTTATTGAAGTCCGTATTCTGTTGTAGTGTTGTCTCGTTGCGTAGTTGCGAAGTTTGTGTGTGTGAGTGACTGCCACTCACAGCCAAGCAACTAGACAACACAACTACAAGACACAGACACCTTCATAAGTGACCAGTTGCCAGCAGTTGTTAACAATTTTATAATTTTAACCTCTTAAACTATCCAACAACAAGTTTCAACAACATCAACGATTACAATAGACATCAACATCACAGCGTCACACAACAGCTGTACTAGAATATACTTCGGACAAGAAAGCAAGTCATATACACCGTAAAAAACTCAAGGACCGTCATTCGCACCTACGCAACGAGACAACACTACAACAGAATACGGACTAATATAAACATAACCAATGGTTTTAACAGTTTTAATAGTTTAAATAATTTAATAACAAGTTTTAATAACATCGACGATCTCAATACATAATAACGACAAACACCCTACAAAAAGTACTTTACCGATATAGTTCGAAAATGAATGGACGTCATATACACTGAACGATTTCAAGAAAATTACCTGTAAACCCTATATATATATATATATATATATACTTGTGACTTCCAGTGTAAAGTAGTAACACTGACAAAATAATAGCTGAATAACAATGCCAAATGGACGGTGATAAGTGAAGTGTACATAGCAAGTTACCCCTGATGATGGCCAAATTAAGGCCGAAACATATGTAGGGTATAGTGAAAATTTATTTATAAGTGCATTCGTTGGTTGAATGAGTGTATATCACTTCCGATATTTATGATGTGATTTGCGCATAGATTTAAAATGTCTGCTTCTGGCATTTTTTGGGGATTAAAAAAATCCAAAGTAGGTTTTTAGTTTTATATGATCATGATCCGTGCATTATTCGAATATACACAGCAATAGTGCCAACACATGCACACAGTTATATTGAAATTACTTTATATAGACAATGGTCTCCTACCTGTTTCGGCCAATCATGTGGCCATCTTCAGGGATATAAGATATAAAGGTTAGTGGGTCTGTATTATTAATCGTGCACTGGATGGTAGAAATTAAAAGCCCCATATTTGCCCCAGTGTGTGGAACAGGAAGTTCGATTAGTATATCCTTTAGAAGAGCACGGGATTTACGTGATGTTGTAACAAAGTTTTGTACCTAGACCGATACCGTGGCGAGTATTGAACGGGATCTAAAACCATTGCCTTTGTTATCTACATATTTAGTTAACACCTTCAGGAAAAAGACCATGGAATATGGTAAAGGTAAAGTTCACCCTAGAACAGGCCGTGAAGGCTCAGAGGGGGAGTACAGGTATAGCTGTACTCTTTCTTTAACCTCGAATCTAGTTGGGGGTGGGTGGTTAACGCCACGGTAGCTTTACCTCCGGGAACCATGGAATATGGACTGGATTAATCTGGCTCAGGATAGGGACAAATGACCGTCTGTTGTAATGACAGTAACGAAACCTTGGTGCAGTCAAAAGTAGGGGAGTTTTTTTAAGCTAAGTGACTGTTTTCTCTGCTTTACGGAATTAATTAATTAGTAAAAAAAACCATCAATATGGCAGACGCGCGATATAGTAAGGTGGGAGCGACACTAGCAATATTTATTTTAGGGTCGTAAAGTGCTTCATGGTAAAAAAGCTTGGAAAATATGCAGCTTTTGTTCATTTGATGTTTTTGTTGACTATATAGGCCTACTAATGTGAGTTGCGTGCGAAAACGTTTATTTATTGTTTTAATGGTTATAACAAATAAATTGTTGAAGCTATGAACATTCAAATTGGTACGAAGAGAGATCATGAGAGTCCATACACACTGTATGCTGGAACATTTTCTGTAACACTAAAGCTGACTGGAACATTTTCTTTAAAACTATAGCTGACTGAAACATTGGAACATTTTCTGTAACACTAGAGCTGACTGGAACTTGTGCTGTAACACTGGTGGTGACTGGAACATTGGAACATTTTCTGTAACACTATATCTGACTGGAATATTGGAACATTTTCTGTAACACTATAGCTGACTGGAACACTGGAACATTTTCTGCAACACTAGAGCTGACTGGAACATTTTCTTTACAACTATAGCTGACTGGAACATTGGAACATTTTGTGTAACACTAGAGCTGACTGGAACTTGTGCTGTAACACTGGTGGTGACTGGAACATTGGAACATTTTCTGTAACACTATAGCTGACTGGAACATTGGAACATTTTCTGTAATACTATAGCTGACTGGAACACTGAAACATTTTCTGTAACACTATAGCTGACTGAACATTGGAACATTTTCTGTAATACTATAGCTGACTGGAACACAAACATTTTCTGTAACACTACGGCTGACTGGATTTTTTCTGTAACGCTAGAACTGAATGGAACATTTTCTATAAAACTATAGCTGACTGGAACACTGGAACATTTTCTGTAACACTAGAGCTGACTGGAACATGTGCTGTAACACTGGTGGTGACTGGAACATTTTCTGCAGGCCGTGTGACCGAAATCTCAAAGATGTTGACGTGATATCCCAGAGGTTAAGGCGAGTGGAGCAGCTGAATCGCCTGCCTAGCACTGTGCTTCAGCAACTGGCCTTATTTGGCTACTACGAGGACCTGGAGGAAGACATCACTTGTAAGTACAGTATGCTGTTTCTGTATGTCCTGTTCATTTAACGATGGTTTAGCAACCGCTTTGGTTATATACGTTATTATCATCATAGTCATGATTTGGAAGAAATTCCTACATAAGAGCAGATTTTGTGCGCGTTAGATTTTTCCGACATAACCTCAAAACTACGCACCGTCGTTACAGTTGTTATTGTTGAGTGATAGAGAGTCCTTCGCACTGAATTTGTAGGTAAGTATATGTTCTGTCTCCATACTAAACTTCATTCGTCTAGCTACAAAGTTTCAGTTGGAATCGCTGTCAAGACTGAAGCAAATGTAGAGTTCATGCAACCGCCATTTGTTGCGAGATTTCAGGCTTTCGCCACGGTTGCAGTCGAGATCTTCGCTCTTCTGGCATGTTACGCGTCGTAGGTTGGTAGTTTGTTACCGACGTTTCGGTACATCTGTCCCATCTTTTAAGGATCAAACAGCCCGAGAAGGATTCTTAAAAACAGAGAAATCACAATTTTTGTATTACAGAACATAAGGGAATGTTAGCCGGAGAAACTTAAGGAGGAGACATCATCGTAGATTAGAGGATAATTAGAATAAATCTGTCGGTTTACATCTTTCAACTGTTGTTCACAAAATGTGGGTTTCATATGTGTCCGTCCTTCAGTCCGTTTGTTTTATCTCAGAAATTTCTGAGCGTTTTTCTATTGAATTTAGTGCTCGGGAGTCTACAGGAGAAGCTGGCGGTAGATTCTAATGACAATTGGTATTGTCCCAATACAGGGCCTAGCCTGGAATTTGCATGGAGTTGAGACAGATCTGTCAGAAACAGCTAAATTTTGTGAGACACGAAATACTGATCTGCTTACGATCTGACACTTACTGGAGCCATTTTGTATGTGCAATAAAATAACACGGTAAAACCGTATATCTGTTCTTCTTAGCATCAAAAACCAACTATTTGTAGATAAAAGTATATATAAGAAGTACACAATATTCACGCCTACATGTTCCGGCAGTCTACCGCCATCTTCAGGAAGCAACACCTAAAACATGTTTTATTTAAAATCTAATGAAGCCAGTTGAGACGCACATACACACACCACACATATATATATATATATATATATATATATAGGGTAATTCCGGGAGAGACGCCACACTTTTTGCAAATTTCATTGTAACTCAATCCGAGAATCGTCAAAACGGCTGAAAATTCAGAGATATTATATCTAAGGTTTCTACTTTACTAGGTTGTGTGCAAAATATCTGCAGAAGTGAAAGTCTCTGAGATACAGGGCAACGAAAATTAATCTTTGCGGCGTGTCTTCCGGACATGCCGGTAGAGACGCCGCTTTTTGGCACGGAGAGATGCCGCTCTTTGAAAATATCCTGTGAATTCAAGGAGTAAGATAAGTAAACGAAAACTGTTGAACTCTATTCGAAGTAAAGAAACAATATCAACATTAAAATAGAAGATATATCACAGGTACACAATATTTCAACCCACTGAACTCAAGAGTCTAAGTTGTAGTGAACGAAATATTCTACATCCTCTTCTGCATCTTGCTGTTTTTCTCTCGCAGTAACTGTCTACCGCATTTCTCTTTGTATAGAGAACAGAACTCGTGCAGCTAATTTCTGCAACTCACACATTCGATCCAGTCATCTTCCTTAGTTGTTTGCAAGTGGTATTCTCAGCACTCTCAGCATTTCGTGTCAGAATCTTAAGAAGGTTCTTGATTAGGAATATATTTTTCTAATGAGTTCTTGTTCTGCATTTTCTGACCTTGTAGACCTGAAGTATTGGGACTGTTTACTTTTTCGATTTTCCTCTGCTCTTTGACTTTATTTCCTTCTTGATTCTCTTGCTTTTCCTCTGTATTATTGACTTCTTCAGTGGGAATAAAAGAACTGCAAATGGAATATTTCCTTGTAATTTCGGTACTGGCTCGATCTTCGAAAGTCTGGATGGAGTAACTTCTTCTGGGGACGTGTCACAAGGCATTGCAGTATTCAGAGTACTTAATGAAGGTACAGCTGAGATAGGTAACACATTTTGAGGTTTGGTTCCTGAAGTAGAGGCTGTGCAAATCGGAGCCATATCTGGAGGTGCTGTTTTCATGAACGTTAAAGTTTCGTTTGTATCAGAAATGGAGAAGAAATATTCAGGCACTCTGTTGCGGTTCAAAGGATAAATGTTCATTGACTCAAAAGCACGTACATCAACACCAATGGAAGCAGCTTTATTCCAGGCACACCCGACGAGGCACGCCATGTGATATCGAGTAATTTTTCCTTTGTGGATTTTGCTTCATCCAAGCTGCGGCTTCGTTTTTGAAATGACTCTTTAAAGGCCCAAAAAAGCACTTATCCAAAGGCTGTAAGGCATGAGTACAGTGACTTCGTAGACAAGTGATAGTGACAGCAGCCTGAAGTAGTCAAGTGGAACTGCAATGAACTCTGTGGCCATCTAAACGTAGAAAGACCTTCCCTGAAGGTTTGTGTTTGAGGAAATGCTGTGTGAACCACTTGATGAATAAGTCAGTGCTCATGCACGAATATTTCCGGTTCATGCACACATCTGACCCTGGGGGTCAGAAGATGCAGCAATAAAACATATAATTTTAGTACTCTATAATGTATATGAGCCGATCCCAGTGGCCGCGCTGTCTAAGGCATTGGTCTACGGCCGCTCGCTTACTGGGATTGTGGGTTCGAATCCCGCCTAGGGCATGGATGTCTGTCTCTTGTGAGTGTTGTGTGTTGTCAGGTAGAGGTCTCTGCGACGAGCTGGTCCTTCGTCCAGAGGAGTCCTGTCGAGTGTAGTGTGTCTAAAAAGTGTTTGATCGTGAAGCCTCGAAAAATGAGGCGGTCTTGGTCCCCCAGTGGCTGTCGAGCCATTGGGGAAAAAATGTATATGAACGACGTTTCCAAACGGATTTGAAATGGTTTAAGTGTGACATCTCTCCCTTAATTTTTCGCGGTATCTCTCCTAATCTTCAGGGAGAGAAGCCGCACCCTCACCCACTTGCCGAACGGAATGAAGAACATGGCGGCTACATGATGTGAAGGCAAGTTCAACAGCGCCGGAAAGCTGTAATGTATCGTGGTTGCATAGCTACTTCGATTGGAACTAATTAAGACACATTTCGTAACCACTAGAATAAAGTTCGAGCATAAAATTAATAAACTCACCGCATAAAATCAGTCATAAGCCTTGCAAAACAGCGCCGATATTCACTACGTTCACTCCCAGCACCTCTCTAGACTTACTGAATAAGCACATGTGCTGCGATCTGCCGAGGATTGCCAGAACCTACGAAACTAAAAAATTCGGCGTCTCTCCCGCCGCGGCAACTCTCCCGGAAATACTGTATAATTATAATAAGATTACATAACATCACCGCATATTATAATGTAATTGTAAGTTCATAATACATACATACATCAACGGATTACACGTGTGATTAAATTCCAAGTGTAGTTATTATGTGGTTAGCGGACCCCTTAAACGTACAGTACATAATTTTTTGCATATGAAATATTTATAATTATTTTAATCCATAATGGACTTTGTCCTGTAATCGTGTAGATATTCTTCAATTTACAATCCCGTCTCCAATACATATGTCGTAATACTAGTCAACTAGTTGTGCCTACCCGGTGTGGTTGGTTGTGGACGGTGTGGGGGCCGACTTGTCACTGGTTCCGTTGTGTAGCTTCGTGCTGCAGGTCACGTGCATGCGTCCTCTTGCACGAATATATCTTGTGGATTAAGATCGTAGATGTACTGTTCATCCTTCAGTAATCCTTTTTGCTGATTAGCCTGCATATGGAAATTGTCCAAACAATTTAATCTCCCATCTTTTTTGCAAGATTTATATTATATTATTATATAAAATTACGTAAACTTATTATATTATATTATTATATTATATTATATTATATTACAGTCTAACTCGGTTATAACGTCATGAAAGGGACCGAATAAATCGTGTCGTTATAAACGAGTGTCGCTCTAAGCGAGGTGCGTGCTAAAAGTGAAGGAAAAATATTTTAAGACAGAATACAGGCCTGTAGGCATATTGGTCAAATGTTTACGCGATTATTTATTCTAAAATTAAATTACAATTAAAATTTAGGAAGAATAAAAATTACTGTTATATAACTGTCAATTTTCATACAGGCTTACGCTAAATAATACATTAACTTACAAGTAAAATTTAGGAAGAACAAAAATTAACATGAGAAGCGGACCGCTAACTGGTATATTGTCACTTCTGTGTTGCTAAGATCACTTAAGCAAGGCCTCATCGACGGGACTTTTTTTCAGGCTTTATGAATCGCTTTATTTTCGATCCATACTTTTCAAATGCACTAATAATTTTGATTCTGTTTTTCCAAATCCTTTGGATCGTAGAATTTACGAGACGAAATTCCCGACACACTTCAGCTTCTTTTTTCCCATTTTATATTTCTTTTATGACTTTCAGTTTTCGTTCGATGCTCAAAACCTTCCTTTGTTCGTCACTGTAGCCATGTTATCACTGTAGCCATGTTATCACTGTACCAGTCTCTTGTTAACTGCAGGAGTAGAAAAGTACAGGGCAACTTTACGCACAAAGTGAATTACCGTTGGGATCTTCTGGGATGTTACACAGC
This sequence comes from Reticulitermes speratus, assembly GCA_021186555.1. NCBI lineage: Eukaryota > Metazoa > Arthropoda > Insecta > Blattodea > Rhinotermitidae > Reticulitermes > Reticulitermes speratus. Next base: position 14,325,436 of record JAJKFL010000010.1, read on the forward strand.
GTAGATTGGTATTTACGACTTTTCGGAACAACCTATCGGTCCCATCTTCACAGGTCAAGCAGTCCAAGAAACGTCTGTAACTACCAATCCACGCTTCGTAATATCCCAGCATCAATAATGCAGTGGTATCAATAGTGCAGTGGTATCAATAATGCAGTGGTATCAATAGTGCAGTGGTATCAATAGTGCAGTGGTATCAATAGTGCAGTGGAATCAATAGTGCAGTGGTATCAATAGTGCAGTGGTATCAATAGTGCAGTGGTATCAATAGTGCAGTGGAATCAATAGTGCAGTGGTATCAATAGCGCAGTGGTATCAATAGTGCAGTGGAATCAATAGTGCAGTGGTATCAATAGTGCAGAATATTACAGGTAATGTTCTGCACTATTGGTACTACAACGTGTATGTGCATATTGTGACCTATTGTATTGCTGTAAGTTTTATAAAAACTTTGGTTTCAGCTCTCTGAATATGGCGAGATAATGACGCCGAAACATGTAGGAGCTACGTAAAAGATAGTACGAAAAAAATATAGACTAGTGCATTTTTTGGTGTTACGTAAGTTTCTTACTTTGTCACAATGCATGGTATGAACAATGTAGACACGGTTTTTTTATTTGCCACCTCATAAGACGCGACAAGTCTTAAGATGCACCTTCTAAGTAGCAAGGTATTTTGCGGATTAGTAGCCAACTTCTGTAGCAATATCTCTGTAATTAGCAAGATATTTTGCTGATTATTAGCCAACTTCTGTAGCAATATCCCTGTAATTAGCAAGGTACTTTGCGGATTAGCTACCTACTTCTGTAGCAATATCCCTGTAATTAGCAAGGTACTTTGCGGATTAGCTACCTACTTCTGTAGCAATATCCCTGTAATTAGCAAGGTACTTTGCGGATTAACTGCCTACTTCTGTAGCAATATCCCTGTAATTAGCAAGGTACTTTGCGGATTAGCTGCCTACTTCTGTAGCAATATCCCTGTAATTAGCAAGGTACTTTGCGGATTAGCTACCTACTTCTGTAGCAATATCCCTGTAATTAGCAAGGTACTTTGCGGATTAGCTGCCTACTTCTGTAGCAATATCCCTGTAATTAGCAAGGTACTTTGCGGATTAGCTACCTACTTCTGTAGCAATATCCCTGTAATTAGCAAGGTACTTTGCGGATTAGCTGCCTACTTCTGTAGCAATATCTCTGTAATTAGCAAGGTACTTTGCGGATTAGCTGCCTACTTCTGTAGCAATATCCCTGTAATTAGCAAGGTACTTTGCGGATTAGCTACTTACTTCTGTAGCAATATCCCTGTAATTAGCAAGGTACTTTGCGGATTAGCTACCTACTTCTGTAGCAATATCCCTGTAATTAGTAAGGTACTTTGCGGATTAGCTGCCTACTTCTGTAGCAATATCCCTGTAATTGGCAAGGTACTTTGCGGATTAGCTGCCTACTTCTGTAGCAATATCCCTGTAATTAGCAAGGTACTTTGCGGATTAGCTGCCTACTTCTGTAGCAATATCCCTGTAATTAGAAGGTACTTTGCGGATTAGCTGCCTACTTCTGTAGCAATATCCCTGTAATTAGCAAGGTACTTTGCGGATTAACTGCCTACTTCTGTAGCAATATCCCTGTAATTAGCAAGGTACTTTGCGGATTAGCTGCCTACTTCTGTAGCAATATCCCTGTAATTAGCAAGGTACTTTGCGGATTAGCTGCCTACTTCTGTAGCAATATCCCTGTAATTAGCAAGGTACTTTGCGGATTAGCTGCCTACTTCTGTAGCAATATCCCTGTAATTAGCAAGGTACTTTGCGGATTAGCTGCCTACTTCTGTAGCAATATCCCTGTAATTAGCAAGGTACTTTGCGGATTAGCTACCTACTTCTGTAGCAATATCCCTGTAATTAGCAAGGTACTTTGCGGATTAGCTACCTACTTCTGTAGCAATATCCCTGTAATTAGCAAGGTACTTTGCGGATTAGCTGCCTACTTCTGTAGCAATATCCCTGTAATTGGCAAGGTACTTTGCGGATTAGCTGCCTACTTCTGTAGCAATATCCCTGTAATTAGCAAGGTACTTTGCGGATTAGCTGCCTACTTCTGTAGCAATATCCCTGTAATTAGCAAGGTACTTTGCGGATTAGCTGCCTACTTCTGTAGCAATATCCCTGTAATTAGCAAGGTACTTTGCGGATTAGCTGCCTACTTCTGTAGCAATATCCCTGTAATTAGCAAGGTACTTTGCGGATTAGCTGCCTACTTCTGTAGCAATATCCCTGTAATTAGCAAGGTACTTTGCGGATTAGCTGCCTACTTCTGTAGCAATATCCCTGTAATTAGCAAGGTACTTTCGGATTAGCAGCCTACTTCTGTAGCAATATCTCGGTAAGAGAAGAGTTTCTGTCCTCCAGAATGTTCTTACCGGCTCTGGAGCCCACCCAGCTTCCATTTAAATAGGTAACGGTAATGGGGGTAAAACGACCAGAGCGTGACGTTGAAAAACTCCTTAATCTAACACCGAGGTTGTGACTATATAGAGCTATACCTGTACTCCCGCTGTATGCCTTCATGGCATGTTCAGAGCAACTTTGTCTTAATTATGTCGCAATGGATTAACTGGTGTTAAGAGGTAGGGTGATCGCTGAGGACTTTATCAGGCAAATATGAGGCTTCAAATACGATACTTACGTTGCACGCAGCCTAGTGAACTCTTTTGAAGTTTTGGCGATATGTGTGTGAATCAGCCTTCAGGTAATGCCGTATACTGGGGACGTCATGTACAGCCGGTAAGGTAGTCGCCTGCATGGGGTTTCACATTCAACCGGACGAACCCTACCGGGTACAGTGAATACCTCCACTTTAAGTCCAAGTTTAAACTGCAGGCCTGAAAATTAGACATGGAATTTACTGGAAGAATACAACTCAGGCTGTGACATTTGAAGTTCTAATGCTAGATTTGGAATTACGAATAGATTGGGTGTGTTCCTGTTTTGAATTCTCGCAGACGTCATGTATTAGTGTGCTGTTTAGTTGGGGAACTTTTTTGTGCAAAAAGCGTTCCATGACGATGGCCGTGCCATGGCTCAGGCGGTTAGTCGCCGGCCTCTCACCACGGAGGCCCGGGTTCGATCCCAGGTCAAGTCCATGTAAGATTTGTGGTGGACAAAGTGGCACTGGGACAGGTTTTTCTCCGAGTTGTCGGTTTTCCCCTATCGATTTCATTCCAATGGTGCTCCATTAATTGTAAAACTTGGTAAAAAAAACTGCTCATCTTCATCACAGGGTTGCACAAAAAGCCTTAGGCTGTGGTGCGTCCGTAGCGTCAGCTGCGGGGCCCTTCATCACAAAAAAAAAATTCCATGACGATGGAGTTCATTGAACCTGTGCTTCAGTCAGCTTTTCTCGAATCTCAGATTTACTCCTCTATTGTATGCTGTTTTCTTTGTTCCTTTATGGCTACCTTACTGCTCTGATCTCTGTAGTTTTATTTACATTTGAGATGGGCATTTATGACGTACGTGATACATTACACACGTTGCTAAGGAGACATTGAAAGAAAACACGTCCTTCCAAGTCAGACCAAGTAAAGTGTAGGGTGTTACACAAATAGGAACTTCCTGCTTTGCTGAATTATACTGCTGCTGGCTCAGTGTTTCAGTAGTTACGATGGACTGGAAAAGTAATTCGGAAGGGAAAAGAAGAAACGCGCGCAAAGCACAGATCCTTCGAAACCCAGCATCTGTGGAATTTTTACTAGCAAGTCCAGGCTCGCCGATCCCAGTGGCCGCGCGGTCTAAGGCGTGGGTCTGCGGTCGCTGGCTTGCTGGGACTGTGGGATAGAATCCTGTGAGGGGTATGGATGTCTGTCTGTTGTGAGTGTTGTGTGTTGTTAGGTAGAGGTCTCTGTGGCGGGCCGATCAATCGTCCAGAGAATTCCTACCGAGTGTATGTGATCAAGTGCAACAATAACCCTCTACATCTACAATTGTTAGGTAAAAGGCGTTGGATTAAACAAAAGGTCCAGGCTCAGAAGTGTTTTATGTAGTGCAACTCTCAGCTGGTTTGCCGAGAGTCTGAAACCGCACAGAACAGTCATAGGTCTGTTGAGTTTGAGCCCAATGATGCACAACCCGCGGCCCGCCATCCTTCGAACACACTGAGGTTATGCATCCCGATCATAATGAAGAACATTTTTTGAGTGATTTGTTGAACTTCGGACGCATATTTAAATTTAGTAAACAATATGTAAGTTGTGACGGGATTCGTGCATATTACTCGGAAAAATCCTATTATTATTGTTATTATTATTATTATTATTATTAACTGCAATTGGGTTTTCACCCGGTGGCAGTAGTCCTTACACTAGTACACACAATACAAATGTTTTCACCCGGTGGCAGTAGTCCTTACACTAGTACACACAATACAAATGTTTTCACCCGGTGGCAGTAGTCCTTACACTAGTACACACAATACAAATGTTTTCACCCGGTGGCAGTAGTCCTTACACTAGTACACACAATACAAATGTTTTCACCCGGTGGCAGTAGTCCTTACACTAGTACACACAATACAAATGTTTTCACCCGGTGGCAGTAGTCCTTACACTAGTACACACAATACAAATGGACATATAATATACATAGAAATAACAATACAACAAACTATACACAATTACAAAAAATACATACAGTAAATACAAGTACACACATTACGAAAACATCCACACCTTAACAAAAACATCCACCCCTTACAAAAACATCCACACCTTAACAAAAACATCCACCCCTTACAAAAACATCCACACCTTAACAAAAACATCCACCCCTTACAAAAACATCCACACCTTAACAAAAACATCCACACCTTACAAAAACATCCACACCTTAACAAAAATATCCACATGTTGGAAAAGTTACATTTGACAGTAGGAGAAATGAGAAAAGTACGGAGTGGTAAGCTTCACCAATCCCCTTACACTTTCAGTTTTAATTATGTTGTTAACTATAATAGTACAAATGTAGTTCTTCAGTTATCATTTTATACAATTGAAGCCTCTGTATTTCTTTAAAGAAATATCAGTTGCAAAAAAAACTGTGACAATGTTCGCATTTATATTTTTCCGTTCTGCAAGTCGTAACAAAACTAGCAGTGTGCGTATAAACATAACATTGAAACGCGTTCGCTTAACCATTGCTGCTGTGGGAAAGCAAAAATTATTACATATTCTGAATGTGTGTCTGTAGCCATAGTTATCCAGCATGCAAAGCGCATGAACCGTATTATACTACGTATTGTCATCTGTCGCCTGTCTGTCTGTACCATATTTTGTCACATTATTTCATAAAAGGGAAAAAGGCTGCAGAAATCGAAAATATTGGGTACTACCATACACAATTTATTCACCCTGGTGACCTGGCGCCCGGGATTTCTGCACCGCTGTGTTAAGGGTTAAAGAAATTGTTGTGCTTAATCACCAGGCCGTGAGACATATGGAGGGACAGGAGGTATAGCTCTACTCATTCTTAACCTCTGTACTCGACTGGGGTGAGTGATCGCTTTACCACCCGGGGGGGGGGGGGGGGTAGGACTTCCTACTACGTAGTGGACAGAAGGCTGGACGTGCCCAAGAGCCGGCATGCATGCTTTGAAGAGAAGGAAACTCTTAAATCCATCGGGAATTACATCTCGATTCCGCGGTCGTCTAACCTTAGCCTAGTCACTATATCGAGTGAGGCGCTGTTGTACTTGTTGAAGATTACGTTAACACTCATCTGTAAATATGACTGAAGTTTGATTATGTAACAGTGCTAAAACTGAGCGCGTTGATGCAGTGTGCAACATTTGACGGTTGATGCAGTGTGCAACATTTGACAGTTGATGCAGTGTGCAACATTTGACGGTTGATGCAATGTGCAACATTTGACAGTTGATGCAGTGTGCAACATTTGACGGTTGATGCAGTGTGCAACATTTGACAGTTGATGCAGTGTGCAACATTTGACGGTTGATGCAGTGTGCAACATTTGACGGTTGATGCAGTGTGCAACATTTGACGGTTGATGCAGTGTGCAACGTTTGACAGTCGATGCAGTGTGCAACATTTGACGGTTGATGCAGTGTGCAACATTTGACGGTGTCAAAGGGGTGTGACTGAGGACTGGAGTCTTCTGGGACGTTACGCCGTGTCGTTAGTATTTAGTGTGACGTTTCGATGGGTCGTAGTGACATCTTGGTAGTGCCTGAAGGTGAAGGCACTACGGTCCTTCGAAACGTCAAGAACTATTTACCCAAAGACAAACCGCAACATCCCAGAAGAAGTGGATCTTACATTTTAGACGGAGGTGAAGTCTGGCGACCTTTTGAGGATAGATATTGCTATAAAGTTTAGAGAATTCAGATGTGACTTACGTTTACATTAGCTGAATATTTTTAATATGGGGTGAATTTTTCACAATTTTAGACTGTGTATAATATAATTATAAAAATTTTCTACATACCATTTCAGTCTTACTTGCTATGAACTGTTAACACTAAGCTTGTAAAGTGGTGCAGAATTTGAAGACAGTAATGCTTCCTGTTAAAATTGTTGCTATGTATTAAGGACACATTTTTTAGTAAGATGGGCTTAAAACCACCGTCTTCCAACATTTTTTATGAAGCTCTCTGTAACAAACTTTTTTTTATTATTGAAGGGCCCCGTAGCAGATGCTACGGACGCACCGCAGCCTTGAAGGCTTATTGTGCAACCCTGTGATGTAACAAACTTAGTTTATGGTGCGCCATTTTTACCAATTTTTATAAATCCCTTAAAAATTTGCAAAAATGTACTTCCATTTATGGAATCTTTACGTTGTCCAATATGATAGCTAACACAAATTCCAGGTTCAATGAATTAAAATTAAAACTTTTTTGAAACAAGAAATGAAATATGTACGAAAATAAGTAAATAAATACTCTCTTTGTTTCTGACCAGACTACTCTTAAAACGTACAAAGTCTCTTTGACCGTCTCTTGTTTGCATACAGCGAGCTGTTGAAATGTACACACCTCTTTTGTTTTGGCAGGCATTCAGAAAGTTCCTCTCGACCAAACCAAATCGTAGTACCATTTGTTGTTACGAACTGCGGTGGCAGGATATATTTCTATGAACATCAGAATGATATCAGTGCGTTGTGTGGGTAGCAGGCCAATATATGCCGGTAGTCAAACGTAGGCTGTGTTCATTTCAATAGAACTGCCTGAAATAATGGAAGGTAAAGGTTAAAGTTCACCCTAGAACAGGCCATGAAGGCACATAGGGGGAGTAGACGTATAACTCTACTCTTTCTTTAACCTCAGCGCTAGATGGGGGTGGGTGGTCAACGCCCCGGCCGATTTACCCCCGGGAATGACACGGTACCCATTGTGCAGGGGACTGGGTTGGCCCCAGGGCCGGTCTGGACGGGTGCTGAAAATCTCGCCTCCACCGGGATTCGATCCCCGGACCGTCCAGCTCGTAGCGAGTCTCTATACCGACTGAGCTATCGCGGCCCATTGAAATAAAGGAAAGGCAGACTAACCCCAACGTCCAGTGACATGTAATGCATCTGCTGACTTGCTGCGGCCTGGATGGTTCGGGGTTTGAACCTCGGCGGTGTAAAGGATTTTTCCTTCTCCATACCCGTTCAGAGCAGCCCAAGGGCCCACTCAGCTTCCGGTATAATGGATAGCGGGGTTCGTTTCCTGGTGTAAAGCGACAGGGATGTGGCGATGATTACCCACCCCCATCTGACGCCGAGGTTAAAAATTAGTAGAGCTATACTTCTACTCCCCTTCTGTGCCATCTATGGAATGTTACGAGGCGACCTTTACCTTTGCTGTAAAACTAAACGATTCGTACGAAGGCGGAAGCACTACATAGTAACTGTCTGAAGCCGAATGCTTATTGCGAATCTTATAGTTACACGTGCGATAAGGGAAATAGAAAAGAAAAAATACCTTACCTTTTATGGAAACCGAAAGTTCATTACCTTACTCACAAAAGCTCCTCATTAGTCTTTGTCCTGAACCAGATGAGTTTAGTATGCGCCTCCATACTTTTTAATTTAAGATACGTTTTAATATTATGCTCCAATCTGTCTATGTCTTCCAGTAGGACTCTTTCCTTCAGGTTTCTTCGCCGAAACCCTGTATGCATTTCTCGTCTCCACCATACGTGCCACATGCTCTTCCCATCTCATCTTCTTTAATTTGAGTACCTGAATAATATTTGGTGATGAGTAGAGGTCATGAAACTCCTCGTTATGTAATTTTCTCAAGCCTCGCTTTACATCCTCCCTCTCAGGCCCAAACATACTCCTCAGCACCCTCTTCTCGAATACTCTCAACCTGTGTTCCTCCCTCAATGTGAGAGACGAAGTTTCACAGCCATATACAACAGCAGGCAAAATTATAGTTTCATGTGTTCTAATCTTTATATTTTGAGATGGCAAAAGGAATGACAAAAGCATTCTTTCTGTGTTATTGGTTCCATTATGTACATCTGTTTTATGTTACGAGAGAAACTTGTATACTCGTAAGTTTCAGCTTAAATACTAAAGACGAGGTATGTGTTATGCTTCAGGGATGCACACATTTTCCAGATATCTTGGAGTCACTTCAAAATTGTAGGCGCTACAAAGGCGACATGAAGCAACGTCCATACTGAGGGGTTCACAAATACTAGGCGCCACCTTACAAAATGTATCCCGGGATTTGTGTATCGCTGTTGCTGTTTACTGGCTACAGAAAATGGGACAAGTGCCCATAGTGCCGCAGTAAGTTTGGAGGTTTGAAACCTCCCTGCTTGGCATAGCGATGACATGTTTGCAAAGTACCCGCTTTCACTTCGGGCAGCGCTTTGTAACTGTGGAGGGTACTTGTGGCGTTCTTGTGTCGTTCCAGCCGAATGGTGGGTTAATTGTCACCAGTAGCACAAGCCACCTCTGTTTAATTCTGCTCCATTTGCATTACACCATACACTACACCCTGTCATTTCACTTGAAGTTACGTGAACTTTGTATAGGATAGTGCCGATCCCAGTGGCCGCGCGGTCTAAGGCGTGGGTCTACGGCCGCTCGCTTGCTAAGATTGCGGCTTCGAATCCCTCCGCGGTCATGGGTGTCTGTCTCTTTCGATTGTTGTGTGTTTTAGGTGGAGGTCTCTGAGACGGGCTGATTACTCTTCCAGAGGAGTCCTACCGAGGGTGGAGTGTCTGAGTGTGATGGTGAAGCCTCGACAATGGGGAAGACTTGGCCCATTAGGGCTGTCGAGCCATTGGGGGGAGGGGGGAAATGTGATAGTGTATAACATATCACATTAAAGAGGATGAGATGTGTGAGGCATGTGGCACATATGGAGGAGAATATAAATGCATGCATGGTTTTGGTGGGGAAACCTGAAGAAGCCACTTTGATTACTTAGTTGTAGAATGGCGGATGATATTAAAATGGATCTTAAAGAATTAGGATAAGAGGAAGTGGACTGGATTGATATGGCTCAGGACAGGGGAGAGATACGGGGTGTTGTGAATACGGTAATGAACCTTTGATGTTCCATAATATTCGGAGGATTTCTTGACTAGGTGAGAACTGTTAGATTCTCAAGGACTCTGCTCGATGAAGGTAGCGTAGGCCAGGATACGTTGCAGGACACGATCCTGACATGACTGCACCCTTAGACTCTGCTGGAACTCGAAGCCCCCACGTGGCTGTGGTGACTGCGGTAGCCGTGCCCACGGTCTTAATTCCCTCTTTTACTACGTACGCCTCAGTTTCAAGCTGATGACTTATTCATGAGAGCTTCTCCTGACTCGCGGGGCAGATTTGCATAACATTTACATAACCGCATTTGTATAATTCTGTGTAACAGTCTTATAATCGTGCCCGTGACAACTTGCTACCTGCCTGTTTTATTGTGTGGTTACTGCTGCAGCAATTATGTGGCACTAATTATTCATTCATTCGTGCATTCATTCATTCGTTCATTCCTTAGTCTGTCTTACGACAGGTCCATAGCCTCTTCCAAAGCGAGTTCTCCACAGAGTGCGATCTAGTGCTTCCTCTTTCAATTTCCAGTATTCTCTCTTTTCCTTAAGTTCATCCAATACCTGCTTACGTCTTCTTCCTCGTCTTCCCGTCACTTCTATCCTTCCCTCTGTCTTTCCTTCAGTAACTTGTTTTAGAAGGCAGTTCCTACGCAAAACGTGACCAGTTCAGTTGGCCTTCCTTCTTTTTATTGTTTATAGGATATGTGGCTGTTATACGGAGCAATAAATTTATATTCACCTCTCACATTTTTATTGACGAAGGTGGTATGCTGATGTCCACTCTAACGCCCTACGGTCTGGTGTCAACCGTGGGTGATACTGGGCGTACTACAGGGGAAGCCCATCCACCTCCGGGCGCGGTTACGGCGTCCGTCGAGGTTTAGAACCGATAAGTAGGCGTGGCAGTGTTGCCAATTGTTTCCTGGCAAAACTAACTCTTACCTAGCTTGCAGCCACCATAAAATGGATGACTGTTTCGTCAGAAGCCACCCCGTTCAGCAGACATCTGCCCTAACAGTGACCTTCGTAATATCGGCTGTGTCTGTAGGCATAGGTAATGAGGGGAAGAGTGGAGAGCAGGTGTTTACACAGTGCATCAAAAAACACACACGGTGACCTTTGTACTGCTAACGGTAAAGTTCTCTGTATAACTTGTCATGAAGGCCCAGAGGGAGAGAAGAGGTATAGTTCTACCCTATATTTAACCTCAGCGCTGGATGGAGGTGGGTGGTCAACGCCATGCCCCAGTCGTTTTACCCCTTCGGTAAAGAGCCTCAGTAACCATTTTACAAGTGGCCCACCGGGGTTCGAACCCCGAACCGTCCGGCACGTATCGCTTCTATACACCGACTGCGCCATCCCAGCCGCCGCCCGTGTACTGCTGTATTACATAGTTCACAAGTTATGTTGTACGGAGTGATAATGTCTATGGTACATCGCTGTCCGAAACTTTAGCTAGTTTGTCTGTAACATTGGAATGCCTAGCTCATATGCAACCCTCAACACCACATTTCAACATGTAACTGCTAGTGTTCTATTATAGTTCACTGTCTCAGTCGGATATTCCAGCTTGCTGGATAACTAATTTACGATTGTAAAGCTCTTGCGTTGAAGAATGGCGAACACAGCGGCTAATAATATAACTCCGGCCGTGTTGTTGTAATTCGTCTGCAGGTATATTATTGCTGAACGGTGACGGTTATAGACGTGCGTTGTAACAGTTCTTAGAACAGGGGTGCACAAATTCCGGGTGCCAGGTCGACCGGGCGACCAATTTATGTACAGTGTCGCCTAATATTTGTGGGTGCTCTGAGTGGAGTTTGCTTCATGTCACCCAGCTGGCGCCCACAATTCTGAGGCGACTTCTAGATTTTTAGGCGCTTTCGCAAAATTGCGAAAAGCAGCTATTAGCTTCGTCATGTCTGTCTGTCCGTACGCATGGAACAAATCGGTTCCCACTGGACAAATTTTCATGAAATTTTATATTTGTATTTTTCGAAAATCTGTCGAGAAAATTCGAGTTTATTAAAGTCTGTCAAGAATAACGGGTACTTTACATGAAGGCCTATGTACATTTATGATATGTCGCCGAATTATTCGTAGAATGAGAAATATTTCAGACAAAAGTTGTAGAGAAGATAAAAACACACATTTTATATTCAATAACTCTTTTCCGAAAGTCGTGCCGTTTATAAAATAAAGTTTGAAAAATGTGGTAGAACCAGACAGGCGACAGACGGCAGTATACATGTAAAACGGCGCATGCGCTTTGCATGCTGGATAACTAAGGCTACAGACACACTCAGAATATGTAATACTTATTGCTTTTCCACGGCAACAATGGTTTTGCGACCGCGCCTCATTATTACGTTTATACTTACATTGCCTGTCTTGTTGGAATATATATGTGTACACCCCTAACTTACAACAGTATTCCTTCACAACTTAGGCGTTTCAACTGGTAACACGCTTCGACTCAAATGAGGTAATACGTTGAAGTGTCTTTAACAGCGGTCCGCTTAAACCAGGTCGTGCTTTGTTCGTTATACTGACTAAATCGGGCTTTGGATAATCAGTGTTGTTGAGCAGGTAGGGCCACAGATTAGAGCAATTTTGCAGTGTGTATAGCGCCTCGGCACTCACTAAAACAACAAGAAGAAGTAAGACATATTATTATTATTATTATTATTATTACAATAATAACGTTTTTTTAAAGCCACTGTCCGTAGCTCACACTACGTAGATTCGAATGAAGGAATGACTGGTCAGTTACACGATGAACTGAAAGTAGTGTGAATGGAAGTGGTCGTGGCATGATTTGGTGTCATGTCGCAGCGTTTGACTGGAAGGGCTGAAGAAAATCATGGAAAGACACCATAATGCACGTTCGCCGCCGAGATTCGGAAGTTGACACTTTCCACACACAAGATAAAGGCGTTAACGCGAGAGGCGCCTAGTTCAATAACATAGCGCTGCTGCTGCTGATAATAACTACTACTATTTGTGCTGCTACTTCTACCACTACTACTACTACTATACCTAGTACTACGAATAATAATAGTAATAATTAGGAGCAGAGCCCTTCTTTAACTCTAATAGTCAAGAAATTCAGTGCATATTATGGAAAGCTCACTATCGTGTTCAGAAGAGCCCGCCACTTGTTCCTATCCTGAAACATATCAATCCAGTCCACAGCCCTGTCAACCGGTTTCTTGAAGATTCATGGTAATATTATTCTCCCATCAATGTCTAAGTCTTCAAAGCTGTCTTTTTCAGATTTTTCCACCAAGACCCTATATGCACCTCTCCTCTCCCCCATGCATGCCACATTCCCTGCCCATCGCATCTTCCTGGATTTGATTAGCGTAATACTGCTAATAATAATAATAATAATGATGATAATAATAATGATTTTTTTTCAATGGCTCGACGGCCCCTTGGGGGCCTAGGCCGCCTCATTTTTCGAGGCTTGAAGATCACACTCAGGCACACCACACTCGGTAGGACTCCTCTGGACAGGGGACCAGCCCGTCGCAGAGACCTCTACCTGACAACACACAACACTCACAAGAGACAGACATCCATACCCTAGGCGGGATTCGAACCCACAATCCCAGTAAGCGAGCGGCCGTAGAATCATGCCTTAGAACGCGCGGCCAATGGGATAGGCAACGATAATAATAGCAATAATAATAATAACAATAATAACAGCAGAAATCCAGACGTGGCGAAGCCACTTTTTGTTCTTGACAAGCCAAGTACCGCAAGAACCGCCGTGCGAGTCTGTGAAGGTATGGCAGAGTGACTGAGACATGCCTGTCGTGCACTGGGCACCGTACTGAAGAACAGAGTACCAAGGACTGAGCAGACGATCTTCGAACAAACAGAATGTGCCAGTGAGTAATCCCCGCATGGTTTTGGTGCTTACGGACTTGGGGCCTGTTACAGTGACGCACTGACACGCTTACGGACTTGGGGCCTGTTACAGTGACGCACTGACACGCTTACGGACTTGGGACCTGTTACAGTGACGCATGACACGCTTACGGACTTGGGGCCTGTTACAGTGACGCACTGACACGCTTACGGACTTGGGGCCTGTTACAGTGACGCACTGACACGCTTACGGACTTGGGCTGTTACAGTGACGCACTGACACGCTTACGGACTTGGGGCCTGTTACAGTGACGCACTGACACGCTTACGGACTTGGGACCTGTTACAGTGACGCACTGACACGCTTACGGACTGGGACCTGTTACAGTGACGCACTGACACGCTTACGGACTTGGACCTGTTACAGTGACGCACTGACACGCTTACGGACTTGGGGCCTGTTACAGTGACGCACTGACACGCTTACAGAATGATAGATCACACTTTCCCTCATCCCGAAGGCGAAGAAGTGAAAATCTTCTGAACCAAATTGTGGCTCGCATTTCCCGGATTTGCTTTTTATGTAACGGCATCAAATCACGGAAGACTGAAGTCTTAAAATTTGGAACTACGCTGAAATTCATAATCTTTGCAATGACATCAGCATGTCAGAAAGATGTCATTGATAAAATGAAGAGCAAAAGCCAAGCGAATCATAGCCGGTATGTTCATTATTCATTTTTCTGGTTGTGGTTAATTTGTAGGGCTTAATAATTCTTGGTATGCTCATGGTGTCTTGGCTCGTCGAAACGCCTTGACTTATATGGAACGCGAAGATTCATTACCGTGTTCAACAGAAGCATTCACACCTCCAGTCCGTTCATTCAAGGTAACACTTTAATATATATTTTTTTTCCAATGGCTCGACAGCCCCTTGAGGGCCTAGGTCGCCTCATTTTTCGAGGCATCACGATCACACTTTTTTTTAGACACACCACATCGGTAGGACTCCTCTGGACGAGTGACCAGCCCGTCGCAGAGACCTCTACCTGACAACACACAACACTCACAAGAGACAGACATCCATGCCCCCGGTGGGATTCGAACCCACAATCCCAGTAAGCGAGCGGCCGTTGACCCACGCCTTAGACCGCACGGCCACTGGGATCGACATACGTTAATATTAACCTCCAATATATTCTTTGGTCTTCCAAGTGGTCACTTTTCTTCAGGTTTTCCACTGAACTTTGGTGTGACTTTCTCATTCCTACTGTTCCTTCTACATGCCGCATCCTTCTATCACTTAACAGAACCGTTATGGATAGTAGTAACGAGGGAAGTGATAATGTAATGAACTTGTTTTTAGCCTAGGATACGACTCGCGTCTAATGAAACAGCATACAGGGTGTTTCACTTAAACCCGGCCGCATGAACTTGGGCCATTGAGTCACGACACGTATGACTTGTAGCACCATCCTGTTGGAAGAAGCAGTTCTGGCGCTCATGATCGGGTAATTGGGCACGGAATCCAACGTCACCTGTAAGAGTGTGCATTTAGTCTACCAAAAACTAAAGGAAACAAAATCCTTTATCGATTTCGCGTGCAAGCGGGACGGTTTTAAGTGGAACACTCTGTACTTTTCACGAAGCAACACTTACGCTTTAAAGTATTTCCAACTTTTTAGTTTCTCACAGCGGTTTTGCTGAAGATTCAAGTCTTCTGGGATGTTACACCGTGTCGTCTGGTAAGTATTTACCGACGTTTCGGAGTATTGTTCTTTCATCTTAAGGGTGAAGCAGTCCAAGAATGCTTTACCCGGAATATTATATCTGTGATATTCCGAAACGTCGGCAACTGCTAATCGACAGGGCGTAACACACAAAAATGCTTTAGTGTTTTGTTCAATTTCTTAACACGCTAGCTAGCCGAGCCGTTCCTCCAGTTGTGCATTCATTTCCCTTTATTTGCGATGCCTATAGCAGTTTAATTTTACGTAAGCTTAGAAACGTGACGAATGTGACATGAATACATTACAGCAGCATTTCTGAATCATAACAGGTATCAAAATCCGTAGAGATTAACCCTATAAAGCCCAGTGCGTGCTCTCTGTACCATATTCTATATCATTACACATCTTGCGTTTTGTCTTTATAGTGTTTTTATGTGTTTCATGTGGTTCTCTGATACAAAACCGTTATTTTTTTTATTTCCCTACACGTCATTCATAGGTTGGTCTCTCTAATGGAGACTTTGACTGTTTACTGTGAGGCATGAACTTAATTTTTAAATATTCATTACATGGAATTCTTGCTTCAGCGAGTCAGTGCTGCATACGCAGGGTTTTATACGTGGTGTTGTTGACTGCAGGCATAATAGTGATGTTGTTGACTGCAGGCATAATACGTGATGTTGTTGACTGCAGGCATAATACGTGGTGTTGTTGACTGCAGGCATAATACGTGGTTTTGTTGACTGCAGGCATAATACGTGGTGTTGTTGACTGCAGGCATAATACGTGATGTTGTTGACTGCAGGCATAATACGTGGTGTTGTTGACTGCAGGCATATACGGGTTGTTACTGCGGCATATGTGTTGGACTGCAGGCAAAATGCGTGGTGTTGTTGACTGCAGGCAAATACTGCGTTGGTGTTGTTGACTGCAGGTAACTAATAGCTGTCGGATGGTGTTGTTGACTGCAGGCAAAATGCTGTTGAGGTGGTGTGTGTTGACTGCAGGCAAATGCGTGGTGTTGTTGACTGCAGGCAAATCGTGGCGTTGTTGACTGCAGGCAAATGCAGTGGTGTTTTGACTGCAGGCAATGCGTGGTGTTGTTGACTGCAGGCATAATGCGTGGTGTTGTTGACTGCAGCATAATACGTGTGTTGTTGACTGCAGGCATAATACGTGGTGTTGTTGACTGGGAGGGGGGCAGGCATAATACGTGGTGTTGTTGACTGCAGCTATAGGCCATAATACGTGGTGTTGTTGACTACAGGCATAATACGTGGTTGTGTTTGATTGACTGCAGGCATAATACGTGGTGTTGTTGACTGCAGGCATAATACGTGGGTTGTTGACTGCAGGAATAATCCGGATGACATGTTTAGTATTTGTTTTAAATTTATTTAATGTTTTAATTTAATAGCGTTATTCTTCAATTTCAAATTTGTCAATTTCGTTTGTTCCTGCATTAAATTAAGGAATATTATTTTGAAATTTATGTTGTTGCGTTTAATTTTCTACATCACGCTTTTGGTGGCATAAGGCTCACGATGTGACTATCTTACACATGACGTCGTCCGGTCAGTATTCATCGTGGACAGGTGCGCACCCAGGACTTTCGCTTGGGGGGTTGACCTTGAGGCTATATATATATTTTATGTTTGATTTTAAAAATCATGTTATGAAAATCGTGAGTATAACATAAAACTGTCTGCAACTGCATTTATATACATACAAATATAACTACATGTTCCGTGACTCACAATGTCCTATCTTCTTATTTTTTTACTTTTATTAATTTATTTTTCAAAATTCTAATGTAGTAGTCATCAGCTGAATTCAGTGGCTGATTTTAGCTGAAGGGGAAATCACGTAAAACTTTTGATATCATGATATGTACAAAATCAGTTTTTTTATTTCGGTTTCGGGGGTTTGGGGGGCTACAGCCCCCCCTTGGGTGCGCCCCTGACGTGTAGAAAGTGTAAGTGTACGCAGTACGGGTGTAATGTTGCCCCTTCGCACGCCACGAAGACGTATGGGGATTGGAAATACAGCTCCATGCATTCTTAACCCTGGCTCTAGACTCGTGAGCTTTACACCTCGGCTGAAATGCCCGCGGCACCCATTGAATAGGCGCCAGGATCGGTTCGAATGCTTTGGAGGGGAGAAAAATCTGTCTTGTCGGGAATCGACCCGTAATTGCTCGGTCGTCCAGCAAATTCCCCATACCGACTGACTACGCTCTCCAGTTTCCACGCAATGTAACGTAAACCTGCGTTCCTTTGTGGTACGACATTGATCGTGCCGTCGCTCGAATAGACAGACAGACAGACAGACCACAAGGAATTGGTTGGCGAATTCTGAAGCATTTTTGGTTTTGTATATTCACGTTTCTGTTTTTCTTTCTTTAAAAAATGTTTGTTTATTTAATGACGCTGACAGTATCTCATCTTATAGCGTGGAATGATACGTTTATTAGTGAATAATGAAGCTTGTATCGTTAAAAGTCAGGAGGTTTAGAGACGGAGATGGGTGACGAAATGAATAACGTGGTCATGACAGTTTAAACAGCGACAAACAAATTGCTGTGGTTAGGGGCGAGGGACCAGAAAGTGCTGTACTGTACCTGTGTGTCGGCTTTGTTGAAAATGCACACAGTTCAGCAAGTTGGTATAATAGAAATTGTACAAGTGATTTGGGAGAAGATGTGCAGGAAATAAGTGACGAATGCCCTAAGTAACCCCATGTGGCAGTATCCTTATTTAGAAGCTAACAGTTACTCAACTAGACGAGAAACTTCTTGTATGTTACGGAACCTGGAGTCGCATTAGCGCGTTAAAATTATCCCGCCAGCCACCTTCAGAGTCTGTGTAGACTGTATTCTGAGTAGAAATACTTGTACCTTGCAGATGGAAGCAGAGTGTTCCCTGTAACGTGCGTACCACTATACCAGATCTCACGGTGTCATAACACAGAAGACCAGAGTATGAGTGCTATCCTCACCGCTGCGGTAACCTCAGCGTGTGTGCATTCATATGTCTGCTGGTACGTTCGACCGCTTCTTATTTGGTTGCGGAATCGGTATTATAACAAACACTGTGACAGCATCGGTATTATAACCAAACACTGTGAACGCATCGGTATTATAACCAAACACTGTGAACAGCATCGGTATTATAACCAAACACTGTTACGGCGCAGTTGGTTGAGGTACTGCGCTACAAACCGGAACGTCGCGGGTTCGATTCCCGATGGTGTCACTGGAATTTTTCATTGACATAATCGTTTCGGTCGCATTATGGCTCTGGGGTCGACTCAGCCTCTAACAGAAATGAGTACCAGTAATCTTTCCGGGAGGGGGGGGGGGGGGGTAAAGGCGGCCGGTGCGTAGGGCTGACAACCTTACAACCTTCATGTGCCGATTGTCTAAAAATCTGGGAGCCTCAACCTCCTGGGACCCTAAGGGCCTGTAATGGGATCGCTTTACTTTTGCTTTTACAGATCATTAAGTTCCTCGTTATGTAGCCTTCTCCACTCCCCGTTACCCCGTCCCTCTTAGGCCCAAATATCTTCCTCAGCACCCTGTTCTCGAACATCCTTAGTCTATATTCTTCCCTCAGTGTGAGGGACCAAGTTTCACACCCATACAAAACGGATAAAAGGGACAATATGTATTATTGCATTTAAGGGTTTAGTTTTGTCTGTTGGTATTGTGAAAAATTTAATACCTCATACGTCGTCATTAAATAATTAAATACGAAATACTGTATAGTTCATAAAGCTTATTTCTGATACTGAATAATGTAGGAATGATTTTTACGCCAGATTATTGGGAGATGAAAACGCAATCCAACGGTTCTTGGAACCAGGCAGGCTGTGCAATGAAGCTTATCGAATGTTTAAAGAAGTCGACGCCAATAAAACACGTGTGTTGCCGAGGCAACTCTGTAAAAGATTATTTGTAAAATAATCGATATTTATTCCAGGAACCAAACGAATGTCGTAAATGAATATTGTGGATGAAATACTGAGTTGCTGAACGTTAAGGTAGGTGGTGCGGGTAGTTACTGCTGGCATGTTAGGGTGGGACTTATTTTTGGGTCTAAGCGCATGTTGGTGGTAGTGGTGGTGGTGATGGTGATGGTGATGGGGTGGAAGTGAATCAAGTAGCATTGATATTCACGAAGTTTATCATTGATATATGTAAGTTTCTATTACCAACTACTGCACAGTAAGTTTATACACTCCTACATGTTTCGACTGACTATCTCAGCCATCATCAGGGAGTCATCGTACATAGACATAAGCACCGTACAACGTGTCTCTAAGTGGTCATTGCCAATCCGTCACAGCCGCAGTCACTGATTTTATAGTTTAAATTACGTTTGATAAAATGCAGTATGTTGTTACACAAAATTTAGGTATAACATCTATATAAAATCTGTCTCCAAACATCTGTCTCTCAGCCACTTCCAGTTTTTGTGGGGCGGAGACCTCTGGCTGTGATATCTGGTGTTTATGTCTTGAGTGATATCTCTGTACAGATATAAACACCAGATATCTACAGCCAGAGGTCTTCACCCCACAAAAACTGGAAGTGGTTGAGAGACAGATGTTTGGAGACAGATTTTATATAGATGTTATACCTAAATTTTGTGTAACAACATACTGCATTTTATCAAACGTAATTTGAACTATAAAATCAGTGACTCCGGCTGTGACGGATTGGCAATGACCACTCAGAGACACGTTGTACTCTGCTTATGTCTATGTACGATGACTCCCTGATGATGGCTGAGATAGTCAGTCGAAACATGTAGGAGTGTATAAACTTATTGTACAGTAGTTGGTAATAGAAACTTACATATGTAAAACAACTGCACGTAACATGTATAATATTAAATTTATCATTGATGTTTCAACCCACACCTCGAGAAGAATGTGGGGAGCTGCTAAAACAAGGAAGGGGTTCAGGGCACAACTCGTAAAGCGAGGTAGTTTGCTGCAGACACCCAGCCCTACAAATAACTGTTGTCGTTGTTGTTAGTGCTTTACCTGGGCAATTTCTCTTAGAGGCTGAGTCGACCCCAGCGCCATAGTGCTGCCGGAAAGGTTATGTCAATAAAAAATTCCAGTGACACCATCGGGAATCGAACCCGCGACGTTCCGCTTGTAGCGCAGTGCCTCAACCGACTGTGTTACTGTGTGTGGCTGATGCAATGTACTTGTAACGGATTGATTGAAGTTTCAGTTACCTTGACGGTAGCTGAATAAAGTAGCCATTTGGATGATTTGAATATACCCTACCCTGGTACTCCGGTGCTTGGTGCCTTATTTACCGCTCTCCTACTGTGTGGCAATTCGTAGTATGTCATTTTATTCTTTTCCGTCAAAATGATACCCAAACAATTCAGAAAACAATTTCGCGGATATTGCAGACAAAGATATGGAATTGATATAAAATTGATGGAAGTAAGTCGGAAGGGGAATTATATGGATGTAGGCCAGTGTGCTGTAAAAACGTAGGGGAATTATATGGATGTAGGCCAGTGTGCTGTAAAACGTAGGGGAATTTATATGGATGTAGGCCATTGTGCTGTAAATACGTAGGAGAATTATATGGATATAGGCCAGTGTGCTGTAAAAATGTAGGGGAATTATATGGATGTAGGCCAGTGTGCTGTAAAAACGTAGGGGAATTATATGGATGTAGGCCAGTGTGCTGTAAAAACGTAGGGGAATTATATGGATGTAGGCCAGTGTGCTGTAAATACGTAGGAGAATTATATGGATATAGGCCAGTGTGCTGTAAAAATGTAGGGGAATTATATGGATGTAGGCCAGTGTGCTGTAAAAACGTAGGGGAATTATATGGATGTAGGCCAGTGTGCTGTAAATACGTAGGAGAATTATATGGATATAGGCCAGTGTGCTGTAAAAATGTAGGGGAATTATATGGATGTAGGCCAGTGTGCTGTAAATATGTAGGGGAATTATATGGATGTAGGCCAGTGTGCTGTAAATATGTAGGGGAATTATATGGATGTAGGCCAGTGTGCTGTAAATAAGTAGGGGAATTATATGGATGTAGGCCAGTGTGCTGTAAATATGTAGGGGAATTATATGGATGTAGGCCAGTGTGCTGTAAATACGTAGGGGAATTATATGGATGTAGGCCAGTGTGCTGTAAATATGTAGGGGAATTATATGGATGTAGGCCAGTGTGCTGTAAATATGTAGGGGAATTATATGGATGTAGGCCAGTGTGCTGTAAATACGTAGGGGAATTATATGGATGTAGGCCAGTGTGCTGTAAATACGTAGGGGAATTATATGGATGTAGGCCAGTGTGCTGTAAAAACGTAGGGGAATTAACGAAGGTATCAGCCAATTAAAATTAATGGAGGAATAATATAAGAAAAGTGAGGAAATGCAGCGTTGTCATCTGTGGCCTGTCTGGCTCTACCGTATTTTTCAACATTATTTCATAAGCAGCACGATTTACTGGAAGAAAGTTATTGAACATAAAATGTGTGTTTTGATTTTCTCTATAACTTTGAAACATTTTCCAGTCTAAGAATAATTCAGCGAGATGTTGTCATAAATGTACATAGGTCTTCATGTAAAGTACTCGTTATTCGTGTCAGATTTTAGTGAAACTTGAATTTTCTCAACAGATTTTCGAAAAATACTCCAAATATCAAATTTTATTAAAATCCGTCTAGTGGGAGCCGATTTGTTCCATGCGGACGGACAGACAGACATATGACGAAGCCATTAGTCGCTTTTCGTAATTTTACGAACGCACCTAAAGTGATAGAGAAGTATAAGGAAAGGAAGCGAGATGATTTAAATGGAAGACACTTAAAAAAATTGTATGAGGGGGAAGAAATGTGGCATGATAAATATGTTACGTTATGTAGGGGACGGAGATGGAATTAAAGGAAAGAAAGACAATTAGGCAGATACAACTGAGAAACTTATACATCCGAAGTGGCGAACATGAGAAAGTAATAATGGAAGAAGACTGAAAGAAGTGTATGTTCCTTAACACATTACATCCCTTTGTATATAGAGTAAATTATTTCCAATTAAAGCACAACTTGATTTTTTTGGAAAAGCAAATCTTCTTCGTTTCCAGAGTAAAGTTACAGCTGTTACACCCTGTGCTGAAGAGGCGAGTGAAGATGGATGCTCTGAGTGATTAAGAGGAAGAGAAGCAGGAAGTGAAATGAAGTGAGTCGACGGTAGTCGGAGAAAGAAAGTTCAAAAGTTGAACAACCGGAAGTAGGAATTCTGAGAATATTCGCGAAGAAAGTTACAGTATACACAAAATTCAGAATAGACTGTCTTTTTTTTTTTTTTTTTTTTTTTTTTTGCAAATCGTAAGTTTATTTGCGGGTATAATATTATGATTTTCGTACTCTTTCTTTGAGCCACCAAAAGTGTTGGACTAGTCGCAGAATTTGAGAGCGGGATCTTCCATACGGTTGACACTGTAGAATATGATAGTGTCTATATTAGTTGAGTTCGGGAGTCATAATTACAGTTGAACTCTGTTATAACGTCATGAAAGGGACTAGATATTTTCTGTCGTTATAAACGAGTGTCGTTCTAACCGAGGAGGATAATGTTATGGTTAACAGTGCAGAATTAATTGGTACCACAGAATATCTGACGCTATAGACGAGATGTCGTATAAACCTAATCATTATAACCGGGTTCGACTGTATTTGATGATTAATTAGTCTAGCAGTCTAGCTGGACCGTTCAGTCAGTGTATTGACTAGGCTACGGTCTGGACAACCGAGGTTTGATTACGGACAGAGGCATGAATTCTCTCTATCGCAACCATAGTCACTTCGCGGCCTGCCAATCAACACGGGCCTTTCTGCTTGTACTAAATACATTAATATGACTGAAACGCAAATCAGTAACAGTGTAATTAATACGCGGGATGAAAAGTATCTGGCCGACGGGCTCCACGTAATGTGATTCCTTGTTAAAAGGTAAGTCGAAAGTGTTTTACAACGTACGAACTGAGCTGTTTACTTTTCGAGATATACATCGCGGTCTGTATTAAATAATACAGGATGTTTCTGAAATGGGAGGCCCTGGGGCACTTTTTTTTTTCAATGGCTCCACAACCCCTAGGGGGCCTAGGCCTCCTCATTTTTCGAGGCTTCACGATCACACTTTTTAGACACACCACACTCGGTAGGACTCCTCTGGACGAGGGACCAGCTCGTCGCAGAGACCTGTATCTGACAACACACAACACTCACAAGACACAGACATCCATGACCTAGGTGGGATTCGAACCCACAATCCCTGTAAGCGAGCGGCCGTAGACCCACGCGTTAGACCGCACGGCCACTGGGATCGGCAGTGCACTTCTTAGTGCACCCTTATTTTGCAAAAATACGTTAAAGACGTTTCAATGAAGCTTTAATGGTCGAATTTTAATTTCATTTATACAGACGTGACTGACAAGTAGTTGTCTAGTTCACGTCCTATCTTAAGTTTCCCTGTCCTGACATGGACCGAGGACTTTGATTGTCACATTCTTCAGTGCACTTTGCCAAGACAAAGGCTTGAAACCCTGGGGCTCATTAACAGAACCTGAAGAATAGTTTAGTTTAGTTAGTTAGTTTACTTCCTGTCGCTCCTTGCGGAGCACAGGGCCTCTTTTCAGAGGTTTCTTGGTCTGGAAGTGTGCATTCCGTAGTGAGTGACCAGTCCACTGACTGCACAATTTCTACTCATCCTGATATTACTGCCAGAGCCATCTAGCAGTCAATCAGGAGACTTGGGTGAGAAATGGCCGCTGAATTTTGCTTACGAAACATCTCAAACCTGAAGAATAGGACACAGAATATTGTTGACCCGTGCTGTTCATCGATCACACCTCATTATCGAGGCTTCACGAACATATTCAGACACACCACTCTCGGTAGGACTCCTCTGGACGAGTGATCAGCCCGTCGCAGAGACCTCTACCTGACAACACACAACGCTCACAAGAGACAGACATCCATGCGCCCGGTGGGATTTGAACCCACAGTCCCAGCAAACGAACGGCCGCAGACCCACGCTTTAGACCGCGCGGCCACTGGGATCGGCTTTCTTTTATTACTGAGGCCACGATTTTTTGGTAGGGCTCATGAGGAAAATGTATGTGACGAGGTCTTCCTATACCATCGAGAGGCGGATGTGTCCAGAACCAAATTCACTCACCTGGAACACGGAGAGTAGCAGGTCCTATATAACGTCGGAACAAATGCAGTTAATACGAAAGACAGTGTAAACACCCAGAAGTCGACCAATGTTCTTAGGGCTGCCCAATATACGGGTGATTTGTTGACAAACTTGGTGGTTTTGAGCTTTTGAAGAAATGTCTGTTGCTTCGGGTCGTGATTACTGCTGTTACGATTGTTGTGTCCGCCGGAGCTGCGGTGTTGCAGTGCGGCGTGATTTCGTTACGTTAGCGGTCAGCCCTCGCTCAGTGTTACTTGTTGCTTCACAGCCCGTTTCACTCTTTGTATTGATGCGATTAACCTTTCTACGTCATAGCCATCAGGTCCAAACCGTTGGCATTTAAAAAAATTAACCTACATTTTGTTGTATAACTGCAGCAGCCATTTTGTTAACTGGCACTCATTCTTTTTTATGTATCTGCTATTATTAACTGACAAGTGAACTCTGTAGTTCTAGCTAGGCAATGAAAGTCTGTGATAAAACTGAGTTCTTTTTTGTTGTGATTTAGATATTCTTTTTTTTGTCGTTCTCTGTTATTTCGGCCGACATGTTTACATAGAAATGATGTTTATACGATTGTCGGTCAGAAAATAAGGTAGTACATTTTTAGGCGCTTTCGCAACATTGCGAAAAGTGGCTATTAGCTTCGTCATATCTGTCCGTCTGTCGGCCCGTCCGTTCGTATGTCCGGATGGAACAACTCGGCTCCCACCAGACGGATTTTCATGAAATTTTGAATTTGAGAATTTTTCGAAAATTTGTGGAGAAAATTCAAGTGTAATTAAAATATGAGAAAAATAACGGGTAATTTACGTGAAGACCTAAGTACATTTATGATAATATCTCGCTGAATGCTTCTTGGAATAAGAAATGTTTCGGACAAAAGTTGTAAAGAAAACCAAAACGCACATTTTATGTTCAATAACTTTTTCCCGAAAATCGTGCCGTTTATGAGATAATGTGGAAAAAAACATGGTAGAGCCGGACAGGCCACAGAAAATATACGTGTAATATGGCGCATGCGCTTTGCATGCTGGATAACTAAGGCTACAGAGACACACTCAGAAAATGCAATACTTATTGCTTTTCCACGGCAAAAATGGTTACGCGAACGCGCCTCATTTTTACGTTTATACCTACATTGTCTGTCTTCTTACAGTTCATTCTTTACTGCGTACTGCGAACTTGAGTAATAATGTAACCAACCAAGTATGCAAGTTATCGTTCACAACTTTTCTTTATTTCTTGGTTTCTACGTGTTTCGACCTATTCATCTTCAGGGACACTACTTTAAATATTACGTGGAGGTACTCAAAGTCTTTACATTCGTCTAAAATACATTAAATTATGTTTTTGTGTAATTAAATTATGTTCGCTTATCTACTTATACGAGTAGATCTGTAGCCTGAATTCCTCATTATGTGATTTTATATGAACCAAGTAATGTGAGATATTATATAGTTGTTTTAATAACATGCTCATTAAACACTGTAAATATACCTTCGAGTGAAAACTCTCTCTCTATTTTTGTGCGATATACCGTCTATTTTCATACAGGCCGAAACATGTATTAGTCAAAAAATAAAGCGTAGTTGAGACATGATTTGTGTAGTCTGTTGGTTACATTATTATTTGCGTTATTTCGACCTCTAACCGGAACAGTTCAGCCGATCCCAGTGGCCGCGCGGTCTAAGGCTTGGGTCTGTGGCCGTTCGATTGTTGGGATTGCGGGTTCGAATTACACCGAGGGCATGGATATCTGTCTCTTGTGGGTGTTGTGTGTTGTCAGGTAGTGGTCTCTGCGTCGGGCTGATTACTCGTCCAGGGGAGACATACCGAGAGTGGTGTGTCTGAGTATGATCGTGAAGCCTCGATAATGAGGAAGCCCTGGCCCACTAGGGGCTGTTGCACCATGGGGAATAAAATAGGAACTTGATTTTATATACACCGTGCATTTTTGATAACTAATTAATTTTATTTCAATCCAACAAATGCACTACACTTTCTTTCGGTAATTTCTTGCCCCTACATATGTTTCGGCACACCCTATGCCATCTTCAGGGGGATCGTCGAGAGTTCACAGTCTTCAATACATCCAATTGTTTTTCACTCACTTTCACAGTACATAATTATTGTAAGCCACCAGAACTAAATATCACTTGTGCCGAAACATATGTAGGGGCAAGAAATTACTGAAAGAAAGTTTAGTGCATTTGTTGGATTGAAATAAAATTAATTAAAACAGGAACTGTTCATAACTGTACTGCTACCTTTCTGCTTTTCCACATAGTTTCCCGCCGCATTTGAGGCTGCGCTATGTCCTGTTGATTGAAGTGCCATCCTGCAACACCTGTTTAAGCCTCACGGCCGTTTTTAAATTTGTGGCCGCCAAGACGATAATCGCCCGGCGCCAGGTCAGGGCTGTGTGTGGGATGTTGCTG
The DNA here is from genome assembly GCA_021186555.1 of Reticulitermes speratus. NCBI lineage: Eukaryota > Metazoa > Arthropoda > Insecta > Blattodea > Rhinotermitidae > Reticulitermes > Reticulitermes speratus. The sequence continues at coordinate 14,352,302 of JAJKFL010000010.1, forward strand.
TGTTCTTCAGTTGTGAAATTATACGACATGAAGATGTTGCAGTGTTCTTCAGTTGTGAAATTATACGACATGAAGATGTAGCAGTGTTCTTCAATTGTGAAATTATACGACATGAAGATGTTGCAGTGTTCTTCAGTTGTGAAATTACACGACATGAAGATGTTGCAGTGTTTCTTCAGTTGTGAAATTATACGACATGAAGATGTTGCAGTGTTCTTCAGTTGTGAAATTATACGACATGAAGATGTTGCAGTGTTCTTCAGTTGTGAAATTACACGACATGAAGATGTTGCAGTGTTCTTCAGTTGTGAAATTATACGACATGAAGATGTTGCAGTGTTCTTCAGTTGTGAAATTATACGACGTGAAAACTTATTTTGCGGCCGTTCCTCGTAGTTAAACATTCCTCTCGTCTTTCTTTTACACAAATTCGTTATAAGTTTCATACCACTTCACAACTGATTTTATTGTTTTCTGATGTCACACTTGAGCGGAAAATTCTTCGAAGTATATATGGCCCCGTTAAGAACCGTGATCAGTGGAGGTGTAGATGTAATAAAGATCTCTATGATCTTTTTAAAGAGCCCAGACTCTCAGTGACAATCAGAATTGGAAGATTACAATGGGCTGGTCATGTTACAAGAATGGAGGAAAACTCTGTGCCTAGGAGACTGATGTATGTGCAACCGGAAGGACCAAGAAAAGTGGGAAGACCGCGCGCAGGTTGAGAGATGATGTGGGAAAGGATGCAAGGTTGCTGGGAATAAGGAGTTGGTGGGCAACAGCTATGAGCCGTGAAGACTGGAGGAAACTTCTGCAGGAGGCCAAGACTTTTTATGAGTTGTAGTGCCGATGAAGATGATGATGATGATGATGTTGTCACACTACTTCACTACACAGCAATATAACGAACATTCGGCAACATTTGGCATCCTCAGAGTGTACGAATTTTGCAGTACTAATACTGACTTTGTTACAGGTGTGTTATGTTGCACTGTGTGCCCTGAGGACTACAGACATTACTGAACCGTGTTGCTGGGCGGCGGAATACAGTAACATCACAACCTGCTACAGACTGAAAACTACATGCATTAGGAGCAAGGCCGTGCCATGGCTCAGGGGGTTAGGTCGCCGAACTTTAGTCGCGGTGGCTGGGGCTCACTTTAGGCCAGTCCATGTGGGATTTGTGGGGGGGAAATAGGACAGGCTTTTCTCCGAATACTTAGGTTTTCCCCCCGTCTGTATCTTTCCACCAGTGCTCCATTCCTGTATTTCAATAATTTACCATCGACGCTATACGATATTAGCAATTGATAACGTCGTTAAATAAACACGTCTATATTCTAGTAACAGATTTGTGTATAATCTGAACACAACTGATAATGTATATATGGCACTACTACAAATGATTAATTTTAAAGTGATAAATTGTTAATTGTAATGCTTAAATAAATGTCTGCGATCCCAGTGGCCGTGCGGTCTAAGGCGTGGGTCTTCGGCCGCTCGCTTACTAGGATCGTGGGTTCGAATCCCACCGGGGGCATGGATGTCTGTCTGTTGTGAGTGTTGTGTGTTGTCAGGTAGAGGTCTTTGCGACGAGCTGGTCCCTCGTCCAGAGGAGTCCTACCGAGTGTGGTGTGTCTAAAAGTGTGTGATTATGAAACCTCGACCAAACGAGGAGGCCCAGGCCCATACAGGGCTGTCGAGCCATTGAAAAGAAAAATAAAAAATAAAAATAAATGTCTTGCAATTTATAATTTTATGCGAAACGACGCATTGTTTGTAAAATTCAGGGGATTTCAGCTACTACTCGTTACAGAATCTTTTGTCTTTCCATGTGATACACAGATATGTGAGTATTAAAACGTAAAATACTGTAAGTTGCTTGTAATTTTTGTGGGTGTGAAAATTTTCCATCATATTACGATAAGGATGTACACTGCACATGCTCATAGATCAGGGTGCTGAGGAGGAAGAAGTAAAATGTATCGAGAGGAAATTGCCTATTGAAGAGCTTCGTGATTTGTGATTCTGACCAAATTTTATCAAGGCTATCAAATCAAGGATAATGAGATAGACAGGGCATGTGTCGCTTATTGGGTACAAGAAATATGTTTACAGGATTCTGGTGGGAAAACCTTAAGGAAAGAGGAGGACCTAGGAGTAGACGAGATTGTTATACAGCGGACCTGAAAGAAGTAGGGTGGGATGTGGAGTGGATTCGTCTGAGTTCTTCGCTCTTCCGGGATTGTTACGTGGCGTAAATGGATAGTTTGACTCAGGATTGGGATACGTGACTGCCGCGTGTGAACACGGGAATGGACTTTTGTGTTCCATAAAATGCGGCAAGTTTCTTGGCTAGCTGAGCAACTACTAGGTTCTTAAGAAGAACTTAGCCCCCTGGAACTTTTAGGCGCGTTCGCAAAATTTCGAAATGGAACTATTTACTTCGTCATGTCTGTCCGTCCGTCCGCATGGAACAACTCGGTTCCCATTTGAAGGATTTTCATGAAATTTGATATTTGAGTATTTTTCTAAAATATGCCGAGAAAATTCAAGTGTCGTTAAAATCTGACAAGAATAACGGGTACTTTACATGAAGACCTATGTATATTTATGACAATATCCCGATAAATTCTTCTTAGAATGGGAAATGTTTCAGACAAAAGTTGTAGAGAAAATCAAAACACACATTTTATGTTCAATTACCTTTTTCTTTTCTCGAAAATCGTGCCATTTATGACAATGTGGAAAATATAGCAGAGTGAGACAGGCCACAGATGACAATATAATACTTCGCATGCGCTTTGCATGCTGGATAACTAAGGCTAAAGACACACACTCAGAATATGTAATACTTATTACTTTTCCACGGCAACAATGGTTACGCGAACGCGCCTCAATGTTACGTTCATACGTACATTGCCTGTCTTGTTTAGTTTGGTTGGTTATTTGACTGTAAAACAGGAGGATATAGGAATGGACAGATTCCAAATTTTTAAATGTGCATCTCTAAAACAGAAATTTTATTGAAACTTGTTACAATTTTATGAGAGGAATCACTCAGACAGACGACACGCGACACAGGACCTCCTTCTTACGCGTTTCCTTTGTGCATTGAACACCAGTACTTCATAAACGGTTAAAACATTTAACTGCTTCATACACAAACGTGTATAGTTATTAATTTTGGGTGACCTGGCATGAAAACATGTAACCTTCCTGGGAATATTTCCAAAAACCTGCAATATTTTGACAATTTATTGCAGGTCATTAGTTTTATCGGTGCCTTAACGTGTGACGTAATGCTCGTTCTTACGTGATACGAACTTGTTCACAAGAGAAACTACACTAGAGTAATTGCTGTAGCTACAGTAACATGCAGTTTGTTGTACCCTGTGAGCATATATTCCCAGCATCAGTGTTGCGGAGTCAAACCTATCTATGTAAGTGCATTTTACGGATCCCTTAGGACCTCAGAAAAGCCACGTAAAGAGATTCGGCTCCTGTATATGCCAGGGAAATTTGTATTTTAGTTTCCCTCTGAACCCTAAACTTCGTGCAAGTAATGTTTAAAGCATTTGGTTTTACTGAATATGCTGTACAATACATAGATATCAATGCTATTTGGTGAAATAATCGCCGTTCATTCTGATAATCATATGAAATGAGTGCTTTTTTGGAAGATAATAGAGTTTTTCCTGGAATGAAAACGTGTGGTGTATATTCTAATCACTGTGTTTTAAGCGTTAAAACATACAAAGCTGTGACTGTTCTATATGGTTTCATTTTCTCAGTAAACTAGCTGAAAGTTTCTCTACATACATAGAGCGTGTCTTTAATCAGTTCTCCGAGCATGGGGAAATGGGAGCGTTGTTGGGCAAGGGGAGGGGAGTCGACCGAGATTTAAGTCATTTTGTCTCACCTGGAATGCGAGACGCTCTCCGAGGTGTGCGTCGTGTCTCAGTGCGTGTGAGAAATATTTTCTGTTGAGAAAAAGCGGTCATTTGCTATACGTTTGTAAGGTGTGTGTCATGGAAAAAATTTTATCGAAATTTTTTAAAAATAATACATCGTTAGCGTTGTTGCGAGGAAAACAATGTAATGAGTGGAGAATTTTCGTATCACGTATTTAGTGCTGGACAAGAGCAAAATATGAAAACTTTTGTCTTTCGTGGATGATGCATCATTTACATCAAGAAGGGAAGTAAACAGCCAATATGACATTGTTGGTGTTAACGAAAATGCTCATGCAGTTGGTGAAGTTTCCTTTACGTCTCGTTAAAATACAGTGAGCTTGTGCATCTCATAGGGGCCGTTTTTTTTTCTTTCGAAGAAACGAATTCCGACTGTTATGTTATGTTAAGGCCGACACCATAGTTTGTGGAATTGCTTGAGAGGAAACATGTAAGGCAGTCCGCTTTAATTGGAAGAACTGAAGGACATTTTTCGATAAGAAACGAGAATATTAAAGGAAGTTCTGTGTCTTGTATCGAGAAATATTTTTATAATATGAGAGACCTGCGTAGAAGCTTGTAACCGGCAGTTCGTGTTCGAAACCCGAACATGTCGATTACGAGATGTTACTATTTATTTTGGCATACAAATTGGGGTTTATGAGTACAACATCCGGCTTGAGAAATTAGGGGAGAAAAGTAAATTTAGAAAGCGACAGAGGCGACTACCGCTTCAAGGACGGTAGGGACATGTCGCGGTGTTTCTTTGTAAGATCCCGTGCTCCACAAGTGAAAGTTACTAGTAACTCACCCCAGGATATTCGTTTGTTTGCGAGTTTGGGGTCTCCCGACCGAGATGAGAGCGGTCCAGCGAGCTGTTTGGTTTAGCCAATCAGACTTAAAGATTTGAAAAGATATTTCGGCCAATGTAGAGCAAAGTTTGCGTGAAGGCGGAATATTGCAGGAAGAGAGTTTTGAGAAGCGGAGAGGTGAAGACGTACAAGACGGTTAGGGCTAGTTTTTCAAGTGCCGTCCTCAATCATAAACTTAAAAAGCAAAAATTTGTATTCGACTGCAACGTTACAAGTATATCAATAAATATGTATACATAGTTATTACTTGTTTAATTGAACCAACTGGTGAAGTGAGTGCCGGCGCTGAGTTACCTCCACGCAATAATCCCAATGCTGATAAGACCTCATGCCACCGACACCGAGCTAGCCACGCTAACGAACCGAACGGTAACAGCGTGGAGATCAGGAATTTGAGACTTTTCTATATAATTAGGTAAGTTGAAGTTAAGGGGAAAAATGGATGAAAAATTCCCTGCTAATTGGGGGTTTCGTATGCGGTAGGACTTCCGTGATAGCTGCCATTCTGAATGAAAATATTTAAAGATACACTCTGTACCTCAGAACTCGGGCTGCTCTTTAAAATTCCACCGAGGATTCGTTTCGAAAGATCTGTAATTTGTGTGAATTATTTTTCCAGTCCATCGTAACTACTGAACTACTGTGACAACAGCAAGATAATTCAGCAAAGTAGGAAGTTCCTATTTATGTATCTTCCTACATTCGTCTCTTAATTGGTCTGACTTGGAAGGTCACACTTTTTCTCGGTATCTGCTTTGGAATGTGTCCATCGTTTGAAAGTAACACACAACTTTTCAGGTCTCTCGTCTGGACACAAATATGGGCTACTTGAGAAGTGACCACTGAAGTGAACGGGAAATTCAGATTATAATAGAGTAACAATTTTTGTTACAGACTAATTTCTGAGAAGAATTTCTTTTTGAAAATAAAACCGAATGCAACTCACTATGGCATTATTGTGACGAAAGAAGCGTAGTTTTATAAATGACATTACTGTGCATACTTGATTTTATACAGGATGTCCACAAGGGTTCTCCGGGGTTTCAAGTTAACGTTCTTAAACAAATCATGTTGTCCGACGAGGCTACATTCCATTTCTCAGGTAAATTTCACAGACAGAATGTTAGGATATGCGGTATTGCAGATGTACACATTGTTAGGGAGCATACGCGACAGGCCAGAAGTTAACGTTTGCTGTGGTTGAATAGCGACTGGTCGTTGTCAGTGCTACCAATGGTGTCTACACTGAGGTGTGTTAAGGTAAGTTGAAAGGTTTGAGAGTTTGGTTACAAGCCACAGCAAGGTGCATTCGTCTACCTCAGTATTTTTTATAAACCATATTGTCTTCGTGAGCGCACTGTACATCTTCCGTGTAATGGACATACACATATTTATTTGCCAACTAATTGCATTTATCCAAATATATATGAGACTACTTGAGCATGTTTCGGCTTTTAACCTATAGATATATTCAGGGAGTAATAATTATACAAAGGATTTATGGAGTTAAAATGTAACTTTGTTGACAGTAAATAGCAGAAGTCACATATAAGTATCAGTGTGCGATTTCAATAATTATATACTTTAAATTATATAGGATTCGTGTTCAAATCATATGCACCCAAATATCTTGAATGGTAAAATTCTCTTCAAATCTAGTTCAGTACTAAGCCCTGTATATCGCCAAGGATTGTACTCATTGAACGATCACTCTATACTCCAAATATTTGGATGCATACGATTTTAACACGAATCCTGTATGATTTAAAACTATGTAATTGGTACGATAACAGCATACTTATGTATGTATTTACCATTTACTGTAGACAAATTACATTTTAACTCCACAAGTCCTTTGTATATGTAGTACTCCGCGAAGATGGCTATAGGTTATAGTCAAAACATTTTGGAGTAGTCTCATATATATTTTAATTAGTGAAATTAGGTGCTAAATACTTTTATTTAAATATTATGCATCTTTAGGCAGTACGAGTATCATCGATGCTCCATTTCAGAGCGGCTGGAAAGCGTTGCCTCGATATTTAACTACCTGGAGAGAACCTGTCTAATTGTTTCTGTACACTTCATTAAGAACGAAATTTCATATCCAAGAATAATTATGTCTAACGTACCATTAGTCTTAACGGAAGGGTCAAAACCTAACCAAGTGTACTCATATAGGCCGCTAACATAAAGACGAGCATTCCCAGTGACGTTTTAAATCTTCTATTCTTGTTTATCTACTAGATATCAAAATAATACAGAATGCAGTCTAACACATCTGTTGTTTATTATATCAAAATAATACAGAATGCAGTCTAACACATCTGTTGTTTATTATATCAAAATAATACAGAATGCAGCCTAACACATCTGTTGTTTATTATATCAAATAATACAGAATGCAGTCTAACACATCTGTTGTTTATTATATCAAAATAATACAGAATGCAGCCTAACACATCTGTTGTTTATTATATCAAAATAATACAGAATGCAGCCTAACACATCTGTTGTTTATTATATCAAAATAATACAGAATGCAGCCTAACACATCTGTTGTTTATTATATCAAAATAATACAGAATGCAGCCTAACACATCTGTTGTTTATTATATCAAAATAATACAGAATGCAGCCTAACACATCTGTTGTTATTATATCAAAATAATACAGAATGCAGCCTAACACATCTGTTGTTTATTATATCAAAATAATACAGAATGCAGTCTAACACATCTGTTGTTTATTATATCAAAATAATACAGAATGCAGCCTAACACATCTGTTGTTTATTATATCTAACACATCTGTTGTTTATTATATCAAAATAATACAGAATGCAGCCTAACACATCTGTTGTTTATTATATCAAAATAATACAGTATGCAGTCTAACATATCTGTTGTTTATTACATCAAAATAATACAGAATGCAGCCTAACACATCTGTTGTTTATTATATCAAAATAATACAGAATGCAGTCTAACACATCTGTTGTTTATTATATCAAAATAATACAGAATGCAGCCTAACACATCTGTTGTTTATTATATCAAAATAATACAGAATGCAGCCCAACACATCTGTTGTTTATTATATCAAAATAATACAGAACGTATTCTAACACATCTGCCTGTTTTTAAAAGAAAATAGGGAGGGGGAGTAATCGAATTAGTATTTTGTGGTGAATACCAAATAAACATAAATTATCGAAATTAAGAGCTGAACGCCGTAAGTTGCATTTGTCACGTGGTATGATGACGTACTGCTATACTGGTCGTATGTGCCAAAAATCGAACAAGTTGATGTGGAGGCAACGTCATAAGCTTGTATTCAAGAGATGCTGGGTTCGATTGTCCTTCTGGCCATCGACTATACTGACTGCAGTTTTTCGTGGTTTTCTTCATTTACTGCAGACAAATTCCGGGGTACTGCGTCGATTACGTCACATCCACTTCCTTCCAAACTCTTCTTTCAGTAAACGCTATCATTTCTCGTTATACAGCCGGAGTTTTTTTTTGTGGTGAAGAGCCCCGCAACAGAAGCTACGGACGCACCGCAGCCTTGAGGTTTATTGTGCAACCCTGTGATGAAGATGGTTAGTGTTTTTCGTTTTTCCGTGTGATGGAGCACTGGTGGAATGAAATTAACAAGGGAAAACCGAAGTACTCAGGGAGAAACCTGTCCCAGTGTCACTTTGTCCACCACAAATCCTACATGGACTGACCCGCGATCGAACCCGGGCCTCCGCGGTGAGAGGCCTGCGACGAACCGACTAAGCCATGGCACTGCCCTACAGTCGGAGTTACTGACAGACTTTTAAAATAAACTACAGAAAACTGGAAGATCGTGGCAATCAGGAGGAGCATAATTTCGTAATTTTTTGACGTTCTAACGCAAATATTTTCTATTTCTCGTCATCAGCGGACATTAGATTTCGAATGAGCGTCGTACACCACTACATGGGCTTCCGTTCACACACAGTTTCAGCCTGACGAAAAACATTTACGGAATGCTAATTGTGGGTTACTGCTGATTAATGATTCAGTAAAACTTACTGTTACGTTAAGATTTTAGTGTGAACGTAATGCAGCTGGAACGTGAGACTGCAATAATACATGATCAGCGAAAATTCCCTGTGCGTCTGTGCAAGAAGGGTGCTGCACTGTGCTGAAGTGGGGAAGTCCCGTGCATACACCACTTCAGGTAGCACACGTGACGTCTGTCATGTAGCCCCAACCCCCTCTAACTCCGCACTATCCGTCAGTTGTGCTGTACATTCTTTCGCTGTGACATACTCTTATCCTATATCTGACTTCGGAGAGGTAAAGTTCACAGGGGCTTTTCGCTCACTGCATGCTATCGTGTCGATTTATCACTTGTACATGTATAGATTGGCGTCGAAGTACAAGCCGACACCGGGGGACAAGGACAGGTCAGGGACAAGGACAGGGACAAGGACAGGGTCGGGGTCAGGGACAGGGTCAGGGACAAGGACAGGGTCAGGGACAGGGATTTACAGATCATTTGTATTCATATAGCATTATACTGACAGTCCTATAACATTACTGAAAATATTGCAGTTTTTTTTAAACATTATAAGTCTGTAACAGTGACAACACTAGCCATACAGTAACATTGTAGTAGAGTTCTTCTTGAGAATCTTATGGTGTCACAGCTTGTCAAAAAATGTCCCGCATTTTATTTAATCCAAAGTTTCCTTACACTGAGCCAGATGAATCCAGTCCTTGCCATCCTATCCTATTTCGGTAACATCTACTTTAATATTATTCTTCCCATCCGCACCTGGGTTTTCCCACCAAAATTTTGTATGAATTTCTCTTATCCTTGATATGTATCACAATCCCCGTCTATCTCATCCTCTGTGATTTGATCAGACACAAGTATGTGGACGATTAAAAGCCACGAAGCTCCTCATTATGTAGTTTTCTCCATCGTGCTGTTACATCCTCCTTATTGGGTTCAGATATCTTTCTCAGCACCCTCTTCTTCAAAAACCCTCAGCATATGTTCTTCCCTTCATATGAAAGACCAGTTTTCACGGCCATACAATAAAACAGCCAGAATTATAATTCGGTATCTTTAGCGTTGTTCATGTATTTCCGAAACGTGTCTCTATGCGATAGTGCATAATATTTCGTTCGTCTTGATATCCATATACGTGTATTCCAGATACAAACTAAATAAATACATTCGCCTGACAAACATTAATATGGATTCTCAGTGCCAGTTTTTATCACAGTCCCTCTGTAGTTTCGGAGATGAAACTCGCAGACTGACAGCCACGACATTCCCGTTGTGAATCTATTGCAAGCACTTTGTTTAAATAACGGAGCAGTAAATTGGACGCTTGACATGTCGTTCTTCTAGATGAATGGAAGCATTTACAGTTTGCCTGGTGGGAATTGAACCCGTCATTCAGTCAGTAGACATCCACTTTACCGACTGAGTTGTTGCATCTGGAAGCCCCAGGTACTTTGCACCTGACACGTGTCTTGGTGTCGAACCCCTCTATGGGATCACGGCCAGATTCTGTCTGTTTCTCGTGACTGTTGCAGTTCTGTTGTCGTGGTTCATCTCGTCTGACTAGGGGACGGGTCTGTTTTTTGCCAAGTCTATCTTTGTCTTTTTTTTTTTTTCAAATTTGCATCGTACTATTTTCCATTGTAAATATAGTATATGCATATATACACACAACACGAAACAAGAGATCTGCGCTCTTCTGGGATGTTACGCAGCGTCGAGTGGTAATTATTTACCGACTTTTCGGGACAACCTGTCGGGTCCCATTTTCAATGGTCAAGAAGTCAAGGACTTCTTGGCCATTGGGACTTCTTGACCCTTGAAGATGGGACCGATAGATTGTCCTGAAACGTCGGTAAAGAATGGCCACTCGACGCTGCGTAATATCCTAGACTAGCGCAGATCCTATCGACATCGCGGCGGAAGCCTGAAATCACGGATAGCACGAAAGAACTGAGACGGCTTGTATGATATTTTTGAAGTCAGCTGCATAGTGCACATTACATGACAGTAGAACGATGAAATGAGAGAACTAAGTACAGTCAATTTTGCTATTGCACGTGTTTCGTTAACACGAATTGGCTGTAACACGACTGATGAATAGGTGGACGCTGTTTGTATAACGCGACTCCGACTGGCAGATGAAACGTGTATCGATCAAGGAAAAGATGGAGAGATCAATATCAATGAAGACGTAACGAGTGTGGATGGCTTATACGTTGTTGTTGCTGCTGCTGTCAGTCTAGAAGTTTCTACGTCCTTGGAACGTGGCTTGTCTAAAAATTCCTTACGTTCCGTGAAACTTAAGAGTTGGTAGTTTAACGGGCGAGGGGTGTCCGGTTTTGGAAGTTTACTAAATATGTGCGCGTTTCTTCCACTGATACCGTGAAGGATGAGTTGCTTTCATAAACATCCGGTCCATAATAAGGAAGATTTATGAGCTACAGGGTGGCTGACTTCGAGGTCAGAAATAACCGAGAGTGAATGAACTCTTCTGACATTAACCTGCCTTGTCTACGAACCGGCAGAAAACGTTAATTGTGCATCTGAAGCTGAATTATGTGACACTGAAGTGACCATTCGTTCATTCCGTATTCGCTTATTTTATGAGGAAACATGTTCTAAAATATCATAAATTGTCATGTCGCAATGCCGTTGTTCTCTTTTTCATAATCCTTCAGTGGCCGCTATGTGTACCGCCAGGTTTACCATCAAAACCCTACATTCTGCCCACACAGTGCATGCACGTGTTGTGTATGACGCAAATTTAAAACAGTGATTATTTACGGGCACAGCATTCTCTGATTGGTATTTGTGATGGAAGTATACTGCGTTCACTGTGACGTAATATGTGCACACACAGGTAATATATATGTGTGTGTATATAACGTAGATTAATCCTTTATGGGACGCAGCGTTAATCGTATTATTTAAAATGTATGTAATTCATATAGACATTCCCCTACTTAACTCAGTTTCAAGTTACGCAATATCAGACTTAAACGATTTTAAAGAAAATGAAATAGTAATGTTTACAACAAGTTAGGAATGTTAAAAATCTGTGTTGTGAAATTTCCTATGAAACTGAAAAAGATATTCAACAAAATGTAGCAACATTTACTCAAATACTGGGAATTCTAAACAACACTTTTAAACCAACTATGGTCCAGAAATCGTCAAGAATAAAGTCTACAATGCAATGGCTGTCCCCATTCTTCTACATGGAAGCGAAATTTGGACCTCGGACAAAAGGATAAAAAAAAACGACTGACATTAATCGAGATGAAATTTTTCAGAAGGACAGCGGGATACTCACTTTTTGACCACAAAAGGAATGAAGAAATTTTGAATGAATTGAAAGTAGAACCAGTTGACGAAAAACTAAGAAGATACAAATCAAATTGGTTACAACACGTAACAAGAATGAACAGCAACAGGATGCCAAAAGTAATGCTGAATTATAGACCAAACGGACGAAGACGACTTGGAAACCTTTGAAGAGACTATTAGACGAGGCCGAAACATGTCTATTAAGACCTAACTTGTGATGGATGATGATGATGTTGATGACATAATGACATTTTTGAAACACGCGCCGGAAGTTTTCATGCGGGAATGAAAGCACCGTGAGACGCAGGAGGCGGAAGAATACTGCTGGGTGATAACACGGTCAGTTGGTGGTTATGCTGCGGCCGATCAGGTTCCAGTGTGTTGGAGTTTGGATTTCAGCTGGACCCCCTTGTATATGCATGTACAGTTGACCATGTGTACACTCAGTTGAAACTTGCGCAAAATTGGAACATAAATATTGTGTAAGTCAGGGAGTGTCTGTATACTGTTCCTAATTAATTCTACTCTGCGACGTGGTTATTACACACGGGGCTACTTGTAATATATGTTAGTATAAGCACTTTCCGTGGCATCCGCTTAAATGCAGCGGTTCAATTCGCTTGAAACCCGTAACGTTTTTCACAATTCGTCACTTTGTTTCGACACAGTGTGCCATCATCTATGGCTTTTGCATATTGTAGTTGAAGCAAAATGCACTTAGCGTTGGTAGCATATTATAAATACGCCACAATTATGCGTTAAAATTGCCATTGGAAAATTGCAAGCACTGGTGTGTAAATTGTTTATGGTTTTATAACAATTACATTATTGGACATGACAATTTTTAAAATGGAGTGCACTCTTGTCCACTGAAGTTTGCTGACGATCAAACAAAGGCCAGCAGGTGACGTTAGCTTCTGGTATTCGAAGCTACTGTCCGTCTAATCGGCTGTCATGACGAGGGCAACTTGTGCTCGCTCGCATGCAGCCGCTTGTGTTCCGCTCCAGCTGTCTCCATAACGTCAAACCTTGTTTATCATCATTGAATTCTGTTACGAACTGTTCCATGCGTGTGTAAGTCGTGTGGAGGGGGGGGGGGGGGGCACGTCACTACGCAAATACGCACGCATGAACTGTTCGTTGGTGTGAATTACACTGATTTAAATAGAGGAAAACAGGTTAGGAATGGTAGACACAAACATAGCATAACAATCACGGCCTGTTCTTTCGCTTGCACCGTTACTACCTTCGTGAAGCAGAGTTCTTCTTGAGAAGCTGATATTTCCTCAGATATTCGAGAAATTAGCCGCATCTTGTGGAAGGTCATGTTTACAACAGCTCGCCACTTGTTCTACGCTGTCGTATATCAATCCAGTCCATCCTGTTTCTTAAGATATATTGTAATATTATCTTCCCTTCTACGCCTGGGTCTTCCTGGTAGTCTGTCTCCTTCAGGTTTCCCCACCAAAATCCTGTATGTGTATCTCTTCTCCCCCCCCCCCAACGTGCCACGTGCTCCGCCAATCCTATTTACTTTGCTTTGATTTCCTGAAAAATGTCTGATGTCTTCCTATCTTGAAGCCCCTCGTTATGAAGTTTTCTGCAGTCTCCCATTAATTCCTCCCCTTTATCCCCTGGCACCCTATTCTCGAAGTTCATCAGCCCGTATTCTTCCCTTAATATATGAGACCAAGTTTCACGCTCATGTAAGGTAAAAAGGTAAAGTAAAGGTAAAGGTTTCCCTAGAAGACCATGAAGACCCAGAGGGGGAGTAGAGGTATAGCTCTACTCTTTCTTTAACCTCGGCGCTAGTTGGGGGTGGGTGGTCAGCGCCACGCCCTGGCCGCTTTATCCCCGGGAATGACCGGTACCCATTGTATAGGAGGCTGGGTGGGCCCCAGGGCCGGTCTGGACGGGTGCGGAAAATCTCGCCCCCACCGTCCAGCCCGTAGCGAGTCACTATACCGACTGAGCTATCCCGGCCCACGCTCATGTAAGGTAAAAAGGTAAATTTGTAGTGTTGTGTGCATTTTGAATGTTCATGTGTTTGTTATAGTATGTATGCTTTACGTTTGCTTTCTGTGTTTTAAGTATGTCTAGACCCTTAGGAATTAACGAAACGAAAGTGTGTTGGCCATAAAAATATATGTTATGTTTTTATTATTCTCCGTAGCTGTTAGTTTTAAATATTTTTCGCTCTGATAAATATTTAGCAAGTCCTGCTCGAAATGCACGTAGGAATATATCGACTGTTTAGTATTCCTCCTTCGTCTTTCGGAGGTCCCGAGTTCAAATATCGACTTGGTGACCTGCTGTACCGACTGAGGCGTTACGTGTTTCTACTCGCATCCTTCGACTAATTCCGAAATTGTGCCTAAATTAGCCTTCGGTCTCTTAACTTGCACATCATTTCCAAATCATCATTCAGTAATCATCCCAGGCGCCATCTGGTGAAGTTATTGATAGCCTCGTAAAATAAACCCAGAACAAATAATTAGCTTGTCTTCTAACGCAAAACGGTGTTGTTGTTAGAACTACCAACAGCGTCGTTACGTAAACCATAAATACTCAAATAAATTCATCAGAGTAACAGACGATGTTTAACTCTGCAATAAACCAAAGGGCATGTATTTACATAAAAATATACATTAGAATTTACATAAAAACAACTGTCCATATCACGTGAAATGTTTCAAAATGTAAGCACGCATCATCCTTTGCTCACTGTTAGGGTAGCCATGTTTTCCCCAGTAGTTCCCAAAGTTAGACTTTAAATTAAATGCTTTTAGACGATCTACAAAGCGGACCGGGTGTTCTCCCTCGAACGTGCCCTGGAGTCATATTGTGGCTGCATCAGCCATGTACACGAATTCACCATAGAGAGGCTAGGAAAGGTCTTATGTTTGAAAGTAATGGCAGATATGAAACACTTTTTTCTTCTCGAAAGTATACAGTCAGAAGGGATTATGGGGAATGAGGGGGGGGGGGTGTTCGTTACCATACATGCTACACACCAGAACATGTGAACGAGCAGTAACCGGTTGTAGGAAGAACTCTTCCGTCAACGTTTCTTCGCGTTATTTAAGTCAACTGTTTCGCGGTGAAAATTTGTTCGTGGTGATGTCAGGGTAAGAGGAGTGACACTTGCATGCCAAAGAGGCGATATTGTGTAGTGATTGCAATGCCATCGGTCCTACAGAAAATCGTCGGCATAAAAAGGATTGGGCTGATTAAGTACCGCTGGCCGTTGCTGGGATGGCGGTATCCTATCCTGCTGAGGGTATAGGCGTTTGTCTCTTGTGCTTGGTGTGTTGTGTAGGTAGCAGCCTCTGCGACGAGCTGATTATTCGTTCAGAGGAGTCCTACCGGATGTGTTTGTGTGTGTGTGTGTGTGCGTGTCTGTGTGTTATCTAGAAACCTCAACAACGAGGCCGCCTAGGCACGAGTTGGGCTATTGCGCCACAAAAATGGATCCACTTATGTAGAACTGCTAAATGTATGGAAGACATGCATAATTTGTGCCGAGTTTAAAGTGTCGTACCACGAAGTAATATATGACGTCATTTGGTACCTTGATGCAATTTGTTTTGTATTGTCTTGTTGCGTTCCGCATTGCTGTTTGTAGATATACATGATTACAAAATTGAAATACTGTTTGCGCAGATATTATATTGAGATTTAAAATATCAACCAATCTTTGATAAGCTATATATGATCGTGCATTATTCGAATATATACAATAATGGTACCAACAAATGCAGATACTTAAATTAAAATTAGTTCATATACACAATGAACTCTACATGTTTCGGCCAACCATGTGGCCATCTTCAGGCTTATAAAATACAAAGGTTAGATATGTTATTAGTATAAAATGAAAGGATTAAAGTATCGGAAACAATCCATAGACGTAATTACAATCACAGTGTTTGCTTATGATTGAAATTACACTTACGGATTGTTTGATACTTTTATAATCAAGTGTTCTGTTTGGATAATAAATCAGTATTGATTAACAAGCACAATGGGATGATGTTACCTAACGTGTCTAAAATACAGTTTCTCTGTGATTCAAGAGGCCTACATCACAGTAGTAACTTCGTCAAATTTCCAAGTCATATAACTTACGGAAGTACTTTCTCGCTAGTAGGCAGTATAATTAATGTTAAGAGAATCTAACGTGTAAATGTGTAAAAAGTATAAACTCGCATAACATTTTTAAGAAGATGAAATTAGTTAAAATCTTGTTATAGAAGTCAATATATCACCATGAAATTTGTGCGTGTTCTGTCCAGCTTAGTAGCAGGATTTCGTTTTGTTATCACTTATCTCATTTCATACGCAGTTTTGGATGCGTAACAAACATTTCTGGTAGGGGATACTCGCGACAGATATTCGTATATACTGCAAAAGTAACCAGTTATTTAATGGAGCGTTATATGAATTGCCGATCCCAGTGGCCGCGCGGTCTAAGGCTTGGGTCTACGGCCGCTCGTTTACTGGGATTGTGGGTTCGAATCCCGCCTGGGCATGGATGTCTGTCTCTTGTGAGTGTTGTGTGTTGTTAGGTAGAGGTCTCTGCGACGAGCTGGTCCCTCGTCCAGAGGAGTCCTACCGAACGTGGTGTGTCTAAAAAGTGTGTGATAGTGAAGCCTCGAAAACTGAGGCGGCCTAGGCCCCCAAGGGGCTGTCGAGCCGTTGAAGGAAGAGTTATATGAATTACGTGGATGTACACAACACGCATTATACTTAGTCTCGCAACTTCCGGTCACTCCGCACCTTATATCCGGTATTTTCAGTGTTGCTGAAGCAAACTTCATTGGCGTTGTTAGGCGACACACACTGATCAGGGGCGTAACAAATTAATATTGCGTTAATTGGATGAAATGTGAATGCATTCGCGTGATAAAATCAAGAAGAATGTGACGGAGCCTAATGTGGTGTGTGTGTGTGGGAGAGAGAGTGACAGTAGAGGTGCATACAGAATGTTGGTGGTGAAACCTGAGGGAAAGAGATCGCTTGGAAGTCCTGGGCGTAGATTGGGAGGATAATATTAAAGTGTATCTTAAAGAAATCTATTGGGACGACGTGGACTGGATTGATCTGGCTCAGGATAGTGGGAGGGGAGGATCAATATTTGGGAGAACAAGTTAACAAACTGGAATATTACACTGCAGTAATAAATCAAAATATGATTTTGATTGAAGTCGCTCTTTGGAAGACGAAGCAGAAGTTGTTGTTGTGGCTGTTGCTGTTGCTGCCGGAGCTCCCTGTTTCATAACAACTGTGATATTTGCGCTTATGTGATGTTATGTCAAAATAGGACGGATACGTGACCGTGTAACCATGACACTTTGTAGCTTGCCTTTTCCCAGTACATTTTATGCTCGCAAGGCACTTGTGCTCCGCGAACGTTTTGTGAGTTGTCCGTGGAAGTTTGTACTGACTTGATCGTCGCACCGCTTCTTTACTTCTGTATTTTCAACTAGTCTTCCTTTGTTATGGTGATTCTTCTGAAACTGTTCCAGATTTCCCATATTTTTCTGCGCAAATGTTAGAAATTCTTGGAATATCACATGAAGAGTTAAGTAATCGTCAGAAAGACAGAACTGTGTCAAATATGTTACAAACATTTTAAAATCAAATGCTAACGAATCAACCAGTTTCTTGGAACGCAGGTAACGGACTTATTGTAATAAGTTGAACTAAAGGCGGAGAGGGCGGTTCTCTTGTATTGTGCAGTGTGTCTAAGAGGTTTTTTTTTTGGTGAAGGGCCCCGCAGCAGAAGCTACGGACGCACCGCAGCCTTGAGGCTTATTGTGCAACCGTGTGATGAAGATGATTAGTGTTTTTTTCGTTTTTCCGAGTCATGGAGCACCGGTGGAATGAAATTGACAAGGGAAAACCGAAGTACTCGCGGGTGAAAAACCTGTCCCAGTGCCACTTTGTGCACCAAAAATCTCACATGGACTGACCCAGGATCGAACCCGGGTCTTCGGTGAGAGGCCGGCGACTAACCGCCTGAGCCATGGCACGGCCATCGAAGAGTTTGTAAGAAATCACATGGGTTCATCGTGAGGTGGACAAAGTGGCACTGGTACAAGTGTTTTCCGAGTACTTGGTTTTTCCCCTATCAGTATTATTCCACCAAGTGCTCCATACACAGTCATTTGTCACCGACGCCATATAATCTGAGCAACTGTCAGCGTCGTTAAATGACACTAAGAAGTGGATGTAATAAGTATTTCATATTTACGAACGACATCAATGGATTTTCGTCAAATAACCTACGGCGTTGAACGCAATTCAAAATTCCATTGAAATTCTTGAAGATAATTTGCAGATAAAACAAGCTGTCGTATAGACAGACAGAGAACCGGCCTTTTCCTTGTAGTTCTCTGTTTGTATCTATGTCAGAGCAAAGCACAAAGACCGTAGAAATAACCGTAATATCATTGGGTACTTGTAGACGACGTCGTGTCGTTTCTGTCATTGTTTGCGTCATCACATTGTCCTCATTGCACGGGGGCGTCAGCAGATGTCGCCTCCTAATTGGCCGCGTGGCGTCCGACAGAGCAAAAGTTATTTGTGATCTCTCAGTTCAAGCAATTGTCTTACAACTTGTTTTGTCTGTCTTTTGATACTGAGGGTAGGGAGTTTGTGATTCTACGAATGTCCATTGCGATGCTGGATTGCTTGTAGGGGTTTATTCTAGACATTGTTATCCAAAAATATAAGTATTAAAATACGCAAAACTGTAACTGTACAAATCACAAATTAAAAAGCCAACAAATGCACTGTATTTCCACATGTATAGTCTAATGCCCCTACATATGTTTCGGCTTTACCAAGCCATCACCAGGGGGTCCAAGGTTATACTTAAAAAAGCTAAGCAATCCCATTACAGGCCTGGACATGCCCTTAGGGTTCCAGGAGGTTGAGGCTCCCAGATTTCTAGACAATCGGAACATGAAGGTGGTAAGGTTGTCAGCCCTAACGCACTGGCCGCCTTTACCCCCCCAGGAAAGATTCCTGGTACTCATTTCTGTTAGAGGCTGAGTCGACCCCAGGGCCATAGTGCGACCGAAACGATTATGTCAATAAAAAATTCCAGTGACACCATCGGGAATCGAACCCGCGACGTTCCGGCTTGTAGAGCAGTGCCTCAACCAACTGCGCCGCCGCGTGCCCCCCTTGCAATACTTAACATCCAGTATTTTCGTCCTATAACGTATTATGTATCACACATAGGACGAAAATAATGGATGTTAAGTTTATGTAAACCTTGGACCCCTGATGATGGCTTGGTAAAGCCGAAACATATGTAGGGCATTGACTATACTTGGGAAATACAGTGCATTTGTTGGTTTTTTAATTTGTGATTTGATATCAGAATGCACGGAGAATATAATGTGAAATATAACTCTGGTGTTTTATATGGTTTTGGAACTTGGTCCCTCACGTTGTGGGACGAACATATGCTGAAGGTGTTAGAGAAGAGGGTGCTGAGGAAGATATTTGGGTTTAAGGGGAACGAGGCAACAGGGAGTGGAGAAGAATACATAAAGAGGATCCTTATGATCTCTACTTTTTCTTTCCCCCGTGGCGCAACAGCCCCTAATGGGTCACGCTCTCCTCATTATCGAGCTTCGCGATCAACTCAGACGAGTGATCGCCCTGACGCAGAGACCTCTACCTGACAACACACAACACTTACAAGAACAGACATTCAAGCCCTCGGCGGGATTCGAGCCCACAATCCCAGCAAGCGAGCGGCAGCAGTCCCACGCCTTAGACCGCGCGGCCACTGGAATCGGCGATCTGTATTTCTTACCAAATATTATTCCGGTGATCAAATCAAGAAGAATGAAATGGGCGGGGCATGTGGTACGTATAGGGGAGAGGAGAGGTGCGTACAGAGTTTTGGTGGGGAAACCTGACAGAAAGACGGCTTTGTTGTATTCGGAAAAGATTTTGAACCCGATGTCGATTGTGAATGATGATTTTGAAAGAATCCTTTCCGGGAATATTTTATTTACAGTGCTTTGTTTCGATGGAACAAAGGAAACCGCGAGAAACCTTAATCAAGGTACCCAATTTCGGGCAAAGTTTATAACCCGAGACTTTCCATACACGAAGAACTGTTAACTGCAATACTGCGACTTCCTTGTTTTCTTCTTTCTTATGTGGAGGTGTTAAAAAGTGAGCAGTGTTGCCAACTGTGTAGCAAGCAACTGAACTCAGTAAACATGACGTCGTATCTTATTCCATGACTACATTTATTAGAAGTATAATTTTGCCTGTTGTTTTGTATGGGTGTGAAACTTGGTCCTCACACTGAGGGAGGAACATAGGCTGAGGGTGTTCGAGAATAGGTGCTGGGAGGATATTTGGGCCTAAGAGGGACGAGGTAACAGGGGAGAGGAGAAGACTACATAACGAGGAACTTAATGATCTGTATTCATCACCAAATATCATTTGGGTGATCAAATCAAGAAGAATGAGGTGGGCGGGGCATGTAGCACGTATGGGGGAGGGGAGAAGCGCATACAGATTTTGGTGGGGAGACCTGAGGAAGGAGACCACTTGGAAGACCCAGGCTTAGATGGGAGGATAATATTAAATGGATCTCCAAGAAGTGGGATGGGGGGGGCATGTACTGGATTGATATGGCTCAGGATAGGGACAGGTGGTGGGCTGTTGTGAGTGCGGTAATGAACCTTTGGGTTCCATAAAATTTGGGGAATTTCTTGACTAGCTGAGAAGCTGTTAGCTTCTCAAGAAGGACTCTGCTCCATGGAGTTCGTAAGTTAGTTACATTTATTATTATAACCATGAAATGCTTTGCTACAGGCAGAAGTAAGTTGTCTGCTTTAATATGTCAGGCAAATGAACAGTCGAAGCTGTGACAGGCCGTGTTGAATTTTATATTCTTTTGTCTAATGTCCGCCACAAGCCACCAGTACGCTATTCCTGCATATAGTTGGATAGTTGTCGTGGAAACTGTTGGCTAAACAGGAAGGAAGGTCATTAATTGCTAAATATTTCTAGAATAAGTTTGAGAAATGGAAACAACAACGGGACTCGTGGGTAATAACTAAAGAAACACCTCAGAATTTCGCAACAAATATATAAGTTTCTTAATATTGCAGTGAGGAAAGGGAACTCTTTTGGATTAATTTAAGGTCTACTATTCCAGGCTTTGCCTAAAGGCAGCAGCTATAAAGTGGGAGACAGAGCGAGCTTGAATGTTGAGGTCCGTAAACTTGATTTTTTAAATCAATGAAAATCTTCAAAGAGCGCCTCATTAGTTACTTACTGACATTTATAATTGCCATCGCTTAGGCGGTTAGGTGCGGCTTTTCAGTGCCGAATATCGACTTTGATACAGGCCGATTTGTAGTTGCAGTGTGTAGGTCATTTGTTAGTTTCTGGCCAGTGAAGAACCAAGTGTAGCTGGCTGACGGGCCTGCTCTGTACGTGATGACGGTAAGGGGAGGACATTTGTTTTGTTTCGTCCGCCAATCCCGCTATCGCTAGCGCTGTACAAGTGA
The DNA here is from genome assembly GCA_021186555.1 of Reticulitermes speratus. Taxonomy (NCBI): domain Eukaryota; kingdom Metazoa; phylum Arthropoda; class Insecta; order Blattodea; family Rhinotermitidae; genus Reticulitermes; species Reticulitermes speratus. The sequence continues at coordinate 14,374,061 of JAJKFL010000010.1, forward strand.
CTCGCTCCTAGCCTTCCGCTTGAAAATGTCACTGACCAGAAACCAACACATGATATACAGAAAGTTTTATTTTTACTGAGAGTATTCAGTTTTTCGCGCTAAAAGTCATTTCACCTTTGTTTCACACACATCTGTTACGGACTCTGTGTTGTGCTTTGACCACACAGCACGTTGTCATATCCTTGGTCTTCAGATGGGGAATTTTTATCACTGTGTCCCGACACTTGGCTGGTCACGGTGTGGGAGTTTAAGATTTTAACATCCTTACAGGCGAGGAGAGAGCATTGTACAGAATGAAAATAAAAGTGTGTGTGGGACTTTCCAGGAAACCTCCCACATTCAGGGACTTTGTGTCTTTCTGTCTGCACGCATTTCTGTATAGACAGCCTTCGTTGCTTTTTTTTCGTAGCTTACTTGAAGACGTTACATCAGCTGTTGAAGTTCGCTTTCGTGGCCTCACACGTGAGCAGTGACGTAACTATGATTTTGACGCCCTGTGTGAGTAATCACAGCGGCCGTCCCTAACACAAACTGCGAAATGTATAACAATCATGATGCATGTCTTCTGGGATAAACACCGTGTCGACTGGTAAATAAATACTGACGTTTCGGAAGAGCGTGGTTGCCTCAAACTTCAAGGTCAACAGGACAAGAAGAGTGTCCGTAACTATTTACCAGTCGACACGATGCAACATCGCAGAAGACTTGAATATCGTGAGCACCGCTGTGAGAAACTAAAAAATCACTTATGTATGAGCCGTTGTTTATAGATTAGCAATTACAAACATGGCGACGATACGAAGCCTTGATGTTATATCTGACAAATGTAATGTAGATAGAACCTGGCCTTAAGAAATAACTGTCTCATCCATCAGCACATAAACAACCAATCTCCAGTGCACAGTAGACCAGGGATCCACTGCGAAATCGCCTACAGTTAACTGATCGTCCTATTATACATTTTATGTATTTTTAACATGTATATATATTGTTAGTTTGTTTGTGCAGTCCTTATTTTACACGAATCCCTGGTGATGATCCCAGGAGGGATCGAAACATGTTGGATTAGTCTACAGATATTAATAGCGCTGCATTTTGGTGGTTTGAGTGTTTGTGTGTTTGATTAGCGACATTTCACGGTATGAGCAATAGAGAAAAAGAAATAACCACGTTTCGTTCCAAAACATAACAATAGCACGAAGAAGCTGTCAGTTTTGAGCAGTGGCATGTATTCACTTCAGTACGATGCGACCAGTGTTTCCATTGGCCCACCTGCCCGGCACGTTCACTCAATAATTTTGTTGATGGATTATACTTTCCATATTACCTAAACAAGACATCAATAATACAACATTTGTTTGACTGGAAGTTTGCAGTAAGAGGTAGGCCTTATGATTTAACCCAGAACTCTTTATTTGATGTTAAAATTTTGTACCGAGTTAGATGTTTCGACTGTCGTGCTATAGATTTATGTTCCGGTTTTTTGTAGGCGCGTTCGCAAAATTGCGAAAAGCGATTGTTAGCTTCGTCATGTCTGTCTGTCCGCCCGTATGGAACAACTCGGCTTACACTGAGCTTCATCCTTGTATGGTCCATAAACGTCACAGGAAGTCCCAGTCAGAAAAACCGACCTCAGGAACTAACCCCACGCCTCTCGAATAAGACTGAAAACCCAAAACCAGGTTTTTTTTTGTGAAGGGCCCCGCAGCAGATGCTACGGACGCACCACAGCCTTCAGGCTTATTGTGCAACTCTGTGAAGAAGATGATTAGTTTTTTTTTCATTTTTTCCGTAATGGAGCACCGGTGGAATGAAATTGACGGGGGAAAACCGAAGTACTCGGGGAATAACCTGTCCCAGTGCCACTTTGTCCACCACAAATCTCACATGGACTGACCCGGGATCGAACCCGGGCCTCCGCGGTGAGAGGCCGCGACTAACCGCCTGAGCCATGACAACGCAAAAACCAGTTTAGATTTGACAAGTTTAGCACAGCGACAATTAAATCACTGCCAGCATTTTTTCCATGTGCGTTTTATAATGGCTGGACTTCCGATTTAGTGAACTTTTTTATGGAACTTTTCTTCCCCCCACCACCGGAGTTCGAGACGTTCTTTTTCTAATAGATTCAGGGTTTATCCACTTTCCTTTTGTTCGCTTTCTCAGAAAGGAAGCGTCGTCTATACAATAAGTGTTACGTCTACTCGTATTTCTTTATCTTCTATGGGACGAAAACCGCAATTTTTCATTTTCTTTGAGGTGTTTGTAGGATTATACCGCCTGTGTTTATTACAGTGCTTATTAAAGTCCAATTCAGGGTTGCACAAATCCCGGGCGACTAATTTTTTACGGTGGCGCCTAATGTTTGTGGGTCCTCAGTTTGGAACTTGCTTCGTGTCACCATTCTGGCGCCAAGAATTTTGAGGTGGCTTACAGATTTCTGGAAACTTTGTACACATCTGGTCTAATTGTTTGTTTAAATTTAATTGAGATATTATTATATCACAATTATCAAAGACGTTATCTAGGTTCTTGATTTATATCAAGATACCGTATCAAGTACTGAGGTTATCTGTCTTGAATAGATTAAAGTAATTAAGCTACTCCGCACACTAAACAAGCGCTCTTCTTTTTTAAGATTACTTAAAGTTTTTGTCCCGCTCGCAACGATGAGTTACAAAAATACGGCTGTGGGCTTCGCTGTGCCTTTCTGTCCGTTATTCCACCTATCGGAAAGTTGCCTAACAACTGGACAATTAGTAAACCGAATTTCATGAAATTCGATGCAGGCAATTTCTACTAAGATTGTTGACATACTGCAATATTGGTTAAAATCGGAGAGCATTGACAGACAGACAGACAGACAGACAGACAGACAGACATGAAGATCTTCGTACATTTCTAATTGTACCAGAACGAAAAATATTTCGATAGGAAATTATATGTCTGACTTGCTCTTTTTACTTAATTGAATTCAGGTTTTCACAATAGTGGAGATTTATATCAGAGTTTTGAAAACGTTTAATCTTGTATGTTCGACTACAACATCGTGTCACACTGCAGACGAGTGCAGTACATATTACATTCTTGTACGGAGGGATTTCCTTTCATTTGTATAATTTTCTCTGCTGTAGGGTTGGAAAGTTACGTCTGTCAATAGAACTAGGTTTACTCAAGAGACTTTGTAAACCGATTTGTTTGTCAGACTGAAGGAACAGTGCCTGTAACAACCGGAGTTTTGAACGCAGAATAAAATATTATGCGTATGTGCGTGTGCGCAAGATAACACGTTGTTCCGATCAGAACTCACAGAGCCTGCTGTCCTGTTTTACTGACTTCAGACTTGCAAATAAATGTGTGCTACGGTCATATTTACATTGCTTAAATTTATAATGTAACAATAAAACGAAATTTGCTTATGAGTGAATTGTCATGCTGTACCAGTTCTTACATGGTCATAAGATCAAATTCAAAATTTTGGGTAAAACTATATTGTTTGTAATTGTAAAAATTAACAAATTATTATTATTATTATTATTATTATTATTACATTTTGTCATATATATACTCCGAAACCATTTTGGTATGTGTATACGTAATGCACACAGTGCCTGACTGCTGATGTTATTCGTAAGACGGCCTCGAAATGTACATACTTTCACATCCAGGACAAATACGTGGGATAGGAAATGAGGTCGGGAGAAAAAAACGGATGGAGTGAACTCCCATTAAATGTTCAACGGATTTGTTTCAACTTGTTAGTATTTTTTGTTCATACAGTCGATCATCAAGTAACACGTGTCAGTTGAATCAAGAACTGACACGTGTTACATAATTGAAGGAGTTGTTATATGCAACCTTTTTGTACTTTAATGGTTGCTTTATGAAACGCATTGAGAGATGCAGGGAGAGAATAAATCAGTTTCTTTCAGTATTCTTTAGATGCTATTTCTTAAGGACACAATACGTCTAGGTAAATTTGTTAAATATAACTCTAAACAATAACATGTATTTTTACCAACTCGACACAAAATTAATGTAACATGTATAGAAAATTTCACAAGAGTCCCGACATGCTTCGGTGTGCTAAACACACCATGTTCAGGGCAATAAACTGAACACTAAAAAACAGCTTTAATAACTGGGCTTGTACTGCAGAATACGCATGTCCTGTGTGCAATAGATCTGCCCACACCAATCAAGTCGACACGGCGCTCAACGAGACATGTAGGATAGTGACAGGATGTATGAAACCAACGCCATTGCCAAACCTCTATAGAGCGGCAGGCTTCGCAGCTCCTACATCTCGTCGGAAGGCAGCGGAACACATAGAGAAGATCAAGCAAACTGTCGATGAGCGACACGCACTCTACGGAGCCAGAACACCACAGAGAAGATTAAAATCGCGGAATAGCTTCATCGGAACAGTGCAAGTTGAACCACCTGAAGACTTCCCCCTTACCCAGATTTGCCCTGGTAGCCAACTCCTTGATTTCAATACTTGGAAATCTCTTAACCGCATTAGAACAGGGGTGGCACCAGTAAAAACAAATATGGTGAAATGGGGCAAAACAAACTCCGACGACCTGTATTGTGGCTGTGGAGAGGTACAAGATATGGGACATCTCCTATCATGCAGGGACTGCACCCAGAAATGCACCCTCGAGGATTTATGGCTTGCAAATGAAAAAGGATTTGACGTAGCCCAATACTGGGCAAAAAAATCTTTAATTTAATGGTCCGGACACGATAAAGAAAGAAAGAAGACTGGGCTTGTATACTTTTAAGTGTTCAGTTTTTTCCCCCTGAAGATGGTGTGTTTAGCACACCGAAGTATGTTGGGACTCTTGTGAAGTTTTCTGCACATTTAAATTTTAATTTTGCATACGAGTTGCTGAAAATGTGTGTTGTTGTCATAGTAGGTAGACGGAATGGACGATTTTAAATATCTTCTAAAGTTTTAAACCATCTGCAAGTTTGTGATTGTTCACTCTTATACCAGTGTTCTGTACGTAATGTGTAAGTAACTTTGCAGTTTATCTCACATACTGGGCTGAAGTGGTTTGTGGGTTGTTGTCATCAGCCTAGAAACCAAACATAATTTCATGCAGCTGTCATCTTGTTGCTGTAAATTACCCAAATTATTGACCTTAATAAAGCAGCGTAGCCGATCCAGTGGCCGTGCGGTCTAAGGCGTGGGTCTTCGGCCGCTCGCTTCTAGGATCGTGGGTTCGAATCCCACCGGGGGCATGGATGTTTGTGTTGTGTTTGTTGTATAAGGACGGTAGCATGGAACGTAAAAGTGACATGAAGGACGAAAGGATTTAAACAGTACAAAAATGGATCAAAGGGGAAAAACCCCGGACAGACAAAAAAAAAAAAAAAATCCCACCGGGGGCATGGATGTTTGTCTCTTGTGAGTGTTGTGTGTTGTTGTCAGGTAGAGGCCTCTGCGTCGAGCCGATCCCTCGTCCAGTGGAGTCCTACCGACTGTGATGTGTCTCTCAGTGTGATCAAAAGAAATTACGAACCTCGACACTGAAACGGGAAAACCGGAGTAGGTAGAAGAGGACGACTAAAAAAAAAAATAAAGCAGCTTATTCTTCCATGACCTGTTACTCTACATAAATTGAGGAACCTTGATCGAGTGACGCTAGTATCGCTTCCACCTAGTAAGTTCGTGCACTTACCATACTGATATTATTGACTGTGTGAAAGTTAAGAATACGGATTTTTGGTGACCTGAAGTTGCATAATTTTTATACTGATTTTGTTGAAAGTCGGTCATCTGGCTCAAATGTTTCACACACAGACAGCTTGCTGACCTCACAAGCCTACCTTATTTCCATCAGGAAAGAAAAAGTACGCTCAAAATAAAACACAATTTTAATGTCATAATATCGTAATTTTATGCTTATCAATTTTTTTGCATATTTTAAAATTTTAACATTTTAACAATTTCAATACGGACAGTGTAATATTTAGAGTAACGTGAATGGGCTTATATTGCTTTGTTCTATAACTCCCTGAAGATGGCAACCCGGTGTCGAAACATGTAGGAGTTTAATGCTTGTTATGAATTGTATTGTATTAAGTGTATTTCTTCGTAGATATACTGATTGGAATGGAATAATATTTTTGAGGGTTTGAACTGTTTTTCTTATTAATATAATTAGGGGCCCTATGTTTAAAAAGCCAGTATTCAAAATACGAAAAATATTGGCCTACGAAATGTATGGCTTCATTTACTTCATTTCGTAGCTAATGTGAATGTTTTAGGCTTCGTGCACATGTTGAAAATACTTGGATAAAATTTATTGTATGGCTACTTCATTATGCAAGTACCTGAGGGAAGCTAAAAACAGAGACTTGACTGATGTAATTAATTTACCGTATATAATGAATGCCCTATAAGTGTATCTTGTTTTGTGTGAAACGTTTTGCAAATTCATTAATCATTTGGTTATAATTTTGGTACAGTTACTAGTTTTTGCTTGATGTACAGTCACTGTCCTTCGCCAATTCATTAACTGATCTTTTGCGGAGTTTTATATTATATATACCGTGCATTATATATATATATACCGTGCATTATATATACACATATATATATACCGTGCATGATATATATACCGTGCATTATATATATACCGTGCATTATATATACACATATATATATACCGTGCATGATATATATACCGTGCATTATATATATACCGTGCATTTTATATATACATATATATACGGTGCATTATATATAACATATATATACGGTGCATTATATATATATATATATATCGTGCATGATATATATACCGTGCATTATATATATATATATATATATATATATCGTGCATGATATATATACCGTGCATTATATACATATATATATATACCGTGCATTTTATATATATACGGTGCATTATATATATATACACCGTGCATTTTATCATAAATCTGATATTGACCAACAAATGCACTAGAAAAGTGACACGTATAAAATGTATTTGAGAGACCCTACATATGTTTCAGCAAGCAAGTTGCTATCTTCAGGGGTTTTTTTAGCAGACTTCTACAAGAATTTTTTACATCCAATTCTACAGTAAATGGTTACACATTAAAAATTACACACCATACATATGTCATAGTCATAATTCACAAATGTATAAATGTACAAAGCCGATCCCAGTGGCCACGCGGTCTAAGGCGTGGGTCTGTGGCCGCTCGCTTGCTGGGATTGTGGGTTCGAATCCCGCTGGAGCCACGGATGTCTGTCTCTTGTGAGTGTTGTGTGTTGTCAGGTAGAGGTCTCTGCGTCGGGCTGGTCACTCGTCCAGAGGAGTCCTACCGAGTGTGGTGTGTCTGAGTGTGATCGCGAAACCTCGAGAAATGAGGAGGCCTAGGCCCCTAGGTGCTGTCGAGCCATAGAAAAAAATAAATGTACAGTATTGAAGTTAAAAATGGTAAAAGACTATACCTCTGGTGCAAGCAGTGGTTATAAATAAATGTGCACATTAAAAGCCCAGAATATAGAAGGCCAGAAACATAGTATCCATGGAACGAAGCTGAAATATTAAAACATTAAGAAGTTAAGAGTGTTGAAATTATGCTGTTAACTGGTCACTATCAGATCTATTGCGAAATGTTTACACTAATTATGTGGTGTTTGATTGAAGTCGCACAAGATTGGCTCTGCAGAGATTCCCGTTTCTGCTGTCATGTTAGTCATAGACCACACGTGAGTTGTCAGGTGCTGCAATGTTTCTACACTGACAGGCCGTGCATGTTTTGGGTGAAGTCCATTCGGTAGGTTCACATGTGCAAAGCGTGTGTCTGTTTAGACGGCAGCCATGAACCACCTCACAGTATCAGTTTCTTCCCTTTAATTTTGTCGATTTTCGTAGACTGATTGTTGTGGAGGGTGCAGTAATATTATTATGCTGCTTTCAAGCATCTTGACGGCGTCGTAGCTGAAAGCGGCTTTCTGCCACTACCTGGAATACAAATGTAGCAGTTGCGCAGCCAGAAGTTTTGCTTGGGGGGGGGGGGCTGACCCTGAGGCTATATATATATAATTTATGTTTGATTTTAAAAATCATGTTATGAAAATCGTAAGTATAACATAACACTGTCTGCAACTGCATTTATATACATACAGATATAACTACATGTTCCGTGACTCACAATGTCCTATCTTCTTAGTTTTTTACTTTTATTAATTTATTTATTTTTCAAAATTCTAATGTAGTAGTCATCAGCTGAATTCAGTGGCTGATTTTAGCTGAAGGGGAAATTACGTAAAACTTTTGATATCATGATATGTACAAAATCAGTTTTTTTAATTTCGGTTTCGGGGGTTTGGGGGGGGGGGCACGTGTAGAAAGTGTAAGTGTACGCAGTACGGGTGTAATGTTCTGTAAAATCTAAAAATGTAAAATGTAAAATCTGTCTTGTCGGGAATCGACCCGTAATTGCTCGGTCGTCCAGCAAATTCCCCATACCGACTGACTACGCTATCCAGTTTCCACGCAATGTAACGTAAACCTGCGTTCCTTTGTGGTACGACGCTGCGTTCACCTTGAAATTCGTGGACTACGTACCACACATTTAGTTAGCACGTATCTCCATAGGTGGCTCCGTTATGAACTGCCGATAACATAGCAAGTTATGTGACTTATTTAGTGTGTCGTACCACGAAAGAAGACGGGGGATAGCGTAGGCGGTATAGCGCCCTGCTACGGAGTGAACCGCCCGGGGTTCTAACCCCGGTGCGGTTTTTCTCTTCTCCATACTCGTCCAGACCTGCCACGGGGCCGACCCAGCCTTCTCTGCAGTGGGTACCGAGTCTCTTTCCCGGGAATAAAGCGGCCGGACCGTGGCGTTAACGACCACCTATCTCCACCTGAGATTTGAATTGAACTATACTTACCCCCCTCTCTTTCCCCCGTTGACATGTTACCGGACTATCTTTGTCACGAGGTACGGTATTCTGTGAGTTTGGGTGGTTTTGCCCCAGTTTCGAAACACACTGTTTCGTACTTCGAATCCTTCTGTGGTCTCAATATTCATTCATTACAAACACAAATCAACCTATTTCTTCGTAATATTTATCTTGTGCTGACATCTTCTGGCAGAAACTAGCAGTAAATTTCATAACGCAAAGGACGTCGATATGACTGTATTTCCATGGATCGACAGCCCTAGTAGGCCTAGGTTTCCTTATCGTTGAGGTTTCGAAATCACAGACACATCACCCTCGGTAGGACTCCTCTGGACGAGTGATCGGCCTGACGCAGAGACCTCTTACCTAACAACACACAACACTCGCAAGAGACAGACATTCATGTCCCCGGCGGGATTCGAACCCGCAATCCCAGCAAGCGAACGGCCGCAGACCCACGTCTTAGACCGCGCGGCCGCTGGGATCGGCAGTAATGTATAACTTTACGTTAGATGCTTGCCATATCGAAAGGCGTTTCAAATGTGCAGTATCTCGCAGATCGTAGTGGCATCTGTGTTTCGCGTGATGTGTCGATAATTTATAAGGTGAGACCGAGTGCAGATGACGTAGGTAATGATAAGAGTAGCGAGCCACTTACGATTTTAACAGCCCCCCCCCCCCCCCGCTCGGCCATATGTGGTTAGTAAAAGCAGACACAAAATCGGTATGCCCTTACACACAGCTCGACGTATTTCACAGCAGTACTCCTGCATTCTGTAATCGCTATGCCCTTACACACAGCTCGACGTGTTTCACAGCAGTACTCCTGCATTCTGTAATCGCTATGCCCTTACACACAGCTCGACGTGTTTCACAGCAGTACTCCTGCATTCTGTACTCGTTATGCCCTTACGCACAGCTCGACGTATTTCACAGCAGTACTCCTGCATTCTGTAATCGTTATGCTCTTACACACAGCTCGACGTGTTTCACAGCAGTACTCCTGCATTCTGTAATCGTTACGCTCTTACACACAGCTCGACGTGTTTCACACCAGTACTCCTGCCTTCTGTAATCGTTTATGCTCTTACACACAGCTCGACGTGTTTCACAGCAGTACTCCTGCATTCTGTAATCGTTATGCTCTTACACACATCTCGACGTGTTTCACAGCAGTACTCCTGCCTTCTGTAATCGCTATGCCCTTACACACAGCTCGACGTGTTTCACAGCAGTACTCCTGCATTCTGTAATCGCTATGCCCTTACACACAGCTCGACGTGTTTCACAGCAGTACTCCTGCATTCTGTAAATCGCTATGCCCTTACACCAGCTCGACGTGTTTCACAGCAGTACTCCTGCATTCTGTAATCGTTATGCTCTTACACACAGCTCGACGTGTTTCACAGCAGTACTCCTGCATTCTGTAATCGTTACGCTCTTACACACAGCTCGACGTGTTTCACACCAGTACTCCTGCCTTCTGTAATCGCTATGCTCTTACACACAGCTCGACGTGTTTCACAGCAGTACTCCTGCATTCTGTAATCGTTATGCTCTTACACACAGCTCGACGTGTTTCACACCAGTACTCCTGCCTTCTGTAATCGTTATGCTCTTACACACAGCTCGACGTGTTTCACAGCAGTACTCCTGCATTCTGTAATCGTTACGCTCTTACACACAGCTCGACGTGTTTCACACCAGTACTCCTGCCTTCTGTAATCGCTATGCCCTTACGCACAGCTCGACGTGTTTCACAGCAGTACTCCTGCATTCTGTAATCGTTACGCTCTTACACACAGCTCGACGTGTTTCACACCAGTACTCCTGCCTTCTGTAATCGTTATGCTCTTACACACAGCTCGACGTGTTTCACAGCAGTACTCCTGCATTCTGTAATCGTTATGCTCTTACACACATCTCGACGTGTTTCACAGCAGTACTCCTGCCTTCTGTAATCGCTATGCCCTTACACACAGCTCGACGTGTTTCACAGCAGTACTCCTGCATTCTGTAATCGCTATGCCCTTACACACAGCTCGACGTGTTTCACAGCAGTACTCCTGCATTCTGTAATCGCTATGCCCTTACACACAGCTCGACGTGTTTCACAGCAGTACTCCTGCATTCTGTAATCGTTATGCTCTTACACACAGCTCGACGTGTTTCACAGCAGTACTCCTGCATTCTGTAATCGTTACGCTCTTACACACAGCTCGACGTGTTTCACACCAGTACTCCTGCCTTCTGTAATCGCTATGCTCTTACACACAGCTCGACGTGTTTCACAGCAGTACTCCTGCATTCTGTAATCGTTATGCTCTTACACACAGCTCGACGTGTTTCACAGCAGTACTCCTGCCTTCTGTAATCGCTATGCCCTTACACACAGCTCGACGTGTTTCACAGCAGTACTCCTGCATTCTGTAATCGCTATGCCCTTACACACAGCTGGACGTGTTTCACAGCAGTACTCCTGCATTCTGTAATCGCTATGCCCTTACACACAGCTCGACGTGTTTCACAGCAGTACTCCTGCATTCTGTAATCGCTATGCCCTTACACACAGCTCGACGTGTTTCACAACAGTACTCCTGCATTCTGTAATCGTTATGCCCTTACGCACAGCTCGACGTGTTTCACAGCAGTACTCCTGCATTCTGTAATCGCTATGCCCTTACACACAGCTCGACGTGTTTCACAACAGTACTCCTGCATTCTGTAATCGTTATGCCCTTACGCACAGCTCGACGTGTTTCACAGCAGTACTCCTGCATTCTGTAATCGTTATGCTCTTACACACAGCTCAACGTGTTTCACAGCAGTACTCCTGCATTCTGTAATCGTTATGCTCTTACACACAGCTGGACGTGTTTCACAGCAGTACTCCTGCCTTCTGTAATCGCTATGCCCTTACACACAGCTCGACGTGTTTCACAGCAGTACTCCTGCCTTCTGTAATCGCTATGCCCTTACACACAGCTGGACGTGTTTCACAGCAGTACTCCTGCCTTCTGTAATCGCTATGCCCTTACACACAGCTCGACGTGTTTCACAGCAGTACTCCTGCCTTCTGTAATCGCTATGCCCTTACACACAGCTCGACGTGTTTCACAGCAGTACTCCTGCCTTCTGTAAAGTTGAGAATGTTTTAAATTATCACTTACACGAAATTTCAGCTAAAAGGGTACAGTGGAAGTGTATAATCCGGTCCCCACCCAGCCTCTTGTTCGGTGGGTACCGGAGTTCCTTCCCGGAGATAAAGCGGCCGAGAATTGAAATTAATCCCTCACCAACATCTAGTACCAAGGTTAGGAATGAGTGGAGCTATGCCTTTTCTCCTCCTATATGCCTTCATTGCATGGACGTCGGTAAATAACTACCAATCAACTCTGCGTAACATCCCAGAAGAGTGAAGATTTAATCTACACTTCTGTGGAAGCCTGAAATCACGCAAGAATATAGATGACGTTGTTGCAAAATAAGACTGTGAGGAAGATATTTGGGTCTAAGACGGAGGAAGTGACATTAGACTGTAGCAAATTGCATAATGAGGAACTTTATAATTTTTTTCTCGCCAAATATTATTCGGGTAATAAAATGAAGGAGGATGAGTTAGACGGGGCATGTGGCACGTATGGTGAAGTACATATAGGAATTTGGTGAGGAAACTTGAAGGATAAATACCTTTTGGAACACCAAGGCATAGATGGAAGGCTATTAAAATGGGTCTTAAAGAAATTGGAGGGCGTGGAGTGGATTCATCTGGCTTTGGATAGAAGCAAGTGACGGGCTTTTGTGAACCTTCGGGTCCTATAAAATGGGGGGGATTCTTGTCTTGTTGTGAAATTACGAGCTTCTCAATAAGGACTCTGCTCCAGGGAATGAGTTAGATAAGACTCATACCATTATGATACAGTTAAATTCCATATCCTTCTTTTTGAAATTGTAACGTCCACCATGCTTGACTCCCTAGACAGTTCTCACGGGAAATTGGTATTACATCAGCAGATTGTACGCGGAATATACAGGTTGTATCTAAAATTCTAAAGGGTTTTGAAGATGTATATAACATTGAGAACTGTCTTCTGGACTTTGTCCATCGTCCGGATAAAAATTAAAAATAAAAAATCACGACGTTTCGGAAGCTGGTTCTTCTTCCGTCTTCAGGTGAAGAGAGGGGAGACACCTACTCAGATAGGTCCTTTAGACGGAAGAAGAATCAGCGTCCGAAACGTCGTGATTTTATATTTTTTATATTTTATCCGGACGATGGACAAAGTCCAGCAGACAGTTAGTTCTCAATGTTATATACCATCGTCAGAATGAAGACGGAAGAAGAACCAGCTTCCGAAACGTCGTGATTTTATATTTTATCCGGACGATGGACAAAGTCCAGCAGACAGTTAGTTCTCAATGTTATATAACCATCGTCAGAATGAAGACGGAAGAAGAACCAGCTTCCGAAACGTCGTGATTTTATATTTTATCCGGACGATGGACAAAGTCCAAAAGACAATTAGTTCTCATTGTATCTAAAATGCTTGGACAGACTTCAGGAGTGAGCTCTTCACATTAAAACAAAGAAAAATGCTCATACAAGTACATGTCCGGAAGTGAGTGGTTTTTGAGTTTAATTCAAAGATTACATTCAACGATAAATATTTTACTTACAGCTGACATAATACATTTACAATACACGTTCCCAATTTAATAACTGTCGAGTTCGTATTGTTTATAATAAGTCACTGTTCACGACAGATTCTCAAAATGTCCTCCACCTACATCAATGCACGCATGGACACTTCTGATTATCGACTGTCGCACCCTGTCAAAGGTCCCGGGACGGTTGCGAGTGGTTTGACGGGCACAACAAATGCTTTGCTGAAGTCTCGCTTCATTTTAACTTGCAGCTGAACGCACTAGGGTTTGAAGTGTCCCTGCAGATAAAGATGTAAAGGATTGAAGTGAACACATTGTTGCGGACATATATTGCTATGAACTGTTCTGTTCGTGTTCTTGTGTCGATAACTGACTACTGGAGTTTGTTCAAACATTTTAGATACACCCTGTATAATGAACAATTTTAAGGCAAGTTAAAATCTATTTCTTTTTTGTCGAATTGCTTGTCGACTGTAAATCGTTCCTTAAGCCCTCATAAAATGCAGGTGGACTGTCGCTTTTCCGTTCAATTGCCTGGGTTCGTGTCTTCACAGGTTTATGCGACTGTAAAGACAGCGAATGACTCGAAAGTAGATAGGTTTTATTGTAACAACTGTGATTCATTCTGTTGCTCACTGGCACCATTTTATCAAGACTAGTAACTGAGTTGGAGTTAGGATGGCTCAGTCGGTATAGTGAAAACGGCCGGGGTGGAAAGCTGACCACTCATCCCCATCTAGTGCCTCCACTCTCCCACATTCCTTCATGGCGTGCCCAGGGAAAACTTTGCCTTTTGTTTACAACAGTGAGTTAATTTACCATGAGATGGGGCGAGTGATCTTCACATGCTGGCTGCTTTACTCCTGGGGAAAGATCTTTCAGTGATCGTTGAATAGAAGGTTGGGTGGGCCCAGATCCGGTGTGGATGGCTCGGAAAAGAGAAGACTCCTGCCGGGAATAGAACCACGATTTCTCGGTTGCCCAGTCACTGTACCGACTGACTAACCTCGACTCCGTGTATTTGACCGATTCGGACCAAAATAAAATTCATCTTGAAATGTTTAGATATTTCCTCGAAGTCCGGAGATATTTGTGGTGATATTACATAACAACGGAAGCCCTTCCCATTATGTCCTTGAGGTTAGTAGTACCGGTGACTGAGGTGGCTGTAACACGAAGTCGGCGCCTTCTTCGTCGAGGAAAGCCTGGAAGCAATGTTCTTGTGTATCTCGTGCGTGAAGTAGTTACGTGGTCCGATCACTACTGGCACGTCTGCCAGCACGTACAGCGACAGCTCTCAGCTCGTGTGCTCAACTCCCACACACAAGCTTTTGTGCGACTCCAGCTCGTAAACGAAAAGATTTTCTTTTACTTCTCCTCTTATGAACTTAACTTGCTTTTTAAGAGAAATTTCCCCACCTTAGTGTTGTTGACACGCTTCACGTGACACTGTAAACTATATACTGAACATTTATGGCTGCTGCTTTGGTGAGAATGACGCCTGGGGCGCAGAGATAACACCTGCAGTTTGTACCAGTGTTTCTGAAAACAACCTCTCCCCCCACATTCGTTTCATCAGCATTATAAGCCAGGAAAATAGTAGAACTGCTTGATTGAAATCCGCATCCATTTGTCACCTAGGAGAGAGGGGTTGGAGGGGAAGTTGTTTCACCTAGGTGTGTTCAGCACAGGGTAACAGAACAAAGGCGAAATCGCGATGCGACACTGTGGTGTACGATTTAAATTAAAACTAGAATTTTAGGCGAACAATGAAACTACAGTGCATATACCCGGACTTACGCGATATCCGCTTAAAGAAAAAATATATGGGTATCTGCCTCACAGACGTGGGTCTTAAAAACGTGTTTTACAGTTCTGAGAGGACATTTGATTGATAGAGTTCATGGTTGTTATTTATGCTGGTTATTTACATTTTTGAAAAAAAAAATTATTACAGTCTAACCCGGTTATAACGACATCGGTTTATACGACACCTCGTATATAGCGTCACGTATTCTGCGGTACCAATTAATTCCTCGCCTTTAATCATCACGTTATTCTGCTCGGTTATAACAACACTCGTTTATAAACGACACAAAATATTCAGCCCTTTTCATGACGTTATAACCGAGTTCGACTGTATTTGAAATAGCGTTGGTACGTACCAAAAGCAGCACAAAGCAACAACATACCCTTGGTCACAACTTAACTGCGCTTCCTTTCTGGTGTTCATATATCACAACGGTATGTTATCTGTTGAGATATACCAACAATACTTGTGATGAGTACATGAAGGGCTGTTACTCTAACACTAACACTAAAAAATGTACATTCTACCTGCAGACTGTGTGTTTTGTATGTATCTGAGAGCAAACAGCAATTATCTCCCTATACCCGATTGGTTTTTGTGAGGCAGTGTGTGTTTACTGCGCGGTCCGAACTGCAATTCAGGTTCATGTTACACTTTAACGTCTTTACCAGAAGGACGAGCGGGCACTGGCTTGGAACCTTCAGAGCAGTAAACATTTCTGGCCCCCCTCCCATTATATTAAGTGTAATGGCCTCTCGTACTGTCTCTTTCTGTTAGTCATTAAACTCTTAATTAAAGGTTTTGGAGGCTTGTAGATTTTGATTCGACGAAATGGCAGGGAGTAAGATTTTAATGAGCTGCCTTTGTTCTTGGTTGATTGTTATTTCTTAGGCTGACGGAATTGAGTTTTTTTAGGCGCGTTCGCAAAATTGCGAAAGGCGACTATTAGCTTCGTCACATCGGGAATCGAACCCGCTACCTTCCGGCTTGTAGCGCAGTGCCTCAACCTACTTCGCCACCGCGTGCCCTAAATATACATAGTGTTTGCCGTGGAAGTCGCTTGACACTAAAGGCATGTTAAACATCGAGTGTCAAGTTACTTTTGCGCCACCCGGTATGTTATAGGTCTATATATATATATGACTCCTATTTCTAGTCCTTTAATTCAATATATTCTAGTCTTACATATATTTTATAAATGAATTCAGTTTGAGTACTAACCGGCCACCTTCAGCTTCTCATATGCACGTTTATTTACGTGCTCCCTCCTCGTAACACTGCCGCCAGGTGTCACCGCTGTAGTGCCTGTAATAGATGCATGACATCACTCATTACACAAAACTCTATACACGACATCTGTCGAGCTGTAATTGTAACGTATCTTAACCATTTTAATGTTTCTATGCATGTTTGAACACAACAGTCTCGTGTGTTATCAGTATACAAACATGGCACACTGAACTAGACATGCTTACAATGAATGTTTATGACTTACGTTGCTGGACCTCTATATATATGTATATATTGATGTTGCTGTGTTCGGGAAACCGCAATTATTTTAACAGAGCCGTTTTCAACGAGGTAACAAAATATATGCATTGACTTTTTAACCGCGAATGCTGTAGTTCTATATTGCAATTAATGAAACTCTATTCTGTGGCGACTTCCTTGTGGGGTCTATCCTGCTATAACACCAGCACGTCTATTCTTGATACAAAGGGGCGTGATGTAACAGAGAGACTAGCCTGACGTCTAACCTACTGTGTAAGACGCTCTCGTAAGGAGGGAAACACGCATGACTGAGAGAGACTAGTCTGACGTCTAACATAAGCCCCACTCGTACGGCGACACAGTGGTGGTGTTATAACAGGAGAGGTTCTGGTCCTCCCTGTGTTGTATTGTGTTGTGTTGTGTTGTGTTTTATTTAACAGCGCAGTCATTTGTTAGGTTTATGTAGCGTCGATGGTTGATGAATGAAATACGAGTATGGAGCATTGGTGAGATGACTTTAGCAGAGAGACACCGAAGTACTGGGGAAAAAACCTGTTTTGGTGAGGCTTTGTCCACCACAAATCCCACATGTACTGGCCTGGATCGAACCACGGCCTAACCGTCTGAGTTGTGATGAGGGCGACGTTCAACATGTGTGTAATCACGACGTACCGAGAACTTATAAGGGGCGTGGAAATAAAGTTCCAGACATCTATGTCAATACTACTACATGGCGGTGAAGTGCGATGCTCACACACTGACCGCTGTAATATGGGAGTCTCCATGTGGGAAATACTGTGTGGGCGTCTGGGCATCGTGCTGACGAGGCAGACAGTGAAATGGCTGCCCATGTGATGAAAGTCAACACAGTGGAACTAACTGCCACCGCCTACAGCGGGCACCGTCCAACATAGACGCGACGGAAGAGAATTTACTTTAGTGTATATGTGTATATGTGCTTATGCGGGCAGTAACCAGTTACGATGCCGATTCCAGTGGCCGCACGGTTTAAGGCGTGGATCTACGGCCACTCGCTTGCTGGGATTGTGGGTTCGAATCCCGCTTACGGCATGGATGTCTGTGTCTTGTGAGTGTTGTGTGTTGTCAGGTAGAGGTCTCTGCGACGGGCTGGTCCCTCGTCCAGAGCAGTCCTACCGAATGTGGTGTGTCTAAAGTGTGATCGTGAAGCCTCGAAAACTGAGGCGGCCTAGGCCCGCAAGGGGCTGTCGAACCAGTGGAAGAAAAAGAAAATAAAAAAAAACAGTTACGATGCGTAATTGGTATTAAGTAAAAGGTAAAAGACCGATCCCAGTGGCCGCGCGGTCTAAGGCGCGGGTCTGCGGCCCCTCGCTTGCTGGGATTGTGGGTTCGAATCCCGCCGGGGGCATGGATGAATGTCTGTTGTGAGTGTTGTGTGTTGTCAGGTAGAGGTCTCTGCGTCGGGCTGATCACTCGTCCAGTGGAGTCCTACCGTTTGTGGTGTGTCTGAGTGTGATCGTGAAGCCTCGATATTGAGGAGGCACTGGCCCAGTAGGTGTTGTTGCGCCTTTGGGAAAAAAAAAGCAGGCACAGACGGGGGGTGGTGGCATAGCTCCAACCCATTCAAAACCCGACAATAGAATGAGGTGGGTGGTCAACACCAAGTTCCGACCGCTATACCCGCGGAAAAAACCGGTACCCATTGTACTGGAGGTTGAATTAACATCATTACATCACTAAATAAAATAATTTTTGCAACCTTGAAAGAAAAACGAGCGTGAACAGCGTAGCGAGTAATAGTTAATAGGTTGCGGTCTGGACAAATGAGCAGTCAAGGGAAACAAAGTGATTGTTTAAGAAATACAGTGTACTCTCTATTATCCGGGGTAAAGGTGTGGGGGGGGGGGGTGCACGGATAATTGAGAAACACAGGTAATCCAAAACATGTACTTTACTGAGCCCCGAACAAAAAATGAAAATATAATTTATTTATTATACACGTGATACATACACAGCTTACGTTTACTGTTTACGTAAGCGGTCCGAGATTTTTGTTTGTATTCATTTTGTTGGGGCACTCGGCGCTAAATCACGTTATTTGCCAGCTTCATCGTTGGCAACTAACGGTCGTGCACGGATAATCCGCAAACCTTATATTCGGAGAGTACACTGTAGTTGTGTTTACTGCCTTTTTATACTAGGCGTCTGTAAAGGTAAATTTCACCCTCAAACAGGCCATGTAGCTACAGAGGGGTAGTAGAGGTATAGCTCTACTCTTTCTTTAACCTGGGCGCTAGATGAGGGTGGGTGGTCAACGCCATTCCCAGGCCGCCTTACACCCGGGGATGACCCGGTATCCGTCGTATAGGATGTTGGGTGGGCCCCAGTGCCGGTCTGGACGTGTGCGGAAAATCTCGGCCCCACCGGGATTCGATCCCCGGAAGGTCCAGCCCGTAGCGAGCCTCTGTACCGACTGAGCTACCTAGGTGTCCGTATGACAACGTGACAGGATAAGAACGCCGTAAATAAATGCCTGCTGGACTGCAGTCGATTGGTGTGGCTCAGGATAGGGACAAGTGGCGGGCTGTTGTGGATACGGTAATGAACCTTCATATTCCATAAAATGTGGAGAATTTCTTGACTAGCTGAGGAGCCAGTGCATTGTCATTCGAACACACACCACTTTAACCAACAAACGCACTGTATTATACCTTGCTATGTTATACAACACAGTCACAGTGAACTAGCCCGACATGTTTCGATCCCTTGTTGGGATCATCATCAGGGACTTTTAGATTATAAATTACACAATTACAAATTAACAATAAAGGTAAAGGTAAAGCAATCCCATTACAGGCCTTGACAGGCCCTTAGGGCTCCAGGAGGTCGAGGCTCCCAGATCTTTAGACAATCGGCACATGAAGATGGTAAGGTTGTCAGCCCTACGCACCGGCCGCCTTTACCCCCCCCCCCCCCCCCCCCAGGAAAGATTCCTGGTACTCATTTCTGTTAGAGGCTGAGTCGACCCCAGGGCCATAGTGCGACCGAAACGATTATGTCACTGAAAAATTCCAGTGACACCATCGGGAATCGAACCCGCGACGTTCCGGTTTGTAGCGCAGTGCCTCAACAATAAAGGTACATATTAAAAGTATAAGATGTATAAAGGTTAAAATTGTAGGCTATCACTGTTGGTTCCTGGGTCCAATGTATATTGGAAATTGCCTGTTTACATGTGGAAGGCTAAGACAGTACTGTCTGAGCCTTCCACATGTCAACAGTTGGTTAAGGAAGTGAATAAGCTTTGTCTATTTTATCTGTTCTTGGTTTCAGTGTTCCGGCAAGGTGATCTGGGTTTGAACTGGTACGCTGTCTTGGGCGGACAGTTGGAAGTACGGCGGGAGCACCCTCGCAAAGATTCAAAAGAGAAGGTATGTCGTTGATGGAACCTGTCTTTTTCAAATTCCAGTCTATCTTCTCTGACAGTTTAAGGAACAGTAACTTCCTATACACTAGCCTGCTTAACACTGAACCCCTACATGTTGCCCAAATGATGTGTGTACGGCTTTCATATGATTCTGAGAATCAGTACCATTGGAAAGCCAGTGATATGGTGTATGTCTTATCTTTAGTTGGTATGTCATGTAGCTTGCAACATTGACAGTCATATTTAAAGTCCGACACATGTACATTTCAACACATTAAGGCCGGAAACAGACGAAGCGACTTTGGTCGAGCCGACGGTTGCCACGACGTCGCGCGCAAGTGTCCACACGGAAGGACTCTTGTCGAGACGGCGGTCGACTTGCTTGGCTTGTCTCACGGCGTCTAAACAGTCTGGCTCCTTCACATGTGAACTCTTCCACTGTCAACCATGGACTGATGTGTCGAAACGACCTTCGTGCCGCTCCAAAGTCGCGGGGAAATCATGAGTCGAGTCGACCTTCGAGCGGCGGCAGGCCGCGTCGAGTGTCATGTGTTTTGTTACTTTTAACTATATTGAGTGACGCGTCGATTCGACGATCGACTCGACGGTCGGCTCGACCAAAGTCGCTTCGTCTGTTTTCAGACTAATTGTGCACTTTCACCGTCCTGCATGTTTCGAACCCCTAACCTGGGTTCATCTTCAGGGACACATTATCTAAAATCGCACACTAGTTACACCAACTGGCACAATTATTTACATGAGTCTCACCACCCAACGGGCAACTTACCCGATAAACAGGATATCAAAACAGCATAGATTTTTCAACTTTTATACAATTTTTAACCAATGTAAGACTGAAACAACCAACAACCACAATTTTTAACTTTTTAACTTTTATTTGTTTTAAACAGTGTATGTGAACAATTGTAAAGAACTCATGTAAATAATTGTGCCAGTTGGTTTTAACTAGTGTGCGATTTTAGATAATGTGTCCCTGAAGATTAACCCAGGTTAGGGGTTCGAAACATGTAGGACGGTGAAAGTGCACAAATAGTGTGATTGAATTGTACATTTGTCGGACTTTAAATATGAAGTTAAAATGTCGGTATGAATAATATTAAGTTTATTGACAGTCATGTATCTTTTGATATTTTGGGGAGGTTGTTTCGAATGCCGGGTAATTTCCGAAGGTCTACGGAGTATAAGGGTGTTCTTAAACTTTTGTAAGTGAATTGGGTTTGAATCCAGGCTTGTGTTGTAAGATTTCCTACTGTATGACCAAATCGTGCATGTTAGTTTTTCATGTTGTGAGTTTTGTCCTGATTTTGCTGCAGAAAGAAGACTTGCAGCGTGTTGATTGTAGAGAAAATATCGGGATTTACTTTTGTCGAACTCTAAATTCAATCTTCTGGATAGTCCTGCCACAAGGATAGTTTAAAAATGCGTAGTATACATGTCTTTTTATCGTCCCGAGAAGTCGCTCACATAACTGTGTGTAATTAAGTAGGAAATTATATTTGTTCGCTTCCTGGTGTTAAATTTCAGTAACTTTGATGCATTTAATACTATTTAAGAAAATAAAATTAATAATGCAGTGCAGAAACTTCTTTACGAACTGTATTAATTTAGAGGGACAAATTTACTGCTTAAGGTGACTTAAAGCTTTTAAATATTCTTCAACATATTCTGTAAATTTTTACGCGGAAGAAATATTTGCACAAATAAAAAATGTATCAGAAACTTCGTAAATCCCAGTTTTAGCCTTTGAAATTCAGCGCTGTTTGTAGTATTTATGTATACGAACTTTATACTTCAAAGGGTTTGCCTACACATTTTCACTCATCTCTCGTGTTTTGTTGCTTTTCAAAGACTGCGTTTGATGTTTTTTTTGCAAATAAGATTTATTGAAAGTAATATCAGGGAACGCATAATAACAAACTGTAAAATGGGGATTTATATTTTCCGTCAAGGGAAGGTATAACAGTGGGCGCGCTCTGTACCTTCGGTTGACAGCAAATACACGGATGGAGTAACTCGTACGCTTGTTGCAGATGGTAGCCACACCTCTCCAGTAACTCGTACGCTTGTTGCCAGATGGTAGCCACACCTCTCCAGTATCTCGTACGCTTGTTGCCAGATGGTAGCCACACCTCTCCAGTAACTCGTACGCTTGTTGCCAGATGGTAGCCACACCTCTCCAGTACTCGTACGCTTGTTGCCAGATGGTAGCCACACCTCTCCAGTAATCGTACGCTTGTTGCCAGATGGTAGCCACACCTCTCCAGTAACTCGTACGCTTGTTGCCAGATGGTAGCCACACCTCTCCAGTAACTCGTACGCTTGTTGCCAGATGGTAGCCACTACTCCAGTAACTGTTTCGCTTGTTGCCAGATGGTAGCCCACGCCGTAGCTCCAATGTAAACTTAGTAATCGTACGCTTGTTGCCGCTGGAAGGTAGCCATCAGTAAACGCTGTTTCCTAGTTGAACTGTAGTTCAGACCTTGTTGCCAGAGGTAGCTGAAATCCACGTGCAGCTTCACCCGTGAAATGGTAACGCTTGTTGCAGAGGTAGCCACAGCGCTCCAGTGATTACACGCTTGTTGCAGAAGGTAGCCAAGCGCTACAGTGACTTACACGCTTGTTGCAGAGGTAGACAGCGCCCAGTGACTACACGCTTGTTGCCGAGGGGCCACAGCGCTACAATGACTTACACGCTTGTTGCCAGAAGGTAGCCACAGCGCTCCAGTGACTTACACGCTTGTTGCCAGAAGGTAGCCACAGCGCATACAGTGACTTACACGCTTGTTGCCAGAAGGTAGCCGTCTGTACTAATGTCATGTGACACCACGTCGAGTCGAATGAAGGTACGTCGCTTGGGGTTTATTTTCACAGCTAAACGCAATTGATGTAAATGAGTAATATTATTATCTGTTCAGTTGTGGCCCCGTGTAGTCTGCTAGATGATTTACAGCATTGCAAGAAGTTACTGTCTCTGTGTTCAGGGTAACCAGTTCCGTCGAACGGTTCACGGCGTACCGCAATTCACGGTAGCTGCTCTGAAGTCATCAAATTCTATACAATATAAATGAAATTATGATGTTCTCTTCGTATTTCCAAGAAAATACATTGCTGTTCTTTGAAACTTTGTATATATCTAAAGCAAATACCAATTTCAAGCCTCGTATTTAAGTCAAATGACTGTTAACTGTAGCTTCGTCTCGCCTTTTCGATATCATGTCACAACATGTAATTAATGATTATGAAGGTTAAGTTAAAAATAAATTTGTGCCTCTTCCAAGGGCATTCACCCTAACAGCGTAAAGGGGGAGGGCTGAATTAAAAGTACAACGTATTCCGGAACTTGGAATTTTCACTGGTTAGATTCACGATCTGATTTTCTTATCGAAGTGAAAAGCACCAAAATACGCAGTGTATAGAAAGCTGGACTGTGCCGGATGACGAAGAGGAATTGTCCTGTGTCTTCGTCGGTATTTTGAGTTCCTCAATTGTCCTGTGTCTTCGTCGGTACTTTGAGTTCCTCAATTGTCCTGTGTCTTCGTAGGTACTTTGACTTCCTCAATTGTCCTGTGTCTTCGTCGGTACTTTGAGTTCCTCAATTGTCCTGTGTCTTCGTCGGTACTTTGACTTCCTCAATTGTCCTGTGTCTTCCTCGGTACTTTGAGTTCCTCAATTGTCCTGTGTCTTCGTCGGTACTTTGAGTTCCTAAATTGTCCTGTGTCTTCGTCGGTACTTTGAGTTTCTCAATTGTCCTGTGTCTTCGTCGGTACTTTGAGTTCCTCAATTGCCCTGTGTCTTCGTCGGTACTTTGAGTTCCTAAATTGTCCTGTGTCTTCGTCGGTACTTTGAGTTTCTCAATTGTCCTGTGTCTTCGTCGGTACTTTGAGTTCCTCAATTGTCCTGTGTCTTCGTCGGTACTTTGAGTTCCTCAATTGTCCTGTGTCTTCGTCGGTACTTTGAGTTCCTCAATTGCCCTGTGTCTTCGTCGGTACTTTGAGTTCCTCATTGTCCTGTGTCTTCGTCGGTACTTTGAGTTCCTCAATTTTTTTTTTGTGGAATTCATCCGTTGCGGTATATCTATTAAAACTGACACACGTGCTGCTGTCAGCCACAATAAATGTTACTAGTTTCGTCAATATATGTTACATGTTTCGGTCGTACTGACTATCTTCAGACATTTAAATACACTATATATATATATATATATGCATTTTATTTTGAGTTTTAAAGTCGTGTATTTAAATTCCTGAAGATAGTCAGTACGACCGAAACATTTATTGACGAAACTAGTAAAATTTATCGTGGTTGACAGCAGCACATGTGTCAGTTTTAATGTAAATACCTGAAGTTTCTATTTTTTCTTTACTTCGGCAGGAAAGTATTTTGTCATGGAACAATGATTCTGTGTCAGTCATTTGTAAATTTGACGAACCTTTATTCCGCTTACTAGATCCTTTTTTTAAATGTACGTATCTTGGCAACAAATTGACGAGGAAAGTGTCTGGACTTGAGAGGAGGGAAGTAATGTGTGCCTGGAGAAAATTGCGTACGAAGGAGCGTCATGATTTCTACTGTTAACAGAATGTGTTCAGATGAAGGTGGATGATATGGGCTGAGCATGTAGTGTGCATGGGAATGTTGAATAATGTATACGTAACTTTGTTGGGAAACTGGATGGGAGAGTGTCACTAAGAAGACCCAGAAGTAGATGGGAGGGTATCATATAAATGGATCTTGAGGTGGTATGATGAGAGGTCTAAGATGGTTTAATTTGGGTAATTATAAGGGCCAGTGGCAGGCTCTTGTTAAGACGGTAGTGAACTCTTTGTTCCCGTAATGACAGGGAAGACTTTACTGATTAGCTCATTGACTGTTAGCTTCTGAGAAGGTCCCTGCTTTGTGCAGTTAGTTGTTTGCTTAATTAGGTCTAAATGGATTTGAGAATAAGATGTTAGTGCACATTTTAATAAGGATCTGAGCTTTGCGAAACCTATGAGCTCTCTTTGTAAAGGATAGAAATGTATGGAAATATGCCTCGACCAGAAGGCCAAGTTTTAGTGTGCAGATTGCGACAGACATGTGAGAATTTCGCGCAGTGTTCTTAATAACTTTGTTGCTGAGTTGATGTAGAATTTTACGTTAATGTGTCTTCTGATCGTGATGGAATGTAAGTGGTCAAACCATGTTCTGTCAGTAACATCACGTTGTATAACACATATGTGTAGACCATACTGACTCATCTAATGTGTACAAATTGGAATATTCTTTCTTTCTTAGTCTTGACCTTTGTGTGCCTACTCATGGTAGGTGTAGAGGGTTATTGTTGCACCTGGTCACACTCAATGACACACACACACGCAAAAACACACACACGCTCTGTAGGACTCCTCTGGACGAGGGATCGGCCCGCCGCAGAGACCTCTACCTGACAACACACAACGCTCACAAGAGACAGACATCCATGCCCCCCCCCCCCCCCCGGTGGGATTCGAACCCACAATCCCAGCAAGCGAGGGGCTGCAGACTCACGCCTTAGACCGCGCGGACACCGGGATCGGGGAATTGGAATGTACTTACGTTAAATTTCGTACTGAACACTGTTTAAAAATACGTTTGAACAACCTATGACATGCACACCACTCGTCACCATATTTGAAAATCTCCATGAAGATATAAAATAACTGGAAAATGTTAAAGTTAAGTATTTTATTATTCTAAAGACCGTGTCCGCTTCTAGCAATCGGTGATAATAATAAATAATAATAATAATAATAATAATAATCATCATCATCATCATCATCATGTGCAACATTAAATGTAAAACTGAGATCTGAGTTATTTAACACATTGATTCCAATTGTATAATCTCACCTTTTATCAAGGTAGAAGGCCTGAAGATGACCAAGATCGGACGAAACATGTTGCCTATGTAATATCAGTTGCTGAGGATACAATAAAAGTTGCGTTGACGGTATATATAGGTGTTGTAGTAGGCTTCATTAATGTTCATTATCTTACCACAGCCCATCTCATTACGTAAACTGTACAAAACGTGACTTATACCATATTATATTACTCGAATTAGTGGCTTATTTTTGGGCTTCCTTTGTTTCTGGCTATCCTGAAACATATAGATTAATACGCATCTTTACTGTTACTAGTAGAAAATCCCATTGAAATACAGTGGGAAATAATTTAATTTCGTATCTTCATCCTAATTATCACCGTATCACCTTTCTTTCCCACAGAAGTGGAAAGTGAATTGTACGTACTGCCGTTCATGGAAGATCCCGTTCACATTCATCTCCTCCATTATAACTGTGAATTAAGTTACATGTTTACACGTCAGATGGCACTGTTTCGAGCTGCCATCTGTGTAAGTATGTGAAAACTATGACGGCTTGAGAACGACTTACCATTCACACATAATCAGCTAACATACGTACATAGGAAATCACAATCTATGTATGAGTGTGTGTATTTTATATAGGTATATATATATATATATATACCTGCATAAAATTAAGGTTGTTATTGGTAACACAGGCGTACATGCTTTACTTTTGATGTTGTTAACCAAACTGAAGATATTGTAAATGGATAATTTACTTCGTTCGTAATTAAGATATACAGAACTGTAATTTTGCCTGTTGTTTTGTATGGGTGTGAAACTTGGTCTCTCATACTGAGGGAGGAACATAGGCTGAGGATATTCGAGAATAGGGCGCTGAGGAGGATATTTGGGCCTAAGAGGGACGGGGTAAAAGGGGAGTGGAGAAGACTACATAACGAGGAGCTTTATGATCTGTACTCATCACCAAATAAAATTCGGGTGATCAAATCAAGAAGAATAAGGTGGGCGGGGCATGTAGCACGTGTGGGGGAGGGGAGAGGTGCATATAGGATTTTGGTAGGTAGACCTGAGGGAAGGAGACCACTTGGAAGACCCAGGCGTAGATGGGAGGATAATATTAAAATGGATCTTCAAGAAGTGGGATGGGGGGGCATGGACTGGATTGATATGGCTAAGGATAGGGACAGGTGGCGAGCTCTTGTGAATGCGGTAATGAACCTTTAGGTTCCATAAATTGTGGGGAATTTCTTCACTAGCTGAGGAGCTGTTAGCTTCTCAAGAAGGACTCTGCTCCATGGAGTTTGTAAGTTGGTTAGTTAGTTAGTTTATGGCCGAAAGCTAGGCGTGTAATTAAAACAAAAGATGCAGCACGCAATGTTAACACAGTTGATATTTTAGTAATGTGTGCTCGTAAGCCGGCACTGACCGCCTTCCCATTTTGGGCTGGTGTTCATCCGTAGACAAAACTCCATTAACACGTCTCGACTTTGCGAACTGGCGGGCTTGCTGATGTAACAATTACGTCGACATAAGCTGTGTCAGCAATTTCTGCCACACTCTGTATATTTAGACATTTTGCTGTGAGAGATATTTCGTTGTTTACAGCACGACAAAAGTCAGTTATGTAAGAGATTTAAACAACGATTACGAAGCGAATATATATGTACGATTTCTTGCAAAATGCCCTCCAAACTCTTTTTTAGACGCGTTCGCGTAGTCACAAAAGGCGCCTTTTTGCTTCGTCATGTCCGTCCGTGTGCTCGCATGTTATCAACACGGCTCCCACTGGACGGATTTCCGTGAAATTTGACTTTGGAGACTTGTTTGAAAATCTGTCGAGAATCACCAAATTTGGTTAAAATCGGGGGGGGGGGGGAAATATCGGGCAACTTACGTAAGGTTAAAAGTATGCTTTGTTGTTGCCGGCGACATAAATTCACCATAAACACATTGTTGTGCAACACTCAGTATTTTTATATTGTTGACACTGACATGTAGCTCAACAATACACACAGCAATGTTTATACGAACGCGCCACAATGTTACGTTCTACATACAATGCCTATCTTGTTGTGTTTAAACATGAACAGTTCTTCCCAGCTGCTTGCTACGTGTTATTGTTGCATGAAACTGTTCAATTTCCTGACACACCGTATTTTGTAGAAAGGCAGTCTAAATTCGCTACGGAATTGGTTATGAATTCCGTAGTTCAACAGCTCTACCCCAGACGGGTGCCTGCCTGCAGGCGTCGTACCACGTGATGAGCTGTGTCACAACACTGGGTGTGTTTACCCTATCTCGCTGCTTTTGCACTTCTGGCTTAACAACAACCTTTGTTCGTGCTTTATGCTGTTTGAGTCACTGCAAACCCTGTGCCTTATAGTCTCCGTAACAATAACAGTACCGACACTACGTGTTGCGACTTTCAGGCGACATTCTCGACACGAAATATATTGCCCTGAAAGGATGTACAGTAATAACTAACTCCATGGAGCAGAGGCCTTCTTGAGAAGCTAACAGGTCCTCAGCTAGTGAAGAAATTCCCCGCGTTTTATGGAACCCGAAGGTTCATTACCGCATTCACAAGAGCTCGCCACCTGTCCCTATCCTGAGCCATATCAATCCAGTCCATGCCCCCTCATCCCACTTCTTGAAGATCCATTTTATTATTATCCTCCCATCTAAGCCTGGGTCTTCCAAGTGGTCTCCTTCCCTCAGGTCTCACCACCAAAATCCTGTATGCACCTCTCCCCTCACCCATATGTGCTACATGCCCCGCCCACCTCATTCTTTTTGATTTGATCACCCGAATAATATTTGGTGATGAGTACAGATCATTAAGTTCCTCGTTATGTAGTCTTCTCCACTCCCCTGTTACCTCGTCCCTCTTAGGCCCAAATATCCTCCTCAGCACCCTATTCTCGAAAACTCTCAGCCTTTGTTCCTCCCTCAGTGTGAGAGACCAAGTCTCACACCCATACAAAACAACAGGCAAAATTATACTTCTGTATATCATATATGTCTCCGAAAATTTTACGAATTTTAGTAAGGTAAATGTGTATCAGTTGTGTAGTAAAAATGTGATGGCAGTGCCAAGTTTTATCTTACTTTTCGGTATAGTGACGGTACCAATGAGATACTCAACGTAAACACGAGAAATTCGGTATTATAATATACCGAAAATATACCTACGCGCCGTATATTGTTTGTAAATCGGAAATTAGAAACGTTGGCAAGTTATATCTCATATGTTTAAGGCACACAGAACGTGTGCTTAAATACCAAGTTATTTAACTAAGTAGCTGCATGCATGGAGCTGAGTCCTTCTTGAGAAACTAATAGCTTCTGTGGTAGGCAAGAAATTCTTCTCATTTTATGGAACACGAAGGTTCATTACAGTATATACAAGAGCCCATCTCTTATCCCTATCCTGACTCAGATGACTCCAGCCCAACCTTTCTCATCCTGTTATGTAAGATGCGGTTTAATATTATTATTACATCTACGCCAAGGTCTTCAAAGCGAACTCTTTTTCTTCATTCTTCTCTACCGAATCCTTGTAGCATTTCTTTTGTTCCCATACGTGCTACGCGCCTTGCCAATCTCGTCCTTCTTGATTTAATTATCCTCATAATTTCTGGCGAGGAGCACAAATATGGAAGCTCGTCGTCATGTCGGTTTCTCCACCCTCCTCCTAGTCCATCCCTCATAGGCCTCGGTATGTTCTCCTGTTCTCCACAGTCCTCAACTTATATTATTCCTTTTATGTGAGAGATCAGGTTTCACACCCATGTAAAGCAACAGGCACAGTTATGGTCGTGTATGTTTTAATCTCTGTGTTTTAGGCGCGTTCGCAAAATTGCGAAAAGCAACTATTAGCTTCGTCATATCTCTCCGTCTATCTGTCCGTTCGTCTCTGTGTCGGTCCGTCCGTCTGCCCGTATGGAACAACTCGGCTCTCACTGGATGGATTTTCTTAGAATTTAATATTTGAGTATTTTTCGAGAGGTTGTCGAGAAAATTCAAGTTTCATTAAAATCTGACAAGAATGACAGGTACTGTACATGAAGACCTATACACATTTATGATAACAACTCGCTGAATTATTCTTAAATGAGAAATGTTTCTGACAAAAGTTGTAGAGAAAATCAAAACACACATTTTATGTTCAATAACCCTTTTCTGACAATCATGCCGTTTATGAAATAATGTGAACAAATATGGTACAGCCAGACAGACCACAAATGACAATAAAAGGTCATCGAAAAAGAATGCCGGGATTATAAAAACCTATCACTCAAAATCTGTTAAACATATCGAAATGATTCAAGTGTTAAAATGTAACAAAAGAACATAAGTTTTGGACATGCTCAGTTAATGGGTGGGGGTAGCGAGCGAGCGACCTTGAAAAGCCTGCCTGTTGCGGAGCCTTGAATGAGAAGTTCCCCAACGCCTGGATTGGGAGGGGCGGACCAATTCCCTGGCCTCCCCGATGGACTTTTCTTTTGTGGGGATACGTCAAGAACTGTGTGTATGGTGAAAAGATTGGGGATCTCCAGCACCTACGGGATAGGATCGCAACAGCCATCGCAACGGTAACTCCAGACATAATTCAGCGTACTTGGTACGAGATCGAATACAGTCTTGATGTCTGCCGAGAGCAAATGGAGCACATATCGAAACACACGAAGGTAAGACAAAAACTTCAGACATTCCTTAGCATTTTAACACTTGAATCATTTCGATATGTTCAACAATTTTTGATTGACACGTTTTTATAATCCCGGCATTCTTTTCGATGACCCTGTATAATACAGCGCATGCGCTTTGCATGCTGGATAACTAAGACTACAGACACACACTCAGAATATGTAATACTTATTTTGTTTCCACGGCAACAGTGGTTACGCGAACGCATCTCATTGTTACGTTACACGTACATTGCGTGGCTCGTTAGATCCTAACGCCAACAAAAGGACCAAATGGCAGCAGATAAAGGTAGAAAAAAGTTAACCATAGAACAGGTGATGAAGGCCCAGAGGGGGAGTAAAATGCTCTACTCTTTCTTTAACTTTGGCGCTAGATGTGGGTGGGTGGTCAAAGCCACGCCTCGGCCGAACGGTAGCAGAAATCCCCTAAATTTTGCTCCAAATATCTTCACAAAGGTAATTTGTTAGAAGTTCTTTGCAGGAGTAAAGTGAGGTAACAATAATAATGGTAAGAGTATAGAATTTCTGCTCTTACGTAATCGTATATTGTGTAACCTCAAATGCCTCACAAATGCTTAATACGGCAGGGTGTGTGTAGTAATTAGCTTCCGCGTAGTTTTCTTGTGGCCAGGTAAATTTGGCTGAAGTTGTTACACAGTGAGGGAAAAAGTAGTGCAACCACATCTCGTCTTATTGGGGTGTATATGTGTTGAAATCCTTTACCAGAACTTCCGCTTTGTAACTTCTCATTGTTGCATTTGAAACAGCAGACAACATGCATAAATAATGAACTGTAGACACATATCATGAGTGACGTCACATCATGTGATGCAACGTATTTCAGATCTGGGTCAAATCAAATCGTCGGTGAAGTTTGAATGGAGGGGAATAATGATGGTCTGATGTTGCACGGAATTCCAGTAAACATTGTGGCAGTCTATGACTAGCTGACGTCACCACAGTACCTGAAACTCCCTTTCTCTCACCTTAAATCAGTTTCTTGAGATGTTCTTGATGCGTCTGGTGTTTTAGGAATTGTTAAGGTAAATTCTAGAGGACTGGAGATGGTTTGCTGAGTCGGCAGAATGAGACGTCTCTCAGGGAATACTAGCGCGTGACATCGCAACGAAAGAACACACACACACAAACAAACAAACAAACAAGGCGTATATCTATGTTACTGTAATAAGTCACGTTGACACAAATAGTCACACTGTGACTCACTGTTTATTAAGAAATTGGTATTCCAGTATCAACAGTGTACGAACACAGTACACAATAACGCAGTATGCGACATGGCACTTTGGAGTGATTGCACCAGGTGAAGGACGCGTGTTCAAATCTCGCGTAAATAATTTTTTGGGTTACACGTTTCCTTATTGAACTGCACTTGGGCACTTGTGACAGTAAGGACAATTTCAACAAATTATTTGTTACTAACAAGTCTGAACTAAGTAGTCAGAACACACTGGACTACAACTGACCCAGAAGAATTCCGAAGATCGACTCCTTGTCCACTCTCGCTTCCTGGCTTCTTCGCTTTCCAAAAAACAAAGTCCTCACTAATTTATAATTTTTATTATTGGTTGAGCTATTAGTTTTACAGTTTCTATTGGCCCTGTATACGTAATAAGTGTCCTTTCTGATTGGGTGACAATGTCACCAAATTACTAGGATCTTTGGGCTTGGTTGTGAAGACCTCCACACTTCTCTGTGACGAGCTAGCAAAGGCATGATGGTGTCACTCGCTTTGCTGGACGAATTATTGCTGCGCTCAGCTGTCAAGTCTCGAATTTTTGGGTCTGAGCAGCTCCTGATTTCCTGTTAACCGTGACAGCTGACAAATCACATTACTGTCCTTTGCCTGGTACAGCTATCCGCTCCTTCGTATGGTCTCCCTTAACTAGCCTCAAGTACCCAATGTCACAAGTTACTTTCTAATTAAAATAAAATTATCTTTCTCTAATAATTCTACATATTTAACCTATCTATTTGCGATACATAACGTCTGCCTGGACTGAAACTCAAAACCAACAGTTACAACATTTCGTGGTTTGATGATACAGAATGCGTGTAGTTTACTGATGACTGAATCAGGCTGTGGCAGCAGGGACAAGGATGACCGGAAACTCATATCTGCCTTTCTTTTATTATTGCTTATTTCGCTTTTGTTATGTGCTTCCTCATGTGTACTATCGTATTGCCATGCATTGTGTAATAGTTTCCTGGACGTTTGTTGGTCTCAAATGTAAATTTATGTCACTGTTACACAAAATACACTATCTGACGCCATTAACTGTAAATTGTAACTGTCAGGGCATGTGCGTTTGGTATGTTAGTGTATGGAACTGGGGGGTAGAGGGACGATGGAAGGAAGTGGGAGAAGTGATACAAAAGGGGATCAATACCGATGGTTTGGGCGAAGGATTCTGATAAACAGGGAATTGGAGAGAGAGAGAGAGAGAGAGAGAGAGAAGAGAAAAAGTGTTTAAATTTAACTACGATATCAATTGCTAATATTATGCTGCGTCGGTGTTAGATTATTTAAATACGAGTACAGATCATTGGTGGAATGATACTGATAGGATAAAATCGAAGTACTCGGGGGAAAAAACTTGTCCCAGTGCCACTTTGTCCGCCACAAATCACAGATGGCCTGGCCTCTGTTCGAACCTGCGCCTCTGGAGTAAGAGAAAGGCTTGCCACGAGCTGAGGCGTGCAAGACGAGAATGGTGGGCAGACGTTACCGATACTGACAACTTGGTTCGTGGTGTTGCTAATACAAGTGCAGGTGTTATAGAGCTGTAACCTGACCCCTCTGTGTCCTTGTCTTTAAATACGGCGGAATTATGTGCATTTGAGGACGCACGAAGGACGTCTAGCTTCAGCTCAAAGTTTTTCAGTTTTTGGAGCAATTACTTTAATGTACCGCAAGGCATAAGGCGGCTGCAAATATAAGGCAACTCACTCTTTCCCCCTGGGGTATTTAGAGAAAAACCTCAGAAAATATAGAAAATGTAATAAAAATATTTATGGAGTTTCAGAGAGTCAGATATAAAACTAGAATTAATAAATGTGATGGACTTTACGTACCGTATAAACATAATTCAGTACATCCTTTTAACACAAACTAATAGGAAATGAAGTGTCCTTGATGTGTTATTGAGAAATGCCGTCAGGCTTGCCGTATAAGGCGTCTCCTGCTTTTATGTGAGGCTATTTCCGAAAAAAAAAAACTGGCCCTATATTCGGGCTTATATGATATATAACTTTAGTAATATGTAGATATCGCTTGTATGTATAATGCATTTATGTAAGTAATGATATGTCCGGCCGATCCCAGTGGCCGTGCGGTCTAAGGCGTGGGTCTTCGGCCGCTCGCTTACTAGGATCGTGGGTTTGATTCCCACCGGGGGCATGGATGTCTGTCTCTTGTGAGTGTTGTGTGTTGGCAGGTAGAGGTCTCTGCGACGAACTGGTCCCTCGTCTAGAGGAGTCCTACCGAGTGTGGTGTGTCTGAAATGTGTGTGATCGTGAAGCCTCGACGAAACGAGGAGGCCCAGGCCCATGTAAGGCTGTCGAGCCATAAAAAAAAATATGTCCGTATTATATCAGAACTTTTCTTAAAAGAGAAAAGCAGCTAAGGAAGGCATTATATAATCTGTCGACCACAACACAGTTGTTCGCTAGCTCTGTAATGTATTACTTCAACATACTGAACAAGTGTGTTGTGTTCGACAGTTTATATGGTACCTTACTGATTAGTATCACAACGGGGGTGCCTGATATACAAAAATAAAACCAATTGTAATATCCGTGGAACGTAGATTATATTTTAGCAGTATTAAACCCAGCTACATGTACGCGTTTTGTGTTCCAATAAGCCAACTTCAGGCTTGTTTTAACAGCATAACTTTTATGATAGTAATGTTTATGATTACAGCTACGATTCCAAGCCATCGTATATAAATTTCTTATGCATGTAGTTTTTAGTCGCTTTCGCAAAATTGCTTAAAGCGACTATTAGCTTCGTCATGTCTGTCTGTCTGCATGGAATAACTCGGCTCCCATTGAACGGATTTCCATGAAATTTTATATTTGAGTCTCTTAAGAAAATCTGTCGAAAAATTTCGAGTTTCATTAAAATCTGGGAAGAATAACGGCTACTTTACATGAAGACCTATGTACATTTATGACATCTCGCTGAATTCTTCTTAGAATGAGAAATATTTCAGATAAAATTTGTAGAGAAAATCAAAACACACGTTTTATATTGAATAACTTTTCCACAGAAATCGTGCCGTTTATGAAATTATGTGGAAAAATATCATACAGCCAGACAGGCCACAGATGACAATATAAAACAGCGCATGCGCTTTGCATGCTGCATAACTAAGGCTACAGACACACTCACAATATGTAATACTTATTGCTTTTCCACGGCAACAATGGTTTCACGAACGCGCCTCATTGTTACGTTTATACGTACATTGCCTGTCTTGTATATATTTGATTTTTAAATTGGATATTTCGTATTCTTTAGCAGTTCCAATTAGGCGCTGGACAACAGCAAATCTGTAACCCGTGACTGTGAAACTATTCGTATCTCCATGGAGGAGAGTCCTTTATGAGAATCAAGTGGTTAGTCGGCTGTTAAATACATTTCCCGTCTTTTATGGGACCAGAAGGTCTATTTGAAGTTCTCACAGCGGTGCTGATTATGATTGCAGTCTTCTGGGATATGACGCAGTGTACATTGTTGCATAGACAGCAACGTTTCGAAGGAGCTTGCTGCTGCCATCTTCTGTGTAGTACAATTAAACTGCCCTAATTACGAAGGAAAGCAGCTCCTCCCAGTCATCGGTCAGTCCAAGAACTGCTAGACCCTTGAAGATGGGACGGTTGTGCCGAAACATCGGTAATTAACTACCAATCTACACTGCGCAACGTCCAGAAGAAATACCTCATTTTTATTCTTCTCTACAAGACAGGCAACGTACGTATAACGTTTCATTGAGGCGCGTTCGCGTAACCATTGTTGCCGTGGAAAAGCAGTAAGTATTAAATATTCAGAGTGTATATCTACGAGTATATTCCTGCCATAGTTATCCAGCATGCAAAGCGCATGCGCCGTATATTGTCATCTGTGGTCTGTCTGGCTGTACCATTTTCTCCGTATTATCTCATAAACTGCAAGATTTTCGGGAAAAAGTTATTGAACACAAAATGTGTGTTTTGATTTTCTCTACAACGTTTGTCTGAAACATTTCTCATTCTAAGAAGAATTCAGCGAGATATTATCATAAACATACATAGGTCTTGTAGTAAAGTACCCGTGATTCGTGTCAGATTTTAATGAACCTTGAATTTTCTCGACAGATTTTCGAAAAATACGCAAATATCAAATTTCATGGAAATCCGTCAAGTGGGAGCCGAATTGTTACATGCAGACAGACAGACAGACAGGCATGACGAAGCAAATAGTCGCTTGTCGCAGTTTTGCGACCGCACTTAAAAACGGTGTATTGTAATTTTATTTATGGTATATTTTTTTGGTGCAGTAATTAAGCCTTCCAACAGCACATCCCCACAAGTTTCCTGCCTTTGATTTTATACACACAAAGCGATAGCCTACAGCTATGAACTGTTTGTAACGAACTCCCCGCTTTCAGCTTGCCTTCCCGAGTTTAATAAATAATTGGGATGCACATGGCTCAGTATTCATAAATATGAAGAGCCCAAAAATGTATAAAAACCATAAATATCTTATTTAATAGGTATGTTTATATTGCCCGAATAGCCGAAACATGTGTCCACACCACACATATCTTAATTAATATACAAAATGTTGTGCTCTGACCTTTAAACACATATCTTAAGAATATAAAACTACCCACTTTTTTGACGTCTTATTTCGTAGCCCGACACTCTAAATTTTGTGGTGAAATTAGAATTAGGGGCCGGGATAGCGCAGTAAGTACAGCGGCTCGCTACGGGCTGGACGGTCCGGGGATCGAATCCCTTGCCGATCCCAGTGGCCGGCGGTCTAAGGCGTGGGTCTGTGGCCGCTAGCTTACTAGGATCGTGGGTTCGAATCCCACCGGGGGCATGGATGTTTGTGTTGTGTTTGTTGTAAGAACGGTAGCATGGAACGTAAAGTGACATGAAGGACGAAAGGATTTAAACAGTACAAAAATGGATCAAAGGGGGAAACCCCCGGACAGGTAAAAAAAAAAAAAATCCCGGTGGCGGCAAGGAATTTTCTCTTCTCCACAGCCGTCCAGACGGCCCTGGGGCCCACCCAGCGTGCTCTACAATGGATAGTATGACTCCTTGCAGGTGGTAAAGCGGCCGGGGCTTGGCATTGACCACCCACAACCACCTAGCGCCTCTGTGCGCCCTATTGCATGTTACGGGGCGACCTTTACTTGTATTTTAACAGAAATTCCATATTTATTAATGGTTATGTACTACAGTCGTCCTCGGTGGACTAGTGGTTAGCGTGCTCGCCACTGGACCCAAGGTTCGCGGGTTCAATCCCGGCCGAGGTCGATGGATTTTTAAAGGATGATAAAAATTCCTTCTGAGGGGAAGTAAAACCGGCGGTCCCATGTCGTAGATTTACGCATGTAAAAGAACCTTACTTCGTAAGCAAAATTCAGCGGCCACTTCTCACCCAAAGTCTCCTGGCTCTGGCAGTCATATCGAGATGAGTAGAATTTGTGCAGTCAGGACTGTCACTCATTACAGAATGCACACCTCCAGACCAAGAAACCTCTGAAAGGAGGCCCTATGCTCCGCAAGGAGCGACAGGAGGAAAACTATGTACTACAGGTTACATGATTATGCGTTAAGTGACATCAAGACACTCTGTGTTTATAGAGTTTCGCGGTTGCAGTTTTTTCTAGGAAATAAGCAGTTATGGTAGAGAGGGTAACATGCGTCATAACACCCATACTAAATTTCGTAAATACCTGTCAGTTGGTTCAAAAGATATTGATTGGCAGATTACATTCACCGAGATAATCCGACCAGATATCTGTCCTTACCCTAGAATGGAAATCGCGCTCTAAGGACGCAATGGGTGAAATTAAAGTGTTCTTATGCACGCTGTGAAGGCGTATGGGGGGAGTGTAGTTGTAGTTCCTCTTACTTTAACCTCGGCAAACGATGGATGTGAGCAGTCAGCTTCTTACGCAGCGTTATATAATGAAAACCTGTATTACAAGAGGCATTAATTTTTATATGTTTTTCATGACAGTGTTCCGTCTGAAGAGGTTAGTAACAGTGTTGTATTAGATGGAAACGTGACTGCGAATAGTAAGTTGTAAGTACAGGTTGTCCGGATGATACGTATCCAAAAAGAAAAGTTATATCTCGAAGTCTGTTCATTCTACAGACGTCCGGCTTGCACCATTACAATGGAGAAATCTTAGAATTTGTTTTTTCTGAATGCTATCTACTTTAGTGCTCGCCACTGGACCCAAGGTTCGCGGGTTCGATCCCGACCGAGGTCGATGGATTTTTAAGGGTGATAAAAATCCGGAGCACCACTTCCTTCGGAGGGGAAGTAAAGCCGTCGGTCCCATGTCGTAGATTTACGGCATGTAAAAGAACCTTACGGGCATGAATGAAAATGTTGCGTAAGCCAAATTGCCTCCATTTCTCACTCAAGTCTCCTGACTGCCTGCCAGATGGCTCTGGCGGGCACATCAGGATCGATAGAACACTAGCGCGGCCAGCTGACCAGTCACCAACTGCCACGAATGCGCACGACTTAGTAACCTCGAAAAGAGGAGGCTAGAGGAGGCCTGGGCCCATATAGGGCTGTTGAGCCATGGATAATTAATTAATTAAATCTACTTTA
The DNA here is from genome assembly GCA_021186555.1 of Reticulitermes speratus. NCBI lineage: Eukaryota > Metazoa > Arthropoda > Insecta > Blattodea > Rhinotermitidae > Reticulitermes > Reticulitermes speratus. The sequence continues at coordinate 14,412,822 of JAJKFL010000010.1, forward strand.
GTAGTTTCTAATGTGGGCACCCCTCATGGCATGACAGATATCCACACGATATTCTACCTCTGTCCACATGTTTTGGAGCATGCTATGGAGTACCGTAGCCGCTGCGTCACATGCGGTCTTTCAACTGCTGAACATCTTCGTTTTAGACCTGGTTGACGAGTTCTTCACATAACCTCATAGGGAAGAAAGCATTGTGGTGAAGTCTGGTGACCTAGGAGGCCAGACAGTTGGCGCTCCTCTGCCGATCCATCCTCCAGTCATCGTGTGATTATGGTAATTGCTCACCTGTAAAAAAACAATGGTCTTAAGCAATTGAAATCTCGCACAATGGATGCGGTGGCTACGGTAACCCACAGTATGCTTCAAAACCCGTGGACAGAGATCGAATATCATCTGGTGATTTGTCATGCCACCAGGGGTGCCCACATTTAAATCTACTAAGGTAGATAGTGCCGGTCCAAGTGGCCGCGCGGTCTAAGGCGTGGTTATGCGGCCGTTCGCTTGCTGGGATTTTGGGTTCGAATCCGCCAGGGGCATGGATGTCTGTCTCTTGTGAGTGTTGTGTGTTTTCAGTTAGATGTCTCTGTGTCGGGCTGATCACTGTCCAGAGGAGTCCTACCGAGTGTGGTGTGTCTAAAATGTGTGTGATCGTGAAGCCTCGAAAAATGAGGAGGCCCTGGCCCACTAGGGGCTGTTGCGCCATTGGAAAAAGTAGATAGTAATCGGAAAAACTTCGGGAATTTTTCTTTATACTGGTGCAAGCCGGACGTCTGTATAATGAATATAGTTTGAGATATACCTATATATTTTTGTTTTTGCACACCTATTATCGAGACACATATGTATCAGGAAGCGGTAGTGGCCTGTTTTAAGGTACTGTAACTGTATTAGTTTGGAGAGTCTGAGAGAAACGTTGTGAATACGCAGTGAGGATATCAGGTAAATCGACCGTCAATCGAAATCGACGCCTGCAGTGTAAATCTTGGATCTTACTTGGTTAGACTCTTTATCAGAGAATTCTCTCAAACGCTAGACTAGGGAGCGTCTCTGTCAAGTTCTGTAAGTGACTTAGTGCTTGAACTTTGTCCCGCCTGGCCATAGATTACAAATCAGGAAACGCAGGCCTCCGCCAAGCGGTAGTGTAGTTAGGTCACTGTATTTTGATCAGTTGTATTGGAAACCGTAGTCTACTTCTTAAGGAAAGGTATAAAGGTAAAGGTAAAGGTCACGTCACAATATGCCATGACTGGCACGGAGGGGGAGTAGAGGCATAGCCCTACCCATTCTTAACCTCGACGCTGGACGGGGATAGGGGTTGGTGAAACGCCAAGCACCGGCCGTTTTATCCCCGACAAACAGCCCCGGTGCCCATTGTACAGGAGGCTGGGTGGTCCCGTTTGGACGGGTATGGAGAAGAGAACATATTTTTTATGTTACTAGTTCCGTGAATTGATAATGACTATTTATAATAATTCACCAACAAATGCACAATCTTATATTTACACAGTTATATTACGTCAAAACATTAAAAATTCCTACATGTTTCGATTCCTGTGGGATCATCATCCGGAATCTGTACGTCACGTGATCTTGTATAAAACATTAAGTAAAAAATGTTAAGTTGTTAATTCCTGATGTCTTGCACGTCATGTAGAAGAGTACAAAAATTAAATCAACATATGCCCAAACACAACTAAATTCTATTTATTATAATAGAACTACATGTTTCGACCTATTTCAGGCCCATCCTCAGGTTCACAACTGGTCTTTAAAACATATTGTGGAAGAAATATACATTATGTATGCGGACTTACATAATGTATATTTCTTCCTCGGTGTGTCTTAAAGACCAACTGTGAACTTCAGGATGGGCCTGAAATAGGTCGAAACATGTAGTTCTATTATAATAAATAGAATTTAGTTGTGCTTGGACAGATGTTGATTTAATTTTGTACTATTAACAACACAACGGGATGACGTACGTTAAAATTATGTAGATGAATTGAGAAGTAAATTGTTGGTTGCATCGTGTAGATCAGATGTATACAAAAGAATATGGAACTTCGATGCCCAGTGTTTCGGGGCAGCTTATGTGTACGGCGAAACCTGGCACGGTACTGAGGATATCTGTTGCCCTCTCCGGAGGTCGGGCCCCGGACCGTCCAGCGAGTAGCGAGTCGCTATACCTGCCCATAAGAAAAGGTGTACTGGGTATAGATTATGCTTTGCCTTAGTCTCTATAACTTTTATTACATTGTGTTTGGCGTTGAGGAATATCTGACGAGTGACGCGTAAGCTACTCTCCGGATACGGACAGAAATGCATGTAGGTCTTTACGTAAAGTGTCCATTATTGTCCGATTTTAAGCAGAACTGAATGTGTGTGGACAAATTTCAGTGAAACTCCTCGATATCGTATTTCATGAAAATACTTTTAGAAGTTCTGGAATTGTTGCATGCGGACAGACAGACAGACAGATATCACGAAGATAACGGACTCATCTTTTGCAACTTTCTCTTAATAAAATGTCTAATGCGCCACGCAGAAAGAAGAAGTGTGTTCCATTAAGTGTAGAAGGCACCTGAAGTAACTGATTCCCCTTACAAGCGAAAACTCCGATAAAGTTAATCGACTTTCGAATTAATTTCAAAATTGGATTTTATTACTGGCGGATACAGAATGTCAAATGACTGTGACCTTACCTGCCGTTTCCAATTTTGATAGAATGGAGTGAAGCTACGTGATCAGAGCGAGCATCTCCAACACAAAGCGCTGCATTGTCGGTCTCCATTCGCGCGGTCTTTGTGTGGAAAACCGACAGCTCTGGGTTATGCGTGTGTGTGTGTGTGTGGGTCAGAACCGATAATGACAATTTAATATTTTACTGAGTGTTCATGCTTGCCTCTATAACCCATCGGAAAGCACTTAAACCTAACGGCATATATTATCTGTAATTTACAAGGTCGTAATGGCACCATTTCATTTCTAAAAGGGAAACTACGTTTCTATACGAGAGTTACTGAATTGATTGTATATCTGAGTGTGATTTGTTTTGTGTTAAAATTTGAGGTAGTAGTCGCAAAGAAAGCCGATCCCAGTAGCCGTGTGGTCTAAGGCGTGGGTCTGCGGCCGCTCGCTTACTAGGATCGTGGGTTCGAATCCCACCGGGGGTACGGATGTCTGTCTCTTGTGAGTGTTGTGTGTTGTCAGGTAGAGGTCTCTGCGACGGGCTGGTCACTCGTCCAGAGGAGTCCTACCGACTGTGGTGTGTCTAAAGTGTGTGATCATGAAACCTCGAAATGAGGAGGCCTAGGCACCCGAAAAGGGGCTGTCGAGCCATAGGGGGAAAAAGAAAGTCGCAAAGAAAACATATTCCGTACATAGCAAGAAGTTTCCTACTGCTGGCTTCCAGATGTTGTGTTGTTAATGTCTCTATTAGGTACAGTAATCTGAGTTTATATTTAGACAGTGAAATGCAGTTGAACTTGTATCCTATTTTAGGTTTAATGGCTCGTTCAGACAATCCAGTCTTAGTCGAGTTACAGTTTCTTATAAATGTGTGCTATAAACGTCTTTACTAACAAAGTCTGTCGCTCCGCCATCCTCAATACAGTCAGTTTACATGTAACATGTAAAGCTAAAGCAATCCCATTACAGGCCTTGACAGGCCCTTAGGGTCCCAGGAGGTAGAGGCTCCCAGATTTTTAGACATTCGGCACATGAAGGTGGTAAGGTTGTCAGCCCTACGCACCGGCCGCCTTTACCCCCCAGGAAAGATTCCTGGTACTTATTTCTGTTAGGGCCATAGTGCGACCGAAACGATTATGTCAGTGAAAAATTCCAGTGACACCATCGGGAATTTTTTTTGTATTAATTCCTGGGTTTTTCCCTTTGATCCATTTGTACTGTTGAAGTCCTTTCTGTCCTGCATGTCACCTTATGTTTCATGCTATCGTCCATACATCTAACACAACACAAACATCCATGCCCCCGGTGGGATTCGAACCCACGATCCTAGTTAAGCGAGCGGTCGAAGACCCACGCCTTAGACCGCGCGGCCACTGGGATCGGCCTCGAACCCGCGACGTTCCGGTTTGTAGCGCAGTGCCTCAACCAACTGCTCCACCGCGTCCTTGTAACATGTACCCACAGCATTAATCAGAGACTGCTCTGTATTTGGTGCTCTGCATCGCCCTAAGGTCAGTCCTTCAGCCAGATGTTCTACTGTGGCTAATGACGTCTGTAGGAATATCGATATTTTTAATTATCGTCCTATTTCGCTAAAGCACATAATTAAATATGATGTTATTTGATTTCTTATTTGTTCATACATATTGCGTATCTTATGGTCATACATACAGTGTGGAGCACTGTGATTAAGATATCTTAATAAAATTCTCCTGCTAAGGTCAGTCCTTCAGCCAGATGTTCTACTGTGGCTAATGATGTCTGTAGGAATATCGATGTTTTCAATCATCGTAATATTTCCCTAAAGCACACAATTAAATCTGATGTTATCTGATTTCTAATTTGTTCATACATATTACTTAACCTATGGCTTTTTTTATGGTGAAGGGCCCCGCAGCAGATTTTGCGGAGACGCACCTCATCCTTGAGGCTTATTATGCAACCCTGTGATGAAGGTGTTTAATTTTTTTTTTTTTTTTTTTCCAAGTAATGGAGCACCGGTGGAATGAAATTGACAGAGGAAAACCGAATTACTCGGAGAAAACCCTGTCCCATTACCACTTTGTCCACCACAAATCCCACATGGACTAACCTGGGATCGAACCCGGGCCTTCGCGGTGAGAGGCCGGCGACTAACCGCCTGAGCCATGCCACGGCCATATCCTGTTATTTATATTCAATTCTGTCTGTTTATTAAACAAATATTCTTTAAATGGCATTCTGAGAATTATCTTACACTACGTAATTTCCTTTGTTTTTTACTTTTGTTTTATATATCTTTTTGTTTATTTTGTTGTTGTAAAGTACACAAAATACTTAATATTTTATGTTTTATCTTTACCTACCTGTATTTGTCGCTTCATCTTAGTATTCTTAATGTTCTCTTTTTAAGTCTTATGTATAATGCATGTGTTGACTTTCCTCCATTAATACATGTTTGTGCTATTTCTGTAATTGGCCCTCGCCCTGTTCGGTCAGAACGTGAATAAACTTGAACTCAATTGAATTATTATTCAGATGCTAATACCGTCTGTAAAGATACTGATATATCCAGTGAGATGTATTTTGTTGTTCTACACTCTATAAAAATATCACCTTACGTATGTTGCATAGTGTGTTAACCTTACATACTACTTGTATAATGACACTAGCTGCATTGTTAACCGTGTTGCTACACCTTGAAATTTCATGCATCGGCCTATTTTTTGCCAATGATTTTTAGGAATTAAAATTTAATATGCCTGGTGCTGCCTGTCCGGGCATAGCATTCGTACCAAATTGTATGAAAATCTTTCTACTGTTTCAAAAATTTAAATAGGAGGAAATCACACATCATGTTGATTCATAAGCCTATTTCTCTTCCTGAAGTTAAAATCCGTTAACTATTTCGAAATTTTAAATTGGGATACACATTATGATGATTAGAAAGCCCGCTTTTTCCTTTAAGGAATGGAAAAATGCTAATAATGCATTCTTGTCCCCACTGTCATTTCTATGCAACGGAATATCAATTGGCAGTGTAAATTTTGTACGTGATTCCGTTGGCGTGAGGAAGATTGGGAGAGACCACCGAAAAGGAGATTATAATGTTCTTTTCTCTTTGTGATTTAATTGTAGTAATCCTAATAATTACGACTCCATTAGTAAGCTTTCTCTACAGAATCGATGTTGGTTAGTGGATGGAGAGATGATAGCTGAATACGAGGCCAGATAGACTGAGTGAGAAATGATAGCTGAATACGAGGCCAGATAGACTGAGTGAGAGATGATAGCTGAATACGAGGCCAGATGGACTGAGTGAGAGATGATTGCTGAATGCGAGGCCAGATGGACTGAGTGAGAGATGATAGCTGAATACAAGGCCAGATGGACTGAGTGAGAGATGATAGCTGAATACGAGGCCAGATGGACTGAGTGAGAGATGATAGCTGAATACGAGGCCAGATGGACTGAGTGAGAGATGATAGCTGAATACGAGGCCAGATGGACTGAGAGAGATGATAGCTGAATACGAAGCGAGATGGACTGAGTGAGAGATGATAGCTGAATACGAGGCGAGATGGACTGAGTGAGAGATGATAGCTGAATACGAGGCCAGAGGGACTGAGTGAGAGATTGCTGAATACGAGGCCAGATGGACTGAGTGAGAGATGATAGCTGAATACGAGGCCAGATGGACTGAGAGAGAATGATAGCTGAATACGAGGCCAGATGGACTGAGTGAGAGATGATTGCTGAATGCGAGGCCAGATGGACTGAGTGAGAGATGATAGCTGAATACAAGGCCAGATGGACTGAGTGAGAGATGATAGCTGAATACGAGGCCAGATGGACTGAGTGAGAGATGATAGCTGAATACGAGGCCAGATGGACTGAGTGAGAGATGATAGCTGAATACGAGGCCAGATGGACTGAGAGAGATGATAGCTGAATACGAAGCGAGATGGACTGAGTGAGAGATGATAGCTGAATACGAGGCCAGAGGGACTGAGTGAGAGATTGCTGAATACGAGGCCAGATGGACTGAGTGAGAGATGATAGCTGAATACGAGGCCAGATGGACTGAGAGAGATGATAGCTGAATACGAGGCCAGATGGACTGAGTGAGAGATTGCTGAATACAAGGCCAGATGGACTGAGTGAGAGATGATAGCTGAATACGAGGCCAGATGGACTGAGAGAGATGATAGCTGAATACGAGGCGAGATGGACTGAGTGAGAGATGATAGCTGAATACGAGGCCAGATGGACTGAGAGAGATGATAGCTGAATACGAAGCGAGATGGACTGAGTGAGAGATGATAGCTGAATACGAAGCGAGATGGACTGAGTGAGAGATGATAGCTGAATACGAGGCCAGAGGGACTGAGTGAGAGATTGCTGAATACGAGGCCAGATGGACTGAGTGAGAGATGATATCTGAATACGAGGCGAGATGGACTGAGTGAGAGATGATAGCTGAATACGAGGCCAGATGGACTGAGTGAGAGATTGCTGAATACGAGGCCAGATGGACTGAGTGAGAGAAGATAGCTGAATACGAGGCCAGATGGACTGAGTGAGAGATGATAGCTGAATACGAAGCGAGATGGACTGAGTGAGAGAAGATAGCTGAATACGAAGCGAGATGGACTGAGTGAGAGATGATAGCTGAATACGAGGCCAGAGGGACTGAGTGAGAGATTGCTGAATACGAGGCCAGATGGACTGAGTGAGAGATGATATCTGAATACGAGGCGAGATGGACTGAGTGAGAGATGATAGCTGAATACGAGGCCAGATGGACTGAGTGAGAGATTGCTGAATACGAGGCCAGATGGACTGAGTGAGAGAAGATAGCTGAATACGAGGCCAGATGGACTGAGTGAGAGATGGTAACTGAATACGAGGCTAGGTGGGCTGAATGACTGATATTAATATTGGCATATATATTACTATGAAACACAACAAACTTTTAATATTATCATCTATAAATGCTGCATGTTTCGGTCCTTGAGGACCATCATCAGGCACTAAAATACATTATTTAAAACACGAGTAATTATGCATGCAGATGTTTTGAAATTTGTGAGATCTCACAAATGTTTACGAACTTTAAAGTCGTCGTAGCACTGATGTGTGTATGTTACCTTTAGAACCCGAACTCCGTTAAAACCCGATCTCACGAGGTAAAACTAGTTCCAACAAAGCCCTTTCGTCAATACAAGTTTTAACTAGTTACTTCTAGAATTGATTATCTACTGTTAGTGAAATCTATTAATAACCGAAAAATTCGTGGCTTGTGTACGGGGACACAACCGCAATCGTTTAAGGCGTGAATCCGTCTTTGTGTTATTAGAGGAAGGGTAAGATGTAAATGAATAAAGTCTTGGTGGTTATAAGTGAAGTATAATTTTATTTATCAAAGGCCGATGATAGGAGAAGTAAGATACATATGGCATAGTAGCGGCGCACTCGAAATACTCGCGCCGGCGTTGACGCGCTCGGCTTTCTTACACTCTCTATACAATCTGCATCGTTCGGCATTAGTCAATTTGGGCTTTTCTGATTGCTTTTGAATTTTCCTTTCCAATGATATACGTTTCTTACATTTCTGTTCATATTTCCTTTGCAATTTTTCGACATTATGAAAATTTTCTTCAACTCAGCACACTTATCGGCTTATAACTTTACAAATTTTATTCTTTCGGTTATTATTGCTAAATAATATTGTAGATCCTTTTATTCTCTACACATCGACACCAATTTCAACGTCCTATCTCTTCGCAATCCAAAGTTACACTGCCCAAACGCCGCGCGGCGTCGCCATTTACAGTGTTCACGCGCAAGCGCTACCCCTCCCCCCCTCACCGCTGCACACCCCCACTACCTACCATTTTAGATACGGACATCAACTCTCTATCCAACAAAATTTAAATCATTACGTTATCATTTATAGTTTACGAGATATAAGCGCGACAAATCTTGCAATTTTTTTGGTCGCTAGAGTTTTCGTAGAGACCCCCCTACACCGGACCGAATTTAAAGACGTATTCACGTCAAAAAAGATAAGGAATTAATGTATTTACAGTTTTGACTAAACAAAACTAGTATCTACTGAAATAAGTCAGTTAAAGTGTTACGCAAGCTCAGACCTGCACAGTTGGAATGTAGTCTGTTCTGAGTTGTTAACATACTTGTCTCAGTTTACCGTTTGCGGTCGACCAGCGCGCGTGACTCGGTATTCATTATGTAGCCTAAAGTGTTTATTACGCATTTTCCAATCTTTATACGACGTGAGTGATGAACCGCAATGTTAGGAGGATCGGGGGAGAAGGTGGACAGTGTATTTCATGGAGAAATTACTTGATTCTGAGAAAGATAAAGAGAGTCAGTACAGTTTAATGAAAAGAGATACTTACAATCAGCTTTTGGCGGAGGTTGAAGAAGCAAAATCCGCCGTCAAGAAGGCATCTTTGCAATACCGACGATTGAAAAGATTCGATGTTCTCCGAATCTGGTGAAATGAAGCAGTTGGTCTCAAGAGGTGAAACCGTGAAGTCCTATTTACGAGTCGAGGAAATCTACGATGTTGTCGAAGCTGCAGGACATGGAGGTCGAGGCAGACTGAAAATGGAAACTTCAAGGAAATACGCCAATGTAACAACTGAAATGATAAATATTTTCTTATGGATGTGCGAAACCTGCCAACAAAAGAAACTGTGAAAAAGAAGGGCTTGGTTAGCAAACCCACTCTTCATTCAGAAATTTCAAACTGAAAGTCAAACGGACAGAATAGAAGTTAAAAAAATTTATGTTTCTTTGAGATCTGAATTCGACGTTTCTCCTCAAGTGTTCTTGACCCGGGAACAGGTGCCAGATCACGAAATTTCTCTGAGGTCTGCAGCGAGGAAAGCAGCAATAGGACAGAAAAGGTTTGTCCGCTGTGCAAGCACGAATAATTGTACTTCAAAGCGAGTTTGTGCAGGAAAAAGGGAAATCTTTGCAACTCAAAATGCCGTGGCAGCCTACCTTGTAGCAATAAGTGGAAACAGTGTACTGTGCTTTGAGTAATAAACTTTGTTTCGCAAATTACGTTATTATTATTTTTCCGTAGATACAGCTAATTTTACCTAACATCTGGTTTTAACGCTTAGTGATTTTAGTCAAAACTGGTTTCAACCAGTCACTACGGGTATTAACTACAGGATTTTTGGTACATACGAATATTGTCGACTGCATTTTGTTAATTCTCGAAATCACTAGTTACAGGTAGTATTGAGGAAAGGGCTTTGTTGCAACTAGTTTTACCTAGTAAGATCGAGTTTTAACGGATTTCGGGTTCTAACTGTAACATATATATACTAGTCCAGCTGCGTGTCTTGTGTAGCGTTCTCTGAATACACAGTGACCGTTGAAGGATCTTCTTTGCGATTTATTGTGAGATTTGCTTTGAGAGGCTGAATAAAATCATGAAAATCCGTAAAGTTTAGCCTGGATTCCATCCGAGATGCGAACTGGGTACCAGCCGTATTCACATCTGGAGAGTTAACACTAAACTAACCTTCTCCGTAATGTGATGGGATGTAAAAGACACTAAACACGAATCGGAGTAATATTCTACCTCTAATGCTTCTTAACTCTGTCAGGTAGGGCGTATTTGGAACAATGACTAGGTTACAGGCTGGACGACCAAGGAATCCTGGTTTGATTCCTGTAAGAGCATGAGATATGTCTGCCCCAAAAGTGTCCGGACCACCCAGCCTCATATTCAGTGGGTCTGTAGGAGCATGAGATATGTCTGCCTCAAAAGTGTCCGGACCACCCAGCCTCATATTCAGTGGGTCTGTAGGAGCATGGAGATATGTCTGCCTCAAAAGTGTCGGACCACCAGCCTCATATTCATGTCTGTAGACATGAGATATGTCTGCCCAAAAGTGTCCGGACCACCCAGCCTCATATTCAGTGGGTCTGTAGGAGCATGAGATATGTCTGCCTCAAAAGTGTCCGGACCACCCAGCCTCATATTCAGTGGGTCTGTAGGAGCATGAGATATGTCTGCCTCAAAAGTGTCCGGACCACCCAGCCTCATATTCAGTGGGTCTGTAGGAGCATGAGATATGTCTGCCTCAAAAGTGTCCGGACCACCCAGCCTCATATTCAGTGGGTCTGTAGGAACATGAGATATGTCTGCCTCAAAAGTGTCCGGACCACCCAGCCTCATATTAGTGGGTAACGGTCTCGCTTTCTGCGGCGGTAAAGCGGCCGTGGCGTGAAGGTGGCCATTGACGCCTGCCTCTTGCTGAGGTTAAGAACGAGTGTACCTATACCTCCACTCCGGGACAATCTGATGGCGTGCACGATAGCAACTTTACTTTGTCAGTTAAGTCACTTTTCGCAACGCATTGCTCGACCTTAGGTAGCGTGTGCGAACACCGTATATTGAATTAGCTGTCGCGAACAGCACCCAAGGGATTGTTTCCAGCTCGGAGGTTAGGTGAGACTAGCAGCGCGTACCGTAAAGACAGTACGTTACGACGTGCAGAGGGTCTGTAGAATGGGCAGGCTTCTCAGAACACGGCCGTGAAAAGTATGGGAATTGCTTCAGAATCTCAGGACTTCCTCCTTTCCGTGGGCTCCATTAATACACCTTAATTCTGTTTTATAGTTTACCGTGAGGGAAATCGGAGGAAGTCCAAGACAGAAAATAAAAAAGTTTCTCCGTAGAGCAGAGTCCTTGGTAGGAAACAGACTCTTAGTTAATCAAGAAATTCTTCGTCAATCATGAGCCAGATGAATTCAGTCAACATCCTTGCACCCTGTTTCTTTAACATTCACGTTAATATTTCCTTTCATCTACGTCTAGGTCGTACAGGTTGTCTCTTTCCTTGCGGTTGCTACAGCTATAATTTAGTACCCATTTCTAAATTTCCCAATGCGCAGTGTGGAAAGTAGGTACTGTAGGCTTTGTTAATCAACGCATGAAGTTACGTGTACGCTTTTTGTTGCATCTAATCAACTTTGACTCTTCTCGTCTGGTTCAAGATGGCGCAGACATTGTTTTTCATTATATGCGGACTGATTCACTCCGAATGAACGTATTTGTGAGTGTGACGTCGAAGCAGCTGTATCAACATCCAGTCATAAATTCGCCCACTGAATACGTCCAGTAAATAGAAAGTGATATCTGTACAAATGTGCAAATGTGTTCACTCCAATTTGATATTTAATAACATCTTAGTATTGAACATGACCCGACGATGAATGTAGCCGTAAGGCATGTATGCGGGAGGTACGTGCAGCGTCTCTGGCTAGCCTGACTTGAAGTTTTTCAGGATTTTCTTCAGTTCTTCCAGGCAAATATGAAAGTAATACCTGGATTAGGACACTGCCGCTTCCTTCCGAATCCTTCCCAACTTATCCTTCATCATTAATTCTAGTGTCTATGCTGTATAGTGTATTGGGTATAAAAACGTAAAATAAACCGCAAAAAATGCATGAAACAGAGCATACACAAAAGAATGGTGCGGTTTCAAATAGTATTCACTATTGAAACCGCACCATTCTTTTGTGTATACCCTGTATATACACTATGTATGTATGTATACACTATGTATATATTTCACACGCACGTATTTACTTTTCAGTAACATTTATTTAATTTTTTGATTTGTTGAAAAGGGAGTAAGGCGTAAATGTGGTAACGAGGGTGTTAAAAGTGAAGAGAGAAGACATCCAGTGATGTTACTCTCGATATCTGAATTTTGTATTCTAAATTTCGGTTTCGGGTACGAGCAGGTCGCTCGACCATCGCTTTTAGAATCTTCTGGGGCCAATGCTGTCATGCGATAGCTGGTGATTGAGTCGTTGTCGTGTCTGAGGAGATGCTTGTGATAAGTCGTGGCAAGTCTTCTGATTTCGTCTTTGCCAAATGGTGTACCTAAATCAGTGTGGAGTGTTCGGTTGGTTACGTACCAAGGAGCGTTGACAAAATGTCTTGTAGAGTGTTTCAGTTTTGACTATGAATTATTGTTTCCCTTCATCCATTAAGTTCTTCATAATGTCGGTATTTGTCTCGTCTGATATCTTAACCTTGTATGTTTGTCATCAACAAAAGGAAAGAGAAATGGCCGATAACAAACGTTAAGTTCAGTGACGTCAACAAGCAAAAACAAACATTTATATGGTTTAGTCTAACACAACTGTGTTGTTATTCAATAGCTACATTTTTCGAGGTCAACCATCATCAGGCCATAAATACAATATTTAAAAACAGGTAAAAATGTAATATATCATCTTTTATGTTTTTGTGGGATTTCACAAGTTTTCCAGTTTCTTATGTACCACCGGACGACCAGGTGGAATGTAAACACTGAACATACCTAATTTATAACAAGACATCGTTAAATTATTATTACTGTCTAGTAAATAGTTTACAGTTATTATTCAAGAACTAAGAACGTCGAAAGATAGGGGTAAATAAAAACCCGGAATACAAGTGAGAAGGAGAATTAAAAACATAGTACAATAACTATTTCCGAAAACTCGGCGTGACACGTGTGCATACAACCTACTCATCTGTACTTGTTACCGACGCCTACACTCAGTATACAATCAGCGCCCGCCACACGTGTGCATACAACCTACTCATCTGTACTTGTTACCGACGCCTAGACTCAGTATACAATCACAGCGCCCGCCACACGTGTACATACAACCTACTCATCTGTACTTGTTACCGACGCCTAGAATCAGTATACAATCACAGCGCCCGCCACACGTGTGCATACAACCTACTCATCTGTACTTGTTACCGACGCCAAGACTCAGTATACAATCACAGCGCCCGCCACACGTGTGCATACAACCTACTCATCTGCACTTGTTACCGACGCCTAGACTCAGTATACAATCACAGCGCCCGCCACACGTGTGCATACAACCTACTCATCTGTACTTGTTACCGACGCCTAGACTCAGTATACAATCACAGCGCCCGCCACACGTGTGCATACAACCTACTCATCTGTACTTGTTACCGACGCCTAGACTCAGTATACAATCACAGCGCCCGCCACACGTGTACATACAACCTACTCATCTGTACTTGTTACCGACGCCTAGACTCAGTATACAATCACAGCGCCCGCCACACGTGTACATACAACCTACTCATCTGTACTTGTTACCGACGCCTAGACTCAGTATACAATCACAGCGCCCGCCACACGTGTGCATACAACCTACTCATCTGTACTTGTTACCGACGCCTACACTCAGTATACAATCAGCGCCCGCCACACGTGTACATACAACCTACTCATCTGTACTTGTTACCGACGCCTAGACTCAGTATACAATCACAGCGCCCGCCACACGTGTGCATACAACCTACTCATCTGTACTTGTTACCGACGCCTAGACTCAGTACACAATCACAGCGCCCGCCACACGTGTGCATACAACCTACTCATCTGCACTTGTTACCGACGCCTAGACTCAGTATACAATCACAGCGCCCGCCACACGTGTGCATACAACCTACTCATCTGTACTTGTTACCGACGCCTAGACTCAGTATACAATCACAGCGCCCGCCACACGTGTGCATACAACCTACTCATCTGTACTTGTTACCGACGCCTAGACTCAGTATACAATCACAGCGCCCGCCACACGTGTGCATACAACCTACTCATCTGTACTTGTTACCGACGCCTAGACTCAGTATACAATCACAGCGCCCGCCACACGTGTACATACAATCTACTCATCTGTACTTGTTACCGACGCCTAGACTCAGTATACAATCACAGCGCCCGCCACACGTGTACATACAACCTACTCATCTGTACTTGTTACCGACGCCTAGACTCAGTATACAATCACAGCGCCCGCCACACGTGTGCTTACAACCTACTCATCTGTACTTGTTACCGACGCCTAGACTCAGTATACAATCACAGCGCCCGCCACACGTGTGCTTACAACCTACTCATCTGCACTTGTTACCGACGCCTAGACTCAGTATACAATCACAGCGCCCGCCACACGTGTGCTTACAACCTACTCATCTGCACTTGTTACCGACGCCTAGACTCAGTATACAATCACAGCGCCCGCCACACGTGTGCATACAACCTACTCATCTGTACTTGTTACCGACGCCTAGACTCAGTATACAATCACAGCGCCCGCCACACGTGTGCATACAACCTACTCATCTGTACTTGTTACCGACGCCTAGACTCAGTATACAATCACAGCGCCCGCCACACGTGTGCATACAACCTACTCATCTGCACTTGTTACCGACGCCTAGACTCAGTATACAATCACAGCGCCCGCCACACGTGTGCATACAACCTACTCATCTGTACTTGTTACCGACGCCTAGACTCAGTATACAATCACAGCGCCCGCCACACGTGTGCATACAACCTACTCATCTGTACTTGTTACCGACGCCTAGACTCAGTATACAATCACAGCGCCCGCCACACGTGTGCATACAACCTACTCATCTGTACTTGTTACCGACTCCTAGACTCAGTATACAATCACAGCGCCCGCCACACGTGTGCATACAACCTACTCATCTGTACTTGTTACCGACGCCTAGACTCAGTATACAATCACAGCGCCCGCCACACGTGTGCATACAACCTACTCATCTGTACTTGTTACCGACGCCTAGACTCAGTATACAATCACAGCGCCCGCCACACGTGTGCATACAACCTACTCATCTGTACTTGTTACCGACGCCTAGACTCAGTATACAATCACAGCGCCGATCCCAGTGGCCGTGCAGTCTAAGGCGTGTGTCTGCGGCCGCTCGCTTGCTGGGATTGTAGGTTCGAATCCCGCCGGGGGCGTGGATGTCTCTCTCTTGTGAGTGTTGTGTGTTAATTAGGTAGAGGTCTCTGCGTCGGGCTGATCACTCGTCCAGAGGAGTCCTACCGAGTGTGGTGTGTCTGAGTGTGATCGCGAAGCCTCGGTAATGAGGAGGGCCTGGCCCACTAGCGGCTCTTGCGCCATGGGGGGAATATATATGTATATATATATATATATATATATATAATCACAACAATTCTCACTTTACCAGTTGCTTTTAAGAAAGAATTTTGTACATATAAAATTTGTCCAATAATGTATAATTTTATAAGCACTGATTAGCTACTGTCAACCAATAGCATTTTAAAATTGTATTGTAAAAAAATTGGAAAATTTGTGAGATCCCACAAAACATAAATAAGATGATGTAATACACATTACCTTTTTACCTGTTTTTTAAATACTATATTTATGGCCTGATGATGATAGAGACCTAAAGACGTAGCTATTGAATAACATCACAGTTAGACCAAACTATATAACTGATTGTTATGGAATATTTTAAACACAACGGGATGAATTCTATTAAGTTAAAACTAATGGCCCCAAGAGCCAGCTTCGGTACTTTAAAGATATGAAACTGATTTTGCGAAGCTATTTTCCTGTATGAGGCATAAAACTGGGTTTTCTCATGCATTTTGTTTGAACTGTCACTGTACCGAAAAATTTGTCAGATAAATTTTGAAGTCTTAGTGATTTTGATTTCAGGCTTCCGCCGCGATGTTGTGAGATCTGCGCTCTTCTGGGTCATTACGCGGCGTCGTGTAGTAGTTGTTTACCGGCGTCTCGGGACAACGTATCAGTCCCATCATAATGGGCCAAGAGTCCCCGATACGTTGCCCCGAAACGTCGGTATATAATTACCACACTACGCCGCGTAACAACCCAGAAGAGCGCAATCTCTTATTGATTTATTTAGTGCCAGTTATTTTGTATATGAAGAGCTGCTTTTATTGAAAGTTAAGTTTCTTTTTGAAACTCCATGATGCAGCCTTCTGTGGTGGGCTGCTGAAATGGGCCGTGGAATACGTATCAATTTCCTGGCAGTAATATGAAGTGTGTCACGAAACCGATTCTTTTTACTAAACCTACTGATAAATCTTGTGGGAAATAACAATGACGTATTAGAAACTAATGATGTTTGACTCGTAGGCGTACAGATAAGCACATTTTAGTTAATAGAGGTTTATTGCCATGGCGCCGAATGAAGATAAGGTGGGCAGCGCGTGTGACAGTCATGGCCAAGAATACAAGTTTATGTACGTATTCGGTGGGAAGACCTGAAGGAAAGAGACCACTGTGAAGACTAGGCGTAGATGGGAGGATAATATTAATAAAATTAATCACAGGGAAATAGGGTGGAAGGGGTTAAGACTTGATCCTTGTGCACGTCATGAAGGCATATGAGGTAGTGGAGGTATAACTCCACTCATTCTTACCTCGGCGCTGGATCAGGTGAGTTATTAGCTTCACGCATCGACCACTTTACCTCCTGGGAAGAGAGCCCCCGTATTCTTTGAATAGTACGATTGGTGCGCTCAGGGGCCGGTTTGGACGCTTTGGAGAAGAAATACATTTTTTTTTTGGAATCATCGTCCCGTTGTACGTATATGTAGTCACTCTTTCAATCTGTACAGAATAAACACAACACTATCTTCATGCTCCGTTTTTTATTACCCTACTACATGTTTCGGCCGTGTACGCTGGCCATCGTCAGGTAGAAATTCACAAAATCATAAAAGAAAAGTATACGTTGTGGTGGAAGCCTCTCCTTTACAGTTAGAAATTAAAATTATAAAATTATGAAGACATATAATCACTTATTATTCCCTGTAAGGTAATACTGTACTTTTATGCATATGTTCTCGTAGTTAAAATAGCCCAATTATAGCCATGTTGTAGGATACAAAAAGAGCATGAAAATAGTGTTGTGTTTATTCTGTAAAGACTGAATTTTTGTTTGTGGTGAAGGGCCCCCAGCAGTGCTACGGACGCACCGCAGCCTTGAGGCTTTTGTGCAACCCTGTGATGAAGATTATTTTTTTTTCGCTTTTCCTTGTAATGGAGCACCGGTGGAATGAAATTGACAGGGGAAAACCGAAGTACTCTGGGGAAAAAACCTGTCCCAGTGCCACTGTGTCCACCACAAATCCACATGGACTGATCCGGGACCGAACCCGGGCCTCTGCGGTGATAGGCCGGCGACTAATCGCCTGAGCCATGGCACGGCCAAAGATTGGAATAGTGATAAAAATAAATTCGTTGCCCATGCCGAGAATCTAACCAGAATTCCTGAGATGTCCAGATAGTCACTATACCAACTGAGCTATCCCGACTCATGGATGGAAGGGCGTGGACTGGAATTCTGAGTCAGGACAGGGACCAATGGCGGGTTTTTGTGAACACGGTAATGGACTTTCGGGTTCCATAAAATGTGGGGAATTTCTTGACTAGGGTTCGGGAACTGTTGGCATCTGAAGAAGGACTCTGCTGTACGAAGTTAGTATTGACATGGCACCAGGTGCGGCAACACGCTGTGGCCTTGTCGGCACATAATGATTTGGTACAGATGACAATAAAGCCCCTACACCTTTATGTTACCTTGTTAATAAAGAGAATAAACAGATTGTAATGTCTCTGTCGCACACTTGCTACGTCCCTAATCAGAAGCACAATATATTCGGTCTAAGGGCAACAGTTTATTTATCATACAAAATCAGCCTCATGTTTCGGCTGGTATATAGCCATCATCAGGGTGACTACAAAAACAAGTAGGAACTATTCACAGTTGCTTGTGTTTGAGATCTCGAACCGTACATATGTATTGTTATATAAAAATGGGTAACATATGTATGCAGCCTTATGAATAAAACTTAAGAAATTGTTAAAATTATGTATGTATAAAGTTGGAATGATTAAGGGCGATGTAATACCTAGATTAGCGTTTAGGGTTTATACTTTGTTCTAAAACCTCCCTGAGGATGTCACCCCCGTGCCGAAACATGTAGGAGTTTAATACTTGGCATGAATTGTATTTTATTAAGTGCACATGTAGGTTGATAGTGATTGTTTTATTGAAATACGTTTCAGAGGTAAAGGCTGGCAAGTCTTATTTAAACGAAGCATTTTTAACTCGAGGCTACATAAAACTAACTAGGCATATGCTAAATGTTCGTTCATTCTGAGTAGGCCAGGCAGGGTTTAGTTGTTCGGAAGGGACTTGGTTCCAGTTGCCGCTTGTATTCAGCTTAGACTGTTTACATTTCGTGTTCTGCTCTTAATACACATTTACTGCTTACAGCTTTAATGTCCCCCGGTAGTACAAGTGTCCCTTTTATCATGTCTCTGAATGCGGCAGCTGTGACGAGATATCCCGCTGGACGTACGCTTTCTATGCAGTAAAGGTTCTGTGCCCAGGATGCGATAGCAGGGACACCTGTGTCTGAGAATCAGAACAATTTATGTGCTAGTATCCAGTTCAGGTTACTGGTTTTGTCCGCACCGTTTAATGGAACAGTAGCAGTGTATCAGTCAAGCTCACGTTTAGAGGACATTTTAACCACCTCCACGTGAGGACGTGTGACGTAGAGCAGACAGTTTGAGTGTGTCGTAGTGTGTGCAGTCCGTCGGTGAAGCTAAGCTAAGCTATAGTCACGCGTTTGCGAGTGATATATAGCAGATAAGCCTTACAAACTTGGAAGTTGGTATCATTATCGTATTACACAGCTGGCAGCGAGTGTCGGAACGTACATCGTCAAATGTTAGAGAGACGTGATGAGAATTTGGAAACGTTGTTGCATCCAGTGACGGTTTACAGTTTACAGTGTGCTGGAGTTACACTAAATAAGTGATATCACGTGTTCAGCCACATCAGGTTATCGCACGGTGTACGTACACTGACACGCAGTGGTATTGGTGTTCTTCCTAAGGATATAGTTGGATTGTGAACGCTGTGTGACTGAGAGCAGTTTTAGCTGGGCTGAGTGCTGTCACGTGTTTAGGTGTGTTAGGTACTTTTTGTTTTGCTTTGGGTTGGCGTTAGGCAATTGTTTGATGGCTCTTTGTCTGGTTTTCACCACAACACAAAGACAGACGCGTGTTCATAAAGTTAATGAAAAGTGATGTTGGAGGTATACTTTGTGTTTATGTAACAAATGATTCAGACTCACAATTCTATAATTTTAATGAGAAGGTAAATTCTACCGGTCTTTTCTATGGGCATGCTGATCCAATTAGTTCTTCGTTCAACCTTCTGTTTTGTGTTTGTACTTCCTTCGGTGAAACAGTGAGATGCATTGCACAATTAGTAATTTGCCTCTGTCGTTATCAAGTTACATATTTATTTTTTCATAGAAGTCATTTTCATTTAAGTACAGCAGAGAAATAAATTAGAACATCAATCAAAATTATATCTGTTCCACCTGGTATTAACTTCGTGTGACGTGGAAATCACAAATATGGTTCTTGCATGAACTGATCTTAAGGGGCGTAACTGTGCTCAGTTTCCTATAATCCAAAGTAATTTACAATTATCTATTCCTGTGTTGAATGGTTGTTTGTTACAGACTAAAATTCCAGCAGTATTTGTGTTTGTGAGGTTGGTGAAGTCTTGCAAATTAATAAGAATTACGATCAGTTCATTGTTTAAACATTGGCCGACGCTGTGCCAATAAACATGTCTGTTATTCTGTACATTGTTCATCGTCCTTATTCTTTTCAAACACAACCTTTCACAAATCGATCCAATGTCTGAAACATTGTGATCAAAAAAATCTGGAGCCGATGTGTGATACCTAGAAACAGTCATGCTTATTGTCACATCATCACAAACCTTAGACAGATACTGTACTGTGTTAACTCTAAAGGTTACTTAGGGCTAAAGGTGTTAGAAGGGGGTAAGCGGTGGCGCAGTTGGTTGAGGCACTGTGCTACAATCCAGAATATCGCGGGATCGATTCGCGATGGGATCATTTTTCAGTGACTTAATCCTTCCGGTCGCATTATGGCCTGGGGTCGACTCAGCTTCTAACAGAAATGAGTCCCAGGCGCTATCTCCTGTGGGGTAAAGGCTGTCGGTGCGTAGGGCCGACAACCTTACCACCCTCATGTGCTGACTGTCTAGAAATTCTGGGAGCCTCAACCTCCTGGAACCTTAAGGGTCTGTTCCAGGCCTGTAGAGGGTTTCTTTACCTTTTAAATGTGTTGGAAGACAAGTCTATGCTTACATGATGTCAGGGAGGAAATGGTCGTGATCTATTTAAATATAGACATACAATTCTGGTGTTGTGGAAAGACTGGGAAAAGTCATGTTGTGCATTCCGAGTGGCTCCTTTAGTAACTTACATTGTTATTGAGAATGAACAGCCTATTGTCACAGTTGTTTTGCTTTAGGACAAACGAGTTTAGACGCTTATGTTGGCGCCATCTTCAGTGTGTTCTGTAAACGTATGTTATGGTTGTCACATGCCGGTTCGTTTCATTCTTCTGAATATTTTTGTTGTTAGTTTATATTTTTGTGTACTGTGGTTCGACACTGTGTGTGCGAAGTACTTAAGTCGTGGTGAAGACCGTGCGGCGTAAGAAAGTTGTTTAAATCTTGGCCGTGCCATGGCTCAGGCGATTAGTCGCCGGCCTATCACCGCCAGAGGCCCGGGTTCGGTCCTGGGTCAGTCCATGTGGGATTTGTGGTGGACAAAGTGGCACTGGGACAGGTTTTTCCCCCTAGTACTTCAGTTTTCCCTTGTCAATTTCATGCCACCGGTACTCCATTACAAGGAAAAGCGAAAAAAATAATCTTCATCGCAGGGTTGCACAACAAGCCTCAAGGCTGCGGTGCGTCTGTAGCATCTGCTGCGGGGCCCTTCACCCCCCCCCCCCAAAAAAAAAGTTTTTGAAGTGTAGTGTACAGGTACTCAGTGCCCAAACACAACACAGGAGTACAAAATTAACAACAACAACATCCAGAAGAAGGAAAAGAAGTAGCAGGTGACAACCATAACCTACGTTTGCAGAACACACTGAAGATGACGCTAACGGAGACGTCGAAACTCGTTTGTCCTGAAGCAAAACAATTGCTATAAAGGCTGTGGGTACCCTTTAACAACATAAATCACAGAACCGTATTTTCTTTTAGCTTTGTAGTCTTAACCAGAGTACTTGCGACTACAAGCCAGGTTCGTTACCGATATCACAGAGTCAGACATTGCGAGGTGTCAGTTCGGGTTAACGCACTAAGTTTCGTGACTAGAATACGGAGTGGACGATTCGGGGTTCGAATCCCGGCAAGTGTAAGTTATCTCTGCTCCAGTATGTCCAGACCGGCTCTGGAGCCCTCCCAGCCTCCTTTTCAACGGGTAACGCGGTTCTTTCTCCGGGGGGTAAAGCGGCCACGATGTGAGGATGACAACTCACCTCCACGTAGTGCCGAAGTTAAGCGTGAGTGGAGCTACACCTCCACTCCACTTGTGCCTTCATGGCGTGTAAAGGGACAGTTACCTTTAACTTTTTACCACATTTCGACGTACGAATTTTAAATTATTCGTGATGTAGTCATCTGTCCACAACTGTTAAAAATTACAGTGTAACACATGCCTAATTTGTGGCGAAGTTAGTGTGTCAAGCCACGAAATCACGTGGGTGTCTCACTAACTTGGATAGGAGTACTTGCCACTTACAGCATTCACCTGTGGGGATTTCAGTCGAGTTTATATTTGTGATGCTGTTGAAACAAGGGTGGGAGATGGATGGATGTCAACATTATAGAAAGCTAAAATTTTCACTGTTAAACGCCCGAAGAGGAAAACAGCCCACGGAAATCGAAAATATTTTGAATTTATAAGACTGCGATCTTCGGACACAAAAATGAAAAGCAGGAGGTATATGCTGGGGGTTTGTTCTTAGTCGTCCTCTTCTACCTACTCCTGTTTCCCGTTTCAGTGTCGAGGTGTAATTTTCTTTGGATCACACTGAGAGACACACCACAGTCGGTAGGACTCCTCTGGACGAGGGATCGGCTCGTCGCAGAGGCCTCTACCTGACAACAACACTCACAAGAGACAAACATCCATGCCCCTGGTGGGATTAGAACCCACGATCCTAGTAAGCGAGCGGCCGAAGACCCACGCCTTAGACCGCACGGCCACTGGATCGGCGTTTGTTAATGATAATCTGTCATATTGTGGTTATGATCCTCTGCGTTATCGATATACGTCATCATATGGACAGATTATAGATATCGATCTCATTCAGAGTAAACAACGCTCAGGGATTGTCCCAGTTGTTAGTACCTTATCTAATTAAGTCCACGGAGCGGAGTGTTGCATGAGAAGCTGACATTCCTGCAGCTAGTCAGGAAATTTCTGGCATTTCCCTTCTTTATTTCATTCTTGTTCTGACCTCTTTGTAGCTACTCGTTGTAGGTGTAGAAGTTTATTGTTGCCCCTGATCACACTCAGACACACACGCACTCAGTAGGACTCCTCTGGACGAGTGATCAGCCCGACGCAGAGACCTCTACCTGTACAATACACAACACTCACAAGAGACATACATCCATGCCACCGGCGGGATTTGAACCCACATTCCCAGCAAGCGAGCGGCCACAGACCCATGCCTTAGACCGCGCGGCTGCTGGGATCGGCTTCTTGAATTTTATGGAAGCAAAAATTCATTACCGTGTTAACAAAAGCCCACCACTTGTTCCTAGCCTGAGCCACATGAATGCAGCCCACACCATCCATCATCAAGTCTCTCTACTTTTAGTATTGTCCTCCCATCTACGTCTGTCTTCTATACGGTCCGTTTCCTTAAAGTTTCCCCACCAAAACTGTGCAAGCAATTTCGTTTTCTTTGTCTTGCCACACCCAATTCTGTCATTCTGTTTTATTTGATCATCCAAATGATATTTGGCGAGGAGTACAAATTATAAAGCTTCTCAACTTGTAATTTTGTCCAGACTTTTGTCACTTACTCCCCTCTCAGTTCCAGATATTTCCTTCGGTAACCTGTTGTCACACACATTTACTGTACGTTCTTGCCTTAAGACGAGAGACCCAGTTCCACATCCATACAAAACGACAGGTAAAATTAGAGATCTTTGTGTTTTACTCTTTACTTTTTTGTGTAGCAGGCGGTAAGTCGGAAGATTCTGTATAAACCGAATTTCCAAAATTTGTTCGTAATCTCTTGGCGAATGAAATTCTGATGCTAGTGTCATTCCCAAATATCTGAACTCTGCCATACTTTCTAATGATGTATTAATTCTCTTTATCTTGCTGTTTTATACTGCATTGTATTAATGGGACATAAACATAGGTTAATTTCGTCCGCATTTACTTCTAGACTAACCTCTTTTTTTGTGGTGCTACGGACGCACCGCAGCCTTGAGGCTTTTGTGCAACCCTGTGATGAAAGGATTTTTTTTTCCGCTTTTTCTTTTAATGGAGCACCGGTGGAATGAAATTGACAGGGGAAAACCGAAGTACTCGGGGGAAAAACCTGTCCCAGTGCCACTTTGTCCACCACAAATCCCACATAGACTTACCCGAGATCGAATCCGGGCCTCCGCGGTGAGAAATCGGCGACTAACCGCCTGAGCTATGGCACGGCCCTAGACCAACCCTTTACTAGCGACTACTATAGGTTCTGTGTTTTTCTATATTATGCTTTCGCCCAGTAAATTTAGATCATCATTATAGCCCAGGATTAATGGCATGTTTCGAAGCAAAGTTGAAAGCACATCCTTGCTTCCTGTGTAGGAAACGTGAGACACGATTGTTCTAACTACATAGACTTTACTGCTGAACAACTGAGTAACTTCCGAGGTGTGACATGATTGTTCTAACTACATAGACTTTACTGCTGAACAACTGAGTAACTTCCGAGGTGTGACATGATTGTTCTAACTACATAGACTTTACTGCTGAACAACTGAGTAACTTCCGAGGTGTGACACGATTGTTCTGACTACATAGACTTTACTGCTGAACAACTGAGTAACTTCCGAGGTGTGACACGATTGTTCTGACTACATAGACTTTACTGCTGAACAACTGAGTAACTTCCGAGGTGTGACACGATTGTTCTGACTACATAGACTTTACTGCTGAACAACTGAGTAACTTCCGAGGTGTGACATGATTGTTCTAACTACATAGACTTTACTGCTAAACAACTGAGTAACTTCCGAGGTGTGACACGATTGTTCTAACTACATAGACTTTACTGCTGAACAACTGAGTAACTTCCGAGGTGTGACATGATTGTTCTAACTACACAGACTTTACTGCTAAACAACTGAGTAACTTCCGAGGTGTGACATGATTGTTCTAACTACATAGACTTTACTGCTAAACAACTGAGTAACTTCCGAGGTGTGACACGATTGTTCTAACTACATAGACTTTACTGCTGAACAACTGAGTAACTTCCGAGGTGTGACATGATTGTTCTAACTACATAGACTTTACTGCTGAACAACTGAGTAACTTCCGAGGTGTGACACGATTGTTCTAACTACATAGACTTTACTGCTGAACAACTGAGTAACTTCCGAGGTGTGACATGATTGTTCTAACTACATAGACTTTACTGCTGAACAACTGAGTAACTTCCGAGGTGTGACATGATTGTTCTAACTACATAGACTTTACTGCTGAACAACTGAGTAACTTCCGAGGTGTGACATGATTGTTCTAACTACATAGACTTTACTGCTAAACAACTGAGTAACTTCCGAGGTGTGACACGATTGTTCTAACTACATAGACTTTACTGCTGAACAACTGAGTAACTTCCGAGGTGTGACACGATTGTTCTAACTACATAGACTTTACTGCTGAACAACTGAGTAACTTCCGAGGTGTGACACGATTGTTCTAACTACATAGACTTTACTGCTGAACAACTGAGTAACTTCCGAGGTGTGACACGATTGTTCTAACTACATAGACTTTACTGCTGAACAACTGAGTAACTTCCGAGGTGTGACACGATTGTTCTAACTACATAGACTTTACTGCTGAACAACTGAGTAACTTCCGAGGTGTGACACGATTCTCTGGAGCGGGTGATTGTCAAATTCCTGGGTTTCATACCCTAACACTGTAGCCCCATTTAGAACAAAATTTCCTTGCTTGACAAGATAACGCCATCGAATGTTTTACAGCGTATTACAAACACGGTTTCTAAATTTAGCTTCCGATAACACGTGACCACACGTGACCATTGGGTCTAGGAATATACATTGTAGTCATAAATACAGATAACAATTTTGTATGAAATGTTCTTCATATGACAGGAACTTTGAGGTTAGGGGAAGACGGGGCACACTGAACCAGAAAAATTATATACAGTAACATATTTGCTGTAATTTCTTTGGGAAAATTGCGGTTTTCACAGTTTTAAACTCAAGTCACTCAGATTTGAAATTCGTTAATGTGAACATTATTGATAATTATTTTGAAGTTGCGTTGCCCCCCCCCCTTCCCCAGGTGTGGAAAATTTCGTTTGTAGAGAATTTCTGTGTAATATCACACTAGGGGCACAA
Source organism: Reticulitermes speratus (assembly GCA_021186555.1). NCBI lineage: Eukaryota > Metazoa > Arthropoda > Insecta > Blattodea > Rhinotermitidae > Reticulitermes > Reticulitermes speratus. The sequence goes on from JAJKFL010000010.1 coordinate 14,438,932, forward strand.
ATGGAATTCACGTTTGTTTCACGGAACCTTTGTCTGCATGATTCTACTGAACTCTACCAATGTTACTTTGGGTACACTAGGCATTATTCAGGTGATAGATGGGTAGGGCATGTAGCACGTATGGATGAGGGGAGAGGTGCATACAGGGTTTTGGTGGCTAGGCCTGAAGGCTAGAGATCCCTTGGAAGACCTAGGAGAGATGCGAGGATAATGTAAAAATAGATCTTCAGGAATTAGGATGGGGGCATGGACTGGATGGATCTGACTCAGGATAGGTACAGGTGGCGGCTTTTGTGAACGTGGTAATGAACCTTAAGGTTACACAAAATATGGGGAATTTAGTGACTAGCGTAGGGAAGATCAGCTTCTGAAGGAGGACTGTGCTTCATGGAGTCGCTTAGTTCTTTTGTTAGTGGTGCACTAAGCCAGGATTAGGTCCGAGGCTTAGCCACTAATATTGAAAGAAGAACGTTCATGACTAAACTAACTCCATGGAGGAAAGTCCTTCTTGGGAAGCTAACAGGTCGTCAGCTAGTCGAGAAATTCCCCACGTTTTATGGAACCCGAAGTTTCATTACCGCATTCACAAGAGCCCGCCACCTGTCCCTATCCTAAGCCATATCAATTCAGTCCACGCCCTCCCATCCCACTTTTTGAAGATCCATTTTAATATTATCCTCCCATCTACGCCTGGGTCTTCCAAGTGTTCTCCTTAGAACGTTCATAACTGGCATTTGTATTTAAAAGAATATGTTTCGATATTTAGGCCACCATTAGACGGTATCATGTAGCTTACGTGAGCTGTCAGACCTCTTACTTATATTACGAAAAAGTTAAAAAGTTTTTTAGCCATATGGATAAGGAACTGTGTTAATAATATAGGTAGAAACAACGTGTTAAATGTAGAGACACATTCGGATTGAAAGTTTCTCACATGACGTGATACGAAATTAAAATTCTCATGTCGTCTGTATCAGGTTCTCAGATTCTCTTTTTATCAGATTTATTTGAAGGGCAAAGGAATTTTGTGTTTATCTGTTTATTTGCTGAATCACGTTACATGGTTTCGGTTATGTGTCTGCTAAGTTTATATCTAAGTTGTACAAAGTTAGTTCTGTATCGGAGATAATCCTGTAGTGGGAAGGTCTTTTGTAGTTTAGAATTTTAGAGATTCTATCATATGATTTTAGTACAATTACAATTAAAATTATTCCGGACATATTATGATATCGAAGAAGTACGAACTGTTTAGATCCAAAAACGTTTTGGTTGCCGTAAATATTTAGCGAATCACGCTCTGTATGGTTCCAGAAACACTTGCAGGTTTTCATATAAAGTGTCCACGGTTGTTATTCGAGTTTAAGAACAATCGAAATGTATCGACAAATTTTTGTGAAACTACTTAATATTGAATTTCATAAAAATGTGTTCATAAGTTTTTCCAGTTTTAGATTCGGACAGACGGACTGGCAGACTGGCAGACATTAACGACCTTCATTGCCAGTTTTAGCATCCCTTCGTTGCGAACGCGCCAAAACTGTGTTAAGAATGTTATCTGTGTAATGACTGACAGTCGGTGAACTCGGGAGATACTGTCAGATATGGCTCGGATCTTGCGCAGTGCCTAATATAATATTCGTAGAATAACCAGCGCGCCACAGACCTTTACAGAACGGGTTTTGTGCGAGTTTTGTTTGAAGGTAAAGGAAAAGGGAATGTAAGAGTAGGCCTATAACCAATAATCTGAGACCGAACCACAATTACACGTGTAAAAGCTAGTCTCTTTGTCGAGATGCATGTATTCTGAAAGCTTTTTTTCATTAGGTGCTGCTGCTGTAAATATGAGACTATAAGCTTTAGAGATAGCTGTAGATAATTGTGTGGTGACGTCACAATTAACTGCCATAGCCTGCGACGTAATCCGACAGAGATTTGTCAGTGTGCGAAGCGTGCCGTACAATAAGGCACTGGCGTGTTGAAGTTTGTTTGTGAGTGCATTGCTACTAGGACTGAACCTGTGGAACTGTCAGCATCTTGAAGACAGACGTCTGAACCAATGCTGCAACAGCTGACATGGACTGAACCCAAGTGCTTCTGCTTATTATGTTCTCACAGAAAAAGGTCTATCATGTAACTCCAAGGAGAAATAAGGTAATTGTTGTTTACAGTAAAAAGTACGTCTTAGAGCTCTAGAAAATAGCATAAATCATACTTTCGTATTGTATAGATTTGTAGTAAAAGGTGAAGGTAAAGGGTGCCGCATAATATTCCATGCAGGCGCGAAAGGGGAGTACAGGTTCAGCTCCATTCATTCATAACCTCAGTGCTAGATGAGAGTGGGTGGTGAACGCCACGCCCCGGCTGCTTTACCCCTGGGAGAGAACTCCGGTACCCATTGTACAGGAGGCTGGCTGGGCGCCATGGCCGGTCTGGACGGCTCTGTCTCCACCGGGGTTCGAATCCGTACCGCCCAGCACGTAGAGTGTCGCTATGCTGACTACGCTATTCCCAACCCCCCATGTGTTTATTGTCTTATAAATATTGTGGTTACCAGGCTACGGGGCTTGACGATTCGGGGTTCAAATCCGGCTGGGGCACGATTTTTTTTTCTTCTTCAAAACGCCCACCCTGGCTCTGGAGTCCAGCCAGCCTCCAACTGAATGAGATATCGGGGTTCTTTCCCGGGGGTAAAGCGGCCGGGACGTGAATTTGATCACTCGCCTCCATCCGATGAACAGGTAAGAATGAGTGGAGCTATACACAGTGGCGTAAATAATCGGATGCCCCCCCACCTGTAATTATTAGCGAAGTTACTACCTCATCTCATATCATTCATTCTGTAGTCTGTCTTACGACAGGTCCGTAGCCTCTTCCAAAGCGAGTTCTCCACATGGTGCGATCTAGTGCTTTCTCTTTCAATTTCCAGTATCTTTTCTTTTCCTTAAGGTCATCCAGTAGCTGCTTACGTCTTCTCCCTCGTCGTCCCCCCGTCATTTCTATCCTTCTAACTTTCCTTCAATCACGTGTTTCAGAAGGCAGTTTCTACGCAAGATGTGACCAATCCAGTTAGCCTTTCTTCTTTTTATTGTATGTACGATATTCCTCTCCTCCTTGACTCTGTGTAATACTTCTTCATTTCTCACACGATCGGTCCAACTGATCTTCTCCATTCTTCTCCAGCACCACATTTCAAAACTTTCCATATACTTCTGATCTACTTTCCGAAGTGTCCACATTTCAGCACCATACAAAGCTATGCTCCAAATGTAGCACTTTACTAGTTTCTTCCTTAAATTTAATTCCAGTTTGCTGGTGAAAAGATTTTTCTTCTTGTTGAATGCTGTTTTTGCCATGGCAATTCTGGATTTAATTTCACGTGTACACCTTGCATTACTTGTTATCACGCTACCCAAATAATTGAAATATTCCACATTATCCAATTGTTTTTGATGTATCATAATTTTCATTGGGATGGTTGCCTTGAGATTTTCATTACTTTAGTTTTTCCCACATTCATTTCCATTCCATAGCGTCTTCCAATTTCAATTAGTCTATTAATCATGCCCTGTAGCACCTTTTCTTCCCTAGCCAGTAGCACAAGGTCATCTGCATATTTCACAGTGCGAATTACTTGTCCTCCTATTTTGAAGTCTCCAAACCCTTCAAGAGCTTCCTTGGTAAGGTACTCGCTGTATAAGTTGAACAGAATCGGTGACAAGCAGCAACCTTGTCTAACTCCTCTTCCAATCTTCGCACTTCTTGTCAATACTGCCTTCTGTCAGAGGACGGGATCCAGTCCGAAGGAACCCAAAAACAAACTTTAGTATTCTATACGTTTGGGGGGCCCCGCGCCGTGGGGTGAGCGTGGCCCTATCTACGCCACTATCTCCACCCCCTGCATGTCTTCATGGCGTGAACAGGGCAACTTTAGTTTTTGTATCGCACTATTATGATTGCTGTTCTATTTAGTTTCATTTTATTTTTTGTGAATAATTAAATTTGTCAGTTTCTAAGTTTCGTATGATCGCCACGTTTCATAATCGTTGACCTTTCAAACAGTACATCATGCATCCTAGATATAGCATATTCCGAAAGTTTCGCGTCGTCGCATTGTTTGTAATCATCAGCGCAAAGTATTCCATGCATACTGTTTAGACATGTTTGTTATCTATCTCCGTATCAGATCGCACGTGCCAACGTCCAAAGTTCTATTACTTGTCATCAAACCCAGAGCTATGGAAGTTTTCACACGGCCATCATGCAACCATTTTACATTCTACAAAAAAAATTGTTTCAGCGAAAGTTGCGTATTTTTTTTTGAACATCTGTTACCATACACCATTTAAGTATTAAGTGGCATTAGTGTCTAGCTCACTTCATGATTTCGCGCATCCGCCATATTGTTATTGTTGGTTGCAGGAACGCCTTTGAGATGTCCTCTACTGCATAATTCTCGAATACAATTTGAAGAAAAATCGGCAGACTTGTTCAAAGGTACAGAGTACACGTATTTCAAAGTCGAAGCAAGATAACACGGACGTTCGCAGCATGGCTATTTGATAAGCCCGCTCTCTATCTTTATAAAAGGAAACAAGGCCATAAAGAGCCGTGATTATCTGATGCATCTTGACTAAATTTAACGTAGTCTGGAGTAAGACGAAACATGTGTTAATTGTTCATTGAATTCAGAAGCGTCATGGTAGATGCTACTTATTATGACGTAGTACCGTCGTCCGACACGGACGTTTCGGCCACCCAGACCGTCATCACTGCACACGTAAGTAAACATAACCGGGTATTTTTTTTAACCAAAAGTACAAAGGTTGCTTTTGACAACTTCTTTTTTTTTTTACATGGTGAAGGGCCCCGCAGCAGATTCTACGGACGCACCACAGCCTTAAGGCTTTTTGTGCAACCCTTTGATGAAGATAAATATGAGCAGTTTTTTTACCAAATTTTTACAAGTAATGGAGCACCAGTGGAATGAAATTGACAGGGGAAAACCGACAATTTGGAGAAAAACCTGTCCCAGTGCCACTTTGTCCACCACAAACCCCACATGGACTGACCCGGGATCGAACCCGGGCCTCCCCAGTGAGAGGCCGGCGACTAACCGCCTGAGCCATGGCACGGCCTTCAGCTTCTGTTTGTTACTCGATATGTTTTGATTTACCGTGTAATCCATCTTCATTGTTAATCTCGAGAAGGTGGGAAAATTAACTTCAATTCGATACTATGCTCTCGGTAGATACAAACACAATGCAAAGAAACCTGTTCTTTGGTCGCAATTTATAGCCTATTCACTTACTCATAACCAAGAACACACCGAGTGTTTGCCCAAGCGTAAGAGTATCGTACGGTTTAAAATCACGAAAGATAATGGAGCCCTCTGTGGAGAACTGTAACAACTATCTGATTACGTGGCGAGTTAAGTGCAGTAACAGAGTGAGATGGGTGACGAAATGTAATATAGTCGCGGTCCTTAAGTTGGGGAACCGGGGTAGCTCAGTCATTATAGTGATTAGGCTGCGCGTTGGACCAGCGGGGGAGTCATAGTTCGATTACCGACAGAGGGCGCCAGATGTTTAATTACGCACGGATATTATTATATATTATTATTATACTCGTATATTAAACATATTTTAGGCTTTTTTTATATTGCTGTCACCGATCCACACAACAGCACGCACAGCAATACGCACACAGCAACACACCACGATTCTTGACACCAACACCTACGCCGTTAACCAAAACATTTTAACTGTGACTTTAACTTATAAATCATAAGTTTTAGTGTTTTATGAATTTTAAAATTCAGATATTTAAAACTAAATATTAAGACATGAGTGCTATTGGACCCTTCAAAATATGCAATTGAAGTGATAGTGGCTTTTTAAAAAAATAAAAAAAAACCCTGATGATGATCCGAGGATCGAAACACGTGTAGGGGTGACAATTTACAATAAAAACTACAAAAAAAAAGTGGTTTTACGTGTGCATTAGATGGTGTAAATAAAATGAATTGAATATTTTAGACTATTACAAGGCAATACGACAATACAGAAAATTTCTGGAATTTATCCAAATACCGAGAAAGACTTAAACCCATATGTTCCATGTTTCATCCATCCAGTAACGCCTACGTCTTAGTTCGTGTGGTCTGTGCGATCGTATAAAAATGTGTACGTATTTGCTCTGTCGGCCGGCTTTATCGACAAAGCGTCAGTTTCTCCATCCATCCGTCCGTTAGGAAAGCCAACAATAACTTGTGTGAAATCGATTTGTGTTGTCTGTGTAGTTTATAAACTCGAATGGTGTTAAGTAGGTCACTGCTTTCACAGCACCGTGTGAAATGATGGCGTCTCTACGGTACCTGGAAGTCCTTCGGATGAGAGCCGTGGTCCGTAAACTAGGCTGAGGACAGGAATTACATTAAAACCTCTTTTCATAACAGAAACAAAATTAGTACGTTTTAGATACTTGAGACATAAGTTTCCTTTTTGTATTCCATTTCTGGCACGATCATAGTGACGTCTAGAGAGAGCGATGTTTCGTATCTAAGCGTATAACTTTCGGCAGGTTCTAACGAGCCCTAAGCATACATTCGGTCCTTATTGGATGAGTTAACTTACTGCAATACAGACGTGTACGTATGACGTAACATTGAGGCGCGTTCGCGTAACCATTGTTGCCGTGGAAAAGCAATAAGTATTAAATATTATGCGTGTGTGTCTGTATTCGTGCCTTCGTTACCCAGCATGCAAATCGCATCTTTTCTGCGCCGTATTGTATTGCCATCTGTGGCCTGTCCGGCTGTACCATATTTTTCAACATTATCTCATGAACGGCACGATTTTCGGGAAAAGAATATTGAACATAAAATGTGTGTTTTGATTTTCTCTACAACTTCTTTCCGAAATATTTCTCATTTTTAGAAGAATTAAGCGAGATATAATAAATATACATAGATTTCACTTTATATTCACCGTGCATCTTTTTATAATTGAATTATTTGTACCAACAAATGCACTAAGACAGTTTATAATAATAAAGAAAACAGTGAAAAAACTGTCTTAGTGCATTTTTTTGGTACAAATAATTCAAATATACATAGGTCTTCATGAAAATTACGTGTTATTTCTGTGAGGTTTTAATCAGACTCGAATTTTTCGACAGATTTTCGAAAAATCCTCAAATATGAAGTTTCATGAAAATCCGTCCAGTGGGAGCCGAGTTGTTCCATGCGGAAAGACAGACAGACATGACGAAACTAATAGTTGCTTTTCGCAATTTTGCGAACGCGCTTAAAAACTGTTTGATGTACATAAATATTGCTGTTGATACATTAATGTGTTAATAGTGTTACTACAAAACCTGTTATCGTTCCGCAAAGTCAGTTGTAACACTAAGGACTGTATATGCTCAACGACAGGTAGTACACGATAGACTAGAAGAACAGCTTGGTGCAATCAAATGTGAAAGTGGGAATGTGGAAGTGCAGTGGAACAATATCAAGAAATGTGTGTTAGATACTATGAGTGGTTTGGTTGGAAAAATTGAGAGGAGAGCAAGAAAGCCATGGATTACACAGGAGATGATCAGTAAAATGGATGAACGAAGGAAATGGAAGAATGTCAACAGTGAAGAAGGAAGGAAGAACTACAGAAGACTGAGGAACGAATTGAAAAGAGCCACGGACAACGCCAAGAAGGAATATCTAGAGAGCATATGCGACGAGATCATAGAATTTCAAAGAATAGGACGTTATGATTTAATGTACATGAAGACAAAGGAACTAGGTTGGAAAGAAAACCATGGGATTCAAAACATTGGCATCGAAGACTCTCAAGGCAATATAATAATAAATCAGAGACGAGTATTGCAAATTTGGGAGAATTATATCACAGAGCTCTACGATCGAGCTAATCGACCAGAACATCTAGACGTCGAACCTGAAGATGAAGTAGATGAAGACGAGAAAGGCCCTTATATTTTGCAAAGTGAAGTGGAAAAAGCTATCAAGGAGATGAGGGATAAGAAGGCTACAGGAGATGATGATGTACCTGGGGATGTACTCAAATTTTTGGGAGAAGGTGGTCTAAGGCTAATGACACAGATGATCAACAGCATGTATGTAACTGGAGAATGGCCCAGAGATTTTATTGAAGTTACAATGATTGCCTTAAAGAAGAAGCCCAAAGCTACAAAATGCAGCGACCATCGCACAATCAGCATCATCGCTCATGCAGCAAAGATAGTAGCGAGGATACTTAGAAGAAGGATTGAGAGGAAAATTGAAGATGCACTTGAAGAAGATCAGTTTGGATTTAGACGAGGAAAAGGAACTAGGGATGCAATTGGGATGCTGAGAATAATATCAGAACGAACCTTGGCCATAGATGAGGAATTGTGTGCTTGCTTCATAGACTGGCAGAAGGCATTTGACCGTGTCAACTGGACCAAATTAATGCAATTCCTAAAAGGAATTGGGATAGACTGGCGCGAAAGAAGATTGATCAGCAAATTGTACATGAAACAGATTGTCAAAATACGACTGGACCAAGGGGAGACGAGAAGTGTGAAGATTGGAAGAGGAGTTAGACAAGGTTGCTGCTTGTCACCGATTCTGTTCAACTTATACAGCGAGTACCTTACCAAGGAAGCTCTTGAAGGGTTTGGAGACTTCAAAATAGGAGGACAAGTAATTCGCACTGTGAAATATGCAGATGACCTTGGCTACTGGCTAGGGAAGAAAAGGTGCTACAGGGCATGATTGATAGACTAATTGAAATTGGAAGACGCTATGGAATGGAAATGAATGTGGGAAAAACTGAAGTAATGAAAATCTCAAGGCAACCATCCCCAATGAAAATGATGATAGATCAAAAACAATTGGAGAATGTGGAATATTTCAATTATTTGGGTAGCATGATAACAAGTGATGCAAGGTGTACACGTGAAATTAAATCCAGAATTGCCATGGCAAAAACAGCATTCAACAAGAAGAAAAATCTTTTCACCAGCAAACTGGAATTAAATTTAAGGAAGAAACTAGTAAAGTGCTACATTTGGAGCATAGCTTTGTATGGTGCTGAAACGTGGACACTCCGGAAAGTAGATCAGAAGTATCTGGAAAGTTTTGAAATGTGGTGCTGGAGAAGAATGGAGAAGATCAGTTGGACCGATCGTGTGAGAAATGAAGAAGTATTACACAGAGTCAAGGAGGAGAGGAATATCGTACATACAATAAAAAGAAGAAAGGCTAACTGGATTGGTCACATCTTGCGTAGAAACTGCCTTCTGAAACACGTGATTGAAGGAAAGTTAGAAGGAAGGATAGAAATGACGGGACGACGAGGGAGAAGACGTAAGCAGCTACTGGATGACCTTAAGGAAAAGAAAAGATACTGGAAATTGAAAGAGGAAGCACTAGATCGCACCCTGTGGAGAACTCGCTTTGGAAGAGGCTACGGACCTGTCGTAAGACAGACTACAGAATGAATGAATGAACTGGATTGGTCACATCTTGCGTAGAAACTGCCTTCTGAAACACGTGATTGAAGGAAAGTTAGAAGGAAATATAGAAATGACGGGACGACGAGGGAGAAGACGTAAGCAGCTATTGGATGACCTTAAGGAAAAGAAAAGATACTGGAAATTGAAAGAGGAAGCACTAGATCGCACCCTGTGGAGAACTCGCTTTGGAAGAGGCTACGGACCTGTCGTAAGACAGACTACAGAATGAATGAATAATAATGTAATATAATAATAATTTGAATGGGAAACACTGGGCCACAGTTGGCCCGAAATTGTCTGAACCACATGGGGATCCGGATTATCGGCTTCCGGATTACCGAGGGACCACTGTACTTCAAATCGTATCACACTGCCTGAACAGGGAGGCTCCGTACACAAAATCAGTAGACAGACGCATACAAGAAAGGACATGATCTCACATCTGATATTCCTACCTTATACGATTTGAGTGGTAAAGTACGTTAAATTGAAACTGACTTAAGGAAACAGAGTCCTTCTTAAAAAGCTAATAGTCTCTCAGCTAGTCAATAAATTCCGCTCGTCTTTATTGAACACGACGTTTCATTACCTGGTCACAAGAGCTTGACACTAGTCTCTGTTCTGAGTCAGATCAATCCATTCCACGACCTCCCAACCCATTTCTTTAAGATCCATTTTAATATTATTCTTCCATCTATGCCTAGATCGTGTGAGTAATCGCTTTTATACAGGTTTCCCCATCAAAACCCTGTATGAATTTATCTTTTTCCCTCGTTTTTGTCCGTGCGGTAGGTAATGGAGTGACGCGATTGCTGGAGTTCCTTTCATATTCTTCGCTTACCTCACGTGTTGTAGCTGTACTCCGTTTTGCCGCTGTCTGTGCTTCTGACATGTATACATTTTGTTTACATTTTATGGCTGAGTTAATGTTTTAATTATTTTGAAATATGTTAATTTCATTCGTGAAATAATATTGTGTAACCTACAGTCCCCCCTCTCCCGCCACCTACTCCCATAAATTTCATTTCCAATCCAATACCCAATCTCTTTTGAGCTTCTGTTCAAATCGATAAGTCTTCCTTTCCATATTCCAACACATATTTTGCCAGAATTGTTTAAATATTGTCTAGTATATTTTTGTACCAGTGATGGTTTGAATGTCTTTATTTATTGCTCCAGTGACCTGCATCAATTTAGATATTTTGATGACATCTTCGTCTTCATATGACGTAACGTCTACTGTGCAGTACATCACAAATGATTCCCATAACTTAATCTGCTTTGAACAGTCTTCAACCTTTGATGTCTGTATGGTACCATCAACACGAATTGTTACAATGTGAACCAATTAGAACTGTCTGTGTCAACGTGACACTACACATTCACTTGTTCACACTGAAATTGCAAGCAAAATTCTGTTCTATAGGGTTCTGTGACATTTTAACTCATAGACATTTTGGATTTTTTTACATCGTATGTACTGAAATATAATACACTACGTTTCGGGGACAGGATTTGTTCCCGTCTTCACGCTTGCTCCTTCCAAAACAACTGTCACTACATTATTATTTACACTGTAATTAAACCTGGATTAGCGTAAAATTGCTAAATATAACATACCCAATAACAGTTTAGTAAATACGTTTATGCAAATTTCACTAAACACCAAATAGGCCTACACACAATATGTAACTGATCATGTAAATATTTCCTCTCACTAAACAATAGCACAGTGTAGGCAATCCTGGTACTCGGAACGTTTTTAGTGACGTAGTGTATTATATTGTAATACCAGATGTACACGTGAAATTAAATCCAGGACTGCCATGGCAAAAGCAGCATTCAACAAGAAGAAGACTCTTTGCATCAGAAAATTGGTCTTAAATTTAAGGAAGAAGCTAGTAAAGTGTCTACATATGGAGCGTAGCTTTGTATGGTGCTGGAAATTGGATATTTCGGAAAGTAGATCAGAAATAGCTGGAAAGTTTTGAAATGTGGTGCTGGAGAATAATGGAGAAGATCATTTGGACCGATCGTGTGAGAAATGAAGAAGTATTACACAGAGTCAAGGAGGAGAGGAATATCGTACATACAATAAAACGAAGGAAGGCCAACTGGATTGGTCACATCTTGCGTAGGAACTGCCTTCTTAAACACTTGATTGAAGGAAAGTTGGAAGGAAGGATAAAAATGATGGAAAGACGAAGAAGAAGACGTAAGCAGCTACCGAATGATCTTAAGGAAAAGAGAGGATATTGGAAATTGAAAGAGGAAGCACTAGATGGCACTCTGTGGAGAACTCGCTTTGGAAGAGGCTATGGACCTGTCTGCGGACTACGGAAAATATGAAAGTACAATGAAATAACTCCAAAAAGTCTGAGTTGAAACAAGCTTCTGTTTGTGATTTAAGATAGCTCATGCACTTAATTTGTGTGGTGTGCATTGACTGTAACATTCTACAGAAACGTATAGACATGTGTCTTATGTACGTGAAATGAGATCTGGTAATCGTTCTTATGGGATGTGGGCTTGACTGGATGATTGGTGTGTGACGGTGCGAGACCACAGCGCTGTCTCGAAACGTCGGGCACCAGGCACCCAAAAACGCGGCGCCTCATGCCAGAAGAGCGAATACCTCAAATTGCACTTCACAATTTTACTGTGTATGTGAAGAGGTTCTTAATGATTTCTAGTTAGGTTTTCGGAATCACGATGGCAGTCGGTGTGACATAAAATGGACGCTTATTTACCCGGTAACTTTCACTGTAAGGTTCAGATCTTTGCCTTCTGAGTACACGCATAACCACACATTTGACACGTTTCAGATATGTTCTGCGGGCTGCTAATTAGGAAGTCGCCATGGTTACGGTCTCGTTCCCATCTGTCGATCAGCGTTAGGCTGTCTTGCCATTAATTATTAGGCTAGAGAAACTTATGACGTAATCGTAACTGGATTTGTGTTCGTCCACCTGCCTCTGTGTCCCCCTCTAATAACTAACCCGATGAAGCAGAGTCCTTCTTGAGAAACTAGCAGGTCGTCAATTAGTCAAGAAATTCCCGCCATTCTGTGAAACCCGAAGGTTCAGTACCTCATTAACAAGAGTGCGCCAACTGCAGATCAATCCAGTCCATGTCCCCATCCCATTTCTTGATCCATTTTAATATTACCCTCCCATCTAAGCCGTGGTCTTCTAAGTTGTCTCGTTCCCTCAGGTTTGCCCATCAAAACCCTGTATGCACCTCTCCTCTTCCCCATATGTGCTACATTGCCCGCCCACCTCATTCTTCTTGTTTTGATCACCCGAATTATGTTTGATGAGGAATACAGATCATGAAGCTCCTCGTTATGTAGTCTTCTCAACTCCTCTGTTACCTCGTCCCTGTTAGGCCCAAATCTCTCTCCCATTATAATGTTTGCACCAATTGAAGGATTTTCATTAAAATTAGCATGCACATTTTGTCATCAGAGTCCACCCAAACTTTTGCACCTTTAAGAGTAAATAATTCCTTTTATTAAAAGGAAAAGAGCAGACTTATTAGATCTTCAACAACCTTTGAGCCCGTTGACCGATTTTCATGAAACTTGGTACGATCACTCCAATCTCATGCCTTTTAGTTTCCTGTACTATGTGATAAGGATTTGGTGGTCACGAGGACTTACACGTGGGGCGGGAAGGAGAGTAGCTTTTCTTACGTGGGGGTCTTGTAGTAATGTATGGTAATACAGCTTGGAACAATATACTTGCATAACTTACCGTTGAGGTAATGTCTTTGCAGAATGTCATCTAATCGTATGGCCGCTGTACGAAATTTTTTCTGTATTTCTCTGTAGATGGGAGTAGTTCACGACGTTTCGGAATTGGGTTTGATCCTGTACGTCATGTTTTGGGTGCTTTATTCATTCATTTATTTATTCTGTAGTCTGTCTTACGACAGGTCCGTAGCCTCTTCCAAATTTTCTGGAAGAAACTATCCAGTAAAAGTTATATGTGGTAGTTTTTCCATTTGCTTTCCACATCGCAGTACAGCAGCCGTTCAGACCACTCTGGTCACGCCTGTTGCTACACGATCATGAACCATCTCGAGCATAATTTGCTCTGTGCTTTAAGTCGCTACTGATGTCGCTGCTTCCGGCATCAGGGGAGTTTTTGTTGGATTTCCCATCTCCTAGGCATCTCTCTTCTTCTGGTTCCTACCTTCTTGATCTGTCCGGCTTGGGAGACCCTACTGGTAGCAGTGTTACCGCCGGCTTAGCTCTCAGGGTCACTGGAACTCACAAGCCCCTCTACCACGACAAGGTGGAGATACCAATAAAGGGTTGGTGCTTTATGTAACCAAACAATTGTAAGCATGCTATAAAACGCGCAAAACCGTGTTAAATGTCACGTATTTGCACAGGGTGACTGGAAGGCTGTACAGCGCCCTCAGGAGGGACCACGGATGATTATGCGGAAGGACAGACAGACAGACATGACGTAGCTAATAGTAGGTTTTCGCAATTTTTCCAACGTGCCTAAAAGTCTGCCTTGCTTGGATGTAATGTCCGTCCGTGGTGTAGTATCAGTCTCTAAATCATCGATCGGATATTTTTTAAATTCGATGTTGCAGATTTCCGCTATCTGTTTTTCGTAACAGTTCCTATTTTCGTCCGTGTTGATCTGCCATAAAACCCAGTTTACAGGAAGCCGTATTTATGTTTTTCCATGAATTCCCACACGCTGTTTTACAGATTTAGTTGAAATTCGATATGAGAGGCTGTCACCAAATATTGTTGGGCAATTCCAACTTTCAGCCATATAGACCCACAGTTGTATGTCGCAAAGTGGGCTTTTTCATTATCCCATTAACCATTCCACCAGCCTGTTTTTTTTGGGGGGGGGGGGAATTATGCCAATTTAAATAAGGCTGTGTGTGGAATGTTTCATATACTAACAGCCTTTATCTATTTCGTAACCTTGGCTCTTTACATACTCGTTTCGACGTCTATATCCGCCTCATTATGAGTTTTCCCGTGCTAGCCTTGGATTTAGGGGTCAGAAGGCGTGTGTAACTAGTCAAGCTTATACAGGGAGTTCAATTGAAAATTGCATCGAGATGAACGGCAAGTTTAACAGCCTTACATTTTTTAATATAATATATATATATAATATAATATATGACTGTCCGCATGTTAGATGAGGTGTCAAGCATGTCTGAGAGTTGAAAGAGGTCATTTCTAACATCGACTCAAAATGCGGTACTTTATCTTTACGTTACTTGTACCGTACATTTTTAATTATATATATGTTATATTACAGATTATATACTATATGAGGAAATGTAAGGCCATTAAGCTTGCCGTGCGTCTGGGTTCCGTTGTCAATTGATCTCTGTACAATTGGATATAGGCTGTTAGAATTCTCATAATGCCTACATTATTCAAAGCCACACGGAATAAAGTTTGCACAGTATGAGTTGTTACACAGACTTCCAAAATCGATTTCTGAGGCTTTCTTTAAATATTGGCTGTCAGTTCTGATTTTTATCCAAATTGACCCAAGATAAAGTCCATTTACATAGGATCATACGTGGATTTATTGATGTGTCCCATAAAATTTTACACAGTTTGTGGAAATTCTAGATGGAACACTTGCTTCAAAAGTTTCCCGGGCAATTCCGATTGTGAGCCATATTCTCCCTAAAAAAGCCTAGTTTACGTAAGGTCATAATAGAATTTCTCCGCGAATCCGCATATACCGTTTCGCAGTCTTTGTAGAAATTCGATATGGGAGGCTGTCACTGAAGTCGGTCTGTTAACGTTCGATTCTTAATGAAGACTACATTACACAAATGAAGGTTTTCCATATATCTCGTAAACAATTTCACAGATTTCTGTTGATATTAAATATAGGAAGCTTTCTCCAGAAGTTGTCGGGCAATTCAGAATTTTGGACGTAATGCATAATAACATCTACTTTACGTGGCACTATAAACAGAGGTTCTATGTGTCCTATAAACCATTTCACAGATTTGCTTGGAATACTTGTGGGAGGTTTTAACCCACCATTGTTTTGCAGTTCCGTTATTCATACATATTTAATTTATCTATACAAACATGATTTCTATAAGGCCATCAATATTATTTTACATGTAGCCTAATTTCACAAATTTAGTTAAAATTTGACGCAGTAGAATTTCATTAATTTGCTTTTTATTATTCTCGTTTTAGGCGAGCTTAATCAATGTCAGTGTCAAATACCTTCATTGTTAATTGTGTATGCTACATTATGGAGTACAGCTTTCCCATTTACAGTCTTGTTATGAAGGCTTTTGGGCGATATTTACGTAAGCTGTTTTAGCATAAAGGGCAGCGGAAAAGGCAAGGGAGGGAAAGTTAGGACGGGCAAATAAAGAGGATAGAGAGGAACACTGGAGAACGGATGGAGGAATGTGTAGCTACGAAGACGTGAAGACTGGGAATAAGAGTGATGAATGCAGATGCAAAATAGTTGCTCCTCCATGTAGGCTGTAACTGAATGCTGACAACGGTGACAATGTCCTCTTTAATTTTTAATGGGTTCTGTTGTAACGAGGGTAATGTTCTGTATCATTATAAAAAGACCAACTTAATTGTAAATTCAAGTGGGACATTTAGATATACTTACAGGATGTTCGGCGAAAAGTGTACCAAACTTATTGTTATTTGAGTTACTTCCAGTAAAAAGTGCTCTGTCACCATATGCCCGATTATGAGGTGTTCCATCGTTGCGAATATTTTGACACACATGTATGGTTGTAACTGAAAATTTGTTTTATCATGTTGTACAGCGCGAAAGGAAATGTAGGCCTATGTGTCAGATACTATCACAAATGTAGGCCTATGTGTCAGATACTACCACAAATGTAGGCCTATGTGTCAGATACTACCACAAACGTAGGCCTGTGTGTCAGATACTACCACAAATGTAGACCTTTGTGTCAGATACCACAAATGTAGGCATATGTGTCAGATACTACCAGAAATGTAGGCCTGTAGTCAGATATCACAATGTAGCTAGTATACTACCACAAATGTAGGCCTGTATGTCAGATACTACCACAAATGTAGGCCTGTATGTCAGATACTACCACAAATGTAGGCCTGTATGTCAGATACTACCACAAATGTAGGCCTGTATGTCAGATACTACCACAAATGTAGGCCTGTATGTCAGATACTACCACAAATGTAGGCCTGTATGTCAGATACTACCACAAAAGAAAGGAATCAAAGAAGAATTGCTGCCTTTCTGATAACTTCCATATTTGCCCTTATGTGGTTGTCGGACTCCATGATTCGCTGTAAGAGTTCTCTTGTCTGCGATTTTTGCCAGCAGACCGTGTTATTCATGTGCCCACACAAGACGTAGTCAAGGGGCGTGAGGTCTGGTGACCTTGCCGGCCAGGCTTATGGATCAAAACGACCAATCGAGCAATTAGAATAGTGGCGAGTAAGGAATTCTGTTACTTGTCGGCCGACGGAAGGCAGACGCGCTGTGAACTGGGGGGGGGGGGGGGGGGGTGCGAGGAGGTGGTGTTTGCCGGAGATGAGAGTAGGTGTGAAGTTGGTTCATATGAGCTGATACTGTACACTATCATACAGTATCTTGACACATTAAAATGCTTCTAGCGACATAACGGTTGATAATCAGGCATACTGTATGTTGCTATAGCATTTTGTAACTCAGAGTGACTCGCAATAACACCCTGAAATTTGGCACATCCTGAAGTTTGGCACACCCTGAAGTTTGGCACACCTATGCGGCGCGTCCTTTATATATAAAACGATTTTGCTGCCTTGGTTGGTTTTGTTGGTTGGTTAGCTTTGTTGTTAAAGGATTACCCGCCAGGGTGCGGGGCCCACAGGCGTTGAGGGCTCTGTCATCACTGCCACGGTTTGCAGCCGATTTTGTTCACAAAAACGAGCCGATTGTGTTACCCTGATGTACCGTTTGTGAACGTATAATATCGATTCTCCCTTAAAAATTGAACATTAATTTATTTCACTTTTTTTTTTTTGCTATTAGTTAGGTGTTCCTTTCGGTTCCATGACAAAAGCCCACACGACAATTGCGCACAGATAAAACCCCACAGTCATGAATGCTCACAGGAAAAATACCCACACCGATAAATGCTCACACCGATATATGCTCACACGGATGAATGCTCACACGGATTAATGCTCACAAGGATAATTGCTCACAAGGATAAATGCTCACACGGACAAATGCTCACACGGGCGAATTGTCACACAGGAAAGTAATGGTAGTGTAATGAGGGGGGCGAGGTTGAAATATCGCGCTGACTGTAACAGAGACATAGCCTAAACGCTAACCTAAGTTTGTGTCCAGTGGCCATTCCCTTCATATACAAAACAGAGACATAGCCTGAACGCTAACCTAAGTTTCTGTCCAGTGGCCATTCACTTAATATACAAAACAGAGGCATAGCCTGAACGCTAACCTAAGTTTGTGTCAAGTGGCCATTCACTTAATATACAAAACAGAGACATAGCCTACACGCTAACCTAAGTTTGTGTCCATTGGCCATTCACTTAATATACAAAACAGAGACATAGCCTACACGCTAACCTAAGTTTGTGTCCAGTGGCCATTCCCTTCGTATACAGAACAGAGACATAGCCTGAACGCTAACCTAACCTAATTCTTGTATGTGCGTACTTTCCTGTGTGACAATTCGCCCGTGTGAGCATTTGTCCGTGTGAGCATTTATCAATGTGAGCATTTAAACTTGTGAGCAATTATCCTTGTGAGCATTCATCCGTGTGAGCATATATCCGTGTGAGCATTTATCGGTGTGGGTATTTTTCCTGTGAGCATTCATGACTGTGGGGTTTTATCTGTGCGCAATTGTCGTGTGGGCTTTCGTCGTGTGCGCATTTATCCGGTCACCGTTCCTTTCTGATTCTTGTATTTCTACATGTGGCGTTTTACACGTGTCTGTGTGTATTTATCGGGCTTATGTGCAGAACGTCATGTAATTTTGGTACGTAGACCCTTCAAAGACGAAAATTAAACTAAATTATATTTAAAGATTCAGTCCGTACCGCCCAGTAAACACACTCCGTCTCAGTTATACAAATCAATCAGCTAATGCTGTACAGTGAAATAATCGCTGTTTGTTCTGAGATCTACACAAAACACATAAATACACTGTGTGGGCAGAGAGTAGAATTTTGTAATGGTGAACCTGGTGGTACATAAAGTAATCACTAGAGGGTTAGTACTGTATTTTGATTTTTATGATTTCCTTTTCGTCCTCAAGTAACTACGGTCTTCTTTAGGAGAACGGGTATATCAGCAAGTTTAGTATCTGTATAAAACCACTTTATCGTTCGTGCAATAAAAGTACGTCCAGAGTTGCCAACTTTGCGTATTCGTACTGTTTTCTGCTATACTTTTTTCTGTCTTTCCATTTTTGAACCGTTTCATGTCTGGGTCACGTAATTATTATTTAAAAATTAACTTCCACGTACATGAAACATCGCATCTGCATGGCTAAGGTAAATCGATTAGTGCTGTTAGGGAAATAATCACTGTTTGTTGTGTTGTATGCAACACTGTGTGAGATGTGTGCTGCGTTTAGGATCCATTCTACTCAGGATGCAGGATTACTTAGTTTCTGGACTGTTCAGCGTCTCATTTTCCGAAAAAGGGGCGTCCCGTCCATACAGCGGCCACCTGGGGCGTCACGTTAAGTGGGGCGCCAAATTCTATGGAAAATATATAAAAATAATCGTTCATTTCCATGGTACTTTAGCTGGGGTTTGTGCTCCTCTTGACTGGTTGTTGCGCTGGCTGACCGGTCGAAACGAAGTCATTGCTTGCACATATACAATCTCATACATTGCTAGTAGTTTATCGGACCTCGGAAACTGAGTTTGGACAGATTGACAAATCAAATAATTGTGGTTTAATTAAAATGGTTCTTAAAGAAATGGAATGGGAGGGCGTGGTCCGGACTGATTCTGCTCAGGACAGGGACAAGTGGCGGGCTGTTGTGAACCCGGTAATGAACCCTCGGGCTCCACAGTCTCATAGTAATGTCTTTACTGGCTGAGGAACTATCATCTTCTCAAGAAAGTCTGCGACAGCTTAGATTTTTTCTGCAGGACGATGTTTGATATTTTGCCTATATTCCGGGAGCCGGGCTGCTGGCGACCTTCGTCTATCTCATCGTCACTTTGCCACGTTCGCAAGGAACACCAGACGCAACACCTTCTTCGTCTATCTCATCGTCACTTTGCCACGTTCGCAAGGAACACCAGACGCAAAACCCCCGTTGGCTATAACCACTGAGCTTAAGATCGCGTCTGAATAAGTTGTCGTCCTTGTCAAGATTTTTGTTGCTAGGTTACCGTAGAACACGGTTAATACGTTTTAAATAGACTCTGTATTGTGTATAACTACATCTGTTCATTGTATATGCTTTAGAGCAGCGGTATTCAACCTTTTTTTTTCGCGTACCCCCAGATATAATTTCTCTTCAACTTTGTACCCCCAAAGTTGTTGGTGCATAATTCAAGTTATATATAGTCTATAATCTACATCTAAAATAAGTTAAATAAATTACATCCTAAATAATGTATTAAATAATAAGTTTTAAATGAGAAAAAGGAGAGTCAAGCTATTAAATAACAAATATATTATATGCAATATGTGGAATAAAATGAAACTAGCCGCCCAGATAAGAATCGCATAAAGGAGTGAGATAGAGAGAAAATATGGCGCTCCCAAATCGCATGTCCTTATGTCCGGGTCTCTTTTGTCTAACACTAAATCTGGCCCTGATTATTCTGTGTTTATCATGAAATAATATATTAATTTTTTTATTTTACGTTCCCCCTAAGATGTCTTCGCTACCCCCGGGGGTACGCGTTCCCCAGGTTGAATACCACTGCTTTAGAGTGTTGCATTCCGCTATGTTATTATGTACAAAATTAATACAGTTCAATGTCATTTTAACCCTAATTAGTTTTGATTTTAATAGTATCATGTTGAAG
This sequence comes from Reticulitermes speratus, assembly GCA_021186555.1. Lineage (NCBI taxonomy): Eukaryota > Metazoa > Arthropoda > Insecta > Blattodea > Rhinotermitidae > Reticulitermes > Reticulitermes speratus. Next base: position 14,459,489 of record JAJKFL010000010.1, read on the forward strand.
TTGCAATAAAGATATTAATACCTTAATAACAGCTCACATTCCGTATTCACTTCAAAATGGCTTTTTTTAAGCCGCAACTTGTAGTCTTTATTACGTAACCCCATATACATGAAGTGTTAATAAAACCAGCTGTGTTTAAAGGGACATTGAGTTTTATTCCTTTGGTCTGTTACGTGACTGCAAATATGCCTGTCCATGACTGCGTTTGCAATGCGAAATTACCTTATGACAACTGTATCAGTCAACCATAGGAAACCGCTGTACCTTCACGAATAGAATTATACGCAATATGTGTAGGACCAAGGTTAGTATATTATCACTTGTACTGTACGCAAAACAGCTTATGTCTTGCTGTGGTACTCTGAGCTATCTGTACTTCACGTTACACGGATTATCCTTTTGTTATCTGTGACGTAACGAGATCCCCACGTAAACGTCACATGTCTTTAAATGATGCATGAAAGTGCTTTAATTGCAATTCATCAAAACTTTAACGACTTCAGACATATGTTTCGTAAAAGCTTTGGGATCCCTGTTTAGCATCATCTGTGTTTGGCACCAGGGGCATAGCTGTGGACTTCTTTACCCTTGAAGATGGGACCGTTAGGTTGTCTCGAAACGTCAGTACAGAACTACCACTCCACACTGCGTAATGTCCCAGAAGAGCGCAGATCTCCTTTTGTGCTATCCTGCAAGCAACATTCACTTCAGTGTACGTTCGTTACAGATACAGGTTTGTTGCTGCAAGCTAATAACACTTAACACTGCAGATGTAACACAGCAGACCGTGGGAAATCAGTTTTGCATGAATTTCGTCAAATACACGAGAAAGTTACAAATCGTAGCGACAGATCACTGCCATATACGCCTAGTGTATACTGCCATACATATGCGCCTGCCCGGGTCCTTGAGCCATTGTCAGGTGTTTACAGCACTGAAGCATAATCTTGGCGGCCAGGTCGCGATGTGCAAACAGTTGTGACACGATGGCTGGTAACACAGGACACGGACTGATATCAACAGGGAATAGAAAAGATCGTCCGGCAATATGATAAATGTCTCAGTTTTGATGGGGACTACGTGGAAATGCAGTGGGATAGCAGTATAGTTCTTCTTCTTCTTCTTTCTATGGGCCCGTCGGCATTCGCTCCGGATGCACCGCAGCTTAGGCTTATTGTGCTCACCCTTAGTCTTTCTTTCAGCATTGGTTCATTAGCCCTGTGCTACTAATAAAGGACACAGGTCTTTTAGTGAAGCCATGCTTATATCTCTTGGTTCAGCAAACATCTTCCCAAAGAGCTTATAACGTTGTCGAGCCAGTGCCTCGCAACCACAAACTATATGGTGCACAGTTTCAGTCTCCGACCCACAAAATCTGCAGGTCGGATCTCCTTCGAAGAGGCCCATAATGTTCAAGTGCTTCCTCACATGTGCGTGTCCTGTGAGGAATGCCACTACTGATCTAAGTTGATTCCTGCTCAATTTAATCAGGCCATCAGCTTTCTTCTTGCATGGTCCATTGATAAAAAGTTTGCCATGTTTGTGACCTGGTAAGCTATTCCAGGTAGTAGAATGCTGACATTCAGTCCAGTAGCAGTATAGTTAGATGTGCAAACAGTTGTGACATGATGGCTGGTAACACAGGACACGGACTGATATCAACAGGGAATAGAAAAGATCGTCCGGCAATATGACAATGCCTCAGATGTGGTGGGGACTACGTGGAAATGCAGTGGGATAGCAGTATCGTTAAATCGGTACTGTTCTTATTGGAGCTGAAAATAAAGAACAGACGATACGTGCACGGATCATGGATCATATGAAGAAGATATATGCTGTGTAAACTGAGTTTATACTCGATTCTCTTGCATGCATTCGTAACGTGATTTTTCTTTTTTGCGTTGAGAAAATTGATTGTGACAAAGTTTGATTTGAGATGCCTGTAATGCATTGGTGCTAACCAACATCATATCTACCCTAGTAGCTTTATCCAAGTTTTATTGAGGAATTTTGGAAATGAATTATTCTGACAGTCGGAGAGACGGACGAAGTCTGGTCCAAGTGGTATAGTTTCATTTTGTACGAAGATTGCGTAAAAATTGTGTTAGTCGCGAATTCATCGTCAATTTGAAACTTGTACTATTGAGGGGCGTGACGCTGTCTGCGTTGGTCCATAGGTAAGGTACCAGCGTTTTGGGGTGGGGGGGGGGGGGGGGGTGGGAGCCGTTCCTCCATTTTTAGTTTACGGCGTCATGTCTCAGAAGATAGTAACCTTATCACCGCGGTGCGAACCCCATCGGTCGAGGGCCCCCTATAATTATTAGCGAAGTTACTCCCAGATCTCATAACAGGAATCCAGAATACTGCTTTCTGTCAGAGGAATGGAATCCAGTCCGGAGAACCCCACAACAAATTTTAGTATTCTGTACGTTTTGGGGCCCCACTGACCCACTGACCCTACCCCTGCGGGGCTTACCTGCGCCACTGTTGCGAAGTTAGATTTATGTGCGTGATTTCAGGCTTTCGCTTTGGCGTAGTTGGTCCCTTCCGGCTGCTGGGATGTCAACGCAGAGTAGGTTGGTAGTGAGTTTCTGTGCTCTGCTATACAAAGAACGCCCCTATCCTAGGGAAATGCGGACTAATGGATATTATTGTGACTCGGAATTGGTTCCGTCAGAACAAGGGCCGTAATGAACTGACGAAAAGTTCGTGTTATAAGCAGTTCTGCAGCAACTTGTGGAGTGCGCGTTCGGAAATCCCGCACGTAATCGGGAAGTCGATGAAAAGGTTACTGACTGTAACATCCAGCCAGATAAACCGTTTTAAGTCCGTTAGAAGATGTTAATTTGGTTGTGTATTAATATAACAATCAAATTATTAATTTTTTTTCTACTGGTTTCATATTTCCAAGCACGTAGAACACAGAAAGAGCAGCGTGAAGGAAATCTGGTATATCCACAACTTTACAAAGCCAAGTGGTCAGTGCTGGCCTTAGCAAACGCGGGGCCGGATTGCGATCCTTGTGGCGGGCCCCTAAAAGTTATTGTGCAGAGCCAAAAAAGGAGTAACGTTTTGGTATATTAACATAAGTTAGGATGAAAAGTTAAAATGGTCCATAGTAGGTATCGCACTGTTCATTAGGTGGAAAGGATACGGCAGAATATTAGCACCGTTGCAAGCATTGAATTTCCTGTGAGTCGTAACCATTAAACGTTAATTATTTGAACTGGGGGTTTGCTGATCCACACATGAGCAACGTCGCAGTGTGGATGTAGTTACAGTGTACAGATTTAGCTAGTCACGATACTAAGCCTGTACATTACGTTAGAATTAGCAGATGGGAGGGCCGCATAAATAGCCTGTAGGACATTTTGCATATTGTGAAACCAGTGCCTTGATGGTGGATCTGAGGAGTAGTTAGTCACTGGCTTTGTGGTGGATCTGAGAGAGAGGTCAGGCAGTGGCTTTGTGCTGGATTAAAGTGAAGTTAGTCATTGACTTTGTGGTGGATCTGAGAGAGGTCAGGCAGTGGCTTTGTGGAGGATCTGAGAGAGGTAAGGCAGTGGCTTTGTGCTGGATTAGAGTGAAGGAAGTCATTGGCTTTGTTGTGGATCTGAGAGAGGTCAGGCAGTGGCTTTGTGCTGGATTAAAGTGAAGTCAGTCATTGGCTTTGTGGTGGATCTGAGAGTCACAGTGGCTGTGCTGGATTGAGAGTAGGCTGCTTGTGCTGGATTAGAGTGAGTGAAGTCATTGCTTTGGTGGTCAATTGGCTTTGTGGTGGATCTGAGAGAGGTCAGGCAGTGGCTTTGTGCTGGATTAGAGTGAAGTCAGTCATTGGCTTTGTGGTGGATCTGAGAGAGGTCAGGCAGTGGCTTTGTGCTGGATTAAGTGAAGTCAGTCATTGGCTTTGTGGTGGATCTGAGAGAGGTCAGGCAGTGGCTTTGTGCTGGATTAGAGTGAAGTCAGTCATTGGCTTTGTGGTGGATCTGAGAGAGGTCAGGCAGTGGCTTTGTGCTGGATTAGAGTGAAGTCAGTCATTGGCTTTGTGGTGGATCTGAGAGAGGTCAGGCAGTGGCTTTGTGCTGGATTAGAGTGAAGTCAGTCATTGGCTTTGTGGTGGATCTGAGAGAGGTCAGGCAGTGGCTTTGTGCTGGATTAGAGTGAAGTCAGTCATTGGCTTTGTGGTGGATCTGAGAGAGGTCAGGGCAGTGGCTTTGTGTGGATTAGATTGAAGTCAGTCATTGTTTTTGTGGTGGATCTGAGAGAGGTCAGGCAGTGGCTTTGTGCTGGATTAGAGTGAAGTCAGTCATTGGCTTTGTTGTGGATCTGAGAGAGGTCAGCAGTGGCTTTGTGGTGGATTAGAGTGAGTCAGTCATGGATTTGTTGTGGATGAGAGTGAAGTCAGTCATTGGCTTTGTGGTGGATTGGAGTGAAGTCAGTGCATGGCTTTGTGGTGGATTGGAGTGAAGTCAGTCATTGGCTTTGTTTGGGGGATGAGAGTGAAGTCAGTCATTGGCTTTGTGGTGGATTGGAGTGAAGTCAGTCATTGGCTTTGTGGTGGATTGGAGTGAAGTCAGTCATTGGCTTTGTGGTGGATGAGAGTGAAGTCAGTCATTGGCTTTGTGGTGGATGAGAGTGAAGTCAGTCATTAGGCTTTGTGGTGGATTGAGATGAAGTCAGTCATTGGCTTTGTTGTGGATTGAGAGTGAAGTCAGTCATTGGCTTTGTGGTGGATCTGAGTGAAGTCAGTCATTGGCTTTGTTGTGGATGAGAGTGAAGTCAGTCATTGGCTTTGTGGTGGATCTGAGTGAAGTCAGTCATTGGCTTTGTGGTGGATCAGAGAGTCAGGTCAGTCAGTCAGTCAGTATCAGTGGCTTGATTATGAGCGAGAGAGAATGAGGTAATTATCCAGTTATCTGGAAACCGTACCAACAGCTTCTTCGAGCTCCGTGTTATTTCTCAGTGGCATGCACACTGGGGCTGAATAATAAATATTGCGTCAGAGGTATCATAGTGAAATAAAATGCTAAGGATGAGGCTGTTTGCCTAAACATTTAAAACGAGACGAAAGTGCATAAACGTCCTTCATGGGCGTATCACACATATTTTTTCAAACGCATTTTTTTTTTGTAATTTTGGCCACCATTTTTATTCAGTGAAGATGCAGGCCTTATTTAAAAACTTAAACATTAGAACGTACAAAAATGTAATTTTACTGGGTACTTTTATGTGTTTGTAATTTGGTCTTTCGCACTAAAGAAAGATCGTAGACTGAAGGCGTTTGAGAACAGCGTGCTGATGATAATATGTGGAACTGAGAGGAAGTACCAGGCCGTGCCATGGCTTAGTCGCCGGCCTCTCACCGCGGAGGCCCGGCTTCGATCCCGCATCGATCCATGTGGGATTTGTGGTGGATAAAGTGGCACTGGGACAGGTTTTTCTCCGAGTACTTCGGTTTTTCCCTGTCAATTTCATTCCACAGGTACTCCATCAAATGGAAAAGCAGAAAAAGAACCTCATCCTCTTCATCATAGGGTTGCACAATAAGCCTTCAAGGCTGCGGTGCGTCCGTAACATGTGCTGCGGAGCCCTTCAATAAATAAACAAACAGGAAGTTCCAGGATGTTGTAGAAAATTGCGTAGTGAGGAGGTTCGTGATTTGTACTGTGCAGCGTGATCTTACAGTGATGAGTGCAGGAGGACGAAATGGACGGATATCGTAGCACACGTACGTGCAGAATATTTGTCACGGATCTGAAAGGACGAGACATTTTAAATTATTATACAGGGCATACACAAAAGAATGGTGCGGTATCAAAAGTGAATATCTTTTGAAACCGCACCATTCTTTTGTGTATGCCCTGTATTATTATTAGTTTATTTTCTCTTGTCACAGGCATTTTCTCCCTCGTACTTCTCTCGAACCAACGGTGATCCCCACAGCTCAGGCTTCAAGTTTCAGACTGCAGTACTTTGCGTATTATGTGTGATGTTCCAAGTACAGCTGTATTTTGTAGTGAATTATTATTATTATTATTATTATTATTAGTGTTATTTAACGACGCTTACAGTTACTAAGATTATACACTCAATGTCTAACAACAGAAAGACAGTGCCAATCGACTTTTGCGCCACTCTGTTTATACAGGAACGGGAATTTGTGATGTATTGGCGACAGTACACATACTTCTTATGCATAGGGGAAATTCGGTTATTAACAAAGCTTTCAACAGTAGAAGTATAATATATCGGGAGGGTACCTGGTTCAAACCTAGACCCGGAAACCTCTCTTGTGACTGAGGCTTTTCATAGTTTTCTTCTGGGCAAATTATTCCCCAGTCACAACAGTTTGATTTACTAATGGCGTTTTTAGTAAACAGTAAATAAATGCAAGTAGTTACGCAATATGCCGATCCCAGTGGCCGTGCGGTCTAAGGCGTGGGTCTTCGGCCGCTCGCTTACTAGGATCGTGGGTTCGAATCCCACCGGAGGCATGGATGTTTGTGTTGTGTTAGATGTATGGACGATAGCATGAAACATAAGGTGACATGCAGGACAAGAAAAAAGGACTTCAACAGTACAAATGGATGAAAGGGGAAAACCCAGGAATTAATACAAAAAAAAAAAAAAATCCCACCGCGGGCATGGATGTCTGTCTCTTGTGAGTGTTGTGTGTTGTCAGGTAGAGGTCTCTGCGACGAGCTGGTCACTCGTCCAGAGGAGTCCTACCGACTGTAGTGTGTCTCAAATGTGTGTGACCATGAAACCTCGACGAAACGAGGAGGCCCAGGCCCATATAGGGCTGTCGAGCCATAGAAAAAGAAAAGTTACGCAATATAATAATGACTGTTTCTTTCAATTTTGTCATGTACAATTCTCTACAGCGGACAAGTTTTAATAAAACCGATGCTCTTAGATTAGACTGTAGTGTAAATTAGGGGAATACAGATAATCATTACGGAGCCGAGTCGATTCAGTGAATGACATTCTGCGCACGAGTCCATCATCGAAATGGCGTTTTCTTTCTGATTATATAGTCTAAATATAACTTTTGAGAACCCAGAGTCTGTGGGAATGAAACTGTATGCGTTACAAAAGCGTGAGTTAGTGTTATGACCTTGTTTATTTCTTTCCAATACTTGAAGTGCCACTTGGAGTTACTTATCACGTTCGTAGAACTGTTACAAAGAACGATCGAACGGCTTCATGGCGAATTTGGTGTCGTACAAGGAAATATGCTACACTTGTTATTAAGATTTGTTTTTGTTTATCCTATTTGCATAGAATGATATGAAAACAAAACCCGTGTTAAAGCACACAAGTCGCAATAAATTAAATAAAAGAGGCTGTCAGCTTTTTACAGTATGGTGGTTTTATATGTACCACCAGGTTACACATGAAAAAATTACACGTTCTGTCCACACGGCGAATTTATGTTTTTTGTATGGTTCTTGGAACAGAGACTGATTTCATCGCTATACAACTGTAACGTTTTCGTTTTTCATAACCTAGGCGAAGTGTGTTTACTGCGCGGTACGAACTGAACCTTCAAATATGTTTCAGGTTTATCTTGGTCTTTAAAGGTTAACCCTTTGACATTTGATATGGGGTCGCAGCGACGTTTTTTCTGCCATAAAGATGGAGGTAATCGATAATCCCGAAAGAATGAATTTTTTTTTATCAGTCGACGAAAGGCTATGGTGAAGAAAATTGTGTCTGTTAGATGGAACTGTTGTAGTAATCAAAAACTCTGCAATGCAGATACTGTTTGTCCTGAACAGCGAAAAAATTACATGGAAAGAATCTTGGCTAAATTGAGAAGCATTGCTGTTGTCACTGAGATTGTCATCGCAGGCGACCCGAATTATTGGCTTTGCTGACATGTTTTGCGTGGCCGATTACGGGGCAGAAGGAGGACACAGAGACTTCGTTCTAATCTAATCCTGATATCTTGGATGTCTACCGTCGCAAACCTTACGTCGCTCGATACGCTCTGCGCACAGAAATGCAATTACAAAAAGCTGTTAATTTTTAATATACTGAAATAATTGAATTTCTGGTTCATCGGATGACCATCCAATCGAGACAGTCATTACATCATCGACTTATTAAATTAGGGTCCTACTTAACATTAAATTACTTTGTTGCTAATTACATTAGGTGAATGAGTGATTGAGTGAATGAGGTAATGAGTGAGTGAACAGTCGCAAGTGTGATGTGGTTTATATGCCCGGAAGGAATTTGTTCGAAGTAATAATTTTGAAGCCTCGATATAAATATAAATTAAATCTTACTCACCTTCATGGTTCGCCGTTATGGTGCCATCTGTGAAGAACTGTCGAAACTTTGAAACACATAACGTAGCTTCATGACGAATCTAGAATCTCCTACCATAAAATTATGTAGTAATATGTCACCATACTGGGTACACCGACACTGCTTATATTAGTTTTACTGATATTAGACGAGTAAATATGCAGTGTGGAATATAATATTCTTGTGCTGATGCTCCTTAAATGCAGCCCTGACAGCTGACACTTCACGTTTATCATATGCATACATCTGGCATTTAATGGCGATAGTATGCATTTTGTAATCTAATAATCTATTGAAACTCATTGAAAGCTGTCTTTATTGGCGGAGGATAGTCTTGTTACCATTATTGGCATTCGAACGGTTTTCGTATTTCTGGGAATCTCATAGGCCCTTTCGTATTTATGGCAGGCGTGGTGTCCAAAGTGTTGTGTTACTGATACATACATTTGCCATGCCAATAATGTAGCGTGTAAGTTACAGTTCTTCAGAAAATGAGGTGAAATGACATCAGCACTTCTCTCATAGCTTCTGCTTCGCTCCTAGTATTTGTATTTGCTCTGCACAGACCTGGAGATGTTCCCTGCTGGGAATGTGACAGTTGCGCATGCGCAAGATTTCGTGACGAATGACGAGTTGCTACTACCCATCCTGAAAGCATTCGCACAGTTCACTTGCTTACTGCAACGCTACTCGAAATGCTTTGTGTTTTCAGTGTGTATGTAGTTGTAGAACGGTCTGTCGCTCCTGCCAATAGCGGTCCAGTAGTCCCCACTACCCACTGGAGCCAGACACTCCTACCTCCTCAGGTATCATCTCGCGATCTGTGGACTCTCTTCGGGTCACTGAATGAGTCTGTGAACTGCAATAAGTGGACATTACGAGCAGACTTTAAGGGTCATAACACTGTGTAGGATCATAAGTTTGTTCCGATGTTTCGGAGAATGCTCATGTATGTAGGAGTACACTGTGGAACGAACCACCTCGAAGTTCTGTCTCTTTGTCCGCGAGAAAGAAATTTGACCTCGGAATGATGGTTGCCTGACGTCGGCCTTCTTAAGGCTTTGGAATTGAAATGTAAAATGAAATAAGTGAAATATCGGAAAACTACAAATAGCACAGTCTAAATCAGTATGTAGGTCAGTACACCGACAACAAAGGGCTAAATATACATTGAAGGAAAATATGAAACTCTTGCGGTGGAATTTAATGCCGTAGGAGGTGCTTTTATTATCTTTGCCTTTATTCAACTTCGACCTGTTTACCAGTTTGTCATATAGTCCCTGTATTTGCTGTGTACAAATGTGTTTGTATTTTGACAGAACCGTGCAGTAACTGGTGGAGGCGGAACTTGAATTTCCCAACTTAATGGTCTTTAATTCTCTTTTATTTACCACTTTCCTTTCCCATTTGGAATTTGACATTTTGGAAAAGTTATATTGTATAGCTAAGGGTTGGATGTCCGATAAGTCGTTATATTGTATAGCTAAGGGTTGGATGTCCGATAGCGTTATATGTATAGCTAAGGGTGATGTCCGATAAGTCGTTATATTGTATAGCTAAGGATTGGATGTCCGATAAGTCGTTATATTGTATAGCTAAGGGTTGGATGTCCGATAAGTCGTTATATTGTATAGCTAGGGCTGGATGTCTGATAAGTGTATATTGTAGCTAAGTTGGGTGTCCGATATCGTTTATTAAGTAGGCTGATGTCTGATAATCGTTATATTGTATGCTAAGGGTTGGATGTCCGATAAGTCGTTATATTGTATACTAAGGTGGTGTCGTAAGTCGTTATGTAAGCTAGGCTGGATGTCTGATAAGTCGTTATATTGTATAGCTAAGGGTTGGGTGTCCGATAAGTCGTTATATGTATAGCTAAGGGTTGGATGTCCGATAAGTCGTTATATTGTATGTAAGTGGATGTCGTAAGTGTTAATTGTATAGCTAAGGTGATGTCCGATAATCGATTGTATACTAAGGGTTGATTCCGATAAGTCGTTATATTGTATAGCTAAGGGCTGGATGTCCGATAAGTCGTTATTCGATTCCCGTCATGGGGTAACGCTTTTTTTTATCTTTCAAGCGTCCAATCGGTTTTGAAATTTACTGAACATCCTATTATGGGATACTGGGCTATCTTTCCCATCCAGTAAAGCGACTGGAGCGTGAAGCTGATCATTGCCTCCATCTAATATCGATATTAAAATCAGTGGAGCTCTACTTCCGTCCCCCCAACACTAAAGCTTCACGGCTTGCATAGGGACTTCATCTTTCACTTTACCTTGAGAGGACGAGTTTCAGTAACTCGCAACTATACAGCGTGTATCTAAAATGCTTGTATAAACTTCAAGAGTGAGTGCTTCACATCAAAACAAAGGAAAAACTTCATATAAACATATGTCCAGAAATGAGCTGTTTTTGATCTTAATTTAAATATTACATTAAACAATGAATACATTAACTATGAATATTTTACTTACAGCTGACATAATACATTTACAGTACACGTTCGCAATTTAATAACTGTCGAGTTCGTATTTTTATAAGTCACTGTTCACGACAGATTCTCAAAATGTCCTCCACCTAAATTAATGCACGCATGGACACGTCTGATTAGGGAAACTGTCGCACCCTGTCAAAGTTTCCGGGGCGGTTGCGAGTGGTTTGACGGGCTAAAAATGTGTCGGTGAAGTGTCTCTGCATTCTAAATTGGATACGAATAAACAAGGGCTTTTAAATGTCTCCACAGATAAAAATCTGAAGGATTGAGGTCGGGAGAATGTGGGGGCTGTACCTAGAAAACTGTCTGCGGACGTATATCGATACGAGTTTTTTCTTGTTTTGGCGTGGGGATCACACCCTGAAGTTTTTACAAACATTTTAGATACACCCTGTATTTTTTCCCTCAAGGAGCGACCCCCAGTTTACCCATCGTTTCAAGACGGTAGTTCGAATTATAGTGTTTCCTATTTCAGACGTGTTATCCTAGAGCGAACCTTTGAAGTTCCTCTGGTACGTTAATAGGTTCCTGCAAGGCGATACGGTGTCAACCCAGAAAACACTCCGAAGCCATCGAACAAGGCCAGACATTACAGTTGTTGAAGGTTATCGTATCTAGCTGTGTGTGCTTGTGTAGCCTGCTGCTGGAAGTCGTTCAGAAATAACCAGCGTATCAGTCAAATGCAAAGTAGGCATAACCGATACGGCAAGTAGGTTACGGTCGGCAAAGTAATGCTTATCGCCTCTTGGAAATTCACAGTGACTCACTAGGAAGAATGTTAAGGCTAATGTAGATAGCTCTGCAGGAGGACATTGTTTGTCATTAGAGACAGTGACGTGAGTCTAATTTTCCTTGGTTCCTGATTTTAATTTGATGTAGACCAGTGACTTTTAAGGTGGGGTCCTTGAGAGTATTGTTTTCCTGTTGTAAATAAGCAGGATAAATATTTTGTTTAAATATTTTTAATATTTTACAAACTGTGTTTCCCTGAATTATAGTAATGCTCAAAGAACCTGGAGTTTTTCCTTTAGGTTTTTCATCTTCTGGAATAATAATGGTACAACAAGTGTAGATTCTGTTCAGGAAAATATAAAGTCTTTTATTCCTTTAGGTTTTTCCTAAAGTTGGTTTTGTTATCATTACTGCTAGGAAAATGACAGTTTTAGGCGCGTTTGCATTGTCTAGAAAGGCGCCTACAGCTTCGTCTTGTCCGTCCGTCTGTCCACATTTATCCTCTCGGCTAGGACTGGGCAGATATTTTTTAAATATTATATTGGATGTATTGTCGCCGAGAGCGGGGGAGAGTCGGTACAAATTGTCTTGTCCCGGCTGTCCGGAAGGGGGCCGGGGCCCGACGGTGTTGCATATGTTTTTGTCTTTCTTGTTAGTATCAGATGTAATTAAGTAGTGATTTGTCGCGTTGACGGCCCTTGTGGCCAGCTTTCTTTCCTTATTTCCTTACCCAGCCTACCCTTTCGTACTTTCTGCTGCTACCTGCGCACTCCGTGCGCTGTGACACAATGACCCTTGCTGTGGACCCGAAAAACTTTTTTCAGCGGGGCCCGAACCCGCTGTAGGTGGCCCTGATTGGAGGCTACTATTAGACAGTCCAGTACTATAATCGGCATTACTGTATCTGCTGTTGAGACCGATCTAGTATCTATAAAGACAATGGAGGAGGTGTGTGAGTGATATTAAGAACTAGTGCATGTGTATTTGAGTGATATTAAGAACTAGTCATGTGTGTTTGAGTGATATTAAGAACTAGTGCATGTGTATTTGAGTGATATTAAGAACTAGTACATGTGTGTTTGAGTGATATTGAGAACTAGTACATGTGTATTTGAGTGATATTAAGAACTAGTACATGTGTATTTGAGTATATTAAGAACTAGTACATGTGTATTTGAGTGATATTAAGAACTAGTGCATGTGTTTTGAGTGATATTAAGAACTAGTGCATGTGTATTTGAGTGATATTGAGAACTAGTACATGTGTATTTGAGTGATATTAAGAACTAGTACATGTGTATTTGAGTATATTAAGAACTAGTACATGTGTTTTGAGTGATATTAAGAACTAGTGCATGTGTATTTGAGTGATATTAAGAACTAGTACATGTGTATTTGAGTGATATTAAGAACTAGTGCATGTGTATTTGAGTGATATTAAGAAGTAGTCATGTGTTTTGAGTGATATTAAGAACTAGTGCATGTGTATTTGAGTGATATTAAGAACTAGTACATGTGTATTTGAGTGATATTAAGAACTAGTGCATGTGTATTTGAGTGATATTAAGAACTAGTACATGTGTATTTGAGTGATATTAAGAACTAGTGCATGTGTATTTGAGTGATATTAAAACTAGTACATGTGTATTTGAGTGATATTAAGAACTAGTACATGTGTATTTGAGTGATATTAAGAACTAGTGCATGTGTATTTGAGTGATATTAAGAACTAGTACATGTGTATTTGAGTGATATTAAAAACTAGTGCATGTGTATTTGAGTGATATTAAGAACTAGTACATGTGTATTTGAGTGATATTAAGAACTAGTACATGTGTATTTGAGTGATATTAAGAACTAGTGCATGTGTATTTGAGTGATATTAAAAACCCTAGTACATGTGTATTTGAGTGATATTAAGAACTAGTGCATGTGTATTTGAGTGATATTAAGAACTAGTCATGTGTATTTGAGTGATATTAAGAACTAGTACATGTGTATTTGAGTGATATTAAGAACTAGTGCATGTGTATTTGAGTGATATTAAGAACTAGTACATGTGTATTTGAGTGATATTAAAAACTAGTGCATGTGTATTTGAGTGATATTAAGAACTAGTACATGTGTATTTGAGTGATATTAAGAACTAGTACATGTGTATTTGAGTGATATTAAGAACTAGTGCATGTGTATTTGAGTGATATTAAGAACTAGTACATGTGTATTTGAGTGATATTAAGAACTAGTACATGTGTATTTGAGTGATATTAAAAACTAGTGCATGTGTATTTGAGTGATATTAAGAACTAGTACATGTGTATTTGAGTGATATTAAGAACTAGTACATGTGTATTTGAGTGATATTAAGAACTAGTACATGTGTATTTGAGTGATATTAAGAACTAGTACATGTGTATTTGAGTGATATTAAAAACTAGTGCATGTGTATTTGAGTGATATTAAAACTAGTGCATGTGTATTTGAGTGATATTAAGAACTAGTACATGTGTATTTGAGTGATATTAAGAACTAGTACATGTGTATTTGAGTGATATTAAGAACTAGTACATGTGTATTTCGTAAGTCAGACAAAATTCGGTGACATATCACATAATCACATATATTCTAATATTCCAGACGTGGTGAAATTAGTATTGGAGGTCTGCACGTTATGTCATTGACCGCTCGGCTATGAGTTCCATAAAAAACCATTGAATAAAATCGATACATTACGCATGGGCGTAAATGATTTTCTGACGATACTTTCCATATTTCATGATCGATTTAGGTAATATTTGGTACTGAAAAGCCAGCCTCGTTGCTGTTATGCTGGTGTGAGTTTCACGAAAATCCGTACTGTGAAAGCCGTACTTTACAAGAGGGCGTAAATGACTCTTTTATCCACACTATTTATTTCCAATTACTGCCCAAAGCTAGTTTTTGCGTTCCTGCAAGTTTCGGCTACCTTTTGTAGCCATATTTTTTCGTCCGACCTGTATGAAATCGTTACAAAATTAATATACAGTAGAACCCGGTTATAACGACATCGGTTTATACGACACCTCGCCAATAGAGTCATATATTTTATGGTATCAATTAATTCCTCACTGTTAACCATAATATTACACTCCCCGGTTATAACGACACAAAATATTCAGTCCATTTGATGACGTTTTAACGGAGTTCGACTCTGAATATAAGTTATATATGATGTATGAATATTGGGTGTTACTGCAATCTCCACGGGCCACTTACGAAAGGGTCGAGGGCCACAGGATGCGTACCGTTTGCCTACACGTAATGCTGCTGAGACTGAGCTTCATACAGACCGTCTCAGTGGATGTCATACTTTACCTGAGGGCATAACTGCTTTCATATCGGCGCTTTCCATATTTTAAGGTAGGGAAAATAATTTCTGTCTGTTCTTATACCAATACGAAACACTTAAGCAATAGAAAAGCCTAACAATGCATGGTTTTGGCATTGTTGGGCCAGTCTCATATAGGGGAATTATCAAAGGGAGGGGAGTACGCTGTTGATGTTAACCCTCTGCAGTCGAAACATAATATACTTTATATTCAGTTCATACCTCACAGAGAACACAGTGTGCTTGGATTATAACGACCAGTCGGCGACCGCAGTACAGACAAATGGCTGTTTATTGTAAGATTCAAACGGAACACACAACTTGTGGAAAAAATGCGGGGTTTTTGGTGTTAAACCTGACAGTATGTTTAGTAACCACTAGGCTTTAAAAGGTTAATAAGAATTATTACATAACCCTTTCGTACATCAGACAAAATTAGGTGACTTTTTACACATATAATAATATTGCAGAGATGGCGATATTCGGTCTAAATTAATTTCTGTCTCTAAATATCCATATTTCTTGGCCGATTTGTATGAAATTTGGTATTGCAGTTATATACACAGTGCTGTTAATTGTCTATGGGTTTCATGAAAAATCCATGTGTTTGTGGCCTGATCTTACGTAAGTCAATCTTTGATCATATGCCCTACACTTATCGTCCTTCTTCGATAAAGTCATTATACATTGTCTATACGTATCTAATGCCATTTAGCAGCTGTGCTCTTTGTACAAATCGTCTCATTGCATGTAATATTTTGCCTGGGCACCTAACTGCATTTCAGTGGGTACTTTCCCCATTTTAAGTTAGGGAAACTGGTTGTTCGTTTTGATTACAATTCGAAACCCTTACGATTTGTCGATATAATTTGAATTTGGTTAAAATCGGATAAAAATATGGAGCAGCTGACACGAAGACGCAGGCAGGCCTACGTTTTATTCGGCGCGTCTGCAAATTTGCGGGGAGTGACTCAGCTGCGTCATGTTTATGTCTCTGTCTGTCTCTCCTTCCGCAAGAAACAACTCGGGTCTCCGCTGAAAGGATTTTATGAAATTCTATGGTGGGGACTTTTATTAAAATCTGTCTAGAAAATTCAGATTTGGTTAAAACAAGACCAAAATATCAGGCACTAAGCAGGTTGCTGATAGCATCTCGCTTCCCGAAATAAAAAATGTAGATAAAGGTTTTGGAGAAAATCAAAATACACATTTCACGTAATATATATATATATTTTTCTCTAAAATCGCGCCGTTTACGAAATAATTACGAAATAGACTGCGGAGCCAAACAGATGGTAAATTTTCGAACGTAATGTGAGGGGAAGAAGAGTCGCTTTGCATGCGGGTAGTGAACACAATATATGTATGTATATATGTATATACGAGGGTTATCCAGAAAGTAAAGATACAAAAGCAATAAAATTTCTTAAAAATATTTATTAACAAAATCGAGTGAAAAAACTCTTAACACATACCTTTAGCTATTTTTCAACATAATCACCACCTTTGTCAAGGCATTTGTTTAGCCTGGGTACGAGGTTTTGTATTCCGATGTCACAGAACTCCGCCGCCTGTGCACACAACCACGTAGTGACTTCGCTTTTCACCTCTTCGTCTTCGTGAAACTTCTGGTCGGCCAGATGTTTCTTTAAATGCAAAAACAAATTGAAATCGCTGGGAGCGAGGTCTGGGCTGTGAGCGGGATGCTCTGTGGTGATTTCCCTTCTCCTCCCACCCGTGTTGTACGAGTGTTGCACAGGCGGCGGAGTTCTGTGACATCGGAATACAAAACCTCGTACCCAGACTAAACAAATGCCTTGACAAAGGTGGTGATTATGTTGAAAAATAGCCTAAGGTATGTGTTAAGAGTTTTTTCACTCAATTTTGTTAATAACTATTTAAAAAAAATATTATTGCTTTTGTATCTTTACTTTCTGGACGTCCCACATATGTACGTATATGAGTAATAAGAAGACGGACACTGTGACAGCCGGAAGCGCACTTGGCTTCGTTACAAACGCACGTAAAACGCGAATACGATTTGAACTCGTGACACCATTGTTCAAATGCTGGAACATACTCGCCTTATATGGCATTACTGAACTCCTTTAGACACAGAAGTGCAGATTGGATTTAAATGTTTCGATTTGAGACTCTAATATCCAATCGTGAAACGTGTTTGATCATGGCGGCGTACGGTGCGTTAATTACAGATGTGGATGTGACTGAAAGGCTGTGAGCCAGGAAGTAAACACACGGGAGTAGCTGACATGACTGCTGCATATTCATAGGGGCAATACTCGTTTGAAACTATTGCTTCATAAAGGCATCAGACTTATCAGGCTTGCTCTGGACATGAAAGGCAAATTGAATTTTATGTTGAGAGAAAACAGAACACCTGTATGTTTGACATAGCAAGTCGTGTCCGACGACTCACTGTTGTCTGCGCTCTTTGAAATAACTTTTGTATGGAAGTCTGAACCAATAGCTGCGTAAACCTCACAGCTTGAAACCGGTAAGTTCTGTCGGTCAGCGCATTAGAATTTTCTAAGAAAAAGAGTATTTTAGAACAATTTTAACTTACATTCTGACAACCAGGGTTGAATAGAGAAGGATGTTGTAAACTTACAGGTTCGTCTCCAGTCATATACAGTGTGTCACTTCTATGATGTCCGTATGCAAGGCAGCAACACGGGATATCCCAGTAGATGGAAGGTTTCTATACGATAAAGCTACCTAACTCAGGAATATTTGGCTGATAAATCGAGGGTTCGGGTTGTTACCCCATGTCGACTGGTAATAGTGACCGACGTTTCGAGGGTACGTAATGCCTTTATCTTCCGGTTCAGGCGGTTAAAGGGTTTGAAAGAATTACGATCTAAAACAAACCACTTTATGTTCCGTTCAACACAACCTGTATTCACTAAAATTGTTCTTACACTACATGTTTCTGTCGTTCGACTATCTTCAGGTTTATAATATAAAAACACACAATATATATATACAGGGTATACACAAAAGAATGGTGCGGTTGAAACCGCACCATTCTTTTGTGTATACCCCGTATATACATGTTTTATATATTTTTTGTGAGATCTCACAAAAACTTTACACTTTTGCCTTGGTACTGAGTGTTTTTATATTACACACTGATGATGGTCGAACGACCGAAACATGTAGTGTAAGAATAATTTTAGTGAATACAAGTTGTGTAGAACGGAGCATAAAGTGGTTTGTTTTATTCTCTGTGCTCAACGTGATGGATCATATTAAGTTTATTTTAAGAATTATGATCTTTCGAAACGTCGGTATCTATTACCTCTTGACACTGCGTAGTATTCCAGAAGCCTTTTGGTCAATACGTTCCCCGTCTGTTATGGAAACTGAAGGTACATTGCTCTGAAGACTTGAGCTCGCCACTTGATCTTATTACCAGGATGATACCTCAAATTAGGTACGACCGCATTCATTATTCAGGAGTCATTCTGTTATTCGACGCTATGTGGGAATCGTGGTTCGATCCCCGGCAGGGTCAGGAGGTGATTGTGTTCTCCAAAACGTCCAAACCGCCTCTGGGGTCCACTAGCCTCACAATTAATGTGTACCGGGAGCTGTTTACACTCGGGTAAAGCGGCCAATATGTGCAGGAGACCTTTGACCTCAATCTAGTGCCGAGGTTAAGAATGATTGGAGCTGTATCCCCACTCCCCAATTTGCCTTTATGGCCTGCACAGGGATGGCTTCACCTTTCTTTATTTTGTATTATCTGAGCCACTAAAATCGTTGTTAGATAAATTGATAATATGAACAACGGTGTATCGTTTGTGGGAGGTCCCGGATTCAAATTTTAGTCCGTGACCGGCTACCCTGATTGAATTTCCCGTATTTTTTCTCATTTCCTCTAGGATAATGCCGGGATAGTGCTCCAAATTAAGCAGCGACCACTTCCTTCCATATCCTTTCCAAATCAGTACACTGATTTGCCTGTCGTTTATAGATGTACAGGGTGTACCAGGAGGAATCTGCCATACTTCGCGCGAACGTTCCTTACGTTAAATTATATCGATATAACCAAAAATACCTATCTCCGAAGTTCAGCGATGTAAGTTTCAAAGAATGAGACCTGTTACCTGTTATAATTAATTGTTTAACAAATACATATTAAAACTATGAGGAATTTGTAGTTATTGTCATGTTAACCTCTGTACTCAACATCTACTTAACATCTGAGTGACATACATTAAAAAAATCTCTCATTAGTTTCATAAAAACCGTCCTTAGGGTTCCAAGTACTTTACATAGAGCACTCGCCTCCGTACGGCTTGGCTTGGCTTCCGGCTCAAGGACGGACCTGCGCAGTGTACGCCAAACACGTTCATTCATTCTGTAGTCTGTCTTACGACAGGTCCGTAGCCTCTTCCAAAGCGAGTTCTCCACAGGGTGCGATCTAGTGCTTCCTCTTTCAATTTCCAGTATCTTTTCTTTTCCTTAAGGTCATCCAGTAGCTGCTTACGTCTTCTCCCTCGTCGTCCCGTCATTTCTATCCTTCCTTCTAACTTTCCTTCAATCACGTGTTTCAGAAGGCAGTTTCTACGCAAGATGTGACCAATCCAGTTAGCCTTTCTTCTTTTTATTGTATGTAGTATATTCCTGTCCTCCTTGACTCTGTGTAATACTTCTTCATTTCTCACACGATCGGTCCAACTGATCTTCTCCATTCTTCTCCAGCACCACATTTCAAAACTTTCCAGATACTTCTGATCTATTTTCCGAAGTGTCCTCGTTTCAGCACCATACAAACCTATGCTCAAAATGTAGCACTTTACTAGTTTCTTCCTTAAATTTAATTCCAGTTTGCTGGTGAAAAGATTTTTCTTCTTGTTGAATGCTGTTTTTGCCATGGCAATTCTGGATTTAATTTCACGTGTACACCTTGCATCACTTGTTATCATGCTACCCAAATAATTGAAATATTCCACATTCTCCAATTGTTTTTGATGTATCATAATTTTCATTGGGGATGGTTGCCTTGAGATTTTCATTACTGTAGTTTTTCCCACATTCATTTCCATTCCATAGCGTCCTCCAATTTCAATTAGTCTATCAATCATGCCCTGTAGCACCTTTTCTTCCCTAGCCAGTAGCACAAGGTCATCTGCATATTTCACAGTGCGAATTACTTGTCCTCCTATTTTGAAGTCTCCAAACCCTTCAAGAGCTTCCTTGGTAAGGTACTCGCTGTATAAGTTGAACAGAATCGGTGACAAGCAGCAACCTTGTCTAACTCCTCTTCCAATCTTCACACTTCTCGTCTCCCCTTGGTCCAGTCGTATTTTGACACTCTGTTCCATGTACAATTTGCTGATCAATCTTCTTTCGCGCCAGTCTATCCCAATTCCTTTTAGGATTTGCATTAATTTGGTCCAGTTGACACGGTCAAATGCCTTCTGCCAGTCGAAAAATAAGATATTTATATTAAAATCAACGTGAAAAATAAACGATTTTTCATTACGAAACCAGCCACATGAAGACAGAAGTAAATAAGTCTGCCGAAAAGTCAGGTTTATAAAATGTACAAGAGGCTGTTAATAATATTCAAATTGACTACCTGAAAAATGAGCAAACAATTTTGTGTGGTGGAATTATTATCCTATAACAATATATGTACTATAAATGCGATCGCATGCCAAACAGTGCACAAAATGATCACTACAATTGTATCTGCATTTCTTTCTAAACCTTGCACGTGCATCATGTAATGAACCTGTTTGGAGTTTTGAAGTTTTCTCTTCGTTGTCCTCGAGGTAAATCATGCATTTACATTACGTTTCACAAACTAGTTTCAGTTGTGAAAGGCGACATTAAAAAATGTTAAGCCGTACGGCTTGGCTTGGCTTCCGGCTCAAGGACGGACCTGCGCAGTGTACGCCAAACACGTGCAGTACATAAAATCGCAAGAAGACCAAATTGTTCTCGCGTCGTTGTCTCCGTAACGTTTCAACTTCGGATATAATTTGTTTATATTGATGTAAATTATCCTAAGGAAGATCTCACGAAGTGTGGCGTTAAATAAAGAACAACACAATAATAATAATAAATATTATTAATTTCTTTTTTATTGACGTGCTGAGTCAACTACCCAAAAGCAACAGTGAAAACGAGTGATAGAGTTGACCTAGAATCGTATACATTCGTAGCTTATAATCATAAGCTGTCGCTGTCCTTTGGAGCCGGAGTAGCTCAGTCAATACAGTGACTAGGCTACGTTCCGGGGTTCGGAATCCAGTAGGGGCAAGATATTCTTCTCTTCTCCAAGACGTCCAAATCGACTTTGGGGCGCACCCAACCCCCTGTTCAGTGGGCGCTGGCGGCTCTTTGCCTGGAGTTGAAGCAGCTGGGGTGTGAGGCTGACCACTGACTTCCATCTAGTGCTGAGGTTAAGAATGTGTGGAGCTGTACCTCTCTTCACCTATATGCTTTGTGGCTTATGTACGGAAATCTTTAGATTTACCTTTGCCCTTTGAAGCGATCATGAAGTGCGCATCAATGGATTCTACTTCTTCACAAATTCATAATTCCATCCCCCCACACGCCACCCCCCACCTCCCAACCCACTGAAACTGGTGAAGCAATCAATCATCTCGGTGCTCAACAGCGGACCTTGCTGACACGGTTGAAATAGCTACATTGACAGCAGAAAATAAGTTACCAAGCTGAAAGAGAAGGTTGCACCTGGCGAGAACCTTGCAGTGCTGTTGCGAACAGTCCTAGCGTGGGCTCATTGTCAGTGCATTAGGGCGATCCTTCTCAAGTGACAGCTAACATTCACGGCACATCTTTGTTTCCTAACGGTAGTTGTGTTTTCTGAAACGTTGTGTTACTCCGAGTGATAGAATTCGTAACACAGCTGATTCCATGGGGCAGAGTTGTCTCTGAGCAGCTAATAGTCGCTCAGATTGTCGATAAATTTCTTACAGTAGAGATTATTTGTAACATGCTGTTTCTTTAAAACTTAGGAATTGGAGGATCGTCCTTGTCGGCTGTTATCGTACATGTCTGTATTCTTTCAGTCGCAACCTGAGGACGCGCTGTTCTGTGGTTATAAGGAACCCACTTTACATATTTCTAATAATTTATTTGTGTCTGCTGTCTTCTTAACGAAGGCTTTGGTGAAGCTGTGGACGTAGCTTGGTGGCGAGTGGTGCGTCCGCCCCGTGCGGCAGAGTCCAAGAGGCGGAAAAATGAATACTTTGAATGAAAAAAAAAATTGATTTTTTTCTCTCAACAAATTTTAAGTTATTGAGCCAAATGAAAGAGGACTCAATCAGTAATTGTGAATTTTTAAATATTATCATTTCTGCTGGGGGGGCGGTCATTCTTATTACTAGCACCGTGTATCAAAGGCCCTAGCTACTCCGCTCGGTATAGCAGTATTTTTTTTTAATTTACTAGGTGAAGTTTCTAGCGCGAGTCTCTGCTGGGCTGCCAGTTATTATGACTGACGTTTCACCGGTTTCCTTCAGTCTCTACAACTATATACTCCTATTAACGTACGTTGGAATGAGTCACGATCGTCTCATCTTAAATTCTGTACGACCACTCTTCATGATCTCCTTCCCATCTCATTTCACTCTATGTAATATCTTCAAAATAGTGACATAAAATCAGCTACAAATTAATCAGCTCACTCCCATAATTTATACATTTCTCTACCTGAATCAGATCGACACAAAATGTCTCACTTACTGTGATATACAGAGCGTATCTTTCATCGCTGTCCAGAGCACCGCAGCTGTCACGGGATGTCTCTCAAGACGAAGGCTTTCTTTGCGATAAAGCTGCCGTGCTCTGGTCAGCGGTTAAAGGTGCTCTGTTCGTAATGTAACGCCAAGAAACTATTGTGGAACCATCTGTTGGAGGACTGTCACTGACAGATGGAACGTATATCGAGGTTATTGGTGAACTGAGAGGGTCGTGCAATGGAATAAGGTCTGGTTAGGCTGGCCCTATGCAGTTTTTGTCTGCGTTCGATAAGTCTTTCAACACTTTTCTCTTTGACTGAAGTGAGAACTCTGGAAGAACGTAATTTAAATTATAACAAAATATTATTTCATTGATACGTTAAGAAATATTCTGATCTAAAATTGTAAAAATATTATCCTGCAGTCTTCGATTTGGCAGTGGACCACATAGATTTTAATTCATATAGTTAATACAGAACGTAGCCACACCGATGGTACGACCTTTAATATTTTGCAGCTCATTCAACAAGTTTAACCATATGAAGCCTAGTGGTAATTATGTGGACTGTCAGATTTAACACCGAAAACTCTGAATTTGCCTACACAGTTTAGTTACGTGCCCCATATGAGTCTCGCAATAAACAGCAATTGTTTCACTACAACAGTATTCACTGATTGGTTTTTGTAAAGAAAACACACTGTGCTGTGTAATACACGAATTCGATGTATACATATACATGTATATAATGTAGAGTAACTTTAGAGGGGGCACGCGGTGGCGCAGTTGGTTGAGGCACTGCGCTACAAGCCGGAAGGTCGCGGGTTCGATTCCCGATGGTGTCATTGACATAATCCTTTCGGTCGCACTATGGCCCTGGGGTCGACTCAGCCTTTAAACAAAATGAGTACCAGGAATATTTCCTGGGGGGTAAAGGCGGCTGGTGCGTAGGGCTGACAATCTTACCACCTTCATGTGCCGATTGTCTAGAAATCTGTGAGCCTCAACCTTCTGGAACCCTAAGGACCTGTCAAGGCCTGTAGAGGGATTGCTTTACCTTTACCTTTACCTTATAGTAACTTTAGACTTGAAAGGGTTAAACTAGCATCCTTTTCTCATAAAATCATAAAATCAGTGAACGTACCCACAGATTCACGTGCATAAGTATTCATCCGTCTTTTACGTCTGTCTAAATTTCAAATGTGAATTTAGGTTGTTTATGGTTTAACAAGTTTTAGAACTGTCAGGTATGTTTAAACATTATAATAATTTGTGCTTTACGGTTCAGTAAGTAAATGTTTATAATGGAGTCTTTATCATAACATACACGAAAGAGAAACATTAACTGTCATTTATTCATTCTGCAGTCTGTCTTACGACAGGTCCGTAGCCTCTTCCAAAGCGAATTCTCCACAGGGTGCGATCTAGTGCTTCCTCTTCCAACTTCCAGTATCTTCTCTTTTCCTAAAGGTCATACAGTAGCTGCCCAAGTCTTCTTTTTCTTCTTCCCGTCCCTTCTATCTTTTCCTTTATAACGTGTTTTAGAAGGCAGTTTCTACGCAACATGTGACCAATCAAATTAGCCATCTTTCGATTTATTGTATGTACGATATTCCTCTCCTCTTTGACTCTGTGTAATACTTCTTCATTTCTCACACGATCGGTCCAACTGATCTTCTCCATTCTTCTCCAGCACCACATTTCAAAACTTTCCAGCTATTGCTAATCTACTCTCCGAAGTGTCCAAGTTTAGTTCTTAAAGTTATTAACATTGTTATGCATTATTGTTCTTCAGAGAGCTATGAATGCCACGAAAAATGTCACTGTATCTGCTTATCCTCCTGAAACTGGAGCCGATTATATCCTAATACCACTACGCTGTGGGTGGCATGCGGTGGCGCAGTTGGTTGAGGCACTGCGCTACAAATCGGAACGTCGCGGGTTCGATTCCCGATGGTGTCACTGGAATCTTTCACTGGCATAATCGTTTCGGTCGCACTATGGCCCTGGGGTCGACTCAGCCTCTAACAGAAATGAGTAAAGGCGGCCGGTGCGTAGGGCTGACAACCTTACCACGTTCATGTGCCGATTGTCTAAAAACCTGGGAGCCTCGACCTCCTGGAGCCCTAAGGGCCTGTCAAGGCCTGTAATGGGATTGCGTTACCTTTACCACTACGCTGTGAGACAGATTTTTTATTTAACGACACTAAAAATTTCTAAGATTATGTAGCGTGGGTGGCAGATGAATGAAATATGAATATTGAGCAATATTGAAGTGATACTCACAGGGTAAAACCGAAGTACTCGGAGAAAAATCTATTCCAGTACCAATTTATCCACCGTAAATATTACATAGTCCATCTGTGATCGAACCCGCGACTGAGCTTTGATAGGCCTGCGACTAACCACCTAAGCCGGAGGAATTTTGATGGCGTGTCTATTGGGTCCGTTGAGGATTTAGCTGATGTTCAGTTGTTTCTGTTTTACAGACGTCAGTGACGCTATGCACTCTGGGAGTGGGTGCCACGTTCGGGGAGTCGGTCCTGAACGACTCGCCCCGGGAAAGCACCGTGGTAACCCGGTCAACATGCGAGCTGCTGAGGATAGAGCGGAAAGACTTCAAAATCATCTGGGAGGTGAGTGTCATCAAAGTACATTTGACAGTTGACCTGTATGAACGGGACTTAAACACGTTTACAGTGTATATACCGTCTGCGTTTTGTGTTCTTCATTTTAATTTCAGATATTATTGTACAGTCATCCCACCACGTTTAGCAATGTAGCTCACTACATTTGTGCGTTATTCATATCGTGGGATGAGCTTTTCTATTCCCTGTTGATATCAGTCCGTGTACACCAAGTCCTTATTTTACGCCCTAGTTGTGTTCCTGAAAGAGGAGCAGAGGATCAAAAAGGCGTAAATAAAAGTAATATTCCCATAAGAAATGATGTAATAAGTAGGGGTTAGCGCAATAGAGCGCAGCCAGTCAAAGGGCGTTAAACCGAAAATGACAGGACGTAAATTAAGAAGTGTATATTGGTAAGGGGTGTTAAATCAAAATGGCGTAAAACAAGGGCTACGTGTAGTGTGTTATCAGCCATCATGCTACAAATGTTTCCACCTGGCGATCTTCTTCAAATCTGTGGCTGCCACTGTTTCTCTTTAGCTCTGGACACAGTAGATAGTCACTCGGCGAAGAATCACAGTCACATTGGGTTCTTTTTTCTTCCCCCATGGCGCAACAGCCCCTAGTGGGCCAGAGCCTCCTCATTGTCGAGGCTTCACGATCTCACTCAGACACACTACACTGGGTAGGACTCCTCTGGACGAGTGATCATGCTCTGGACACAGTTGATAGTCACTCGGCAAAGACTCACAGTCACACTGGGTTCTTTTTTCTTCCCCCATGGCGTAACAGCCCCTAGTGGGCCAGGGCCTCCTCATTGTCGAGGCTTCACAAACTCAGACACACCACACTCGGTAGGACTCCTCTGGACGAGTGATCATCCCAACGCAGAGACCTCTACCTGACAACACACAACACTCACAAGAGACAGACATCCATGCCCCCGGTGGGATTTGAACCCAAAATCCCAGCAAGCGAGCGGCCGCAGACCCACGCCGTAGACCGCGCGGCCACTGGGATCAGCTCACAGTGGGTTCTTTAGTTACGAAATTATACACAATATAAACTTACTTGCTGACTGCATCTCGTGTGAATATTCGTCACAGCAGCGGCAAACCTGATCTCTGGCACCGTTTGTCAAGCATGATACTCCACTGAAACGCTAAGAGATAAAACACTAGCGTTCTTGTAGTTCCAAGTACACAAAACGCGGTTGCTGCAAATTTGTGTTTTGTATTTGCCTGTATTGCCGATCCCAAGGCGTGGGTCTGCGGCCGCTTACTTGCTGGGATTGCGGGTTCGAATTCCGTCGAGGGCATGGATGGCTGTTTTTTGTGTGTTTGTGTGTTGTGAGGTAGAGGTCTCTGCGAGGGACCGATCACTCGTGCAGAGGAGTCATACAAAGTGTGATGTATGTGAGTGTGATCACGAAGCCTCGACAGTGAGGAGGCCCTGGCCCACTAGGAACTCTCGGAAAAAAAAAAAAAAAAAAAAGCCCTTAGTCTTTGTAATTTTCGAGGACGGCATAAGGCGACAATCTCCTGTCCCACAGCAACATTAAACCAAATATCATCAACAAAGCATTAAAAAAACATAATTTCGTCAATTCATAAATTACACACCAACGAAATGCACTATATATTCACTTTTTTATCCTTTAACCCCTACATATGTTTCAGCCTTTACAAGGTTATCTTCAGGGGGCTCGTAATCTACATTTACTTTACATCCATTATTTATGTCTTCTATTATGTTTTCTATCACATGTAGTCAAGTTTCATTATCATTTATAGATTACAGTTATTTACAATTTCTGTATTTAAAATATATAAAACACAGAATACAAAATCCTTAAATGAGGTTCATCAATTTTTCGTAACAAAATGATAAAATGAAGCTATATGGTTTTTTTAGGATGTATCTTCTACCATTAGCTTCTTTCGTCAGTTCAGATGTCGTCTTCCGATGAGGATTTGGTGAATGTCTACCGATTTTATGGCAGTGTTGCTACTCAGTTACAAAAGTCTGCATTGTCCTACTTGGTTTAGCGATGGTATGCTCGACTGATGAGGTCAGTACAGGAGGTGCAGACCTATGTTGTATGAGAGCCTTAATGTGCCCTTTGATTACGTGGTTTTTGGTTGGATGAACAGACGTCGGATGTCCGGGTAAGGAAGCGGAAGGTGGAGGATACTGGATCCGTCTTTGAAGACATTTAAGTTCACCCCCTTAAGAACATGTGTATTCTTAGTGCTTTTGTCTATATATTTCATTTCTTGTAGAAGACTGTGGTCCGTATTCATGATGTCCTGATACTTACTGTAGCTGTCAGTAGCCGAGGTCGTCATTTATACGTCAAGTCTGTGTGGCGTACCGGTGATCGTCCTTGAAAATGAAATTTGAGTTGTATTTGCTGTAAGAGGAGCTGGGATATCGTAGTCGTTATAGCAAATAGGTTACGAGCTAGACGGTCCGTGTTTCGAATCCCACTGTGGACAAGAGATTTTTTTCTTCTCCAAAAAGCCCAACCGGCCTCGTATTCAGTGGGTACCGTGGTTTTGTCCTGTGGTTAAAGCGACCGGGGCGTGATGTTGACCACTGTCCTTCAACTAGCGCCGGGGTTAAGAACGGGTGGAGCTACACCTCTACTCCCCGTATGTGTCTTCATGTCGTGGACAGGGACAACTTGACTTTACTTTATCTATTGTAAGACGCTATCTTGATCAGTACGTATTTTTAGCCAGGCAGGAAATGTCCGCAAAGCGTAACATTTCTGTCGCGTTTGCTCTGTTGTTGTCCCTGGATTTTAAATTTGAGAATAGTTTCGATAGAAGTTTACATAACACATTTTGAGATGAGATCTGCGTTCTTCTGGGATATTACGCGGCGTCTTGTGGTAATTGTTTACCGACGTT
Organism: Reticulitermes speratus; assembly: GCA_021186555.1. Lineage (NCBI taxonomy): Eukaryota > Metazoa > Arthropoda > Insecta > Blattodea > Rhinotermitidae > Reticulitermes > Reticulitermes speratus. The sequence goes on from JAJKFL010000010.1 coordinate 14,487,686, forward strand.
TCGGGACAACGTTTCGGTCCCATATGTATTTTATTTATCTAGCCTTATCCTTATATTTTCCTCCTGTACTGTTACTCTATTCCATATAGGTTGTTTTTCCAGCTGTCTTAGCTGTTTGCATTCTCGGTACCCCTAGCAGCTTTACGCTGTTTGTATCCAACCCTCTCTCACCCTGGTTCTACCCTATTGGCTGTCATCACACCTACAGATTGCTACCCCGCCGTACTTTCCACGAATCTACGTTATAGTTTGCTGGCTTTATTTTTTCCTACTCGGACTCTTGACCCCTGAAGATGGGACCGATACGTTGTCCCGAAACGTCGGTTAACAATTACCACACGTTGCCGCGTAAGATGGAAGCAGTTTGCTTTCGAAACGTCGTGTTTGTATACTCAGTGACGATGGAAAAAGTCCAAATACACATCAGTGATATTTCGCATGTTACACCATTGTCTAATAATTATAGTGTAGAGTTTAATTTCGTTGTCGCTTAGTTCCGCGAACCAGTCCCCACAAATGTACTTAGTCTGCCAGTGGCCATTAAACCACGTTGGTGTGCACACTGTCGCTTCAATACTGCATTGAATACGAAAAGCAAATATCAGGTCTTAGGGTGTGGTCTTCCTGAAGCTGCCGGTTATCCGTGATTTTTTCAGAGATGAGTGCCATGTGACGTTAAGTGCCAGGGCTAACGGATTGTTACTGGGGAAGGAAAGGGAAGTGCTGACAGGTCAGACGTGCAGGTCGGAAAGATGATTTTAATCACTTCACGTGTCACGTATCAATATGGTTTTGCGCCTGAAGTAAGAGGAAACTTATATAAATGTTTCCTATCCACTTTTGACCTTCACTCGAGTCTCTTGCTGGCAACAGAACCTCCTTTCTTTGCAGTCAGTTACTCATTAGACGTGTTCGCAAAATTGCGAAACGCGACTAGTAGTTTCGTCATGCTTGTCTGCCTGCCCCTCCGTCCGCATGGAACAACTCGGTTCGCACTAGACGGATTTTCATGAAATTTGATATTTGAATCTTTTTCGAAAATCTATCGAGAAAATTCGAGTTTCATTAAAAGATTACATGAATAATGGGTACTTTACATGAAGACGTATTCACATTTATCATAGTATCTTGCTGAATTCTTTTTGTAATGAGAAATGTGTCAGACAAAAGTTGTAGAGAAAATCAAAACAAAAATTTTATGTTCAGTAACGTTTCCCGAAAATGATGCCGTTTATGAGATAATGTGGAAAACTATGGTACAGCGAAACAGATAATAGATGACAATATAATACGGCGCATGCGCTTTGCATGCTGGATAAGTAAGGCTACAGACACACACTCAGAATATGAAATATTTACAGCCTTTCCACGGCAACAATGGTTACGCGAACGCGCCACAATGTTACGTTTTTACGTACATTTCCTGCTTGTTTTCTAGATCATCTTGTTAGTAAGCCTGTAACCGATTAAAAGACAGTCGGCACTCCGTGCAACACCTGCTCTGACGCTGAGTCTCTGCCCACGCTTTATGTGTGTGTGTCTTATATATCAGAACAAGCTGCGAGTATTTTACTGTGCGGCGTAAACTGACTCGCCTTTATAATGCAGACTGTGAAAGTTTGCTGTGAGATAGTAATTAGGTGTTTAAGTATCAGTTACGTGAAATAGTGCCGTTAGGCCATGTCACATCTCAGGCGATTTCTTTGTGTTTCTTACAGCAAGTAAATGGCGGATCAGACAGAGAGAGAATTCCAGAAGCACCCACTTTTGAACCGTAACCTTAACAGAGTCTCGGTAGAAGAGGAAAGTACTGCGTCGACATCGCAACGCTGGTCTTGGGTTTAAAAATCTCAGAGAGAGTTAAACGGAGCATGCATTAACAAGAACTGCCCGTTCACTGGGAATGTGTCAATCAGAGGACGCATTCTAACAGGCGTTGTTCAGAAAATGAATATTCAGCGGACAGTTGTCATCAGGCGTTACTACCTGCACTATAGCCGAAAATACAGTAGTTTTTGAAAAGCGGCATGGGAACATGTCTGTCCATCTGTCTCCCTCTGTCAGATATGTGGAGATTGGTGATATGGTGATAGTTGGGGGAGTGCAGGCCTCTGAGCTGTGGAGATTGGTGATATGGTGATAGCTGGGGAGTGCAGGCCTCTGAGCTGTGGAGATTGGTGATATGGTGATAGCTGGGGAGTGCAGGCCTCTGAGCTGTGGAGATTGGTGATATGGTGATAGTTGGGGAGTGCAGGCATCTGAGCTGTGGAGATTGGTGATATGGTGATAGCTGGGGAGTGCAGGCCTCTGAGCTGTGGAGATTGGTGATATGGTGATAGTTGGGGAGTGCAGGCCTCTGAGCAAGACTGTCCGTTGCAATGTGCTTAAAGTTTCGAAAGTGACAGGAACAAAGGAAAGTTTCAAGGAGTTCCAAGTTTGTATAAATGATGTTCATTGAATTAAAATGTTGGTTTAATTGTGAAAAAAAAAAGATGTTAGTCTCCTGCATCTCACCGCGGAGGCCTGGTTTCGATCCCGGACCAGTACGTGTGAGATTGTTTTGCGGACAAAGTGGCACTGTGACGGCTTTTTCTGTGAGTACTTCTGTTTCTCCCCGTCAGTGTCCTTCCACCATTGCTCCATCTTCTTTTTAATACCACTTTTTTCGGAAGAAGAAATGGGCGGATCCTTGGAATCTTTAGATAAAGCAATGCTGTTTTGGATATCTGGGAGCATTGGACAGAGGAACTTGTTCATTGCGGGTAGTCGCCGGCTTCTCGCTGCGGCAGCCCGGTTTCGAACCCGGGCCAGTCTGTGTGTGTTTTGTGGTGGACAAAGTGGCACTGAGACAGGTTTTTCTCCGAGTGCTTCGGTTTTCCCCTGTCAGTATCATTCGACCAATGCTCCATACTCATCTTTATCTCATATCAGAAGGACAAGCGGGTGAACCCTGGGAACCTTCCAACAAAAGTGATTCTCTGTCGGAACTCGGGGACCATCAAGAAAGAAAAGTACTTTCATTGTTTGTGTGTTTTGTTTCGGTGCTTCAAAGGATAAAATTAGTTTGCGCCTTCTTGACGTTTGTAGGTTATCGAAGTGCTCTTCATGAAATATTCCATTTACATTGATGTTTGCTGTCTAGTGTACTCTGGTAGAAGGGTGCCCATATCTCAGTGAAAATTTCTTCCTCCACCACCAGCCCTGATGTCGGAGGCAGGAAGTTCTCTGAAACTTCGGTGTACATTATGTGACGCCGTGTAGTTAAGGTAGATAATGGAGGCATCACGTTCCTATGAAACGACAGTACACTTCTAACAGACTCTATGACGTCACATTCCAGAAGACAGCGCTGCGAGAACCTTAAATATCGCTTCATCTACATTGTTTGTGGAGTCTGAAACATGATGAATAGTGTGTCAGTTGCCTCATATCGTCAAATGTGTAGGCCTGTTTGTAGGGCCGAATTGAATCAGGCTGTGGCCTACCGTTGTATGGTGAAGGGCCCCGCAGCAGATGCTACGGACGCACCGCAGCCTTGAGGCTTATTGTGCAACACTGTGATGAAGATGATTAAGAAGATGATTAGTTTTTTTCTCATTTTTCCATGTAATGGAGCACCGGTGGAATGAAATTGACAGGGGAAAACCTGTCCCAGTGCCACTTTGTCCACCACAAATCCCACATGGACTGTCCCGGGATCGAACACGGGCCTCCGCGGTGAGAGGCCAGCCTTGGCACGGCCCGTGGCCTACCGTTACGCATTATAACAGGGGTCGGGGAACTTTTTTACCCATTACCCCAAAATATATTTATTTACGCCGACGTTACCCCCTTGATTTGAAAGGGAGAAAATCATAGATTATTTAAATTCAAAACGTTTATTGAATCTATTTATACGGAGAATACAATTATAAATATAAAAAGTATAAAATAAATGCGATAAAATAAATTAATATCCTCATTATGAAACAAAAGGATTTCTTTGAAATTTCTTTGTTTCATTTTTGATACAATGAGTTCAACATGGCGTGACGTCTCCTAAACACGTCTATTACATTGGCCAGATGCAGTGTTGCCAGAAAAAAAATTTGTGTCCTAACAAGGAACGCGCTTTTTATATAATTTTATTTATGTCTATTGAGTCCTCATTACCCCCAAGAATTTAATTTGTACCCCACTTGGGGTAATTTACCCTGGTTCGCCGACCCTTGCATTATAACATTCAGTTCGGGTGAAATGTTGTGACATGTAGAACTGAATGCGACGTGGTTGTATTTCATGTGGGCTAACACAACCAACACCCGAATTCCTATCATCATGTAGTCGTCCATAAATGACGTCACGCTCCGAGAGGGAGGGGATTGAGACTTTTGTGACGATGTGGGACGAAGAGGAGGGGGGGGGGGGGGGTTCGAAATATCGTAACGTCACGAAAGTCTTAATATGACTAGTATGGTTCTTAGCTGAGCTGGCTCTACGTCTCGTACTGCAGTTAGGCAATTCGCCGGCTGTTTTGAATGTGTAGAAGGCGTCCTTCCGTAACTGTTTCCAGTAGGCCTAAATTGTGCACATTGTTATGGTGTTTGCATTAGTAAAATAGTACGGACTGCTAAGTGTTTTGTCTTTAAACGGTGGCAACTTCCTTCTGTAGGCATTTCATTTGTTTGTAGCTTGGGGAGGGCGGAGGTCATAAGATCGTGACGCCATTTCGGAAGGGGGTAAAACTTTTGTGACGAAATGTGACAAGAGGGGTGTGGGTCAATTTTACGCCAAAATCGTGTGACGTCATTTATGGACGACCCCCTACGACAGGTCCGTAACCTCTTACAAAGCGTGTTCTCCACAGATTGCGATCTAGTACTGTCTCTTTCAGTTTCCAGAATCTACTCTTTTCCTGAAGGTCATCCAGTAGGTGCATACGTCTTCTTCTTCGTCTTCCCGTCACTTCTATATTTCTTTCAATAACTTGTTTGAGAAAGTAGTTCCTACGCAAGATATGACCAATCCAGTTAGCCTTCCTTCCTTTTTTGTTATACGTAGGATTTTCCTTTCCTCCTTGACTCTATACATTACGAACTTACGGTACAGAAAATTTAATTGGCATGCCATTCTTCTGTCATTTTTGAAGGCTTAATTATTTTCCTGGGCCCATATTCATTACTTCCGAAAAGTTGCCTTGAAAATAATGGCGAATGTAACACCCTACACCGTTTCCATGAAAGTTCAGTATCACTTTGCGATGAACTGTGCGTAGAAACAGTGAGCAGCGCATGTCTTGCAACCTGTAACTAGTTGAGTCATTTGGTCTATGGACTGTTAGTAGTTTCACAGCTAATCAATCAACAGTTGGAATTTTTTTTGGAACCCGAAGGCCAGTTACGGTCTTTACGGTGTGTACAACAGCCAGTGCCGATCGTCCTGCTAAGATACATCTTTCCAGGCCACATTATCATCCTATTTCTTAAAATCCATTGTAACACTATCCTCCCATCTACATCTAGATTTCTCAAGTGTCGACTATAGTTTTATATGCATTTCTCGACACGCACTTGAGCGCTGTAAGTTTCTCTTCTCTAACTCTTCTTCATTTGATCATCCAAATAATATTTCATAATAATAATTGGATATTATTTTATCTGACAACTCGCATCACTATTCACTCAAACCGTTTAGCTTGACGGCAGGCAGCGAATTGTTCGCCGCTATTCTGAAATACCGTGAGTCGAGATCCACGCGTTTTAGTTGAATATAAATGTGAAGCTCTCCCTATAACAAGCCATGAAGGCTCGGAGAGGGAGTAGAGGTATAGCTGTACTCTTTCTTTAACCCTGGCACTAGATGAGGTTGGGTGGTGAACTTCACGCCCCGGACGATTTACCCCCTGTACCCATTGTATAAGAGGCTGGGTGGACCCCAGGATCGGTCTGGACGGGTGCTGAAAATCCCGCCCCCACCGGGATTCGATCCCAGGACCGTCCAGCTTGTAGCGAGTCGCTATACCGACTGAGCTATCCCGGCTCACTTTAGTTGAATGTACTGCGGATAATACAGTCATCTCTCGCTTTTCGAGGGTTCGTACTTTGCGGTTTCGCAAACTCGTGGAGTCTCCCAAGGATAAAAATACGTCACTCAAACCCTTCAGTAGATAGAAGCATCAAAATTGTTCGACAACTTGAACAGGTCTTCGAGCCACACCGCGTGATGTTCAGGGGGTTTAGGGTACAAAATTAGCAGCTGCCATCACAATGTTTCTGCAAAGAAAATAAAAACACTAAAAATACTACAACATTGTTTTCTGGGGGGGGGGGGGGCTGTGAATTATTCGCGGATTTTCGCTTTTCGCAGGGGGTCTTGGAACCTAAGTCCCACGAAGAGCGAGAGATGACTGTATTAGGTTTTTACACACCACATTTAAATAAAATGCTGAAATGATGTCCTTCGGCCGCGTACACGCGTCATATTTAAAAAAATAACGTTCTTTATTGCACGTAGAAGTTTTATTAATTAAGCGAGCCGAAGGGAAGTGAATAGTAACAGTTGTCAGATAAAATAATATCCCTATATTATTTGTGAATCCCCTCCTTATGCATTTTTGTCTAGCCTCCAGGTAAGTCGATTATTATAATGGCAGTCGCTACATTGTCGTCCTGTCTGCTAATTTGTTAGTGATGAAGTTAAGGACACTCCTTAAACGTGGTGACGCAGTTCGCCTGAAGACGAAATGAGCAATATTAAACTTTGAACTTGAAGTGTGGAGAAAACTTTCCGAAACTCTTAAGGAGTATGCAACAGCCTCCATCTCTTTTTTAGATTCCATTTACATCCACGGAGAGTTTTCATCAAAAAGTAGTTTGATTCTCTCTGATAGTTCAAACTTGAAAAGTCTACAGAAAGTTACACGTTGCTCTTTCAATTCCACCTGCAGAGTAAAAAATGAATACCGTGTAAATGAAGCCATTGAAAATTTCCATCAGTTTTAAAGGCATTTTCTTGATTATCCAATTTTCTTTCGTTTATAGCTTAAATTGTTTTCGGTATTTAGATTACATACATTATTTTCTTCTTAAACAGATGTAATAAGAATTTTAATTGTTATAAATCCTCCTGTTTAGATTATGAGAATTATGATGCAGGAATTTATGTGCGACTCTCTCCATCTTAATAAATTTGGATAACTGGACAGATTTTTATGACCTCTGTATGAAGGTATATGCATTGGTGGCCACTCAACTCTGAGATATTGTATGTTAAATGTTGATTAGTGCATCACCGTCAAATAAAGTGTATGTGTATTATGTAATAATAAGCTACATGTACATATTTCAGTCCCGCGGTGGCGCAGTTGGTTGAGGCACTGCGCTACAAGCCGGAAGGTCGCGGGTTCGATTGACATAATCCTTCCGGCCGCACTATGGTCCTGGGGTCGACTCAGACTCTAACAGAAATAAGTGCCAGGGATATATTTTGGGGGGTAAAAGCTGCCGGTGTGTAGGGCTACAACCTTACCATCTTCTTGTGCATACTGTCAAGAAATTCTGGGAGCCTCAACCTCCTGGGGCCCTAAGGGCCTGCACAGACCTGTAATGGGATAGCTTTAACTTCGTATATTTCGGTCCAGACGGACCATCATTAGGCTATGTATAAAAGTTACAAAAAGGAACATCAAATTGTATACATTTCATGTGCGATCTCACATCTTTCACAGTTTACTAAGATTGTATCCAGATACGTTTTGCTTTAGTATCCTGAATAAATTCTAAAAGTGAGTTGTATGTTTTCCTCCTGAACTTCGGTTGGAAGACAATGGTGCAAACTTCATGTGGATCAACATTTTCTTGTGTATGCAATGCTGAGAAAAAAGATACGGTGAAGGTAAAGTTTTCCCTGAACATGCCATGATGGTGTATAGGAGTAGAGGTATGGCTCCATTCATTCTTAACCTTGGCACTGGATGGAGGTGAGTGGTCATCATACCTGGATACTTTAATCAGAGGGGAAGATCCCCATTACCCATTGAATTGGAGGCTTGGTGGGCACCAGAACTAGCTTGGATTTTGAAGAGATGAATTCTTGCACCTGCTGCAATTTGAGCCCCCGCTCACCAGCTCATAGCCTAGTCACTATACTACTATATCATTGCTGTTTTGATAAACAGTGCATGCCCTTCTCCCTCCCATACACAAATGTAGTGAATTCTAAAAGGTTCTGACGGCGGTATGTAACATTGAGAACTAATTGGTTTCTGGACTTTGTCCATCGTCCGGAAATCTAAAATCACGTCGTTTCGAAAGCTGGATCTGCTTCCGTCCTCAGATGAAGGGGGAGGGAGACACCTACTCAGATGGGTCCCTTAGACCAGCGGTCGCCAACTATTCGGACCTCACGGATCACTAAACTCACAATTTTGAATCCCGCGGACCACTAACATGAATTTTTTTAAAAAAAGTACAAACATCTATAAAATAATGATCATAAAAGTTCCATTTTATTAATATGAAATTTGATTCAACGTAATAAGGCGAAAGTTGTCAGCGATCCTGTGTCGGTGACACGAAGACGAATCAGAATATAATGAAACAGTATAATAAACATAAAAATTGCAAATAATGTCCAAATTTCTCCACGGACCACCAAAATTTTCTCGCGGACCACCGGTTGGCGACCGCTGCCTTAGACCGAGCTAACCTCAGTCACTGGATTTTTAGATTCCCGGATTATGGGCAAAGTCCAGAAACCAAGTTCTCAATTTAGTATCCTAGTTTATTGAAGTTGTGGTTTACACGTTTTACTGTACTAAAGCTTTTAAAATGTATACATTGCTTTTTAAGTTTTCATAAAAGTCGAGTTTACGGTACGATTTGTATTAAAATGATTGTTATACTTGGATATATTTTGAAAAGATTTAGTATAGTCTTGAAAAAACACAACTTCAGTAAATTAAGCTACAAAAATAAAACTTTTTTTTACAATTTATTAAAATTTTACTGTTTAATACATTGCAAAAAATGTGAGATCTCACATAAAGTGTATATATATATATATTATATATGGTGTTCCCAAGTTTTATCTTTTTGTAAATCTTCAGGCGCGTTCTCAGGACTGCGAAAAGCGACTGTTAGCTTCGCCATGTCTGTCTGTCCGCCTGTATGGAACAACTCGGTTCCCACCGGACAAATTTTCATAGAATTTGATATTTGAGTATTTTTCGAAAATCTATCGAGACAATTCAAGTGTCATCAAAGTGTGACAACAGTAACGGGTACTGTACATGCAAGCTTGTGTACATTAATAATATTTTGCTAAGTGTTTCAGACACAAGTTGTAGAGAAAATCAAAATACGCATTTTATGCTCAATAATTTTTTTTTCCGAAAATTGTTTCGTTTATGAGATAATGTGGGAAAATTTGGTAGAGCGAGACAGGGCATAGATGACAATATAATATGGCGCATGCGCTTTGCGTGCTGGGTAACTAAGGCTATAGACACACACTCAGAATGTGTAATACCTATTGCTTTTCCACAGCAACAATGGTTACGCGAACGCGCCTTAATGTTGTGTTATACGTACATTGCCTGTTGATGGTCTGTCAGTACTGAAATATGTACGTGTACTTAGTTTTACATAATAAACATACAGTTTCGTTAGATCGTAGTGAACCAATCAGCCAATTAATATACAAAGAGAATGGGATGTTTTCCATTAAAATATTTCGTTTTTATTAATAACTTAAATATGGCGGCTTCGCTGGTAGCTGCTGAGAATATGTGAAGAAACTAACCAGACAATCTTTATCTGACGGGTGTGTGTTTAAATTTTAGTGCATGCTTTATGAAAACCGTGATTATTATTATTATTATTATTAGAACAGGAAAAGATAAAATTTTTAAATACACGAAATTTATTGAAAATAAAACCGAGATTATGTAGCATGTCTTAAAAATGCTGTAAATATCCTTGTTGCCGCAGTACATAAAATGAATTCCTGTTAGTGTTTTTCTGCTTGCTTACTGTATGTGGTACATTTGCTTGAGAAAGCTGTCAAGGGAGAAAAGGAACTACAGAATCTTTTACTAGTGTAACCGTTGCGCTATCACAGAAACTCTACACATAAAGTTTTTCCATTCTGAACCTTGACTGTGTGTCTAAATTGATTTTTCGGAACATTCAATCTCTTCTTGTTTAGTTATCACGAATGTTTTAACTAAAACATCACAGACACTTCCACCAGTCGCTGGAAAAACCCGTACTCAACCAGTCAGATACTATCAATTTCATAAATCAGCTGAAGTGGAGAAAATAATGTATCTAATAGGTGGTTGAGTGTGAAGTAGACGTAGCCTATAGGCAAGCAATAAATTCTACAAATGTAACGGAGATAGAAAATGTTGGAAATTGTGTATTTAAGATTTGGTGCAAATGTGGAAAATAAAGTGTGTAAGACAGTGTTACTGGAGCGATGAGGGAAGATTGTAATGGTAGAGTTGCAGTAGTGTAGTATTATTAGTGGTAAAGTGGGGTAGACCGATTTCAAGAGGGATATATTTAAGTAATGTGTGCTCCGCAAGGACCTGGTAAGACACGGGCACAGATTTGTATAAAGAACTGAACCACAACTCAAATAAATAAATAAATAAATAAATATATAAATAAATAAATACAGATAGGTAAATATGTAAGAAATGAATAAATAAATGAAACTGTAAATTCCAAACATTCTGTGGACGTGTACCGATGAAAAAAAAAAAAAAGCTTTATGAACTGGAAGAGCAATTCTTGATACTTTTTCCTCTATTTCTTTTGACGTCTTAAGGAAAATTGTTGAGTCTGTGTCTTGGGGTTGCAGTAGAAAGTGCAAAACTCGGTGGCCTTTGTTGAAATTTGACAGTAAATGGTAATGGTATTGGCTTTAAATGATGCAAGAATTGTAGCAATATGGCATTCCGTTTAGGATGTATAACCGTGCAGCTTCCTGTATTTACTGTACAATCGTCTTGTATATGATGTTGTAAATGCAGGTTTTTCGTTGTAAATGTATATTTCTACTAACCCATTTGCTTCTTTAAGTCGATAAATATTTTTGCCTTTCCAGCTGTCTATTTGCAGTAGGAAAAAGCCTGTCATTGTTCTGTCACTCAGAACAAATTGTTTGTGTACATTCCTCCGAGATACACTGATTAATTGTGCTCATATTTTGTGTTTAGTGGCGACGTCATATTGAATTTTTCCCCTTTCACTGTGTTTTTGTCTGCTCTTATTTCCATACTCCAAACTGCACGATTAGTCTCCAGCAAGAAGGGCATACACCACAGACACACTGAATAAATTTTCCGAGTATTGCAGGAATAATTCCACAAAGTCTCCAGCTTCAGGCGCAGGGTAACGTTAGCTAGCCTAGGCTGATGTCACAAGTCGGGAGAGTGCGCGAAGTCGCGTAGATCAGTGTGTTTCTGCAGTCAGAGCGGTGGAGGTGCCAGTATTCGTCTGCTTACGTAGTAGCTGTAATCACTGACTGAGGTAGGAGGGCTGTAGTGTTTGTGAGATTGGCGCTGAAGGCTGTCATGCAAAATGACGGGGACTTTGTGATGTAATTCTGCTATACGTGTCCATCTTTTGTTTGTTCCTCTGGTTGTTGAGCTAATGTAAAGAAGACTACAAGCAAAGTACTCGTTTCTTCAGAATTTCGGCAGCGATCAGTTTACAGAGCCTCGTAGTTATTCACGACCCAGCTAAATGTAAGTCTTTTCGGATCAAAAGAGCACGTTCTGCTACCTCAAGATTTCCATTATGTGATGGACGTTAGTCAGTGGATCCATCAGTGCGTTAACTATCTCAGCAAATGTGTTTATTGCCATTTAAACTTGAACTGAGTCTTGAGGTAATTAACTTCCCTGTGGTAATTTGTTAAACTGCGTTTTGTTTCAGGCGTTATTATGTATATATATATGCAGTAGAGTCTCGAAATTCATGGACCTTGATGTTGAGGATTTCGATCTTTCGTGATCACATATTTTAATACAATTTTTTTCGACCTTTCGTGACTGGCTACGACGAATTTGGCTCAGACCACATGGCTGGCGAGTCAGCTGCCCCCATTCTCCTGCTATTGCGCAGATCAGCTTATTCAAGCGCTTTTTTTAAAATTAAGTGAGGTTGATTGCTTTTGTGCCCTTAATTCCGGTGTATAATTACCCGTCTATGTAAAAGGTAAAGTTTTCCCTGTCCACGCCATGATTGACTTCTGAACGAGTAGAAGTATTGCTCAGCTTATTCTTAAACTCAGAACCAGATAGAGGTGAGTGGTTAACTTCACTAACCGACCGCTTTTACCCAGATAAAGGTACCTCGGTACCCATTAAGGGGGAGTCTAGATGGGGCCCAGGGGGCGGTCTGAACGTTTTGGAGAAAAGAAGAATTTTTTTCTCCTGCTGGGATTCGAACTCCGGGTCGCCTTTTCCGTAGCTTAGTCGCTGTACCGACTACGCGGTACAGCGATTCCACTCTTCTGTGTTTCTGTTAAAATAAACATTCACGACTTCTATACGTGTTGAGGTTATGTTTATTTTTATTACGGGGATTTCATAAGTGCTTGGAACAAAAAGGTGTTTCACATTTCAAGTGGATTCCGCCGCACATGATGTTAAAATCCGTCGCATTTAATCACGAACATCGAAACTGTACTGTACATAGGCCTACGTATATTATTAATAATTCTCATGATGTGTTTTATGAGCAGATTGTTATTCAGTGTCCTTAGCTTTCCCTTATGTTTTGCAGGCCTAAGGGTCTTCAGCCTAATTTCGTACAGTATGGGAAAGGACTACTTGTATGAGGTCATTCTGCTGTGTGAGTATCCCCACTGTAAACTCTTTAACCAGTTAACCTATTTTTACGAAATTTGGTTTCAACGTTATTGCAACTTGGGATCACTCCAAAACTGTATCTGTTAATTTCCTACAATCAGTAGTGAAAACATGGCGTTATGGCTATTTGCACAATTTTTTGCCTGTTCATAATAATGAAGTATGTGAAATTTGGTACAAAGTTAGTCATTTGTGACACACCTACAGATTCTGTATGAATATTCGCAGGTATGCAGTTACAGAACATGGTGACGCTGCGAATGTTTTGAACCTTTGAGTATTTAAATTCTGACGTAAACAGAATCTGTAAGCCTACACATGTGGAAAGATCTCACACAAATAGAGGAAAATAATAAAATGACTTAATTATGATGATTATAATGATGATGATATGATAATAATAATAATAATAATAATAATAGCTTATGAGTTGTACCACGAACTTATGTGTTAATGGGCTGAGATAGCTAAGGGCTGGACGGTTGGGGGTTTGAACCCCAGTGCGGGCGAGATTTTTTGCACCCGTCTAGACCGGACCTGGGACCCACTCAGCCTCCTGTACAAGGGGTGCCGAGTTTTTTTTACCGGGGTTAAAGCGTCCGGGGGTGGCGTTGACAATCCACCCCCATCTAGCGCCGAGGTTCAAGAAAGAGTAGGGCTGTACCTCTGCTCTTATTTTACTTTCTGCGTTTTGTTATTGTATGTTCGAATGCTTTAATTGGTCAAATGTATTCAAATACTAGCCTTGTACGCATTTGTTCTTCCGGAGTAGGGAAATGGAGACAAAACTTCTTCCTCGTACTCGACTTTTAACATTTTGTGAGTTCTGGAAGTTTCCTTGTTCACTTGAGCACACAGTTTGCTTTACTGTTCGTCGTAGAAGGTTTGCAGGGAAGTTAATAAAGAAGAGATAAAAGCAAATTCGATGGCTGCTCTGCACTGCCGCAAGTCGTAACATATTACATCGTAACCCTGCCGGTATATGGCTTTGGCGGTGTTTTTCCTCACATACAAATAGGTTTTAAACGTTGGAATGATATCTCCATCCATGCCTCTTTCATCCTCCACTAAAGGGTTTGTTCATATTCCCTCGGGTAAAAAGGGAATTGAAAGGATGTCGTCATTTTCGATGTTAAATTAAATGTGAAAACTGACCTGAGACGCATCCCTAGAGATCGAGTTTCATAAACGTGCTCTCGTAGCTAATATGTTAGACACATCAAGCATATTATTACGTGAAGTTCATATATGCGAGAGGTACTGATAAAGATTAATTTTACGGTATTTAGTATAGTATTGCAGAAGACCCGGCTTCGAATTTGAGTCCTACCTACTAACATTAAAAATAAATGAGTAATAACAAATCTGCGAAATATCACTGATGTGTATTTGGACTTTTTCCATCGTCATTTATTACACAAACACGACGTTTCAAAAGCAGACTGCTTTCATCTTCAGGTGAACTTCTTGCTTGTTCAGATTCGTGTGATTTTAATTTGTTAATATGGGAAAATTCATTTCATTTTATTACAATTTGTAATTGAGTTTTGATACTACTAACTCTCCATTAGAGCAGAGTCGTTCTTGAGAAGCTAACAGCTCCTCAGCTAGTCAAGAAATTCCCCGCATTTTATGGAACCCGCAGGTTCATTACCGCACTCACAAGAGCCCGCCACCTGTCCCTATCCTGAGCCATATCAATCCAGTCCATGCCCCTCCATCCAACTTCTTGAATATCCATTTTAATATTATACTCCCATTTACGCCGGGTCTTCCAAGTGGTCTCCTTCTCTCAGGTCTCGCCACCGAAATCCTGTAATGCACCTCTCCCCTCCCCCATACGTGCTACATGCCCCGCCCACCTCATTCTTCTTTATTTGATCACTCGAATAATTAGTTTTGTATACACTACTTATATATTTAGAGGTCTGCTTTGTCTTGTCTCTTACGTATTAATTTGTATGTTTTTGGTTGTTTTAGATTGCTACTTATTCTTAAGATTGTGGTTCACGTGAAGACGAAAGCAGTCTGCTTTCGAAACGTCGTATTTATATACTCAGTGACGATGGAAAAAAGTCCAAATGCACATTAGTGATCTTTCGCTTGTTACGCCATTGTCTAAGAATTATAGTGTACGATGATAAATCTGTTAGTGTAGTGACGTTCGCATAAACAAACCGACAAAATCTTCGGCTGATCTTCTGCTTAAATGTCAAGGCTTTACTTTATAACAACACGTTTTTATTACGAGTATTAACCAATGTGCGTAATATTCACATCGTTTATCAAGTTGTTCATTTACACACTGCTACCTACAGTGCTTACAGTTTGTATTGGAAACAAATACAGGGTTTAACGTTGTATCTACCGTGCATTTTCAAATGAGATGTGTTCAAAAATCACCAACTAATGCACATAAACTTTTCAATAGTTTATTCTTAAAATACCCCTATACGTATTTCGGTGGTTTAAACCACCATCTTCAGGGGGTCGTGGAGATTAAAATGCATAGACTTATAGTTATTACATATATGGTTACATTCATATATGTAGAATATGAGTGGGCTAGTATTGCTCACTTCGTACAGTATGTAAAATTATGTAAAATTACTATAAAATGAATTAAAGGCTGTTAAAATGATTACTAGTTTGTAGTTTAGGGGTATTTTAAGAATAAACTATTGAAAAGTTTATGTGCATTAGTTGGTGATTTTTGAACACAAAATACAGGGTGTTTTCTGAACGGCGCAGCCGCAAAACGAACTTCTGCCTTATGGGTTTACAGAAGGAGGAATCTTCAACTCTTCCAAAAATTCGGACGTTACTGTATGTGCGTGCATATGTAATTTATAGACAGACACTGCACAAGGTAATGCTGCAGCCTTGTTTATTCTATTAAGTAGACTAAAATTAACTTTACTATGTAGACACTTGCACTCATATCACGTGACGTACTGATATTGTAATTATTGAAGCTGTAGGAATGTAAACATGACTGTCACAGTCATTTGTTATTTATATGTTTGGATTCTTTAACCATGCAAAGCCTAGTGTTAAGTACACATACAGCGGGATTTAGCATTAAGATCTCTGAATTTTATTCACGTAGTGTATTTTGATTGATCCTTATGATTTTTACGGTGAACAGCGATTGTGTCCCTGTACAGATTCCACCTATTGGTCTTTTTGAGGGAATGCCTGCTGTTTTCTCTGTGAGGTAGGGACTGAATTTTATGTAGGCCTAATTGTCAGTGGCAGTGCAGAACGATCACTCATGGAGTCAACATTGAATACCAAAGCCTTGGGTCTCCACCCCACCAAATATAGAAGTTATTTTACAATGCAAGATGTTGGAGACAACCGTTATTTTTATATGTTAACATTGTATGTTTTAATAACATATATGTAGTTTTAATCTGAATAATTTTACTCGTATTATATAGTGACTAATTGTGTGAAGAGTTCATGTACTTATTACCATTCATCGTCGTAATATACGCTGCGTAGGTCTGTGTAATATGGCTCCCTGATGATGGCTACAACTTTCAGCCGAAACATGTAGGAGCAAAAATATGTGTGCAGCGGTTGTTAATAAAACTTGTATGTGCATCCTGTGTGGTTTAGTTTTAGGTTGCGGAGTGTTAACAAAATTTTATATTTCATGTCATCGATTGACCGGATAATTACTGCATAATGAACTTGTGAGTGCGAGGAAAGACGCGTTAATGGCCAGTTCAAGATAGCGTACCGGTATTAATGGCCCAGTTCAAGATATCGTACCGGTATTAATGGCCCAGTTCAAGATAGCGTACCGGTATTAATGGCCCAGTTCAAGATAGCGTACCGGTATTATAGCCAGTTCAAGATAGCGTACCGGTATTAATGGCCCAGTTCAAGATAGCGTACCGGTATTAATGACCCAGTTCAAGATAGCGTACCGGTATTAATGACCCAGTTCAAGATAGCGTACCGGTATTAATGACCAGTTCAAGATACGTACGTATTAATGACCGTTCAGATAGTACCGGTATTAATGGCCCAATTCAAGATAGCGTACCGGTATTAATGGCCCAGTTCAAGATAGCGTACCGGTATTAATGACCCAGTTCAAGATACCGTACCGGTATTAATGGCCCAGTTCAAGATAACATACCGGTATTAATGGCCCAGTTCAAGATAGCGTACCGGTATTAATGACCCAGTTAAAGATAGCGTACCGGTATTAATGGCCCAGTTCAAGATAGCGTACCGGTATTAATGGCCCAGTTCAAGATAGCGTACCGGTATTTCCCTGCTGGGACGGAGGAAACGAAGCAAGAATGCTGAATGTTGGATTGCAACAATCGATATTCAGTAAAGTCAGCAGCATTGAGGCGTATGTGACTATAATATTTGTTCGATATAGTCAGCAGTATCGATACGTGTCTCGATATAACGTTTATTCACTTTGGACATGGACTTCGCACGCCTCGGGAATATTCCCCAAAAATAAGCCTGTCAGGTTGTCTGGAAAAGTGACACAAAGCACACATTTGTTTCCCGCTTCACTTGCAAAATTCAATGAACGGTCAGCAGACGAGCAGGAATACCCTGCTGTTTATTTCCTGTGAGTCGTCGATAGGAGAGGCACGCTCCTGAAACAGTGATTGATTGTATTTGTTGTCTGTCTGTCTGCTTTTTTTTTTTTTGTTGCGTGTTCGTTCTATCGTTTGATTGCTTGGCTGACTGCCTGTTTCGGTCCGTGTTTGTCTACCTCTTGCTATCATTTTTTCTTTTCCTTATGACTGATTCTCAGGCCTGGGTATATTTACCGACATTTTGAACTGCAGCGCCCCTCATCCCACATTGCCCATTTCGTTACGTCCGTTATGCTTTTCTCACATGGGAGTGAAGAATTGAAAAAGCACTTCCTAGAAGTGTAAGGTCTCACCTATATAAGTATATTGCTATCCTGTTTGTTTGTGTTTATGTCAAGTTCTGTTAATTGTCTTTCTCTTGCTGCCTTCGCTTTTCAGGAACGTTCTCGTAAACAACCAAGAATACCTTTTACCTTCGTCATGTCTGTCCGTCTCTCCGCATTTATCAGCGCGGCTCCCACTTGACGAATTTTCGCGGAGTTATGTATTGAGGACTTTCACGAAAATCTGAATCTACAATTGGTTAAAATCGGACGACATCTGACACTTTACATGCAGCCCTAAATACTTTGTATTGTTGACAGCAGTACGAAATATTTTGTAGCTCGACAGCAGTGCAGAGGGAACCAATTGTTGCGTTTCCATGGCAAAACTGAACACTTTTATTTAGTGAAAGCCACATGTATATCAACAACAATACAAGGAGAACGCATTGTCGCCTTTCCATAGCAACAATCATTACGCGAACACGCCACGATCTTACGTCATATGTATGCTGCCTGGCTGGTTATTATGTATCTTTGGCGGTGTAGATCCGGCGGTTCCTAGTTGTCTGTGACTGTGGCTGATAACCCGATCGCCGTAATTGCACAAATAGAAGGCTTATCTGCGCTGACATAGACTGAATTTAACTTTGAAGCAGACCAAATAAGTATTGTTCTTGCGATTTGTCTAACTTTGAATTAAATATTTTGTTTTAATTAGTGCCTAAGTTGCAATGATGATGATGCAGGTGTCCGGAGTTTTCGTGTACAGCCGGTCGACAGCAGTTATCAGTTAAAGTGAACCTAATGTGGACCAGTATTAAAATTCTGTTACGTGATTTGGGAGAATAATTTTCGGACGGACAGGCATGGCCTCCGTATTGATCATTCTCTTTAACACAGAGAAGTGCAGTTTAATTTGCATTGACATTCCTGGCCTCGGCGTATCTCGTAAAGTTAAATAGATATGAGCAGATTTGAAAAGCCCCGTGAAATGTGTGTATTCACATAGTCATTACTAATTCTATGATAACTCTGTAATCGCTGGGAACATTAATTTTTTTTTTCCCAATGGTTCGACAGTCCCTAGTGGGCCTAGGCCTCTATGAGGTTTCTCGATCACATCAGACACACCAAACTCGGTAGGACTCCTCTGGACGAGTGATCAGCCCGACGCAGAGACCTCTACCTGACAATACACAACACTCATAACAGATATCCATGTCCCCGGTGAGATTCGAACTCGCAATTCCAGCAAGCGAGCGGCCGCAGACCCACGCCTTAGACCGCACGGCCTCTGGTATCAGCCATTATTTCATTTAGGAATAAAAATTGAATCTTGATGAAAATGTTATGATGTTGTAGAGAGTGAGGAATACAGTAGCACGTGTGTCCGTTACGCAGGGGATTTTACAGGTGCAGGAGAGAACACGACAGAGTGGTACTTGAAGCAGGACAGGGGGAAGACTGTAGAGTGAGGGAGAGACAAGTTAGCAGAGGGTAGATAGGCGTGGTTAGTACAAAGGACTATTGGTCATGCTACGAATTTGTCAGTGTCAAAATATAATGGGTTTTGGAGTCGACTGGGAAGGTCAAGATTCGAGCTTTTGACACTTTAAAAATGTAAATCGGGTGAGGGGCGGACACCGTGTTAGCTGCGGTAACACATTAAAATTGTCCGACAGGAGACGCGAATGCGGGGTTCACATAGGTGAGGCTAAAGGAAACCGCGTTAGTCATTAGTAGCCAATGGCGAAAAGGTATTCAAAATTTTAACTTTTAGGACGTGTTAGGAAATAGTAAAATTAAAAGATAGCCAATTGGAGACAGTGGGAAAATTCGAGTACTGGGATGAATTTTGGCTGGGGTACCAGTTACCGCGTACAGACGTCAACAGGAGAAGCAGTTGGGACTTGGCTAGGTGAAGACGTGATTTGGGTCACTCCGGTTTAGTCAGTTGCAGTTTACATTTTCATAAATAATGATTTGTAAGTGCATTACTTAAAAAGGATTATAGTGACATTGATAGTGAAATTAGTTGTTTTAAAAGTGATATTTTTTTGATATTCGACACGTGGGTACAGTGTAATTATTATCAATACACCAGTGAATGACAAAAGTAATCGTTGTCACAGTCAACAATAATAAGCAATAAATGTAGAATCAGTTTAAACAATGTCTGTAATAAAGTAAAAAAAAAGTGCAGTGCTGAAATAATTTGTTAAATTACAAACACAGCGTTAATTATTTATTCAAATGTTTCTACCCTTCTCATGAACGTATATTCCTGATATAAAGAGCATAACTACCGACGAGGGCTAATAATGGGTTTAACTCCATTAATTGGTTAATTAGTGTGCGTAAAAAATTGACACTTGTCCATGTAATGGCTGTGTAATACTCGTGTGTAACATTTCCGGGATATTAATACATTCACTTTGAGTACATAACGTATCAGGCCATGCAGACATCCGAGGTGAATAGCTGTATTCATACAAAACACAATTACGTAGGCCTGCACAAACACAATGCTGACTGCTGTAGCTTCTACTGCTGACAGAACGTCACGCTGCAGCTGCTGACATTTAGCAGCAGAGCTCATAGCCTTGCTTTGCTATCAGGATGAAGCTCGCCTGGTTTGCAAATGGGCGACATTTTGGTTCTCCGTGATTTCACCCAGTACGTATTGGCAAATGCCAGATGTATACCCTAAAATGGCTTTCTTTATAACTTCCATGTTCCTCACGATTAATTACCTTAGTCATTGTACCATTTTAGCCTTAAAGGGTAAAATACCCCGGTTTCGTGAGTAATATCTCTTTCATTGACATCCCAAATTCGCCACGATGGAGCCATTTCTGTACGATTGTTAATCTAGTTGTGGAACAGGTACGTAATCTCGTGGCTAATGCAGAGTGTACTGCCACAGAATTGGATACACATATCCAATTTTCGTCCACAGAAAGGACCTGTAACTATCCATATTGCATACTACAATTGAATTGCCAAAAATACCTACTGATGGGAACAACAAGACACTAACACAACTGACTGACTTAGGGAAAAGCAAGGCACTAAAACAACTGGCTCACTTACAGAAAAGCAGGCACTAACACAACTGACTCACATATAAAAAGCAGGGCAATAACACAACTGGCTCACATATACAAAAGCAGGGCACTAACACAACTGGCTCACATATACAAAAGCAGGGCAATAACACAACTGTCTCACATATGCAAAATAAGGGCACTAACACAACTGGCTCACATATACAAAAGCAGGGCACTAACACAACTGGCTCACATATACAAAAGCAGGGCACTAACACAACTGGCTCACATATACAAAAGCAGGGCACTAACACAACTGGCTCACATATACAAAAACAGGGCACTAACACAACTGGCTCACATATACAAAAGCAGGGCACTTTCACAACTGGCTCACATATGCAAAAGCAGGGCACTAACACAACTGGCTCACATATACAAAAGCAGGTCACTAACACACCTGGCTCACATATACGTTAAATTTTTCTGATGTAACGGCAAATTTCATACACAATATAAAATATAGGAATATTTATGCCGTGCCATGTTTTAATAGTTCATTGTCTATTACAATCAAATTGAAAAGAAAAGAACAATTCTCATGGCTGACTGGTTTTAATTTTACATTACACGAAAATATTACTCGAAAAAAACCTGCATATTTTCCCAGCATTCCTACCTGATATCATTTCAGAACGGTATAGACAGAGGTGCTAGTGTCATTCTCGCCTCACAACCTCGTGTGTCCGCCATGTTGTTATTTATTGTAGGAAATTATAAAGTGCGGCGTTAAGATGGCCTCCAATCTTATAACTTCCATACCAAGTTTCGTGGAAATCTGTTAACTCTTTTAAGAATTGGGATGAGGACACACAAAAACAGCATAGTTCTATTTCTTGTATTTATCTAACTCCATGGAGCAGAGCCCTTCTCGAGAAGCTAATAGTTCATCAGCCACTCAAGAAATTCCCCGCATTTTTAGGAAACCGAAGGTTCATTACCCCATTCACAAGAGATCTGTACCTATCTTGAGCCAGATCAATCCAGTCCATGCCCCATCCAACTTCTCGAAGATCCATTTTAATAGTATCCTCCCATCTATGCCTAGGTTTTCCAAGTGATCTCCTTCCTTCAGTTTTCCGCACCAAAACCTTGTATGCACCTCTTCTGTCCCCCATACTTGCTACGTGCCCCGCTCATCTTATTCTTTCTGAATTGATCACCCAAATAGTACTTGGTGAGGAGTACAAATTATAAAGCTCCTCATTATGCAGTCTTTTCTCATTACTTATTATTTATTTGTTTTTATTTATTGATTGATTGATTGATATAGGGAAATGTAGGTTAGAAAAGAAATCATGTGGATCTATCTTTGCAGTCATCTTGCTAGACCATTCTCCACCAATTTCATACAGTAACGATGGATGAATAGCTTACGCTAGGAGACCAAAATAGTGGAAGATGTTTTATGTTTTCGGATTTGACGACGTTGATTGTTTAGGTTGTGGGTTTCTGGATCGGATCTCGTAAAGACTTAACATTGTTGACCTTGAAGATGAAAGCATTATGTACCTTCGAAAGGTTTGTATTCACCAACAAGACTGCATGCTGTCACAAGGCAGAATACCACAGTCTGAGTACTAGAAGAAGTCTCAAGCTAACTAAATTTGCATTAGGCTATGGGGGGAATGACGGAGGAGTTGGGTTTCGATGCCCGGTAGGAGTAAGAAATTTTTCTCGTATCTAGAGAGTCCAGACCGGCTCTGAGGCCCACCAAGCCTCCTATTCAGTGAGTACCGGGGCTTTTCTCCGTAGTTAAAGCGGCTGGAGCGTGAAGCTGTCCAGTTACCTGCATATAGTTTTGAGGTTAAGAATGAGTGGAACTGTAATTCTGCTTTTGTATACGTTTTCATGGCGTGGACTGGGAAAATTATCTTTACTTTGCCTTTATCCATTAATTATAATATTGTAAATTATTAGGCCTAACTCTGTCTCTCGTCTACTAATATCGACTGGTGCCGTTAGCACAATCTAATCCGGAATTAATTTTCAAATTATTTATCTCTGTTCCCCCCCCCCCCCCCCCCCCCACAGCCGCTAGTGGGCCAAGGCCTCCTCATTATCGAGGCTTCACGATCACACTCAGATACACCACACTCGGTAGGTCTCCTCTGGACGAGCGATGAGCCCGTCGCAGAGATCTCTACCTGACAACACAAACACTCGCAAGATAGAGGCATCCATGCCCCAGGCGGGATTCGAACCCGCAGTCCCAGCAAGCGAGCGGCCGCAAACCTATGCTTTAGACCGCGCGATCACTGGGATCGGCTTTATCTCCGTATATCATATATATTTAGTAGAACTCTTTGAACGTTGGATGTAGTCGGTATAGCGACTCGCTACGGGCTGGAAGGTCCGGGGAACGAATCCCGGTAGGGGCGAGATTTTCCTCACCCGTCCGGACCGGCCCTGGGGCCCATCCAGCTTCCTGTACAATGGATACCGGGTCTCTTTACCGGGAGTAAAACGGCTGAGGAGTGGCGTTGACCACCCACCCCCATCTAGCGCCGAGGTTAAAGAAAGAGTAGATTTGTACCTCTGCTCCCCCCTTTTTTGTGGTGAAGGGCCCCGAAGCAGATGCTACGGACGCACCGCAGCCTTAAGGCTTATTGTGCCACCCTGCGATGAAGATGATTAATTTTTTTTTAGTTCTTCCGTGTAATGGAGCATCTGTGGAATGAAACTGACAGGGGAAAACCGAAGTACTCGGGGAAAAAATCTGTCCCAGTGCCACTTTGTCCACCACAAATCCCACATGGCCTGACACGGGATTTTTCTTTAATTTTTTTTTACTAATTCCTGGGTTTTCCCCTTTGATCCATTTTTGTTCTGTATTAATCCTTTTTCGTCCTTTCATGTCTCTTACGGTCCACAACCGTCTTTTTACAACACAACACAGACATCCATGCCCCCGGTGGGATTCGAACCCACGATCCTAGTAAGCGAGCGGCCGCAGACCCACGCCTTAGACCGCGCGGCCACTGGGATCGGCTCTCGAACCCGGGCCTTCGCGGTGAGAGGCCGGCGACTAACCGACTGAGCCGTGGCACGGCCCTGTTCCCCCTTTGGGCCTTCATGGCCTGTTCTACGGTGAACTCTTTTTTTATAAGTATTATGCATTAAGTACTTAGGTAAATGTACTGAGAAGTGAAATAATTTTCAATTTTGTTCACTAAGCTCGGAAGTTTTTGCAATCCCTGCAGCATGCTGCTGAATAGAAACGTAAATTTAATTAAACAGCGACTTCATAATTCAGGTATTCCGGAGGGGGGCGATAAAAATTGGATACAAATTGATTTTAATTCCACAGTAATTACTCCCACGTACCGAAGTGGTGGAAAAATCGCAACAACTTTTAATTACTTTGTAAATAACAGTGCGCGTCTGCACGCAGTTTTGTTAGTTTGTTGTGCAGAGAGATGTGTAGTAAAAAAAACTGTACTGAAACTGAAATTGAACTGTGAGGATCGCGTCAGTGAGCCACTGTGTTGTTTGTGTGCGCAGCAGGTGTGCAGTCTGCAACTGTAATGGAATTTACGTCAGTGGAGAGCGTGAAAATGTTGCTTACTCAAGATGGGCAAAAGAAGTTTATAGAGAGATTGCTGGACGACTTACAACCCGCTCATTTAACCCGCCCACTTCGGTTACTTAACCATATCAGATTATACTGCCCCCGGGTTTTAATGTGATTACTGCTTATGTCATTTGAATTTCCTTGTTATTGCTGTTTTAAAATGATATACTAGTAATTTTACCCACGAGATGCGGTACGAAAGTAATGCCTCCTATTCTTTCTCAGAAACTGAAACTATAATTACAGTTATTATGAAATTGTACGTGGTACATCCTTTACAGCCGATCTCAGTGGCCATGCGGTCTAAGGCGTGGGTCTTCGGCCGCTCGCTTGCTGGGATCGTGGGTTCGAATCCCACCGGGGGCATGGATGTTTGTGTTGTGTTGTAAAAAGACGGTTGTGGACCGTAAGTGACATGAAAGGACGAAAAAGGACTAATACAGAACAAAAATGGATCAAAGGGGAAAACCCAGGAATTAGTAAAAAAAAAAAATCCCACCGGGGGCATGGATGTTTGTCTCTTGTGAGTGTTGTGTGTTGTCAGGTAGAGGTCTCTGCGTCGAGCTGGTCACTCGTCCAGAGGAGTCCTACCGACTGTGGTGTGTCTCTCAGTGTGATCAAAAGAAAATACAACCTCGACACTGAAAGGGAGGCCGATCCCAGTGGCCGCGCGGTCTAAGGCGTGGGTCTTCGGCCGCTCGCTTACTGGGATCGTGGGTTCGAATCCCACCGGGGGCATGGATGTTTGTGTTGTGTTAGATGTATGGACGATAGCATGAAACATAAGGTGACATGCAGGACAAAAAGGACTTCAACAGTACAAATGGATCAAAGGGGAAAACCCAGGAATTAATACAAAAAAAAAATCCCACCGGGGGCATGGATGTTTGTCTCTTGTGAGTGTTATGTGTTGTTGTCAGGTAGAGGTCTCTGCGTCGAGCCGATCCCTCGTCCAGTGGAGTCCTACCGACTGTGGTGTGTCTCTCAGTGTGATCAAAAGAAAATACAACCTCGACACTGAAACGGGAAAACCGGCGTATGTAGAAGAGGACGACCTAAAAAAAATCCTTTACAAAGTTGAAATTATTTTTCCACAAAGTCTCCATTACCATCATACTTTTTTTTACCTTTGCGTGAGACGCAGTATGCCGGTCGCTGAAGCATCGGTGCTCTTCACAAACGCCGTATTTCAGCTCATCGTCGTCGGCAAAACGGCGTCCTCGGAATGCGTCTTTCAAGGGGCCAAAATAGGTGGAGGTCGGAGTGTGCAAAATCGGGACTGTAGGGAGGATGAGTGAGAAGAATGTAAGGTGCAGACTTCTGCGGGTGAAGTCACTGCCAGCGTCTTCTGGGACAGTAAAGGGATGTTGTTAGTGGAATGTTAGTGAACAGAGGTGCCACACTAAATTCAGAGAGATATGTGCAGGCATTAAAGAAGCCAAAACACTGAATTCGAAGGGTTCAGTCAAATAGGAAGATGAATGACGACCTCATCTTCTGCGACAGAGAATTTGCGTTTGTGCAGCTAGTTTTTTTTAAGAAGGACCCCGCAGCAGAAGCTACAGACGCACCACAGCCTTGAGGCTTATTGTGCAACCCTGTGATGAAGATGATTTCGTTTTTTCGTTTTTTCCGTATAATGGAGCATAGGTGGAATGAAATTGACAGGAGAAAACCGAAGTACTCGGGGGAAACAACCTGTCCCAGTGCCACTTTGTCCACCACAAATCCCACATGGACTGACCCGGGATCGAACCCGGGCCCCCGCGGTGGCAACTTGGTCTTACCTGGCGTGAAATGTAGCAGCGCCTGCGCAGGACTACAAACAGTGCTGGTATTGAAAATTGTTAATTGTGGCACAAAACTGGGAGAGTTTCTGCAGAGATTGAAGAAGTACTTTTGCGACTTACTGTATGCAGAGGGAGAAGAGCTCAGTGATTGATTTATTGCCTTCTTTGTTTTATTTTGAGGACATCATTGCGTTTCTCATCCACTGACCGCATTAGATCTTTACGGACATTTAGTCCGACCCTCATTCAATTACATTAATAACATAGACAGCAGATGTCCCAAGAGGAGCCGGAAGAGTGACCAGGCTATGGACTGGACGGTGCCTGGTATTATTTTATTTTCTGTGGCCCAACAGCCCAAGTCGGGCCTAGGCCGCCTCATTGTTGAGGTTTCTACGAGTAGATCACACACAATTACACAGACACACACACGCGGTAGGACTCCTCTGAACGAGTGATCAGCTCGTCGCAGAGGCCGCAACCTACACAACACAACAAACACAAGAGACGGAACATCCATGCCCTCAGCGGGATTAGAACCCGCGATCTCAGCAATCGAGGGGCTGTAGTCCTACGCCTTAGACCGCATGGCCACCGGCATCGGCAGGTTATTAATTATTGTACAATATTATTGAACATGTAGGGGTACTTTTGCCGATCCCAGTGGCCGCGCGGTCTAAGGCGTGGGTCTGCGGTCACTCGATGGGATTGCGGGTTCGATTCCCGCGGGGGACATGGATGTCTGTCTCTTGTGAGTGTTGTATTTTGTCAGGTATTGGTCTCTGCTACGGGCCGATCAATCGTCCAGTGGAGTCCTACCAAGTGTGGTGTGTCTCACTGAGTGTGATCTCGAAACCTCAACACATAATAGACCTAGGCCCACTGGGGGCTGTCGAGCCATGAAAAGAATATACATTATTATTATATTATAAAATATGAATTAATTCACAGCGTTTCTCTTCTTGTAATAGTTTTTGTCGTATATTGTCTCAATTAACGGAAACTACGAGAGCAATGTATGGGGGGAAAGCGACTTTTTTTTTACATTAAGAAGGGGTCCTGTTGGGAACTGTGGGCCGGAATAGCGTAGTCGGTATAGCGACTCGCTACGGGCTGGACGGTCCGGGGATCGAATCCCGGTGGAGGCGAGATTTTCCACACCCGTCCAGACCGGCCCTGGGACCCACCCAGCCTCCTATACAATGGGTACCGGGTCTCTTTCCCGGGGATAAAGCGGCCGATGCGTGGCGTTGACCATCCACCCCCATCTAGCGCCGAGGTTAAAGAAAGAGTAGAGCTATACCTCTACTCCCCCTCTGGACCTCAGTGGCCTGTTCTAGGGTGAACTTAGCTTTTAGTAGCAGCACTTGTCGTGGTTCTTGTTGTTTTGGTGGTGGTGGCAGCTATTGACAACTTGCAAGCAATATTTCACGTCCCCTATTGTTTGTGGCCCAGAGGAGGGCCAATGTTTACTATCAACTCTGTGCCAAACTTCTCGTACCTAACACGAATGACTCATTAGTTATCGACATAAAACAGCAAGCTAAATATGCCCCTCTGTTTCTGTGCTTAGTAGATTTACCTTTACAAGATGTGCATATTTTTACGAAGATACGTTACTGCACGTCATTTGTGGACCTTGTATTGAGCGGAGTTCGGTCTCCTTCCATTTTGTATTTTCCTACATTCACCGTGTTGCTATTACCAGCTTTAGTAATTAATTGGGATAAAGAAGTTGGGGTTGCCTCCAGTTGCATGACCTTCATACCAAATTTTGTGTAAATCAACCTGCTGGTTCAAAAGTTGGAAAGGGTATAACACGTGGACAGTGTGGTGATTTTATAATCCTACTGTCTCCTTACCAAAGGATGGCTTTAGGATCGTAGGTTACCTAATGCACGACGAAAGTGAGTATAATTTAACTTGTATCATGTATATTTGTGAATAACGCAGGAAGACACTTTATCATGTGTCGCAGACTGTTACTGTAAGACACAGCAACTAATATTGTTACTGAGCTCAGAAGCTAATTGTTAAATGCAATTTTATATTTCATGCTAGGATATTAACATTCATTCATCCTGTAGTCTGTCTTACGACAGGTCCGTAGCCTCTTCCAAAGCGAGTTCTCCATTGAGTGCGATCTAGTTCTTCCTCTTTCAATTTCCAGTATCTTCTCTTTCCTTAAGGTCATCCAGTAGCTGCTTACGTCTTCTCCCTCGTCTTCCCGTCGTTTATATCCTTCCTTCTAACTTTACTTCAATCACGTGTTTCAGAAGGCAGTTTCTACGCAAGATGTGACCAATCCAGTTAGCCATTCTTCTTTTTACTGTATGTACGATATTCCTCTCCTCTTTGACTCTGTGTAATACTCCTTTATTTCTCACACGATCGGTCCAATTGATCTTCTCCATTCTTCTCCAGCACCACATGTCAAAACTTTCCAGATATTTCTGATCTACTTTCCGAAGTGTCCACGTTTCAGCACCACACAAAGCTATGCTCCAAATGTAGCACTTTACTAGTTTCTTCCTTAAATTTAAGTCCATAGATGTTACTTTTTCTCTTGACAAGTATTTTAGCATTGAAGTGTTAGATATTTCTGAGCCATGTTCTACTTCTAGTTTATGTTTCAGTCTGAGATACAGCTTTGTTACATGTGACAATTGTGCATGTAATATAATTGTTACATGCTACAAACTTATATCGCAAAATGAAACATGTAGTATTCACTTAAGTATACTGTTCAAAGTAGAGTACACCAGCTACGATTCTTGTTCCTAATTTACTGTACTGTGGCACCGGTATTTATGCCGCAGTACTCCGAAGAATTTGGGCTATTTTTGCTCTCAGCGTGTATGGGTGTGGCCCTCGTGATATCGGAGATGTCAGCACAAATACAAATTACTGTAGCCGTCTCACACCGTGCCCCTACCCCTCAGAGGAACTCCCGCTCCCCAGTAACAAGAAATAATTCATATACTGGAATCCAAACAAAAACCAATGTAGACGTATCGTACTTTGTAACGTGACTGTACCATGATAATTTCATTAGTGTAATGGAACTTACGTAGCTTGGGGATTGAAACTTACAGTGCCATTTTCAAAAGGGCGTTGTAGGTGAAAGGTATAAGTGACTAGGAATGGTGTGGGGGCGGGAGACGTATAATCTAATGTAATATCGCTAGGCGCAGGCTCAGTGATTTCCCTGTGCGTCAAGAATTGTTGAAGTTATAAGGCAGCGCATATTCGCTTGTCATCTGTTTTATTCGAAGTCTCTTGCGTTACCTTGTGTGTTTTACTCATTACTTCGTAATTGATCTTCTTCTTTTGTCTTCCGGATAAATACGATCTCGGAAATCGCGTTGAAGACAGACTTACAGCATCCTGTACGACAGTTCTCACCGGAATTGTTAAAGGACACGTGACTTTCACCTTACATTTCGAGGTAGGAATTGACTTGTACTCACATCTTACACAAAAAGAAACTTACTCCAATATCGTGTTGGTATCCGTTGCATGCAATAATTTTGATATACGTGTATATACGGCGTTTCGGGACTTCAGTCTACTGACGTTTTTATGTAATTTGATACCGTCATATTGGTAGATGTTTTGTTATTACTTATTTTAAGAATAGTGGCGGCAGGTGGGATGGAAACGTCGGTACGGATCTTGAATGTTGGGGTGGAGTCAGCTGCCGAAACGTCATTTGTATCAAATGTGACTAAACCCAGTGTTTACCATATGGTATTGTATGGAACTCCAGGGTTGTGCGAAATGAAAATAAGGGCTTTGCAAGAAGTTATTTTTTTAGAATATAAAAATAATTTAAGTAAGATTACTATGAGATTGACTTAAAATAATTTTCATTTTTATTTGACAATGCTTCGTTCTTTCATGTAATTCTGAATGCTGCAATATTAGGATAAATACAATAAACATATTTTGGAAATCGGTTTTTTTTATTACGGAACCACGTGTTAGTTTATGAGGTTAATTTTTCTTATACATGAAATTTCTAAATATGTTTACATCCTTGTTTAACGTTTGTTTAATATTATCCTCTTTTAGGGTCTATGTTTTTAGTTAAGGGTCTACGTTTTTAGTTAGGGTCTACGTTTTTAGTTTAGGGTCTACGTTTTTAGTTTAGGGTCTACGTTTTTAGTTTAGGGTCTACGTTTTTAGTTTAGGGTCTACGTTTTTAGTTTCTTATGTAAGAATTCATTCGGAACAAAGTCTTGGGTTCCCATGGAGGCTGGAAAACATATTCCCTTCTTTTTAAGGCATTGCCTGTTTAAGTATGTTATGCCTTCTTTTTCGAATTAATTCCTTGTGTTTTCTTTTAATTTTCGTATACGGATTGTGCCTTTGATCTTCTCTTTCCACGTTTTCCATTTCGTGTGTACTTGTTTTGGCAGTCTACATCCTACCATTCTTTGTAAAATCCACAACGGCAACGCAGTTCGCAGTATGAATGCGGAGGCCACAAAACCATCCATCGATTTGAATAGTGACAGTCCAAAAGATGGTTTATAGGAACTTTTTCATTCATGAACGACATACTTTATCGCGTTGTCAGTGGTACATCACTGGATGTTCAGGTAATTATTCTGTTGCAGTATCTCGCTAACAAAGCGGCTGTGACCTTATGTGTATAGGAAATCTTGGACTTATTTTAGGAGTAGAAAACGATCTTTAAATTTGTTGTATGTGATTAAGAATCACCCTGTGTAAATAGCGTTACTAACTTACTTAGCTTCTTTAAAGGAAAACTCAGATCTTGAAGTCACTACTTACCTGTGTGTGGGTCCTTTCCAACTTCTGAACCAACTGACTTTGCTTTACTCTGGAAACACGAATTAAATTTTACGCTTCTGTGTCTATAATTAAATCGTGCCTCTATTATATTTTCTATGCTCTGTAGAGACCAATTAATTTATTTGTGATACGAAGCTCTTGATTCCAGCCTTGAGCTTCACCTTCTTTCCTCTTGGGTGACGCTGTCGCGAGGCTAAAACACGCTGACACTGCGTGAAAAGAGCGTGCCTTCATCAGAGGGGTGGCACCAATTAAAATCCACAATAGCCAGATGCTGATTACATATTATTCAACTAGTTTAAATGACTTTCGTATGATTTAAAGGGCTACATAACATCACACATTGAGTGTGATGAAGGCGTACTTCAGATTATCGTATGCGAAGTACATGGCAGGTGTAACAACTGTTTTCTGCGCTCAGCTTCTCGTCCGCACCGTGCGTTACAAGTCGCATTTAATAAAACACTGTTGTGGGTGTGTACAGTACACTGTCAGTAAAGTGGACAACAGCTGGATGCTTTTTCTTGCCTTGTCAAGTAATTGTGCAGTATCTGTATGTTTGTGTATTGTTGCCTTCGAGTGTTGATTTAGCAAGTAGCCCTGCGCTGCTAAGCCTCCATATCAAACTCAATTGAATGGAACTGTACTGTCAATATATGTAGGAATAAGTGATCTCTCTTAATTTTTTACTTTGACAATTACAAATGCTGTTTTTAGATGCGTTTTATTATTGTCTCTTTTCTATGTGTTTTCGTTTGTTTTTTTGTTATTTGTGTATTTTCCTTATGTTCCTGTGCTTTCTCCGTAATTGGCATTATGGCTGTTGTGCCAGCACTTTAGCAATAAAGAACTGGATTTTATTATTATTATTATTATTATTACAGGCATGTTTATATGCTGTTATAATAAGTTTTAGTATGAGTTTGATGGGGAGCCTGGATAGCTCAGTCAGTGTAGTGACTGGTCTACGGACTAGTCTATCCGGCGAAAGAGATTTTTCTGTCCTCCGAAACGTCCAGACCACGGGGCCCGCTGAGCCTCCTATTTGATGGGTACCGGGGGATCTTTCCCTGGGGATAAAGCGGCCGGCGTGTGAGGCAGCTCGATCAACTTCATCTGATGCCGAGGTTAAGAATGAATGGAGCTGTATCTCCACTCTCCCTATATGCCTTCATGCCGTGTATACGGACAACTTAACCTTTACCTTTCCATGACTGTTATTGACTCATACAACGTTTACACAAGAAAGTTTTCTCTCTGGAGTGACTATTTGACGAGATGCGCCTGTCACGTAACATGGTCTGCTGAGCAATGAATGTGTGGCTTAACCACTTGAAGCTTCAGATTTATCTGGAATATATTTAAAGGTTTTGTGCGTTACAAGAGCCAGCGGTTTAATGTTGTTCAGGGCAATGTTGGAATCATAGCCAACACTTATCATTCTGTGGTAAAATGAAGTTTATCTTAATTCAGGCGATGAAATGTGGTAGCTACTGTGCTTTACAGGAACCAGATCAAAATCACGCATGTTGATATTCGTATAGCAAGTGCCATATGTCAGTCTTTTAAGGAAGACACCCCATTGTCTTGTGTTCAATAACAAACAGACGAAAACAGTACCGTCAGCGTAGCTGTTATTTTATCATAAATTAGTTGCGGTAAGGTAGTGTTTTTTCTATGTACAAGGTTTTTCACTACAATTACGATCCTGAGTGTCTTCTACATGGCGGCCAGGGTTAAGTTCCTGCTCCTAAGGCGATAATGGCAGTTGGTTAAAGGCACAACAGTTGACTAATGCTTGTATTTTCCATTGATGTAAATTGGTAATGTCAATAAAGCTTTTTAATAATAAAAAAATTAGTTGCGGCCTTAGGCCATCTTCAGGCGGACTCATAGAAGTTAAAACGTCAAAAGCGATACGAGATTGAGAAAGGTCTTTCTTATTGCAATCTCCACACTGGACATTACGTGGTGTTTATATATATTACAGGGTAGTTGTCACTCAACATCAACACAACTATTTATTGTGTTTAATCAGAGGATAACACGGCTACTATTTCGACCACCAAGTGGTCATATTCAGGCCATTACATTACATCAAGATTATTTTGTATGGACAGATTGAGATGTCAGTCTTTGGGCGTTACAGTATATATCGCCCTTATTTTGTAAAAAAGGGACTAATTGCCACTTTGAGCTAAATTGAGTTATGTGTAGCAAATCATTCAACTAATGGTCCTGTATGATATGTAAATAATGACAACTCCATCTTCAAGAATAACCAAGATAGGTGGGGGGATATCGTACCTGTCAAAGCATTTGTCGTATGGAGTCACCTTCTTGATCCTGCTGTAAAATTGATATATTGTGGGTTGTCCGCTTTTTACAAAACAGGGGCGATATGTCAATATGAAAGGTTAAAACTTTGTATCATATATGACAATATAAAGTATTAAAGTTAATGAAATACGTAAAGAGTAATGCGATAGGGATGTATTGTCGACGTTCTGAAAGTGCAGTTTATTGGTTCCTTGCCTGCAGATTGCGTGCTTGTGTTATTGTGGCTTGTTAACTGTGTGGTGGGCGGTAATATTAGCGTTTAGCGTAAAGGTAAAGGTAAAGTTCACCCTAGAACAGGCCATAAAGGCCCAGAGGTAGAGGTATATAGCTCTACTCTCTCTTTAACCTCTGCGATAGCTGGGGGATGGGTGGTCAACGCCACGCCCCGACCGCTTTACCCCCGGGAATGACCCGGTACCCATTGTACAGGAGGCTGGGTAGGCCCCAGGGCCGGTCTGGACGGTGCTGAAAATATCGCCTCCACCGGGATTCGATGCCTGGACCGTCCAGCTCATAGCGTAGTCGCTATACTGACTACGCTATCCCGGCTTGAGCATAAGTTTTGAAATCATGTATTAGTGTTTGTGGAGTTGGTCTTGCCGGGTTGTGCACTCGTTGTCGGGGACAGACTGCCATTACATTTGTGTATATAACACACATAGTTGGGCTTAGTTGTATTTATATTGTGTACAGGTATTTATAAAGCAGTATTGTATAAAATCGTTAAGTAGAAGTTATGGAGACAATAAAATCCTAAGGTTTATCATGATCGGCGACTGTCCCAAGTGTACTCTCATCTCCCATTTGCACGACACCCTTAATATCGAACCTATCCGAGATTTCATCCACCAACTTACGTTCAAGTTTTTTGCTAAATGTCCATCTCATTCTAATCCCTGATTCAACAAATCGGAAATTATACTCTAGACGACCTGAACTCTTTATACACAACTTACAAACTTAAACGACAGAAACATGTCGTGCTGTAACCAGCTCACCATCAGGCATAGTGTTTTTTAGTCTTTTTTCACTAATGTTACTTATATTTCCCTCTCTTTAACTTTTTTTTCACGCACAAGTTAACTAAATTGGTTACAAGAACAGTATATTGTGACTTTTCTTTTTAAAAATGAAATTAACAAATAAAAAAGTCTGTAGATTTAAATAAGGTTTATCAATCTGAAAACGAGGACTGGCATAGCACAAAATAACCACACAACATTACGTTCTCGTCAGTTTATAAAGACTACGTGTTTTAATATTGAGAATACTAAACAGAGAAGAACGTATGATACCATGGGAACTATGAAATAACACTTAGATATGGAAACATCCAGCTAAATATCTCTACACATAACCTTGACTTCGCATATTGAAAACTAACCAAACATTTCTTGATAAACCTTGAGATTTTGTCACCATAACTTTTGCGTAATGATTTTATACATTGCTATCTTATAAATACCTGTACAGGATATAAATGTTCTAATCCCACCCATGTATATTATATTTTTTTCGTGGCTCGACAGCCCTGCTCGGGCCAGGGCCTCCTTATTATCGAGGCTTCGCGATCACACTCAGACACACCACACTCGGTAGGACTCCTCTGGACGCGTGATTGGCCCGTCGCAGAGGCCTCTACCCGACAACACACACAACATTCACAGGACACAGACATCCGTGCCCCCGGCGGGATTCGAACCCGCAATCCCAGCAAGCGATCGGCAGCAGACCCACGCCTTAGACCACGCGGCCACCGGGATCGGCAGGTATATTATATACACAAATGAAATTGTAAAGGCCTTTGTTAATCTCATTCCGCTGTTGATGTTTTTAAATTACGAGTTGGTGTGAAGAAGGCCTAAGGCCGAAACTGGTTGCGATTATGTAAACAAACAACCAGTTTATAATAGAATAACAGGTGTGCTGACAGCACCGTGTTCCTCCGTTTGTTATGCTATACTCGTATGTCGAGTTTGATGAGAATTTGTCAGATGTCTCAAGTAATATACGTAAAGATTTTTGAGCCTTGAAGTAAAGCGGCCTATAAATTCATTTAAACCCAATTAAATTTATACCTAATAATAACAAGTTTTGTCAAAATCTGTCGCAGTGGCGAATCCTGATCCGGAGGTCAGGTCTAGCCGAAGGTTCTAGAATGCGGCATTTTAACTTTCCGTTAGACCTGCCTTCTGGATCAGGATTCGTCACTCTAGAGGATTCAAAATGTAAGGTTTGAGGTTTGCAGATGGCGCCAAAGTGGTTACCATCCTTCGGAGGAACATGCTGCCTCCATCTTCATGGCAGGTTCTGTTCGACGTCGTTACCCAGAAGAACGCCATCTAAAGGCTCAAAATATACACGTTAAAATTTTGTTTAAATAAACTGAACCACTAAACGTACACAACAGCGTCTATGCAGTAAAGGTAAAGCAATCCCATTACCGGCCCGGACAGACCCTTAGGGTTCCAGGAGGTTGAGGATCCCAGATTTCTAGACAATCGGCACATGAAGGTGGTAAGGTTGTCAGCCCTACGCACCGGCCGCCTTTACCCCCCAGGAAATATTCCTGGTACTCATTTATGTTAGAGGCTGAGTCGACCCCAGGGTCATAGTGCGACCGAAACGATTATGTCAAGGAAAAATTCCAATGACACCATCGGGAATTTTTTTTTGTCTTTCCGGGGTTTTTCCCTTTGATCCATTTTTGTACTGTTTAAATCCTTTTTGTCCTTCATGTCACTTTACGTTCCATGCCACCGTCCTTATACAACAAACACAACACAAACATCCATGCCCCCGGTGGGATTCGAACCCACGATCCTAGTAAGCGAGCGGCCGAAGACCCACGCCTTAGACCGCACGGCCACTGGGATCGGCTGCGCACCGGCCGCCTTTACCCCCCAGGATATATTCCTGGTACTCATTTATGTTAGAGGCTGAGTCGACCCCAGGGCCATAGTGCGACCGAAACGATTATGTCAAGGACACCATCGGGAATCGAACCCGCGACGTTCCGGTTTGTAGCGTAGTGCCTCAACCAACTGCGCCACCGCGCGCCCCCGTGTATGCAGTTGTAGCATTTAAATTTGTCGTTGCGTTGTGCACCTGAAATAGCGCCGAAAAAAAAGCAGTCACGACTTCATCCGAATAGTCCGATGTTTAAAAGCACAGAAGCTGTGTGTAAGCCGTTAAGCTGCGTGGGGTCGGCGTGTCGGCCAAGCACGGAGCTGTGGGTGTGGTCAAGACATGTGAATTAATCGCCTCCGACTAGGCAGTGGCCACACACTGCGGCTGGTTGGCAGAACACTCCTGCAAGCTCGTATCTCGGCTACCTGCCTTACGATTAGGTAGGAGAAGTTGCCGTATGACAAGGGAACCGGCGAGAAAATGTGCGTTGCACCAAAATCGACAATACGAGGTAAGCCACAGTAGTTACAGATACAGTGTCCTGAAAGATATACAGAGTGTTTCAGGAAAAATCTGCCATAATTCAGAAGTACGTTCCTTAGGTTAATTTATATCGATATAACCAAACATACGTATGTCTGAAGTTGAATGTTTACGGAGATAATGATGCGAGAAAAATGTTGCGGTTTTACTTACTGTACAGTGTTTAACATGATGCATTATCCGTACACTGCGCAGATCCGTCCTTGATTCGGAAGCCAAGCCAAGCCATACGGAGGCGAGTGTTCTGTGTAAAGTACTTGGAACCCCAAGGACGAGTTTTAAGAATCTATTGTGAGATTGTCTTGTTTAATTAATGTCTTTTGTCACTCAGATGTTAAAAGGATGTTGAGTACAGGTGTTAACATTACAGGAAGTACAAATATTTCCTAGTTGCAATATATATTTGGTAATCAATAAATGTATAACATTTATCATTCTTTAAAATTTATCTCGTTCAACTTCGGATATCCTCGTAGGTATATTTGGTTATAACCATGTATTTCAGCCTACGGAACGTTGTCCCGAAGCATGGCATATTTCTCCTGAAACATCCTGTATATCGCTACCAGACTATCTCGTGGTTAAAACTTTGATAGACGAAGAGAGTGTGGATATAACCGAGGATAATGTCTGCCAAGGGACGTGGAATCTGCAAACCAGGAGGGAGGTAGAAGTATCGAGTTTCGTTTTATATGAATTATAATAAAGGAACAAAAATGAATAGAAAGTGAAAAATTGAAATTTCTAGAAAATGTGGCTGCATATAGTGACATTAAATAAACAAATTATAAATACAGGGATTGGAAATTAATTAGACTTACCTAATTCAACTCTATAGTCCTCTGACGATGGAACATGACCCACAGACACAATATTTTTGTACTTTGTGTATCGATTATTTTTTAGTGAATCACGACGTTTCGGAAGCCGGCCCTGCTTCCGTCTTCAGGCATAGAAAGCACCTAATCTTGTGGACCCCTTAGATAGAGCTATTCTCAGTCACTGGTCCAGTGACTGAGACTTAAGTAATATGAAGGATAAAGTTAGATAAGGTACATATTCGCATCTACGTAATTGGCACCCATCTGGAAAGAATAGGCCTACATAGACAATCAGTTACGTAGCTACAGGAACAAGTTTCATTGGACTCCTGAAACTATGGTTGAGAAATCAGTCTACGAAGTGGGACAGACCAGACCTGAAGGCTGAGACATTTATGATGAAGAAGAAGACGATGATGATGATGATGATTATGAAGGTGGTGGTGGTGGTGGTGGTGATGATGATGATTGTAAATTATTTGCAAAATGTGTTTATGAAGAACCAAGATCTGAAATCTTGCACAGCAAAATAAATTTTGCATTATGTTGTGTTTAACAGACCAGTGTCACAGTTTATTCTATCAGTCTGAGTACAATTTGTATGTCTTAATTATAATACTCGACTCCGATACATGCTTCGGCAATTTTATTCCATCATCAGGTGTAGTTTACACAGAATCACAAATTTTAGTGCAGTTGTTCTTATAAACTACTATAATATTCAATTACGACTTTTTAAATTGTCGTTCGAACAGTTGTTCGTAGGTTTATTGAGTTTCCTGTGATCATATCGCTCTTTAATGTTATTGCCTTGTTATATAGACATTCACTCTCACCCTTGTCACAGATTACGCTTGTATATATGGCGACACGGCGAGACTCCAAATGTACAGATGGTGTTAGTTAGAGCTCGTGTTACAGATGTAAGAAACTTCTCTTCTGTAAAGTTACTTACGGTGCAGTGGTGTCCTGCTATAACTCCGTGGAGTCGAGACCTTCTTGAGAAGCTAATATTTCCTCAGCTAATCAAGAGATCCTTCGCATTTTATGGAACCTGAATTTTCATTACTCTGTTCACAAGGGCCCGCCACCTATCCCCATCCTTAGCCCAAAGAATCTGTCCAGGTCCGAGGCTGTCCATTACATTACGTAACTTATGAAGTTTTTACAGTGAGGAGTTGTTAGCACCTCGCCGAACCCCCTAGCTGGAGGACCACACCTTGTCGGTTGTCCGCGACTGCTTATTCAATATATTCGCAGCAACTCTGCATATCTGGGGGCCGTTCCTCCATCCACAACCTGAGGACGCACCGTACCGTGGTGACAGGGACCAACTTACGTAGTTATTGTGTACATGGACTTGCGTCAGTGATCGGGGGCGCTGAGATGATGTGGTGAAAGTTTTAGTGGTACGAGACAAACCACTAGTAATACTGCAGTTGATATGATGTTAGTACTAGTAATACTGCAGTTGATATGACGTTAGTACTAGTAATACTACAGCTGATATGACGTTAGTACTAGTAATACTGCAGTTGATATGACGTTAGTACTAGTAATACTGCAGTTGATATGACGTTAGTACTAGTAATACTGCAGTTGATATGACGTTAGTACTAGTAATACTGCAGTTGATATAACGTTAGTACTAGTAATACTGCAGTTGATATGACGTTAGTACTAGTAATACTGCAGTTGATATAACGTTAGTACTAGTAATACTGCAGTTGATATGACGTTAGTACTAGTAATACTGCAGTTGATTGATGTTAGTACTAGTAATACTGCAGTTGATATGACGTTAGTACTAGTAATACTGCAGTTGATATGACGTTAGTACTAGTAATACTGCAGTTGATATGACGTTAGTACTAGTAATACTGCAGTTGATAT
The DNA here is from genome assembly GCA_021186555.1 of Reticulitermes speratus. Lineage (NCBI taxonomy): Eukaryota > Metazoa > Arthropoda > Insecta > Blattodea > Rhinotermitidae > Reticulitermes > Reticulitermes speratus. The sequence goes on from JAJKFL010000010.1 coordinate 14,527,253, forward strand.
GACGTTAGTACTAGTAATACTACAGTTGATATGACTTGTACTAGTAATACTGCAGTGATATACGTTAGTACTAGTAATACTGCAGTTGATATGATGTTAGTAATGTTCGTCAGAATTATTTGCAACATTTGCCGCATCATTAGCACAACAAACGTGTGGACATGTCTTGTCGCCGCGAACGCAGTTTCTTATCGTCTGCTGCGGCCCCTTCTCCTGGAACGAAAGCGGAGCGAAACGTCAGTCCCACTTGACGTCTTTAATTTAATCTGGAAATGATTCCGAGGATCGACGTGCTATTACGTTCCATGTTCTTGAGCTGCACCTGCTTCGTCCCACCGGGATCTTGTGACGCCACCGCGCTGCAGTGAGAGTCGTGACGAAAGTTCCGCTTAGAGATTAGCAGAAAATTAAATCGTGAGGTAAACCTAAGCAGTTTTGAGCATCTACATTTAGAGGAAGGGTAAAGATAAAGGTAAAGCAATCCCTGTACTGGCCTTGACAGGCCCTGAGGGTTTCACGAGGTTGAGGCTCCCAGATTTCAGGACAATCGGTCTTGAAGGTGGTAAGCTTCTCAGCCCTACGCACCGGCCGCCTTTACCCCCCAGGAAATATTCCTGGTACTCATTTCTGTTAGAGGCTGAGTCGACCCTAGGGCCATAGTGCGGCCGGAAGGATTATGTCAATGAAAAATTTCAATGACACCATGAGGAATAGAACCCGTGACCTTCCGGCTTGTAGCGCAGTGATTCAACCAACTGCGCCACCGTGCGCCTCATCTAAATTTGGAGTGCTTGCCCTAAATTTAGTTTATTTTCAAGCCAATTTGTTGTAGTAGGTTTAAGGAAAGCAGTCCTTCAGCCATTTGATTGTTACTGCCTGAAGCGTTATTTCTTCGCTTGGTTCTTTTTTAATATATTGTACTGAAATTACGTAATCTCTTGTTTCATTGTTATAGTTTTATGAATATGTCGAAACAGTTTATTCATCTTCACCGCTCTTCTAATATTTACTATTATGGCTTTACATAGTAATCCCTTTTTGCATTATATGGTCACAAAGCAAGGAAATATAAAGGTTCGCATCGTCGCCATGATTGTTTCTTACGTCACGTGCAAACTGTTTCATGTGAAACATGGTTAAAATCTTAATATTTTAATCATTTTAATAAGGACAACACAATACCTAGTTAAGCGTGGTGGCCTTGTACTACTTTGTTCAGAATAACGCCCTGAAGATGGCAGCACGGTACCGTAACATGTAGAAGTTTTGTACTAGCCTCTGATTGTATTTTATTAAGTACATAAGTTGTTTGATGTATTAATTACGTCATGATTGGTCAAGCTACACACGGACGAAAGGGCAGGAATGGTAAAACTGATGACTTGCGTGTCTAGAATGCGCTTAAAATGCCAGTAGAATCGCCCACATCTTCTTTGAAAATAAGGAAAAATAAATTTTATTGCTTATTCTAAGATACAATCATGTAGAAATTTATATAGCCTCCTATTCGATGGGTACCGGGGGCATTTTCTCCGATGGTAAGGGGGGCCAGGACTTGAAGCTGCCCAGTCACCTACGTCTAATGCCGAGGTTAAGAATGCCTTTATGGCGTGCATAGCGGTGATATATGACTCACTGAAAAAGTGTATTCGGCATAAAATGTGTGTTTATATTTTCTGTACAACGTTATTTTCAAATTATTGCTCCGCTCCTGTAAATAGTTCCGCTCGTAATGCCCTCAAAAAAAGCGTGAAGATCCTCTTGCAGGCCTAAACGAACCGTTGCTGGTGTCTGATTGTAACTAAACTTGAAATGTGTCGACATATTTCGGTGAAACTCCACAATGCCAATTTTCATGAAAATCTGTTAAGCGGTTCTCAAGTTATCACACGCAGACAGACGCACAGACGTATAGACACGTCGAAAGGTGTAGGCTCATTTTGGAAATTTGTTTTCGTCACGCTAATATTGTGCTTCGTACAGAATAGACTTGCTTTACCAGTACATTCATATCTGAAATGCTGTTTAATGCCTTACTAAGCAATGCCTTAGTTAAAACCGTGCCTGCTGTTTTAACATCACGTCCTGAAGGTGTAAAATATGCAGGGGCGCACGTCCTGAAGGTGTAAAATATGCAGGGGCGCACGTCCTGAATGTGTAAAATATGCAGGGGCTCACGTCCTGAAGGTGTAAAATATGCAGGGGCACACGTCCTGAAGGTGTAAGATATGCAGGGGCACACGTCCTGAAGGTGTAAAATATGCAGGGGCACACGTCCTGAAGGTGTAAAATATGCAGGGGCGCACGTCCTGGAAGGTGTAAAATATGCAGGGGCTCACGTCCTGAAGGTGTAAAATATGCAGGGGCACACGTCCTGAAGGTGTAAAATATGCAGGTGCGCACGTCCTGAAGGTGTAAAATATGCAGGTGCGCACGTCCTGAAGGTGTAAAATATGCAGGGGCGCATTGCCTCGTCATTACTGAAGGTGAGAGATTAGCTTAACGCTCCGTGACATCACATCCGCCAAAATAGTTCTTCGATATCCTTTGAATAAGGGGCTTAGTCGGTCACAGTGGCCGTCTGGGCGTCGTGGTGGAGGTTTTAAGTCCCTTCAGTCGGGAATCAAAATCCAATCGTCCAGCCCGTATTCAGTTCCTTTACTGTCCGAGATATACAGGCTCTCATGTAGTTAGTAATAATTCAGTTCTCGGAAAGTCTCGGAGGTTCCGAGTGGCACTCGAAGACCAACAATATTCGTGGAAGAGGGAGAAGAGTTAGAAAAAGGAAAAGAAAGGAGAGGGCAGAAAGGAATTGCTAACAAAAATAGCGTCAAGTTGATTTATTCTCTCACGTAAACTGAGTAAATTAATTTAAAGGAGGTCATGCCATTGTGTTGCTTATAACAGAAGTCAAGTCGAAATGCGTCCAAACACAAATTCTGTTTATTATACAGAACTACATGTTTCGACCTATGTAAGGCCATCCTCAGGTTCACAGTTTGTGTTTAAATCGCATTTTACGGATTTGTATGCCTTTCTCAGTACGTTTTAAACACAAATTGTGAACCTGAGGATGGCCTTACATAGGTCGAAACATGTAGTTCTGTATAATAAATAGAATTTAGTTGTGTTTGGACGGATTTCGACTTTATTTCTGAGTAAATTAAGGAATTAATGCGCACTAACATAACTATGGACATACGGTCCGAGGAGAGGAATCGACTGTAGCAATGAGCTACAAACTTTCTCTGAATACGCTCAAGTTTTTTAGCATCAGTATATAATAATAATAATAATAATAATAATAAAATAATAGTAATAGTAGACTATAAGACGCCATTCCTTTTTTTCTCCAATGGCTTGACAGCCCCTTGGGGGCCTAGGCCGCCTCATTTTTCGAGGCTTCACGATCACACTTTTAAGACGCACCACAGTCGGTAGGACTCCTCTGGACGAGGGATCAGCTCGTCTCAGAGACCTGTACCTGACAACACACAACACTCACAACAGACAGACATCCATGCCCTAGGCGGGATTTTTTTTCCCTGTCCCGTTTGTTCTTTTGATCCATTTTGTACCTTTTAAATCCTTCCCTCCTTATTCATGTCACTTATATTCCATACTACTGTCCTTATACAACAAACACAACACAAACATCCATGCCCCCGGTGGGATTCGAACCCACAATCCCAGTAAGCGAGCGGCCGCAGACCCACGCCTTAGACCGCGCCGTTTCTTTACGTGGTATAGATGAATGGTGGGTGTTTTGTGTCTGCCCTTGCTGCTTTGTCGCCTTGATCCGGGCTCACAGATTTGTACTAATGTTTACAACTGCGGTGCCTTCTCCTATTTGGGCACAGCCGTGAATTCCAGTCAACGGCTGTGCAGACACGGAACAGCGCAAAGTGTAAATGTGCTTCTGCGTCTGCGTCTCGTGAACAGAATGGAGGATAAAATCACAACATAAAGATAGTTACTAGATCCTTTGAAAGTGTGGAACAGTTCAAATATATGGGAACAACCGTAATAGGTAAAAAATTGCATTCATGAAGAAACCAAGGGCAGACTGTGGGAATGCTTGCTACCATTCGGTGCAGAATCTTTTTTGTCTTGACATTTGGTCTCCAAAAATATGAAGATCAAAATATGGAGAACAATGATCCTTCCTATTGTGCTATATAGGTGTGAAGCTTGGTTTCTGATACTGAGGGAAGAAACATTATGTCATTAATTGCCGTCATGAAAAATTATATGATTAATTTTTTCATGATCTTCTTAAATTTAAAACCATTTGATAGAAATATATTTCAGACTTTTTTTTGTGGCGCAACAGCCCAACTCGGGCCTAGGCCGTCTCTTTGTTGAGGTTTCTACATTACACTCACTCACACACACACACACACACACACACACACACACACATACATACGGTAGAACGCCTCGGGCCGAGTGATCAGCTCGTCGCAGAGGCCGCTAACTACACAACACACAACAAACACAAGAGACGAACATCCATGCCCTCGATTCGAACCCGCGATCCCCGGAATCGAGCTGCTTCAGACCTACGCCTTAGATCGCATGGCTACGGTACGCGGCATTTCAGACTTTACTCAATTTAAATACGAGTATAATCATATATGTTTCGACAGAATTCTGCCTTCTTCGCTGTTACCTAAATAGACCTACAGTGAAATTTCCCATTTTTGTATACATTTTATGAAAACGTATTGCGATTTGATATTTATTGTTATAAGGTTTTCTAGGGCCTGAAGTCAAAAGTTTATATAATATGGGAGTCCAAACTTTCTATAGCAAGGGGCCACGCCCGTTATTGTGGACTGGTTCGCGGGCCGCACGTGTAAAACAACAATAATTGGTATATCCAGCCGCCTAAATTATTGTGTCATTTTATAGTATGTACATAATTTATAAATGTGGCCGCGGGTCGCATAATACAACATAGCGGGCCGTGAGTTGGAGACCAATGCTTTATAGGATAAATCTACCCAATTACGTAGCCATCTGTGGAGCGCTCTTGAAACTAAACTATCGGACACGTGCCTAATTTTGTGGCAAATTTAGAGACCTGCTACGAAAAAAGTTGTAACGGGAAACCGGGTAGGTGTACCGAACACAGCTGTCACGCGTGACATCTGTTTCTCTAGTAGTGTGACCTCTTAGATTATGGCTAAGATTGGCATTTGTTGTGAGTTGTGGAAACAGATAGTTCTTTCGCAACTGAAAGACAGAGTTTTGTTACTTGGTACGTGTAAAGTTGTAGAAAGAGAAGAGACACCGCGTAGTTGAATTACAGAAATTTTACACTGGATCAGACATTACGTCCGTGAAAATTATTAGAATCGACTGGAGAAAATTTCGTGTTGATGAGAATTGCGTCATTTACTTTCACACATTGCCAAGCACTGACAGCATGATGATATCAGAGAGGATGATACGTATTATTATTATTTATTATTTTTTCTGTCGCTCCTTGTGGAGCATAGGGCCTCTGTTCAGAGGTTTCTTTGGTCGTGCGCATAGGTGTAGTGAGTGACCAGCCCACTGACTGCACAAGTTCTACTCAATCCTGATGTGACTGCCAGAGCCATCTAGCAGTCAGTCAGGAGACTTGGGTGAGAAATGGCCGCTGAATTTTGCTTACGAAACATCTCAATTCATGCCCGTAAGGTTCTTTTACATGCCGTAAATCTACGACATGGGACCGACGGCTTTACTTCCCGTCCGAAGGAAGTTGTGCTACGGATTTTTATCACCCTTAAAAATCCATCGACCTCGGCCGGGATCGAACCCGCGAACCTTGGGTCCAGTGGTCCAGTGGTACGTATGCGTGGGGCATTTTGTAACTCTTTCTGACATTCAGAAAGAGCTGTTTGACGAAGTACAATTAACATTATCTTCTGACTGAAACGTAGCTGTCGGGCTTTAGCAACGGTATCTACAATGCCAGGTCTGTGGCTGTAATGAATTACCATCCTAACTAATTAAGTGTGCACTATCTCGAAATAAAACAGCCTTGGAAGACATGTGAGCTCGTAATTACGGTACAACCCGCGACTTTCCCGCCTATTACCGTGCAGCAGACTACGTAAATTCCTTACATTAAACGGATATCATTTCGAATAATTCCTTCAGATGACTCAATGTTTGTTGTGTAAAATCTAGCAGAGTTTGCTGTTTGGATTAGCTTATAATGTATATGCATTTTATTCTTCTGATTTCAGAAAAACAAGGAGTTCATGGGAGATATTGTTGCCAACAGCAAAAAGAGGAATGGTGAGTAGTACCAGTTACATCATATTTAACTGTACAAACAATTATAAAGCATCTTTGAAACGCGCGGACATTAACAGACTTAATATTATACATATTCCATGCAGTTGTTTTACATATAGGTTTTTATTATTATTAACAACTACTGCACAATAATTCTATATACTGCTACATGTTTCGGCTAACCATCGTAGCCATCAAAATGGAGTCATTTTACACAGACGTGCGCAGCTTACAGCATATCATTGAATGGTTTGCCGTTCAATGATATGCTGTAAGCTGCGGAAAATGACTCCCTGATGATGGCTCCTATGGTTAGCCGAAACATGCAGGAGTATATAGAATTTTTGTGCAGTACTTGGTAATAATAATAAAAACCTATATCTACTGACGTTAAATTAACGCATTTATTTGCAATTAGCAAACCGGTATGGGGTATATCCAGCTATCTTAAGACTCTCAGAGGATTCGTGCAGAAGAACAGCCACTTTATAGCTTTTATAAATTCTTTAATCCAATTCCAAATTAAGAGACTTTTTCGTCCAATTTTAATTCTAACTTTCGGAATCTACCAAATTGATTTTAGTGTATGTACGTCACAAGTGTTAAATTTATCAGTAATTCCCACTATTGTAATCATATTTTTCCTTGAAGATGATCTACTGTGCACCGAAACATTTTCGAAATGTGCTGTAATAAATAAGTATAGGATTTGGTATCCTTTGGCGATGTAAAACGATGCCATTTTGTTGATTATTCATACAGGTGTGCCAGAAAAGCTTGGACAAATTTTAGGAGTAAGTTCCCCACACCAAAACAAGGAGGGAAGTTTATATCAATACATGTCCGCAAACACCTAATTTTCGAGGTACGGCCCCCACGTTTTCCCGAAATAAATCCTTCAGATTTTTATCTGTGGGTGACACTTGAAACCCTAATGTATTCAGCTGTAAGTTAAAATGAAGAGACACTTCACCAACGCATTTATTTGCCTGTCAAACCATTTGAAAATGCCTCGGGGTCTATGAAAGGGTGCGATAGTCCATGATCAGACGTGTCCGTGCGTGTATTGATTCAGTTGGAGGACATTTTGAGCATCTGTTGAGAAATGTGACTTAATAAGCAATAAGAACTCAACAGTTATTAAATTGGAAACGTATTTTGTAAATGTATTTTGTCAGTTGTAAGTAAAATATTACATGAATATTTATTGTTAAATTTAATATTTCAATTAAAGTAAAAAAACCACTCATTTCCGGAATATGTTTATATGAACTTTTTTCTTTGGTTGATTTCACGAACTTCCCCTTGAAGCTTGTCCAAGCATTTTAGATACACTCTGTATAACTGTAAGACAATTGCCAAGTCTTAGAAGTCCTCTAAAATCAGTGATTTTAATATTTATTTAGTTCTCAAGGGTCTAATCTACACCTGGTCGTTTTGAGACAGACTGTTGTAAGGTGGACGCGGCATATCGTGTTGCGGTTATTCCGTTACGCTTGCCTTGCATTCCGTTCGGTAGTTCATGTTCGTATACGTAGGTGGCAGCGCGAAAATTGAGTGTGTTGTGTTGCGATCATTTATAACATGTTTGTAGACTACTGGAAGCATATTTAGAAACCTCAGGTCTTTCTGAAGACGGATAAAATGGGGCGTGTAGTTCACGGTGACAGTTTTGGGTTCAGAGTTATGAAGCCAGCACATGGTCCTCGGAATTACATGGCGATATATATAGACATCCAATGTTCTGAATGACTACCCTATAACAGGCTGTGAAGGCCCAGACAGGGAGTAGAGGTATATCTCTACTCTTTCTTTAACCTCAGCGCTAGAGGGGGCGGGTGGTCATCGCCACGCCCCGGCCGCTTTACCTCCAGGAAAGAGACCCGGTACCCATTGTACAGGAGGCTGGGTGGGCCCCAGGGCTGGTCTGGACGGGTGCGGAAAATCTCGCCCCCACTGGGATTCGATACCCGGACCGTCCAGCCGCAGCGAGTCGCTATATCGCCTACGCTATCCCGGCCAACATTTTGAATAACAGATTAATTGTTGCTACTTAAGGCGTCCCACTATGTTCCAAAAAATAGTTTAAACTGTATGCCAGGATATTTTGAGATGTAGATTGTGTAACCTCTGTGGTGTATCAGTACGTAACAATATATGCAATATACACATAACGTAACAGTGTGGGGCGTTCGCGTAACGTTTGTACCTTCTCGGGTATCCTAGGAGCCCGATACCATTTCACTCGAGGGCGCTCTTTTATGGCGATTTAATGTCGCCGGCAACAACAAAACGTATTTAGGTCTTCATGTAAAGTGGCCGATAGCCAGTTTTCCATAGCAACGGCACGAGTTTTTAAATTGGGCGGGTACTCGAATCCGCCCCCTTAAAATGCATGGACGCCGCAAGTTCTCGAAGTCTGTTCCGCAGGTTTGTCAAGTGTGATCGCTGGATGACCGCAGCTGCACAGTGCTGGGTGTCAAACCATCAGAAACTCTGTAAAAAGCGTTTTAGTATCCAGCTGGGTTACAGAAGGTGTCACGTGACATCGACTTTCCTTGTCCACCCACTACTTGCGGGCGGATTCGGAACACAATCGCAGTGCGGCTCTCTTAATTTGTCTAATCGTACAAAATTAGCTCGCCGGTGTCGAACTTAACTTGCTATATAAATTTCTTTGTCTCTCTTCCTTTATAACAACCAACGAATACATTGGATAGAACACATGTATAATATATGTTATATATCCCTCCATGATTAGTGGGTCACTGTCACCACGGCATGGCGCGTCCTCGGGTTGCGGATGGAGGAACGGCCTCCAAATATGGAGGGTAGCTGCGAATATGCAGTCGCGGACAGCCGACAAGGGGTGGTCCTCCAGCTTGGGGGTTGGGCGAGGTGCTAACAACTCCTCACCGTAAAAATTTACCATGTTACGAAACACCATACAGAGCCTCGGACGGGCTCTTGTGAGTGCGGTAATGAACCTTCGGGTTCCATAAATTGCGGGGAATTTCTTGACTAGCTGACGACCTGTTAGCTTCTCAAGAAGGACTCTGCTACATGGAGTTAGTTAGTTAGTTAGTTAGTTATCCCTACATATGTTTCCACAACAAGGTGTCATTCTCAGGGGGTTTGTTATATAAAGTTTGGCATTATCTATCAGAAACACTAAATATCCTGTAAAGTGTTTCAAATCTTGGTAGCTGTGGCGGGTGTTGCCACTACAAGTTAAGGCCAACACACTTGTGAATAAGCACAGTAGCTCTACAGGTGACACTTCTTGGTGTGAATATTGACAGCTCAATAAGTGTAAGTAAAGTGCACTTCTGCGCCAAACCCGCTTTCCTGTTAGAGTCACAACTTCTGGTAATCAACTCTTACACATAAAAGGCAATTTCTTGTACGTTTGCTGTCGAGAGGACCTACTTACTTGAAGTGCCTGACAGATGGCGAAATAACATAAATTGTATTAACGTAAAGGAGAGGGAGGAAGGAAGGAGGAGAGGAATGAAGGTAGCATTGAAAAATGAAAGAGATGGGAGAGGAACGTCGGTGAATGGAAGGAAGAAGGTAGAGACACGAAAGGAATGAAGGAAATGAATAAAGAGGGCGAAGGACGAGTATAAAAGAGAATTTTTTTTTCTGAGGGACTTATACTTATACTTCTCATGCACCAGAAAGTCACGGTTAGACGATGCGATGTACTAAGATTATTAGAAGTGTTACTCTTATGATCTTTGAAATTTAATATTATGCTTAAACTGTGTTGTATCTCTACACAACAATTGAAGAGAATTTCATTAAGTTTTTAAATGGTTATTTACTACATAAGCATTTCATAAAGACAGTGTCATACAAAATGCAAATTATTCTGTGACCTAAAATTTGGGATCACAGAAGTGTGACCTCAATGACGTCACACTGCTAAGGTCGATGTTTCAGTGTCCAGTGTGTTTATTGCGTTGTTGTTTTGTGTCTGTTCTCAGGTTTGGGACCAACTGCATTGGCCAAGTCTCCATCTCCGCCACCACAGTCTCCGCCCCCGTCTCCATCAAGACGCCCCCAGAGTCCAGACAACCCCAGTCCTTGTGGGCCCATTACAGAGGTATGCATCAGCAGATTTACGCTCGGATAATTCTTTGGTGGGAATGACAAACCACAAAAAAAAAAAAAACACGAGTAACACACAAGTACTTTAAAAGGTAAACTTTTCCTTGTCAACGCCATGAATGTGTATAGGGGGAGTAAAGGTATACCTCCACTCCTTCTGAACCTCAGCACTTAGACGAATGTGAGTGGTCAACTTCGCGCCCTGGCCGCTATACCCCCCACAGAAAGCACCCTGGTACTGACATCTGCGCTCTTCTGGGATATTACGTAGTGTCGAGTGATAATCCTTTACCGACGTTTCGGGACAACGTATCGATCCCATCTTCAAGGATCAAGAATTCTTCTTGGACTTCTTGACCCTTGAAGATGGGACCGATACGTTGTTCCGAAACGTCGGTAAAGGATTACCATTCGACGCTGCGACGCTGCGTAATATCCAGAAGAGCGCAGATCTCATCAACATCGCGGCGGAAGCCTGAAATCACGAACCCTGGTACCCATTGAGTAAGAGGTTTGTTGGGCGCCAGAGTCAGCGGGGACCTTTCGGAGAAGCGATAATCTTTCGCCTCTGTCGGGAATCGAACTCCAGATAGTTCAGCCCGTAGCCTAGTCACTATACAGACGGCCGTTCACAAGCACTGTACTACACCAACAAAGTATTGTTACTCTTCCGATTAATGACGGTCCCCTTTCACCTCTGTGACAACTATAGCTTCAGAGGGAAGTCAGGTAATGTTAGTAACTTGACGGTACTGTACTGTGACTGCATGATGCCGTTTTGTGGATCAGGGAAGGCCCGATACATGTGGGCGCACCGGGCATGATAACAATTTGGCTGCCCTTAAAACCGATATTCTTTCAACTTTATCGGCCTAGGACATGGCTGGCGAATATTTTTATGGAACGTACCCAAATTGCGGATAATTTTCGGAGAAATTCTTTCGCTTGTGGAAACCAGAGTACACTAGCACCATATTTCCGACTGTTCCAGTAATGTCTTAGCGCCCCTTGGCGTCCCGGGCAGCTGCCCGGCTGGCCCGCCCCTAAGACCGGCCCTGACTGTGGGTTTTAATTGTGAATGATAAATGTCAGGTCCTTCCTATAAATGTTATACGTGCAAATGTGAGTGTATGTTGGAAGTAATTTAACTACTGAGTAGGATTCCATTTTTGTATAGTGAAGAAATTAAGTGGATAAATGACACAAATAAATGAAATGGGGAAAATGTAAAAATGTGTAAAATAGTCTGCATATAATATGCTAACGCGTGTTGTTCTATCATTACATTTGTTAGCACGTATCATAGTTTGTATTAATTACAAATAGGAGCAGAAAATGGCAGCAGTAACGAGCAGTTGGGGGGGGGGGGGGGGGAGTGCTCGAATTTCCTTTGCAGTGTCCGAATTTGACAAGAGGCATTAAGCAGCGTACCTCTAAGTAGCAGCATCGTGTATCCCCAGCTGTTATGCTATCAATGTCGGCGTGTTGGTGTCAGTGTACTTGGCTGCGGAAATCTTATATGTTTTTGTCGAGGTTTCTTTATATATTTAACAAAAGATAGCACATGCAAAGAAATTTTTTTTAGCAGAGTTTATGCTGTATATTCAGTGCTGATTTTGATAACTGCTACAATTTCCCGTTGAAATTTCATGGGTGTCACGCTGCTAATAATAATAATAATAATAATAATAATGTCTACATGTTTCGTGCACTCAGCCTCTAACAGAAATGAGTACCAGGAATCTTTCTTGGGGGGTAAAGGTGGCCGGTGCGTAGGGCTGACAACCTTACCACCTTCATGTGCCGATTGTCTAAAAATCTGGGAGCCTCAACCTCCTGGGACCCTAAGGGTCTGTCAAGGCCTGTAATGGGATTGCTTTACCTTTTTTACATGTTTCGTGCTTACGTCACTGTTGTGAAGCATCACAAGGGGCATAAGTTGCCTAAGACATGTGCGTTATCCACATTTCTGACTTGTGGCTTATAGTATAGCTGTCATTTGGTACATTCTTTTATACACTTTCATACCGTAGGTCCTCCATCTTCTATATGCCGTAGTTGTGATAAATATGCCAGCAACTTTTTTATGACAGCACACCAGACCTATCAAAATTTTAAGACTTACAGTTCCTTCAGTGGGAGTTGCGATATGGCAGTCCGTATAGTGACTAGGTTATGGGCTCGACGGTTCCGGGTTCGATTCCTGGCAGAGGCAAGGTATTCTTCCCTCTTCAAGACTGGATCCAGGGCCCACCCAGACTTCTTTTGAGTTCTTTATGCGGGGGTAAAGCGGCTGGGACGCGAAGCTGACCACTCACCTTCGTCTAGTGCTGAGGTTAAGAATAAGTGGAGCTATATCTCCACGCCCCTTTATGCCTTCATGGCATGCACAGGGACAGCTTTACGTTTGCAGCTCCTACAGCGGTGCAACTGATTTCTGAGAGAGCATTGACAGAAGCAGAGTAGTTGCTAGTAAGTCGCTAGTAATGGCAATTGAATGCATTGAGAACTAAATATGCATCTGCCCGATCGCTTCTGTAGGTCATGCTCGTGGGATGTCACCATGTCTCCATGTCATCATCACTCTTGCATCTCACTCATCTATTTGTATCTTGTCCTCTGATCTAACCAAGTCACCCATTCTTGCGATGCAGCCAAGTTCCTCACTTTGCAATATATGTTTGTGCTGTGAGCTTGTGTCCTTGTGTCATCCAGTAAAAGGAGGCTTTAACTGAGAAACTGCTGTTTGCTTGTGGTAAGATCACGTTTAATATGAATTGGGAGGTGGTTTAAATTAAGCTGTAAAGTCCTTGTACATAGAAGCAGTCATGATTAACCCTTGAAATTCGGTTATTGTATGTACAAAGAAGCTTAACGTTATGAAGTTCTACATTCTGCCCACAGAGCGCACTTATGTATGCTGAACAGTTATTATTTCTGCCACCATTATTGAAGGATTTGTCTGTATATAGGGACTGAGTACATTTACTCTGCAGTTCAACCTGAATCTTTAAATTTAATTCAGGTTAATTTTAGTTTTCAGAGGATCAACCAAATATTTTGTTGTACTGGCTGTTATTGGAGGATATGAAAATGTAGCTGTGAGTTGTCTACATGTTAATGCGAGTAAAAAGGTGACTTGACAAGAGTCAACGTTAGCAACAACAGAATAACAACACATAGCTGAAGCTTGGTAGCATTTGTCACATTAAAATGACATTAGTTTGCTTAATGGGCATATATCGACAGTATGCACAGTAGAGTGACAGTTGTTTTTGTCCTGAAGACGTCGATAAGGAATAAAAACTTTTGGATTAGGCCATCTGGAATAATGTCTTCTGAAGTTTAAACTATTAAAAATCGAAGTATAATGTGAGGAAAATTGAACAGAGCAAGTCGGTTGTAACACAAAGTATGATTTTTTTTGCGTCTATGTACAAGTCTATTAGAACGTGCCATAGTAAGATTATTGCAGACGACACGGGCATTAAGATAATACATAGAACTGTGGGACTGTCTATAGAAGGGAAGCTGATGGTTACATTTTTCTGGCATATGACGTCGTGTTCTTTGGTAGATATTTACCGACATTTAAAAGGAACGTGCTGCCACCATTTTCGGAAAAATTCGGAACAGGTTCTTCCGAAACGTCGGTAAATTTCAGCCAGACTAAACGGCTTGACATCTCAGAAGACTGTAATCTTCATAGTCACTGCCATGAGAAACTCATGTTTTGGACGGAAAGAAACTTACAATTTGATGAAACGACTAGGTAAATCCGAACATCTTATGCATGAGAAGGTTTGCAGATAGTGGGAAGACGACAATGACGACGGCGCTACAGCGACGACAGTTCACAAGATTAATTAGCTGTGAATGTTTCAAATGTGTGCTTGTTTGCATGTGCACTTGTGCTTGCATGCACATACTCCAAAACTTGTTGTAACAGTAAACATTTTACTGTAAACACATCATTCCAAAACGGCTCTATCTTCTAAATTGAATGCCGTATTGTTATAATTCTTGCACCATTTTTTGGGAAAATTCTGAAGAACTGCATTTCGTGCAAGATAGAGCACGGCCACATTTTGCACGTCGTGTTAGTGCGTGGCTTGACAAGTTTACTTGTCGGTGGATTGGGCGTCGAGGACTAACAGAATGGCCTTCGCGAAGTTTCGATATTACTCCGTGTGATTTGTTTTTTGTGGTGTTGGGCCAAACAGGAAGGCTGCCGATCAAAATCGTGAACATTTGAGGAACTAGAAAACAATTGACTTGTTAAAGAAAAGCGTTGAGTTCCAGGTTGCAGAAGTGTGTGCAAAACGCTGGGGCCTGTTTTGAATTTTGACACTGAATGGTAATTTATGGTCCTTAAAGTGATGCAAGAATTGTAGCGATATAGCATTTTGTTCTGGAGACAGAGTCAGTTGACTTTATGTGTTCATTTTACAATCACATATTTAAATGGTGAATTTTAACATATTACAACTCTTGTTCTGTTTGTGGCCATGCAGTCTCCAAGCCCTCAGATGGCGTGGGTTGGCTGGACACTACGCACATTGCTGCTGGCAGACAGCTCATCGTCAGTGTTGAGAGACCACAAGTCTTCAAACTGCGTGTACCGGCGCTGTGCCTCTGGCAGAGAACTTGTCGACTGGATCATGTCTCTCAGTCCAAGCATCCACACCAGACACCAAGCAATTGGAATGTGGCAGGCGCTACTGGAGGAAGGAGTGATATCTCATGGTAATTGGAGATCAGTGGCTCATTCTTTTTACCAGACAATATATTTTTTTTTTCAATGGCTCAACAGCCCCTTGGGGGCCAAGGCCGCCTCAGTTTTCGAGGCTTTACAATCACACTTTAGACACACCACACTCGGTAGGACTCCTCTGGATAGTGACCAGCCCGACGCAGAGACATTTACCTGACAACACACAACACTCACAAGAGACAGACATCCATGCCCCCGGTGACATTCGAACCCACGATCCCAGTAAGCGAGCGGCCGCAGACCCACGCCTTAGACCGCACGGCCACTGGGATCGGCCCAGACAATATTAGTCTACAAAAATAATAATCCAGAAAACTTGCAATACAATTCTGTATGATTCTGATGATAGTGTGTCACGTTCGGAATCAGCCACTCTTTGGACTTTGACCAACATACCTTGTTTAAAAAGAGGATTAAAACAGAAAATCTCAGAAACGGGATTCGGTTTCCGTCATCCCAAAAAATAATACGGGATAATGGACCTGAGAGTAAGGAATGTTCTCAGTAACTGGAGCCGGAGGTGTAGAACAGCTTTTCTTTGGTTCCTAAGAATATTGCGCACACGCGCGCGCGCGCACACACACACACACACACACACACAGTTCCTCGCATGAAGGCACTAAATACCATAATCTGATGGTATGGCACTGTTAAATCCAGACTGCTGCAGTGATAACAACATGAGATGCAAACTTTAGCAAAACATTGTCATCCGTCAGATATTGCTTGTCCATCTAAATGTATCCTTATAGTATTGTTCACAATGGGCCAGTGATTCACTGGTAAATGTTAAAATCCTATTCAGAAAAATAAATATTAGACCACAGTGTAATGACACACAAAAAATAAACATTCCAAGACTGACAGGTCTTCTTCATGCATATGACTTCTTGGTTTCTTGACTTTATCAATCATCTAGTACACCCAGCCCTTGTTTTACGCCCTAGTTGCCGTCCTGAGAAAGTGGGCGTAAATCAGAAAGGCGTAAATCAAAGATGATATTCCCATCATAAATAAGGGGTTACCGTAATAGAACGCAGCTAGCCAAAGGGCGTTAAACTGAAAATGAGAAAGTGCAAATTAAGAAGTGGTGTAAATTGGCAAGGGGCGTTAAATCAAAAAGGTATAAAAGAAGGGGTGGGTGTATTCTGAACAGAAGAGAACAGAACATTTCAGGATCTGAATCTCCCCCTGTCCCCATGAGAAAAGTTGAGAGGTGCCTGTTGAATTGTGTCTGATAGAGAGGTCTCACGGTATGGTGGGGCTAAGAGCTATGCTGGCGGTTGTGTAGCTACTGGCAGGGCCTCCCATGCCAGACATACCTCCCCACCTTTTCACCTGAAGATGGGAATAGGTCCACTGTCTGAAATTTTGTCTTCTGTTTGAAATACTGTAATAAAGTGGTCCCTGTGCATGCTGTGAAGGCATATTGGATAGTAGGTATATAGCTATAAAGGTAAAGGTAAAGTTCACCCTAGAACAGGCAATGAAGGCCCAGAGGGAGAGTAGAGGTATAGCTCTCTGCTCTTTTCTTAACCTTGGCGCTAGATGGGGGTGGGTGGTCAACGCCACACCCCGGCCACTTTACCCCCGGGAATGACCCGGTATTCATTGTACAGGAGGCTGAGTGGGCCCCAGGGCTGGTCTGGACGGGTGCTGAAAATCTCGCCTCCACCGGGATTCGATCCCCGGACCGTCCAGCTTGTAGCAATTCGCTATACCGACTATGTTATCCGGGCATATAGCTATAACCATTCTTAACCTGGACAGTAGGTGGCGGTGACCGGTCAGCTTCATGCCACGGCCACTGTACCGCTGGGGAAAAAGCTCCTGGTACCCATTGAATGGAGGGTGGCCCAAAGAGTTGGCCTGGATGTTTTGGAGAAGAGAAACGTCTTTTGTGGCTGCCAGGAGCCGAACCAAGTCCCAAAAGTCCATCCCATAGCCTAGTCACTATACTGATTGAGCTATTCTACTCTCTGCTTTCCTGGATTACTAGGTGTAGCACAGAGTCTAAAAACCAAGTGATTCTGCATGTAATGTACAGTCATCACAATTCCTTTGATCTTAAGTTTTATTATTTTCTAACACAGACCCTCGTGTATGGAATTTTGCACTAATCTCCACATTATTGGCTCATTTGGAAATGTAATAACAGATATTAAAGTTGCTTCTGTATTATGTTCTATATTATCGATACTTTAATTAAAAATAAAACAAGGTAGATGGTTTGGATTTACGTCTGTTCTCTTCTGGGACATTACCCGGCGTAGATTGGTAGTTATTTACCGAAATTTCCGGAGAACCTATCGGGCCCATCTTCAAGGGTCAAGCAATCCAAGAATAACTGCTTGAGTCTTGAAGATGGGACCGATAGGTTGTCCCGAAACGTCGGCAAGAAACTACCATTCTATGCTGCATAAAATCCCAAAAGAGCCTGGATCTCATTTACACTGCGGTGGAAGCCTGAATTCACTCATGGTTTAGATCTAGTAAAGACATAGAAAACCACAGGGTTTCTGAAAGACTAGCAGGGTTATTAAGGAAAACATGAAGATTACAGTCTTCTGGAATATGATGTCATGTTCAGGGTTGTTGACTACCCAGAACATGACAGCAAGCTCCACCCAAACGTTGGTAACAAATTACTAACCAACACAGCTTCATACTCCAGAACACTATAACCTTCATCAATAATGGTTTCATAACCTAAAAACACACTTAGAAAAATAAATCTGGGGTGGTTAATATGGATGTTCAGATGAGTTGCATCTGAGGAAATGTCAAGCAGGAAGGAAGGAGATGGAACATTTCACGTTATGAAATTCAGAAGATGAGAAAGTTCAAAACTTACTGCAACAGTAGGCTATATTGTACGGACAAGAGCTGTTTGTGGGATTTTATTCATAACAGAGTTTTTGACATTAGGGTAATGTAAGGATAATCAAAAGAGGTTTGTAATGGCATAAGTACAAGTTTATAAAACTCACAATGCTTTTATACACTACTTTTTAAAGACTGTTCACAAATTCATAAGGGGTAAAATGTCAGATATATAATGCCATGGTAGGAGGCCTGCTAAGTCTGTCATAATCTGTGTTACAGTGACAGGTGAACATCCTTTCAGAGACAAGGCACTACTGTACTGGTTCTGGCAAGATAAAGAAGGTGCAGCAGGCTTACCATCTCAAGATCAGGTGGTTTGGGCTGAAGATCAGTTGAACACGAGTCTTAGTGCCCTTATACAAAAGGGACCAGATGCTATCATGAGGATGATACTGCGCAAACCGTGAGTTTCTTTTTCTGAAACATTGATGCATCCATGTTGACAGAGGCAGTGTTTTCATTTGGATTTCAGCATACAATGTACGTTATTTACCAGAATATAAGAATATTTGCTCTCTGAAGTGTGGGTGGTTTGCCTTATAATCACACACAGAGCTGCACACTTTCTGTGTAGGTATTATCCTTAAGATTTAAGATTGTGATGGGGGTTTTCTTATGTGCAGGATCACTTTATGTTCAGGTAAATATGGTAGTACAGGCTGTAGGTAATTTAACAGTGCTGTATCAAGTGTTGTTATTTAGTATCAAATGACACATGAGGATGTTTGCATTTAGTGAACTGGATAGGATCATGGAGGAAGTGCCCACAGCCTATTTCACAGTACTATCGCAGAATTTGGCTGGATAGGCTGAGGGCAGCAATTAGAAACTTCAGTCAGAATAGTGTGTCCTGTATGACACTGGAACAGGGCACCTCCTGTGTATTAATAAGTCCAAAGCTCACCACTTCAGCCAACAGTCTTGGGAACATAAGCAGAAAACATGGATGCCAACTCTTAGAACCAGCAGCTAGCAGCAATGCTAATAAAATATATCACATTTAGTTGGTATTTTTCTTTGAGAGCAATGCCACATTGATGCCATCTTAATTTCAGAGTTACCTTCAGTTTTATAAATACAGTATTTTCAGTATCATCTGCAGTTATAATTGTGTCTGTAGATCACATGAGAGAACTCTGGATGACCTGGAGACAATCTATGAAGAGTTACTGCACATTAAGGCGCTGTCCCACCTGTCAAACACTGTCAAACGAGAGCTTGCTTCTGTTATAGTGTTTGAGGCACATCCACAAGCTGGAACCGTGTGTAAGTTTTCTTCCTATTATGAGTTTAATTTGCCACACTGCATATGACAAAACTGAATTAATATATAAGTTTTAAAACTTTCGCGGCGACATGATTCAATTAGTCTTCTCGGGCGCACAGCCGCGTCAACTCGTTTGAATACAACGTTTCGGGGACTGGCTCTGTCCGCATCCTCAAGCAAAACTGATTTAACTGAAATCAGTTTTGCCTGAGGATGGGGACGGAGCCAGTCCCCGAAACGTTGTATTCAAACGAGTTGACTATATATAAACGAGAAGACTATATTGAATTAATATATGTTAAGAAAACAGGGTGCAGATAGTGCAGTAGAGAATGATAGCAATTGCTGCGGTAAGAAACCACACACAGTGATTACAGCATCAAATATTTTGTCCACATGAACTCCATGGAGCAGAGTTGTTCTTGAAAAGCTACTAGTGTTTGAGCTAGTCTATGTAACTGGAGGGTTTTTACTGTGTTCACCACTTGTCCTTCCCTGGGCCAGATTAGTCCAGTCCATTCCTTACCATCCTGTTTCTCTAAGATACTTTGTAGTAGTATCCCTATGTATTCCAAGTGCTCTTTTTCCTTCAGGTTTTCCTACAAAAGTCCTGAATGCTTTTATCTTTTCTCCTGTACATTCCACATGCCTTGCCCATGTAATCCTCCTTGACTTGGTCACCTGAATAATATTCGGTGAGGAGTATCCACACTTCCATGGTAATTTTTCTTTCTTGTTACTTTATTTGTTGCAGCTCCAATTTGTATACTTATACATTACCAGATTTCCTTCTACGTAATTAACGAGAAAAGATACTCCTCAACATCTTTATTTCCTATAATTCTGTCTAAAGTAACATGGCAGTTCTAGTCTGTCTTGGTAAAAGAAAGCTGTAAAGTACACAGACTGTTAAAAAACTCATATATTCATCTTTATATATTGGCAACTGTGATGAGCCACAATAGCTGAAATGTGCTTAGGAATTTTCAACGTAAATTATGTGCATCAAACATAATTAGAAGCAGACAAATTGTGTGTAGAGCTGAAGAATACTGTCTTTTGGGATGGCACGCCATGTAGTGTGGTAGAAATGTACGGATGTTTCAGAGAAACTTGATGTCCTCGCCTTTTACCCTGAAGATGGAAGCAGCAGGTTTCTCAGAAAATTTGGTGTGTTTCTACCAGACTATACGGCGTCACATTCAAGAAGACCACAATATTCATAGTTCATGTGACAAAAACCTCAAATGTCACAGTTGAAGAGTTGATGAATAAGTTTTGTTACTGCCTTCTATTAACACTGATAGAATGGTGTGGTTCAAAATTAGATTTTATGAGTAAGTTTTTAGTACAGACTTCCTGTACCATTAATACTTAATAACCAACTAAATGCACATTCACTTGGAAACTATTTTATAGTTTATTAAATTATCCTAAATTCCCCTACATATGTTTTGGTCTACTTATAGACCATCTTCAGGGGGTCACAAACTACACTTACTTCACATCCATATGTTCAGTCAATTGCTATATGCTGTCTAGATCACTTTTGTCTTATATGTAAGTTGTAGTAACACTTTAAAACGTGTATCAGTTTTAAAGTGATCTAGACTGCTTATAGCAATTTACTGAACATATGGATGCGAAATAAGTGTAGTTTGTGACCCCCTGAAGATGGTCTATAAGTAGACCAAAAATATGTAGGGGAATTTAGGAGAATTTAATAAACTATAAAATAGTTTCCAAGTGAATGTGCATTTAGTTGGTTATTAAGTATTGAGTGAAAATGCACGGTGAAAATAATATAAAATTCCTGTACCATGTTTCATCCAAATATGTACAATCAAGTCATGCTTCCTTCAGCGACAGATAGAAGGAAATTAATGGTTTCTGCATGTGTTTTGAACATTTTGAAATTGTAGAATATGGTAACCTGGTACTTCATTATGCAGTATAATCTTCTGCAGGTGTGATGGTCTTAGTGTGATAATTGCATTAGACCTCCATATTTTACAACATATGATATGCCCTTTGGGTTCACTATATTGTTGAACTGCAGCACTGTGCTTTGTCAGATCCTAGGACTTTTATTTCATATTGAACATCTTGTTATACAGAGATTTTAACACAGAGGTATGACTGAATGAGGTTCCAAGTCTTCTGGTTTGTTACATCATGTTGACTGATAAACAGTAACTAATGTTTCATCTTCAAGGTTTAGCAGAAAAAATAATGATTTCTATTGGACTGGTTGAACCTGAAGATGAAGCCACTACAGCCCTGAATTCTAGGATTGATTGACCTTGAAGGTGAAGGCATTATTATCCTTCCAAACACTGGTACCTATCGGTCAGTCAACGTAACATAACAGCCCAGAACACTTGAACCTTCATCAGTACTGATGTGAGAAGCAGAGATCTCATTTCAGTGAATCTTTGCATTGCCTCACTCTGTTGCTTTGAATTTTGTTACAGTATTTAACCAAGGAGATGAAGGCCACTCATGGTACATCATCCTGCATGGCTCGGTGGATGTTGTAATTCATGGCAAGGGAACTGTAACCACACTACAAGAAGGGGATGATTTTGGGAAACTTGCCTTAATCAATGATGCTCCTAGGTAATTAGTCTTGTCATAATATACCTTTGAAAGCTACATGGCATACACTGCATCACCTGCTGGTCATACCTAAGTAACTGTCACAGTCAGAGCTATAAAAGTATTACTGGTTCCATGAGCCAGGCCACATGTAAAGGCACAATGGGTTAATATTCTGTCATTACCGCAGTTAACACCATGAATTCGTTGAAGGCTTATTCACTAGTGATGGACTGTGGCCAATACATGTGTTGTTATATGTATTGCAGACAAATTAAAATTAATTGTAAACATTCCTCTACCTTGCTACAATTTGGGCTTATCAGCATCTTCTGTAGCTTACTCAAGACTTCTGTCTTCATGTTTTCCAAGGTCTTCCCAATGGACAATGACATGTAGGTTGATAGTGGTCCATCATTTACTTCCCTCTGTAACCTTCTGGGTCATTTGTCTTTCTGTGTGTGTGTGTGTGTATGGGTTACCGCCCCATTGTAAAGCCCCCAGACCTGGAGGATCAGGTGCAGTTATTGACATAACAGTGAACATATGATGGCCGTTCATAACAGTACTTAACATGATAATGAAGGTGTCAGTTCTTTTGCAATGTGATGCTGCTTTGCTGGGTATCTGGTTTCTGATGTTCTGAGACAGTGCAGGGATATCCTCTGTAAGGATGATAAGGTCAAAAAAGAATGCGTCATTTTCAGACCTTATGATCCTTGAAGATTAGACCATTACAGTGTCCCAAAACATCACAAACCTGATACTCTGTGATGCATGATCACATCAGAGAAGAACTGGTATCTTGTCCACATCACTGTGAAAACCTTAAACTCGGATGAACGTGGACAGTGGCAGTGATGACAGCAGTCAATAAAATATTAATGGAAAAACGGAATTGTGTTAAAACAATTTATTTTATACTGGTACTTGATAAGGCATGAAAATGAATGTCCAGTTACCATGTCTTTTTTACTGCAGGGCAGCAACCATAGTTTTGAGGGAAGACAACTGTCACTTCTTACGTGTGGATAAGGAAAACTTTAACCGCATTTTGCGGGATGTCGAAGCCAATACGGTCCGGCTCAATGAACATGGCCAGGATGTTCTTGTGTTGGAGAAAATATCTCCACCTCACAGTGCTACATGTTCTCACTTCAAGTATGTATTCCTAAAGTTGATGTAGTATTTCTTGTTTATTTGCTTATTTATTTGTTTATTTAATGTTTACTTGGTGACACTGTTGGTAGCTTGGACTACAGGCATTGTATAGTTTGATGGTTGGTGAATAATAATTCAGAAAAAAAATAAGTATAACAGTTTTCATGTTCTAATTTTAGATTCTGTTCTGGAATTTATGTGTAGGGATGAAGAAAATGACAATAGACATGTCAGGGTAGCTCGTCTGCTGCCTGAAATTTACATATATACAAATGTATCTGTAGGCATTCTGTGGATCTGAAAGTAAGTCAGAATGACTATGGAATGTAGAACAATTCATAAAATACAAACCATGCAAATAAATACAGTCAGTAGTATTATTGAGTTAAATGTTCCAGTAAATTCTTACATATACAACAGGCACTTATCCCATTGGTTTACAGTGTATAAAACAACAACCTGTAGAAGGACTGAGAGTTATGTTATAACATAAAGAATTTATCAACAGGGGAAAGTTACTGTAAATTGAAGTATCTTGTTTATGCTATTTTAGAGTGACTTTTTATTCATCTTGAGATTAGACGGTAGATGGTTGAATATTTTGATTCTAGCATATTACATACTTTTCTGAAAATGTTGAAGGTTAGAAACTGGTTTATAAAAATCATATTTATTCCTTGTGTTGACACTGTATACAGTGAAGGATAATTTGTGAGTGTAGCAACATTTTAGCTGTATTGTGTTTCAGGTACACAGTGATGGCTGGAACACCACAGAAGATGTTGGAACATATTCTAGAAACACGGTTAGATGGACGGGGAGGAAGTGGTGGTGTGGGTGGCCGAGACAGCCTCCCTTCTTCAACTAGTGATCCCTTGCTTGAGGACTTCCTGCTTACTCATATTGTGTTCATGCAAACTCATCAACTGGTCACAGAACTGGTCAAAAAATATCCTTTACAATTCTTTCTGTTGTATTTTAAGGACATTCAGGGGAAGTAAGTAATGTGAATAAAGGTTGTGAGAACCGTTTATATCAGGGTCTGATGTGGGTGGTCAAAGATTTTATGCATATATTCTTCATATGAATCTTTATAAACACTCTCTTAATTTATTGTGAATTTTTGTTGTCATTATAAAAGTTACAGTACAAAACTTTTTACATACTTTCTCATGTCCACTACACTGTACAAAAAGGAATAATTATGCAGTCAATCAATTTATTTATCCTTGTGCCATGTTGTTGGTGTGGGACACATCAATAAAGTATATGGTTTTCATGTTTACATATGTGATAACAAATTTGATAACATTTGTTTACAAGGGCATACATTTACATATGTGGTAACATATTTGCTTAAATGTTCTGTAACAAGATATCCTATATTGCAGAGTGTTTTGCATATATTTTATGCACTCCTATGAGTGAAAAATGTACCATACTACAATTACAGTCATTTTTCTGCATAGGAGTACCTATATATTTCTTGAGTTGTGAGACATATTTCTGTATACTTACAAAATCAACTAACTTTCAATCATAAAGGGCTATTTACGTTAGCTTTACAATGATACTTAAGTTTCATGAGTACATATTTTGTTCACACTACAACTATAGAAAATGAAGTGCAGAGTAAGGCTGAAGGTTCTGAATCTGAAGCCTCCCAAATTTTGAAACCTCTTTCACGTTAAAGCATGCTTAACATGGGTGGACAACTGAAACTGCATGCAGCTTGCACATATTTTAATTCTTCTCCACTGTAACAATTTTTGATAGAATTAACTTGTTTGGCTTTTGTATTACACTTAATGAGATACATTTTTATCTTGTCTAAAAAAATTAATAAAATTGGGCTTTGTGTTCATCCAAAAAAGTTCCTTAGAAGTTAAGAATTTTATATTTCAAAGGTCTTTTACAATTCTGTTTAATGTGTAATGTCATGAAAGGTAATTTTGCTGTGCACTGTCCTTGTGAATGGGTTTCTCTAGGTTTTAACAACAAGTAAAGTAATAGAATATTTTAATTATAAGAACTACTGATGAAAAAAATCTAAGGGTATACCCTACTGTATGCATCAGGTAGCCTGCTTTTGAATTATGCAGACTGAAAGTTCCTTAACTTGCAAGCACTTACCGGATTGAGTCTTCAAGCCAAGGTCGCGAGTTCATGTTGGCCTGTAAGAGGCGTGTGGTACAGTTTGTGCATCGCTGGGTTATTACAATTCGCCATCCTGTGTTTGAGGACCCCCGTTCACTTGCTTTTGTGGAGGTATTTAATATGAACACTGGTTTGTATGAAAGTTACTGAGTAACTGACTGACTAACTAACTAACTAACTACTCCATGGTGCAGAGTCCTTGTGAAGCTAATAGTTTCTTAGCTGGTTAGCAAATTCCTACATATTATGGAACCCAAATGTTCATTACCATGCCTGCCACTTGTCCCTATCCTGAACTAAATCAATACATTCCACATTTCATAAAGATACATTGTAACATCTATGCATAGGTTTTTCAAGTAGTCCCCTTCCTTCAGGTTTTCCCACCAAAATCCTGTACGCACTTCTCTTCTCTTCCATACATGCTACATGCTGCACTCAGC
Source organism: Reticulitermes speratus (assembly GCA_021186555.1). Lineage (NCBI taxonomy): Eukaryota > Metazoa > Arthropoda > Insecta > Blattodea > Rhinotermitidae > Reticulitermes > Reticulitermes speratus. The sequence goes on from JAJKFL010000010.1 coordinate 14,552,946, forward strand.
TTATTCTTCTTGATTTGATTACCCGAATAATATTATGTGAGCAGAACAAGTAATGAAGCTCCTCATTTTGTAATCTCCTCCAGTCTCCTGTTACCTCCTCTCTGTTAGTCCCAAATATGTTCCACATCACTGTGTTATTGAACACCCTCAACCTGTATTCTTCCCTTAATGTGAGAGACCAAGTTTCACATCCATATAGAGCAGCAGGTAAAATTATGTTTTTGTATATTTTAATCTTTGTATTCCTAGATTGCAAATGGGTAGACAAATGATTCCGAGCTGAATAGTAGCAGGAATTCCCTAAATTTATTCTGGTTTTTATTTCTTCATGCATGCAATTTTGATTTGTTGGTGTCATTCCCAAATACAGAAAGTCCCCGACTTACGTAAGTGGATCGTTCCGCAACCCTATGCGTAAGTCAATTTTTACATAACTTGGAGCCATGTTTTATTATATACAATAATAATAATTGATATAATAATAATTAATAATAATTTAATAACAATTAATACAAAACATAATAATTAATAATCAATACTGGAGTCACTGTTGTATTCAATTGAGGCACAGGCAGGGGTGGGTGTGGTGGTGGTAGTGGCACAAGAAGTTTTTTACGTAAGTCCGGATCTACGTATGTTGGAGCTACGTAAGTCGGGGTCCGTCTGTATATGAACGTTTTCAGATGATTACTTATCTTTTCATTATGATATTTTGCTCTTCAGACATGAAGATATACTCACTTCTCACTTCTACACCAATCTCGTTACTAGTAACTAAAAAAAGCTTCTGAGTATTAATTTATAGTGTGTATGTTTTTGCCCACTAAATTGACAAAATCATCATGGATGAAAAGCTAATGGGTCTGATTCAGCTTCAGTCCTTTCTCGTTGCTTGGACTTTCCTAATTGCATATTCTAAATCAGATGTAAAAAACATCAGCACTAAAGCATCTCCTTATGTCAGACCATTCTGAGTACGAAGTATATCTGACAAAATATGTGCCTGTCCAAAATTTACTACAGGTTTCATTTAAATATATTTTCTTAAACTAACTGGTTTCTATCCTACTGAATCACAGGCTTTCTTGAAGTCTGTAAGTTATATGAAGTGTACAACACAGCTTTTTGTCTGTGTGGCTTTACACTGAAAATGACAGCTTTCCATGCTTCATAATCCCAGGATAAGAGTTCCAAGAATGAGAAAATTTGGAGAATCCAAGTTGGGGGGGATGAGTATTTGTGTGAGTCTGTATATTAATGTGGAATTTAGTGTCACATGAAATGTGCCAGTTCTACAGTGGAATGTGTCAGTTCTATGCACTTGAAAGCACATTATATTTTGCTATTAAATAAATGTATATTTAACCATCACGGGCAGACATGGTATTAAATATTTACATAATTTTAACGCTATGGAATGGGAGGTACAAGTAAAGGTGATAGTGTGCTGTTGTTCTACCTAGCTTAACACTGAATGGTTTTTTTCTAGGATCTAGCAACAGAATTGGAAACAGATTGCATACAGTGGAGCTCCCTGCAGGAGGAGGCCAGTCTTATGCATCATGTCATGTCCCAGCTCCATCGGTATCAGGATGAACGTTCCCTTACTGCTGGGCAGAAATGGACATTACCTCCTTGTGGACAACCTATATGCTTGTTTAATGGTTCAACTGAGGACCGCAGAGTGATGAGAGCAACAGATGACAGTGAGTTTATCTGTAATGCAGGTCAGGACAGCCTTTAGAGCCTACAGCTTTTGTTACATTCTCTGGGTTCAGTATGTAGGGTGTGTAACTACCTTGTGCCATCAAAAGGTACAGGAAAGATTGTCCCTGTGCATGCCGTGAAGGCATATGTGGGAGTGAAGATACAGTTCCACTCATTCTTGACTTCAGAACTGGATGGAGGTGAGTGGTCAGCTTCATGCCACAGCCACTCCGTCCCTAGGGAAATAGCCCTCAAGCAGTGGTGTAGCTGTGTTTTTGGGCCCGGAGTGAGTAATCACAATGGCCACCCCTAACAGAAATTACGAATTTTAAAAAAAGTCTTAATCATTCATTGAATTTCGTTTTATTGGCTGAATAATTTAAAGTTTGTTGAGCACAGAAAATCAGTTTTTGTTTTCATTTGAAGTATTAATTTTGTTGCCCCTTGGACTCTAGCTCGCCCTTCTCCACCCCCTCCTTGCACCCCTGGCCCCTAGTAACCATTGGAAATAGGGTGTGGGCCCAAGAATCTGTCTGGACCCTTTGAAGAGGAGAAAAATCTCTTACCCTTGCCAGGAATCAAACCATGATTTGTCAGTTGATAGTTGGTACCTGACCTGAGATCCAGTCCATGTAACTCCCATCCTCACTTTTACATGTAGATGAATCTACAGCCAACCTCTGAAATTATGCATGTTCCATAATTACATAATACAGTTACAATAATGTCTAAACAACCATTAGCCTAACCAAGGATGTGACTAACCATTGTCTCTTCTCACTTGGCACACTAGAGCAGGTCCACAGGAGTATTTACTTTCACTTCTTTCTGCCACTGATAAATCCAGTTCAAACACCACAGTTTGACACATTTTAAGCAAGGATATTAGTACATTATGGAAATTAATGCAGCATGTCCTTTTGCTTTTCATGGTGACAGTAATATTCCGAGTGTACTGTGCAGACCACACCTACTGCACCCTCAGGTTTCAATTGAACTCGACAGCAGAGACCATCAAAGTGTCTGCAGCTGACAAGTTGAAGCTGCGGCATGATGACTTAGTGCTAGTGGAAGTAAAGTCTTCTGGTGAACGAGTAGTCTTCCATGATTCAGATGTCAGTATCCCTACAGGCCTCAGTCTTAACAGTCGTATCTTTGTCTCGCCTAAAGATCATCTTGATGCTCTCGTAAGTAAGAATTAGTCAATGGAAGGCATGCTCTTAAGAATGTGAACTAACATAATCTTACACTCAGATTTTTTATTTCATTTCCATTCTTTATACTGCATTCCTTCAGGTTCTTTTAATAAAGTGTAACATCAAAATGAAGAGTAAATGTAAGGGTGGGAACTGCTGGTCCCTGTCTTGTGTAACTGTGCAGCACAAGCAGATTGAGCAATTAATTGTAATTATGTTGTGTGTGTGTGTATATATATTATTCATTCATCATCTATCTATCTATCTATTTATTTATTATTTATTTATTTAGATACAGTGAGTTCTGCTATTACACATGTTTCACTAATGTGAATAGGCTATAACACAATTGATGAGTAGGAGAATGTTGTTTGTATAATGCGAACTTTCACATAAGCATGTTGGTTATTATGCGATTTCAGTGACCAAGGTGAAGGTGCAAGGGTGGATTCTACCCTATTTCTTCCATAAGCCCTAGTATTTTTATTACACATGTGAGAACTCTCCCACTGTCTCACTGGAGCCGCAGCTCCAGCATACTACCGGCTCCTTTTCAGACAACACGCTTCAGTCGTCATTGCAACAGCGTGATAATTATACTCTCCAATCATTGTAACAAGCTACTCCAGCCCACCAATCACAGCGCAGGCAGTTTGGCGCTGGCCAGGTATAAATAGTAGTGCAATTCCAACAACCAGCATCATTTGCTTCACTGACGTGCAACCTACATACAGCAGGCAGCTCTCGACTCACGGACCATCAGCGGTACACTGCAGTCTCTCCACCGAGGAAGGAGAGCACGGTAACACTCGCCCGCAGCAGCCCTCCAAGGTCGCAGCAGCGGCAAGCAAGCGGCAGACACGGTCAGTGGGATCGCTCGCCACCGTGCGCTCTTCTCACCCACTATGAGGCCGACCTCTCTGCTCGGCACCTTGCTCCAGCGAACTCTGTGTGCGCAGCAAACACTTTACGAGCAATATTACATTCCGAGATCCGGTATAGTTGAGGAGATATAAATAAAAGCTGAGTGGAGCTTACTAGGTTATTTCTTGCTCAAGCAACCAACGGACTAGCTACCACCACACATAATTTTCTATAATGTGAGGTCTCACAAGAATGCAACAATTGCCTTATAGAAGAACTAACTGTACTTTGCTGAGTTCCTTATGCTGTAATTGTAGCAGACATATACATGTTCAAGTGCTGTAACTTGCACAGTTTCACATATTCAGTAGTAATATGTATCATGCACAAGAACTAAAATCTCAGAAACAGTTTATGTATGGATGTACCTGCAAGGCATCCCATGATTTATTTTGAATACTGTCCAGGTATTTGCCTGAAGGGACTGCTTAAAACCATGAGGAGCCTCCTCGCTCGGGATATTCAGTGTCACAGCTCAGACTTCAGTTACCTACTGAAGTCTGAGCTGTGACACTGAGTCTTTTCCCTATATCATTACAATATAACATTATATATGATTCTCTGTAAGTCTGTCCCATTGTTTTGTTATAAATGTTTCAGACATGTCTGGCAGAACAAGAGGGACCAACAGAAGGTATGGATGTAGATTTGGAACTGTTTAGTACAAAGGAGTTGGCATATCACATTACACTGTTTGACTGGGATCTCTTCTGGTGTGTTCATGAGGTAAAATTTGTTTGAATGTAGATAGAAGTTGCTTAACCTGCAAATCTTCTGTAATTGTGTTTTGCATGTTTACATTAAGTACAAAATTTGCTGCCCACTGGAATGGTATAACTGTCTTTCTTTATCATTTGTATTAACAAATCAGACACAAAGATCACTTTGTACTGTATAAACTGTCTCAGTTTCCTGTAATGCTAATACAACAGCATATATTCAGTTACAGATTTTGAAACTCATCCCCAGACTTCCTAATTAATTACTGCATGTTATACTGCATGAATTTCTTTGCTGATTAAACACTAAAGTTCAAGGATTGCTGATACTTTAACAGGTACTCATCTTTCTAAAAGTTGAACGAAACAGTAATTGAAGTTATATAATCTAAAGCTTTCATGGCAACTGAATTGAGTAAAACTTTCTCAGGCTAGCAGCCACATCTGGCGGTTGAACGGCGAATAAACCAATGTTCTCGTCATCAGGAAAGAGACAAAGCGCTTCACTATCATGGCAGAATGAGATCATCTGCATGACTGTGGGCAGTGAAGTTTGCACAGGTCTTCCTTTTCCCTAGCGCATTATCAAGAACCTGATGAATTGTTGCCCAGTTAATGTTTCATTGATTTTAGAGTCATCAGATGGTCTCTGACCAACTTTTTTCTTTTTGCAACTGTTTCTGGATTTCAAGTAGTTGACAGCTGCCCACTCCTTGGATCATCTTCAAGGTCCTCACATCCCTTTCTGAATCTTTAAACCACTTGAAGGCATGTGTATGAGATAGAGCTCCAGTTATATACACAGTTGTCAGCATTTTTTATGTTTCTGTAGCTCGTTTTGTTAGTTTGCAACAAAACTTGATATTACCATCCATTTATATACACTAACATATGCACACAATAAAATCACAAGTCATCCATAAGCATGAACCCTCCTACGTGTGTCAGCGATAAATTGCCATCCTTAGGTTTCATGTTTATGGATGACTTGTGGTTTTTTTGGTGTATATTTTGTATATAAATGATTGCAAACACAATCTATGGAATGAATAATAAGAAATCAGAAGAAAAACTTGATGTTGGGTGCCTTTGCAGCTGCATGGTAGCAACAACAACAAGTACAGGCAGTGCTGCTATGGACAAGTTGATTGAACTAGGACATCCTTTTCACAAATTTCTGGCTGTCATAACATGAAATTACAGAAAATGAGTATAACTGATTTATGCGCCAAAACCATACTTATGTGATAGCATCAGTCCCAAAAGTTAATTTTTTGACCACGTGTACTACACTCCATTAGTTTCCAAATCTGTCTGATTTTACAATTTGAATATCAGAGGAGAACTGGATTGATGTTTGGTTTAACTTCTAACTACCTAAAGGCATGCAATGTGTACCAGAAAGATATATGCATAATCAATTGAATATTAGTGAATATGTTGTTTGTCTTGTATCGGTTCCCAAGTGGAAAGACTGTAGTCAAACTGAAGTATGCATATTTTCCTGTGCATTCTTCATTTCAGCCAAAGCTAATAAACAGAGGAAACATTTAGTATTGCTGGATTTCTTGTCTGTTTATTGTCTTGACCAGCTTGGTCCTATGATTCATATGTTGGTGTATCAGACCCAACAGGAGAAGAAGTTTCCAGTATTTTTACTTGAGGGTGGAAACAGATTCACTTGCTGAAACATTTATTCAGTTTGTAATTCTAGGACAATAGAACTCTTTAGAATTAGTACTGATGTTATTCTGCATAAACACATAAATTACAGGTATTTGCCCTTATAATTTATCACCTACACACTGTATCAAAATAGCATGAAATAGAGTTATAGGTCTCATTCAGGTCTGTGTTGTATGTTATTTACCTGTTTTTTACATTATGATATGCTGAAACATTCTTGAATTTCAAGTTGAGTTTCATATCGACTGAGAAAAACTAAAATGATAACTTGCAGTGTAGATCTTAAATACACAGTATCATTAAAATCATTTGAGTAGTTTAGAAAATGAAAAATCAGAACTCAGCGAGAGATGAACCCCCCCTCCCTCCCCAACCTCACATTTTGTCTTAATGTGATTTACTTCATGCCCAGTATTCAGAAGAGCTTCACATGTTAGTTATGAATATTTGGCAAGTTAATTCATCTTTTTCCTTATTATATGAATCAGTTTTCTTCATGAAATACTGGCCAACCCATAATTTACATGGATTTAAAACTTGTGATGTGAAAGAGGTTTTCTGCACCCATCCAGACCGACCCTGGAGCCCACCCAGCCTCCTGTACAATGGTTACTGGATCTCTTTCCCGGGGTAAGGTGGCCGGGGCGTGGCATCTAGCCCCAAGTTTAAAGAAAGAGTACACTATACCTCTACTCTCCCTCTAGACCTTCATGGCCTGTTCTAAGGTGACCTTTACCTTTACCTTTGCTGTGAAAGAAGCTTTCTGACTTGAATTACTTTGCTCCAGTTGTTAGATTTTCAACTATTGCATACTAATTTGATCATTTCACTGCAACACCAAGAGATTTTTCTTTGCTCAAAACCATCCAGACTGCTCTGGGGCCCACCCAGCCGTCTATTAAACGGGAACCAGGGGTTCTTTCCCCAGGTGTAAAGTGGCCGGTGAAAGAAGTTAACCAATCACCTTCGCATAGCGCTGAGGTTAAGAATAATTGTCGCTATACCTCTACTCCTCCTCTACAGCTTCATGGCTTGGACAGGGGCAAATTTTACTTTACCTTTACTACAAAATCAAGAAATCAAATTGACATGTATTTGGACTTTTTGTATAGTATGAGTTGATCTACCACACGTTTGGACGTCACCTCTTTGGGAAGATTACAGCAAATTTGGATGTGTTCTTACGTCGCTTCAATGAAATACAATTCTGGGTAGTGACAGAGCTGTGCCTCACATCCAGTTTGAGCAAACGTGTGCAAATTCTGAGGAAGTTCATCAAATTAGCTGACTAGTAAGTAAATATTATTAAAAGAAGGACAACTAGAACAGAATGAGTACAACACCAGGAGGGGTCATTGTACTGTGTTTTATAATTGGTTACCAACATTTTGGAGGAGCTTGGTATCTTTGAACCTACTCGGTGTCATAACCTAGATGATCAAAACCATAATTATTACCACAGTGAAAACCTCAAGAGTCAGCTTACTTGACACAGTGAAATTCCATTAATCCAACTCGCACAGGACCAGACAGGTGCTGAATTATCGAATATTCCTGATTATCAGATGGTACCTATGTTGACCTAAGTTCTTACAGGTAATTGTTTGTTACTGTTCCAATACTTGGGATCTACAACTAACCAGAGGAGTATTCCATTTGGATATCTCCTTCATCTGCTGGTTCAGGGTCATCAGCGTCCTCCTCTGCGTTTTCTGGAGTCTTCATAGCTGAAGAAGTTGATGGAGTAGAAGACATGGGGTCAGGATGTACCAGAACGGCTCATATACAGACACTCTTGGAAGGCTTGTTGAACATGTCCCTGAGATCTGCCTATTTCCCTGACGAAGCTTTTTTTTCTGGTAACAAGTGAAACTTCTGTTCTTGGGACTACTCTCCTCAAGTGTCAGATTATCAGAATTTCTGAATTATTGGATGTCGGATTAACCTTCAGCGACGTCCTCTATACGTGGTATAGACCTCCGTTTATTCACATGCTGCCGGCCTCTATACGTCGTATAGACCCTTGCATGGTTGGATTCAATCTCCTCTCACATGCAGAGATTTTGTGCTATCGACGTGCGAGTAGTTTCTCTTTACAGTTTAAGAACTGTGCTTTCAGGATATAATGGTATAAATTCTCTATCTAGAATGTACCATTATCTATTCAAGAGTAAATTGTCCTATGAAAAAAGTTCACCTTCTCCTGTTCAAAAACGCGCACTCTCAGAGACCTTTCGCTTTTTCTCAAACCGAAATAAAGAAAGCTACGGGCTGAACAACATATCTTTGTAGCTTAAGATCTTAGCTTTCTTATAGTGTGTGGATGATGCAATTCATACGTGCTTAACTGCATATCTGTGGCTTCAAATAATTTCGTCACCTTCCTCTCGGGCGCTGCAAAGACTCGGTTTGTGCTGCTCCCTTGAAGTCTAAACAGATATCATGTGTCATTTCCATGCGTAGATCGACAGAGTATGAATCAACCTCTCATTTGGTATATCGTTCAGCTTAGTTTGTTTTGTATATACTGGTTTTTCCCCTGCATCTTTTCACGGTCAGTGCGCTAGCTTCAGCAGTTGACTTAGGTGTGATTCTGGGGGCGTAACCATGGCAGGGAAAGGTTTGACAGAGAGTGAAGTGCTAGAAATTGTGAACAAATCAGATGAAAGTTTCAGTGACAGTAGTAATGATAGTGGTAGCAGTAGTGATAATGAAATTGATGACGTAACTCTAGCAGATGCAGTCATAAATGACGACAGTGTTGACGAAGAGGAAATGTTGCACCAAGATCTGGTGTGGGAGGCTATGGATAATTACACAGGACACAGAGAAGTATTTAGTTGTGATTTTGGACACAGAAATGGTTCAGAAAATGTAAGTGATATTGTTGAATGTTTAGAGTTTTTTTTGATAAAGAAATCATACAACAAATTGTTATAGAAACTAATAGGTATGCAGAACAATACAAGAACGCGCGAGGCAATCTTTTCCCATTTCGTTCATTTGTGAGATCGTGGACACCTGTCACGGAAAATGAAATTTACACTGTTTTAGGTCTGCTTTTACTGATGGGCATTGTGCAAAAACCAACTGCGAGGTCATACTTTTCGAAAAAAAAAAGAGTAATATCAACACCTGGATTTGCCGATGTGATTAGGAGAAAAAGATTTGAATTGATTTGTAAATTTTTGCATTTTATAGACAATGAAAGCTTACCAACATTCCAAGGACCTCCCAAATTGTTCAAAATTTATCCTGTGATATGTCATTTGAACAAAAAATTGCAAACCCTATATCTACCAAACCAAAACATTGCCATTGATGAAAGTCTGACACTCTGGAAGGGGCGTCTGTCATTTAGGCAGTACCTACCACTAAAGGCTTCAAAGTTCGGAATAAAAACTTTTGAACTGTGCGAATCAACGACAGGATACTTATGGTGTTTTCTTGTATATACAGGCCAAAATACTGTTCTAGAATCGAGTTTGATTACGCCAGAAACCCCCAAAACAGCAGCCCAGTTGTTCCATATGTACGTGGTTGAGAGAAAGAGGATGACCAAATGGTACCTCAAACTTTTCAAAAGGCTACTGAACTCAACAGTTCTCAATTCGATTGTTGTTTATAGACAAGTCACGGGAAGAAATATAGAGCAGCTGTCATACAGAATACAGTTAGTGGAAGGTTTGTTTACAAAATATGCACGTGCTGCGGGCGAACAGTGTACCGGGGCGACACGCGTCTGATAACACAGTACCAAGGCTCACGGAAAGACATTTTCTCAGAAAAGTGGCACCCAAAACTGAAAAATCAAAACCCCAGAAGAGGTGTGTAGTGTGTTCAAAGCACGGAAAAAAGAAAACTTCAGTGTACTGCTGCCAAAACTGTGATGTAGGCCTTTGTTTAGAAGATTGCTTTGAGCTGTACCACACGAAGCTCAATTACTAAGGTAATGAAAATTATTATACTGCATCTACATAGTCTTAAGATTATTCTGTTAAAATTTTAGAAAAATCGGATCTTTAGTTTGCGAATAATATTTTTTTTAAAACGACGGTTGCATTTTCGTCATTAGGGCTTTAAATCTCCTCCGTCCCTGGAGTATGTTGGAATTTAAATGTCCTGCGTCGCTGAGGGGTTAAAGGAATTTCGCTGTATATATTATTGTAGTATACTAGTGATTGTTAAATGTTTGTGTGTTTTAGTAATCCCCTAACACAATATCAAATAAAGCAAACAAATCACTGATCCATTATGTGTGTGTTCACAGCTGTAAGGAATACAAGAACCTGAATGCATTCTTTGCTATCGTAATGGGGCTCAATAATGTGGCTGTCAGTCGACTTTCACTCACATGGGAGAAACTCCCTTCAAAGTTCCGCAAGCTATACACAGAGTTTGAGAGCCTTATTGACCCAAGCCGGAATCACCGAGCATATAGGATTAGTGTTGGCAAACTGCAGCCACCTGTTGTTCCATTCATGCCTCTCTTGCTCAAAGGTAAAACACCATTCGTATGAGTAAAATTTTATTAATGCTGTTAAGGAACATCTACAGCCTAGGACTGACAATTTGTAAGTTTCTGGGTGAGGAAGCAGGGCAAAGGAGAATGAAAAGGAAGTGGGGGGTATGAGTCAGTAGCTATTTGAATGCATAGTAAGTCAGTGAAAAACACCAGTTGCAACCTCACTAAAACAGTTTAAAAGAGATATCTCTAGTGATAGGAGATTTGTGAGGAGGAGTGTTTGTATACAGATAGTAGTTGCAGATCTTTGCTGTCTCACCAGGCAGAAGTTCCACCCCACACTACTGCATTCCTTAAATACTTTCCAAGTGTCAACTTGCCAGTCCTAGACTGTACAAACTTTATTTTATTACCTCACACAGAAGTCTGATGAATCTATAATTTAACAAATATACATTAAATGACTCTTCTGTCATGTGTTTGGAACATCTAAGAAAATTTCAGCGAAAATTGCAAAATATCTTGTAGAACTGAATGAGATATTCAGTTCTGACTTTTGTATTGTATTGTAAGCATCAGGTACTGCAAGATATTGTTATATATGTTTATTTAATTGTTTTGGAGTTTAAATGTAAGAGTTTTATTTTGATATGCAAAGAGAAAAGTGAAGGCTATATGTGTGTTTTAAACTATCAAAATAAATGCCACTGTTCTGAAATATTCCCTTAACCATTACAGAACCAAGAGCATAGTACATGCATTCTATGTTTGCCTTCTCATATTTTTGGTGGTTTGAAGAGTTACATAAAGGACCAGCAGAATGCAGATGTACAGATCTGGTTGAGAAAGTTGGGAATGGCATTATAATGCATATAGAATTTGAAATTTCTGGACTCATATCAGCAGTATTTTGATCACCTGCATGAATATTTGTAACTTGTGAAGCAGGCATACACGAGACTTCTTTGGTATATTTGTGTTTCTATATGTGCATGCTAATGGCAGTCAGAAGAACATTTTTAAACCAGAACTAGGAAAAGATGAGTATATATATATATAGAGCTAAAAATGTAAAGTTGGTCTTGTACACACCATGAAGGCATATAAGGGGAGTGGAGGTATAGCCGCACTCAGTACTCATTGAATAGGGCCCCTTTAGGTTCTCTTTGAATTTTTGATAATGCAAGCATGTTTACAGTTTATATAATTCAGGCCATGTTAAATGAATTTTTTATACAGCATAACAAATCATAATAACAAGAATTATTGTAAGGAAGAGATCTCTTTCACGTAAATAAATGTCAATTTATTTTCCTCTTATATACTGTATAATTTTTGCCAGATGACCTCTCAGGCTGAAACATGCAGCAAATTGTAGAAAGAGATATTGTTTTTATAATAAAAAGATGGTTGTGTTGACTGAAATATTCTGCGATATATTAACATGCTGTGACCAGTATGAAGTCTTACAAGGAGTGTAATGTGACAGTTATCAGTCGTTGCTGATTAAGGATTGCGAAATTAAAGCAAGGGCTTCAGTAATAGAACAGTCAGAGAAATTTTGTTTCATATGGAGCAAACTCAGTGACTTAGAAAGTAAAGTAGGTACTCATAATTGTCCAAAATAATGCAAATGTTTTGACTGAACAGAATTTGTAAGATATAAACTGCAGCATGGGGCTTTGTCTGATAAATAGTGCTATTTGATAATTAAAAGGTAAAGCAATCCCATTACAGACCTGGACAGGCCCTTAGGGTTCCAGGAGGTTGAGGCTCCCAGATTTCTAGACAATCGGCACATGAAGGTGGTAAGGTTGTCAGCCCTACGCACCGGCCGCCTTTACCCCCCAGGAAATATTCCTGGTACTCATTTCTGTTAGAGGCTGAGTCGACCCCAGGGCCATAGTGCGACCGAAACGATTATGTCATAAGTAGAACAAATAAGTCAGACTACATTCCGGTCATTGCATATTCATATTCATAGTAGCTTAGATGGTATAGTGATCAGACTACAGGCTGGATGACTGAGAAATTGTGGTTTGAGTCCTGGCAGAACATGAGATTGCTGTCCTCTAAGGCACCCAGACTGGTTCAGAGGCCCACTCAGCGTACTGTTCAACCGGTACCACAGAAGTGAAACATATTCCATGTGTGTCAAAGGATGTTATTGTGCCATGTGTGTAAAATGAATGTATTCATTATTTTTTACCTCCTATGTAAGTTGATTTCTGTCACAAGAATAAATGACTGTATTGTTCTAGATATGACATTTACACATGATGGCAATAAGACATACGTAGAGGGGTTGATTAACTTTGAGAAGATGCACATGCTGGCCCAGACAATGCGTACCATTCGTTACTGTCGAAGTAGGCATCTAGGTAAGTTACATTATAAAATCAGTAGCTGCATGTACATATGATTTTTTTTTCTTGGGTGTTATTTGCTATTCCAGACAACACATTGCAATGTGTCATAAATCAAATGAAAAATGAATTTGGAGAAATTGGTTCTGCCTCTACAAAATACAAGGGAATCTAGATCATAGCAATGACCAATATTTTGGACATTGTCCATTGTCCACGATTAAAAGCTCACAATGCTTCGGAGGCTGGATCTGCTTCTGTCATCAGATGGAATGGGGAAAGGAGAGAACCTATTCAGGTGGGCCCTTTATAAAGGGACAGTTTCAACCCCTGGACTGAAGGATGGAGACTAGCTTGTTTTCAGTTTTTAATCTGTGATGATTGACAGTGTCTGAAGTTTCAGTCATGACTCTTTCCATTTACCATTGTCAGAACCATTTAAAAGCAGCTAGGTGTTTGAAAATATGTAAATGATTCTGTACCTATCCATACCCCATTTTTGCACCCTGCAGACACGCCCTGACTTATGCAATAGTTATGTTTTGGAAGATCCAGTTCAAGTCAAATTTTTCACAGGTCAGAATTGAATATACAATATGCACTGTTTGTGTATATATGGGTGAGTCCAGTTGAAATCCAAACTCCAACATACTGAAACCTGATCACCTGTAGCACAACTGCCATGCCACTTGTGTTATTGCCTAACAGAATTCTTATGCCACCTTCTTCTTATTGCGCTTTCATACCCACAATGAAAAATTTGGCACACATTTCAAAAATATTATTTTTCTCTTTTTAAGTTATCTCTCTTTTTTTCTTATTCTTTTTTAAAATTGCATAAGTCTGAAAATGCATAAGTTTAAATTGTTTAAGCCATGGAGTGTCTGTGTACTTAAAGTCAAAGTAACCAGCAACCAGTAAGAACTACAAAATATTGTGACAGAGTTAGAAGTACAAGGCAAATGTCCTTTGAACTATGGTGTTTCTGGATCTGTGAAAACAATCATGGTCATGTTGTTAGGTGAATTAAATTTGCACTTTTTGATTGTGAAGCCCTAATGTTTAACACAGTGCTTGAGCCACCATCTCCCAAGAGCGAAGCAGATGTAAGGTCCTACGTCAGCTGTCTGCGCACTATTGACAATCAACGTGTGCTTACAAGTTTGTCACAAAAGTTGGAGCCACGAAGGTCATAGTAAAACAGTCATCAGCTTTGCCACCACAGCATTTTAGTCGTTTAATCAGCAAGCCGCCGGTGAAAGCTGGAAGGAGGATGGTGAAGGAACTACTTTAAAATGCATGCTGAATACAATTTCAGTGTGCTTGAAACCTGTCACATTGCCAGGAAATAGAGAAACAAACATTGCTCATGTTGAACTGAGAGATTTTCATAAATAGAAAGGTAACTTGAGTCAGATGTCAGAGAGTAATCTCCATTATGTAAATATCCAGAATTTTGTCAGTTATTTTTTTTTTTTTGCTAGCTATTAGCCATATTTTAAACGAATTGATTTTCTTGTTCTTTATTCGTGTTGTTCATGATGTTCTGGCAGATTTTCTCCTTTCATGGGTGTATCTTGAGCAGTTCCTTCCACAGCCATGGCTTTACTCTTACTCAGTTTGAGTAAGAATATTTTTGGTTGGGTCTGCAAAAAAAAAGGTGGGGCCTGTTGTTCTGTGTTTTGTCATTGCTTTAAACATGACATCACTTCCCACATTAGACTTACCTCTGCCAAACAGCTGACTGCAAACTGAGTCTGTGCTTTTTTTTTGGAAACTGTATGTTGGTAGTACCACCAGACAAGGAAGTACTTTGTGTATGCAGTTTATAAAACTCAAGCTAAAGTTTATGACATTTCATAAACTATACAAAATATTTGTGACCTCAACTCCAAGCTCCCAAAATTAAATAATAAGTACTCCTTTTCTTATATTGTTGGAATGAGAACATATCTTCTGGGGTGAGTGAGTAGAGAAGTGTTCACAAATAAAGGACCAAGCACATGGCATTTATGGAATAGTAAAACTAAATGTCAATCCACAGTGTAAACTTTTTTCCTGAGGGGACTTGTTAAAATATAAGTCCTGAATAAGTCAAGTTTGTTGAAAGTATCAGTTTACAATAAAATCACTGAACTTAGAATTCCACACAGTAGCCATTTCATGAAACATTTACTACATATCTCAAACCAAATTAAAAATGGCTATTTTATTTTAATGTTGAAATAGAAGTTTTCTCATTTTCTTGTGTTCACTGTGAAGCCAGGATTGGGATATTTAATACCAGTAAATGCTTCCACTTGTACATAATGTTCATTTCCAGAAATTACCCGGTGTCACATTCCCAGTTGACCTCATTAAGCAAAGCTGGCAACAGGCAAAATGATAGAACATATGATAGCTTTGTAATTTGATACTTATAAATTTCAAATATGAAACAAACATGTCTGCCACAAGACTTTTTGTTTAGAAAACAATACGTGTGCATGTTTTAGATTAAAGGAAGATGCCGCATTTTATTTAATGACTCTAGTCAATTACTAAGATTATATTGTGTCGGTGGCAGATGGATGAGTGAATGAATATGGAGAAATTGTGTAATGAGAGTGGTATGGGAAAAGTGAAGTACTTGGAGAAAAACCAGTCTAGTGCCCCTTTTTCTACTAGAAATCCTACATGGTTTGGCCTGGGACCAAACCATACTGCATATATATATTTGTTAGTGAAATATATATTACAAAACATTGAATTGATATTAACCTATTCACTACATGTGTGATGTGTTAACATTTAACATGTTACATCCATGATCGCAACACATTGTTATAATTCTAAGCACATTTTTACAACTTCCACATTTTGTAATTATTTATGACTGAGATGGTAATCTTCTGGGTTTTGACATTATTTATGTTTACAGGGTGACACAAATATTTCACAGAAACATGCTAACTTCGTGTTTACATCCAGGTAAACACAAGAGTGATTTGAGGGTTCTATGGTTCTGATTGGCTGCACTGTAACCCACCTATATGACTGACCCATTTCCTTGCCCTGGTCACTTCAGTATCTACCTGGACATTTCTTCAACCCAAACATGGAGCAGCATGTTCTTCTGAAATGTCCACGTCAACCTATAATCATACACGGTGTCAGAACCCAAACACTGAACACCTGAACAATACCTGTCATGAAATCCTGAATATTTGTACTAGTGATTCATATGTACTGATCCCATTTGTCCCAGTTTTATGGGTTTTAAACAGCTCTGTCCCAATGTCCTGTAAAATTTCGTTTGTGATGCTAAATGTCCAGTTTTTCCCAATTCATAAATATATGACATTTCTGATAATGTGTACTGACATTCTGAACTTCCCATGATGTGAGGAAACATCTATAGGAATAGGGCAGCCGTTAGCCAGCCACTAATGGGACGGAATAGGACAGGGTGAGGAAGATGTGTAGATTAGCGATTATAGAGTCTGGACTGAGACTGCGAAGGATGAGAAACAGATATGTAAAGAAAAATCAGTATGTGGGAACTACGTGTATGAGTCGTTGTTGTTGTTATTGTTATTATTATTGTTATTTCATTTTTTGTGTTTGTGTGTCATAATTTTTTATCTGAGTTGTCTCATTGCAGTAGCATTAATATATTACTCTGCTTTTTTAATTGCCTAACAGGTTAATATTTTTGTCTTTTACCTCCCTCCATTCCCTCGTCACCCAAATTTTATTAAATGTGCCAGTTCTTGGTCTTTAAAAACTGGGATCCTTCCTCATATGTCAAGTACAATAGAATTTTTCAAGAGCCATACACAAGTTGTTTTAGTAGACAAACACTTATCTCATAGTAGGCATATGTGACACCTATTCTTTTTCACATAATTTGCATACTGAAGGGTGATGCTGAACACCGTCTAAATTGATGGTAGCTATTGAAGTTTTAAGTTGTCGGTGAAATGAAATTACTGCAAAATGTTTTAGGCTATATTTTCACCATGTTTACTAAACACGTGGTTTCAAATTCTTCAGCTCTTAAAGGCAACATTAAATTTCACAGTGCCCATTATAGAGTATACCTTATAAACAGTGGCCATACCCTCAGTCACTTTTTGAATCTTACTGTATTCAGAACATCTGTATTAGAAATGTATGTAAGTACGTTGAAAGATTGGTGTTGTACGTGGTTGTATGATCACACATTAGTGTAAGATATGCAACAAAGATTTTTAAACAAAAGCAGATGGAGTCAGAGCCTTTATAATTCAAAATGGGCCACAGAAATTTATTTTGAGGTGAGGTAATGAGGTAAACATGAACAGTACCGTAATTCTTATTGGAGGAGAATTCAGAAGGTGGACATTTGGAAAGAAGTTTCAAATTTCCAGATTATTTAAAATATAATATTGTTGTTTTACATGAGAGAATAAACCTTTCAGACAAATGAAAGATCAGCTTAGGACTGTTGAAGTGTTGATGCATCAAATATGTTGAAGGATTTACTGGGCAATGTGCAATAATAATCACTTTAAAATGTAATGTGAAATGTCCAACTAGTCTACTGATTGCCACTTTTTACATAAGTGTAATAAGTAATGATAAAATTCTTCCAACTGTGTTTGATGCAGTATTGATATAAAGTTGATCAAATTTATGGATGTTCACATTTTCTTAGCATAAATTTGATCAGATTTATGGATGTTCACAATTTCTTAGTGATGTTGAACAGATGCTATTGCTTATACATAAATATTGCAGAATTCTGCAAGTGTAGCCAAACACCATTATGATATTTAATATTCATAAACCATAATGAAAAGATTTACATCCTAGAATTTCAAACATTTGCTTAACCAACCGATTAAACTGAATAAGTATGATTTTATATGCATAATATTTGCAAGCATTGTTATCAATACTGTATTTGTATCAGTTTATATTGCATGGCAATCGTATTGACTGTGTTATATATATATATAATTCTTGTGTGCGTTATGATCAAACACCATTTGAATGTTTTGATCAGACTTTGGCCTATAAGCCCTCTTGTATGTGGGACTGTTGGAGAAGACAATCATGTATATTCCTGCAATTGAATCAAATCGCCATTTAAAACTGCACAATCATATTGGTTTCAACACATAAAATTTTACTGGCACACATCTAAGAACTGTATGTACCGAGACATAGAAACATCCGAATTTGAAATTGTTTATTAATAATGGTATTCTCTTAAAAGCACTGCAGAGTGGGAAACACAACACATTCTGTGTTTAATATTTTTCAGTTTAACATGTTTACCAGTTTAATTATCAAATCCACTGTTCTCTTAAGAAACCTTAAATAGGGATCTCATAGTACAATGTTCTTTTCTCTGAAAGCAATACGAAGACCAAACAGTAAACATAATTTGTCTGATACAGGGAATGATGTCACTTTAACTCTCCTAACATGTTTTTCAATTTTTATTAAAATCATGTTGTTTCAAATTCACATTGAAATTTAAGAACCTTGTTTTTGGGGGAGATTACAACCTTGTACTCCTCACTATTTGAAAAGTCACCCTTAAAGTATCATCATTTCCAAATCTGTCTGTCAGTTTGTCTGTCCCCTCATATAACTTTAAAACCAAGTGATTAAACTTTATGAAACTTCGTGAGATTTGAGGTTCTCATGGCAGTGACTGTGAGCTGACCACCTTCTGGGATGCGATATCGTGTTATGTGGTAGATGTGTATTGACATTTCAGAGGAATCTGGTACCTCCATCATGATACTGAATTACCCTCCCATTTACCCTGATGATGGAGGCAGCACATTGTTGGTACATACCTACCAAACCACATTACAGAACTCAGTAGGTCTGAATATGATGGCACTGGAGGCAGCACACTCATTCCACACTTTACCTCTCTAGTATCAACCATGGCGATCCCAGTGGCCACGTGGTCTAAGGCGTGGGTCTACAGCTGCTCACTTGCTGGGATTGCGGGTTCGAATCCCGCCGGGGGGCATGGATGACTGTTGCTTGTGAGTGTGGTGTTGTCAAGTAGAGGTCTCTGCGACGGGCTAATGCCACGTCCAGAGTAGTCCTATCAAGTGTGGTGTGTCTGAGTGTGATTGAGGAAACTCACAGAGGAGGCTTAGGCTGACTAGGGCTATCATGCCATGAGGGAAAGAAAAGTATCAACCATGCAGATCTGGTGGTCATGCAGATGTCTGAAGTTGGAGAAACATTAGCCCTATAGTTCAAGGCTAGTGTTTTGGTCATGAAAGAGGACATTTCCACAGAAAAGAGCATGTATGTTAGCCCTACTCTATTCTATACTGGGGCCTGATATTTTGAACAGTAAAGTTGTCCTTATACATGCCATGAAGATATATATGGAAATGGAGGTATAGCTGCACTTATTCTTAACATCAGCACTTAGAGATGGACATGTGTGATCATCTTCATTGAATAGGAGGCTTCGTTGGCCCCATAACCAGTCTGAATGCTTTTGAGAATTGATAAATATCTTACCCCTGCCAGGAATTGAACCATTCTTTGGAAACCACCCTGTAGCATAGTTACAATACTGATTATGCTAGCCTGGTTGTATAATATGTTGAGTGTTAATCTTTTAACAGGCAGTCTGTTAATGTTCAATTTTTTGAAGTTACATTTCATATGACCAATCTGGTTGTTCAGTTACAGTGTGGCCACCATAAGTATGAAGGGTGATATTCATGGGCCCTAGAGCTCACATGCCTTTTGTCACTTCCTAATCTGTGTATGTGTCATCCTTTCTCTATTTCTATATGGCTGTGTGTCTACCATTGTATTATGTCCTGTTATAATTCTCAAATCTTTTTGCACAGTTTCTCAGTCTAACCATATTGTAAACAGATCCATGGTTTTGTTACAACATAATGCAGTATTAGCATAGTCAGAAATGAAGTGTCTTTTTCATTTCTGGCATATGTTTGTGAGCAAAACTAAATATACAAAAATTAGATTTTACTATTATGTTTTTGTGTAAATACTTTCTCACTGTGATGTCAGTTTTACCACTTCATAGTGAAGTTTGTAATATTATTTTAAAGAGTATAATTATACGTGATATATAAATAATATGTAATTTTAATGAAAGTCCTTCGCTGTAAAACTTAAAATACATTTTAAATAACAGTGTTTCTTGCAATAACATGCCGCACAAATAAATTAAGGGAAGCAAAGAATTATATATCTTGTCTGAATGTGCCAGTGTTGCAAGACTTCTACATTTGGGCTTTTCACAGATCTTCATGCAATAAAATCTGTATAATGAGAAATTTTCATACTTTTTCCATAGCACTGCCTCAACTACTATATTATAGCCTATATTAGCATTCATTATTTGTATGAAGTAAATGTGTAGAATCGTGTGTCTCTCTGTCTTCATGTCTTACTGCCCATGTCACTTGATGCATCTTGGTTGCAACCAGCTTGGAAAACGAACTTCATATTCAGCTATATCAGTTCACCAGTCCTGTGCTTTACATTACACTTAAACTTCATTTAAAGAAATGGGTACATAACACAAAATATGTATCACATCAAAATGTATAATATTCATTGAAAACATTTTTCAGTTTACATTATATTGATGAAATAGGAGAAGAAAATGGAGCCAAGGTGGTGTAGTCCGTAAAGTGACTAGGCTGGTTGGACGATGGGTTTGAATCCCAACGGGGCAAGAGAGATCTCTTCTCCAAAATGTCCACACCGGCTCTGGGGCCCACCCAGCCTCCTATTTGATGAGTACCAGGATTCTTTCCTAGCAGAAAGCAACCAGTGCATGAAGTTGACCACTTGCCACCATCTAGTGCCGAGGTTTAAGAGAGCGGAGCTGTACTTTTGCAACCTCTTTATGCCTTCATATTCCAGACAGGGACAACTTTACATTTTACTTTTATGAGAAGAAATGTTACTCTATGTAATACATGGACTGTTCATTAGCTATCACCAAAACTACAAACGATAAGGTTAGCATAAAGGTAATGCTCTCCACTTGTATACAGCAGGCACCTAGTTTTTATCTCGGTCAGGACACTGACTATTCTTTCTGAGGTTTGTGTGGTTAAACTCGGTCCCTATAGGCAAATGCTGGTGTATTACCTTGATTAAGCTACATCTGCTTGTTTCCACATTCTTACAAATTCATCATTTTTCAGTCACCCCATCATTCAACACCATATCTTTCATACTGACAGTGTCATTAAATAACACACACAATAATCAGGAATATACAAGACTGTACTTTAAAAAGTAGTACACTTTTCCACTATTGTTTACCAAACATGAATATTAAGAATTGGTAAATTATTTTGCCAGATTTTGTGGTTCTGAAAAGAGCACCATAGGTACACTGCTGTGAACTTCTTAATGCGGTGGCAACAGTTTACTGTATTAAAACATAATGCAGCCAACTGTTTTTGATTGCATACAGTGAAAACAAAATACAATAATTTTGTGTATAAGTAAGGGTCTATGGGCACAGTGACAAAGAAAAAATGGGAACTTCTGGATGTCATTTAGAGGCTTCTGAGTTCAATCTGTCGTCAGCCGTATGTGCAGAATTTTCAGCTCATGGACTGAAAATTTCATTTATACAAAATATGATGCTTTAAAAACGTGAAGAATACTAGACCTCCACCTGGTGGTCTGGAGCCCACACTCTCATGTTCGTTGTATTTGTGGGGGTAAAAATTTTCCCAGTGGCTGTCCCCGCCCCAGAAATGGAATCTGTTCCTTTATGGGGATGAGTTCAGGCCAGTAAGATGACAACAGACCATATATGGAAAACTACACAAACAACATCATAATCACCAGTGACAATGACAGTGCTGATGATGATGACGACGATGACAGCAGTAGCAACAGCAACAGTAACAGTAACAGCAACAACGATGATGATGATAACAACAACGACAACAACAACAAAACTACAGAAAAATTTGGAACAGCCATTCAGACTGTAAATGTGGTTGGAAGTGAGTTGCCTTTAGGATCCTATACACATAATTTTGGGAAACACACAGTAAAGAACTACAATTGTTGACATATTTAGTGTTTTAGGAAAATAAACCACAGGAAAGGGCATAGGTAGTGGGGCGAGTGGTGCGGCCATCCTGGATGGCATAGTTGAAGGGGTGGAAAAATGGTCAGCAAAATAAATATGTTAAATGAAAAGATGTAATTATTTGTGCCCAAAAATTGTTAAATTACTGAGATAAAATAAAAGGAAATTCAATAAATAATTGTGATTTTTTTAAAAATCATAGTTTCTGTTAGGGGCGGCCATTATGATCACTTGTCCTGGGGCCCAGAAAACGTAGCTATGCCACTGATCACAAGAGCAACAAACAGTAACATTTCTGCGTGACTAAGCTCAACATAACAGTATTTGTTTGAACTGAAATATCACATCATGCAGCAACTACTGGGAGAGACTTCCTGTCAAAACATCATATGCCAAGGCACGTGCATTTTTATACAACACACTTCTGAAACATTCCAAGACCTCTGTGTTATTGTTAAAGAATTAATTTCAAAGAAACTATTGCATATTTAGTTTAGAAAATGTGTTCAAAAATAAGACATTCATGTTGTTCAATTTGAAGTACTCTTACAACATGGCATATTCAGAGCTTCAGTGCTACAACTTCTATAAATAAAAAAAAACTCTCTGACAGTAATAAGAATACCTGAAATAATGTCTATTTTGTATTCTGCCTTTTCCTGTATTTATTCCTTATACATATAATTCTATTGTAAATATATTAAGCATGGTATGATATTTATATCTTCCTTTTGTTACATGTTCAGTAATAAATATATATTTAAAATGGCAACAAATGTGTTTTATTGTCATTGTAAGACACACTTCCATGTTATTTACATTCCATTGTGCCACATCTCAGAAATGTAGGTTGGCTGTCCTGATACATGTCTTCAGTTTCTACATGTAAGTAAATATTAGACCCTTATCATAAAATAAGACAGTACAAATCCTGACAGCTAAGAGTTTTGTGGTTGCTTGCATTCCTTTCTGAATGATACTGTGATAATGCATTGAAGTAGACTACAAATACTTTCTTAACATTTCTTTTCAGTGTACAGTATATTGTCTTGTCACTTGTAATGATATATGCCTTTGATAATCTCATAGTTACATAACCTGTAAAAGAATTAACCCAGAAGTTTCTTGCTAAATTCATAAAACCTACTTCCCTCTTATGTAGATTTATTATTGTGAAGGTATATTATTATCATTATTGGTATATTGTTTTATTTTTTGTGAAGAATGTGTTACTTGAAAGGAGATACTGTGTATATTATATTTGTTGGATTTAACCTGATGGTTTCATTTTGTCTCCATTTTGTAACTTTGAGTACAGATTTTTCATACATAATATGTAGGTATGTGTATGTTCTGTTTCCATACCCAGTGTCTCCTGCCCAGCTCCAGTAATTAACTACTTACAGCCACAAAATGAAAACTCTTTTACCATACATCATTGTAGGGCCCTGCAGCAAATGACACACTTGTCAGCTGTGTTTCACAAGTCCACATGCCTGCCATGCTATTATTACTGACTAGAGGAAATCTAGAAGTATGATGAGGTGCTTGGCAAAGCCGTAACTTTTGTACCAAGTTTTGTAAAGTTTGGCCAAGTGGTTCAGAAGTTTAAATAGTGGCAGAATGCCAGCACTGTGATATCATAGGCCTATTTGTTTTTCCTTCTTTTTTTAAGTGTTTTATTTAATGGCATTGTCACTTCCTAAGATTACGCAGCATTGATGACAGATCAGTGAAAGAGTGTGGAGCATTGGTAATGATATTGTCAGGTGAAAGCCTATGTACTTGGAGCAAAACCTGTCCCACTGCAACTTTGTCCACCACAAATTGCACATGGACTGACTTGGGATTGAATCTGGGCCTCTGTCCTGAAAGGCCTGTGATTAATTTCTTGAGCCATAGGTTGGCCAGTTTTCCTTCTTAGGAAGTCAAGTGAGCTAAAATATACACATCAAGTAACCCTCTCGTACTTTATTTCAGGCTTCCGCCACAATGTAAGTGAAACCTGCACTCTTTTTGGATTTTACGCAGCGTAGAATGGTAGTTTCGTACCGACGTTTCGAGACAACCTATCGGTCCCATCTGCAAGGGTCAAGCAGTCCAAGAAGAATGACTTGACCCTTGAAGATGGGAACTTGGGCAGGGCAGATTTAGAGCCATTGCACTTTTATGTTGTTGCATGGGGCCCCACCGTTTGGGGTACTCAAAATGTATTTTAGATTTTGTCTCAAACATATTTTA
The DNA here is from genome assembly GCA_021186555.1 of Reticulitermes speratus. Taxonomy (NCBI): domain Eukaryota; kingdom Metazoa; phylum Arthropoda; class Insecta; order Blattodea; family Rhinotermitidae; genus Reticulitermes; species Reticulitermes speratus. The sequence continues at coordinate 14,577,356 of JAJKFL010000010.1, forward strand.
TTTTATATGTAAATTCTTACATCGCTCTGCTTGCATTGTCATTTCAGGGCTATGAAATGGCAGGGCCCACAGTTATTTCTGTGGGCACAAAAATGCTTTAAACCAGCCCTGCACTTGGGTGTTGAAGTAAAAACTCCTCCACACAAATAAAATGAAATCAACTTAACTCCACAGAGCATAGAAGCTAACATTTCCTTCGGTAGTGAAGAAATCCCTCGCATTTTATGGAACCCGAAGGTTCATTACCTCTTCCAAAGAAGCCCCCCTTGTTCTTATCTTCAACCACATTAATCCAGTCCACGCCCTCATCCTATTTCTTTAAGATCCATTTTAATATTATTCCCCATCTGCGCATGTCTTCCAAGTAGTCTCCCTCCTTCAGATTTCCCCATCAAAACCTTCTGTTCCCCAAAATAAAACAACACCACTAAGAAGAGTCATGAATCTCTATTTGAATTGCGCAACCGGAACGTCGACTTGATTTGGGCCTCACAGTCTTTTGTATTTTGTAAATTGTAATCGCGATATTGTAATTGTCACTTCTTTCTTCCGTAATGAAATTTTGTTAGTAAAATATTTTATGTCCTTCCAGACATTTCAAAGGACATTTGAACCTAAAGCAATCTCTCGGCACAATGCTTGTAAACAAAACGCCATGTCTTAAATTTCTGTTGTCGGCGTATAGGATTGTGTGCTATCGGGGATTCTAAATAATCTGTGTATCGGGATTAGATTCGCCAGTTATTGTCAAGTCGTTATTAGGACGGATGAACAGTACTTATATTCGCCTTAATTATACGGTTTTAGCGTTTAAGCACGTTTCATAAATGCCTGTAGTGTTGTGTGTAGGTGAAAATTAATAATTGTTTGTGCTGGTGTATAGGTTAGAATAGGCATGGTCCAAAAAAATCATGTGAAGTAGTTTAAAGGTAAGAATTGAAATTTTGTATGATTTTTGTTTTCACGGTATATTGCTAAGTTCACAGAGTATTTGTCTTTTAATTCGCTAGTTGTGTTTAGAAGTGAATAAAGTTATATAAATTTTGACAGAGACGCCAAGATACGTTGGTCACATTGCAGGACAGAAATGGCTCTCAGAACTTATGGAGACAAACCCATTAGTTTTCAAGTTGAAGAAAATGGGGAATACTACTGTATTGGATCCGAGGTGAGTGTGTTTATTTATAGAATGGCACTTTATTGTTGTAATATGAAAGAGCAAAGATTTTTATTCTGTCTGTTTAATGGATTTCGGACGTCGCGTCAGTTTGCGTGGTTATAACGCGGAATAGTTACATGATACGGAACCGTTTGACATTTTACCAAACGATTTCTTCGTATTTGATTTATACTTCTATTTTGATATGCCATAAGCAGAGTAATTTAGACCAATATGACATGGTTGCAGTACCATGGTACCCAGTCTCACCCTACCCCTACCATCGACAAGCAAGTAAAGGTAAAGTTATAACTGACTTTAAACTTCCATGGTAATTTACCGGTAATATTGACCCTGTTCTGAGGCTTTCGCACTGTGTGGCTCCGGGCAGTGTTGCCGTCGTTTTGGAGGAACTTGTGTTTCCATCTTCAGCATCAAAAAGTGCAGGGAGAGATGGTGGTCATGTAATGTAGGCAGGTGGTCTGTCAGGCTGCCAGCAGGGGATGAAGAGGTTGTTTCCCAGTTTAGGACCATAGGGAAAGTGAACAGACAGTTGTGACAAAACAGCCCTTTTCAGGACCACAACACTGACCAAAAACCAAAAACACATTATGTAAAAATTTTTCTGTGTGGTCACATGTTGAAGTGCTTACTGTCATATTTGCTGAAGCTTGTACACATAAGTTGACTCTGGGTATAAGCACCCCACCATGATTGCATGGAAAAAGCTGCATGCCTTCTTGACCTCTATGCTGGATGGAGGTGAGTAGTCAGGTATATGCTGTAGCTACGTAACTGATGGGGAAGTAGCTCCAGGTACCCATTCAATACAATGCTTTATTGGCTGCAGACATGGTCTGGATGTAGTATTGAAGGAATAAGTAGCTTAAGGCTACAGCCATCTTGGATGTAGTGTCATTTAGTTTGATAGTAGCTAGTAATACTACTGATACCCTGAAGATGGAGGGAGCAAGTTCTTCCAAAATGTTGGTATGTATCTATTAGGCTACATGCCTTCATGTTTCACAGGCCTGTGAGAACCTGAAGTTGAAAATAATTGCTGCCTGTGGTGAATTGAACAGTCATCCATCACAACTTATGTAGCTTACCTTGTTTAGACTGTTAAAGAATTAGATTATTTTGAAACTTGGCTCATCTTTCGGCATTACGAGACTCTCACCGTATAAATGGCACTCAACTTTTATCTGTCATTAAGCATATGATCACATATTTTATAAGGAAATTGTTGCTTGTAGGAGCAGCATAAGAAATTCAGTATGTTAAACTTTATTTTGATTTTGTTTATGTGTTCAGTATTTGAACCATACCATATTTTCAGACAAGTGGGGATGGTTTCAGTATTGTATTCACTTTTGTTCAAGATGCACAGAATTTCTGATGCTGTTTCAAATTATAGGTTGGGAACTACCTGCGCTTGTTTCGTGGGTCCCTGTACAAGAAATATCCTGGGATGTACCGCAGGAGCATCACCAATGATGAAAGAAAGAAATTAGTTGAATTAGGTCAGTATATTCATTGATCTCTTCTGATGTACTTTCTGAAGGACAGGCTCTTACTATGAAGCTATATTTATAAGATACAAAATTTAATACTGTCTGCAAAAATCAATGAGTCCAACTCATGATGTGGTTCTCAGCTTGAGTCAGGCTTTTTGTTAGTGCACAGTAAGTTAATGGTTATTTTGAAATTAATTATTCTGTATTGTAAATGTGTTGTTTGGTTTTTTTATGAGTTTGTTTGATTTGCAAAGTTTGCATATAAGGGTGGTTTTCGTGGGAAAGGAAAAAAAAAAGTGAGACACTTCATAATGATATTTAATTTCAGTTTTCCAAAAATGGGCTGCAGTAATGCAACCATGTTAGTACAGTCACATTGCAGTGAATTGATATGGGAAAGTGTACTTGTTGCAAAGTGCTTTCACTGGAATGGTGTTACACTTCAGAACTGAAATTATTTGTCTTAAGTTTAGTAAACCCGAATCACTGGAACAGCCTGTGGTTATCACCTTATTTGTGGTCTATGTATTTCCTGTCTCAAAAAATTTCACTTTCTTGCAGCAGAATGTCAGATGACATGATATTATTAATTGATTAGTCATTTTATAAACTTCTTATGCTTGCCTGCAAGATTTTTGAGCTGAGTGTGTTAAACTGACAACTTGTTATGAGCAACATGGACTCCATGAACCATTATCCTAGATTTCTAGATGTTTGTGCAATTGATGTCTGAATGTATTTGAGATCAGTTATATGTGTGATGTTCACAGCCAAGCCATGTCACCACTTTGAACCGCACCCAAGCCGTAGTTAGTTATGTTCCTGAGCTGCCATACATCACAAGTTTTGCTAGAATGGTGACATTTCTTTCATTGGCAAATTTTGTAGGTTTGAGCCAGCACGTATTAGCATCGAGTGTTTCTCTCTTGCGAGCTTCCGAAGTCGAGGACATCATTGATGGAAATGACGAAAAGTACAAGGCTGTGTCTGTGCATTCATCAGAACCTCCAATTCCAAGGTAATTATGAATATAAGACCAGCATATTTATATTATTACATTTTCAATCAGTTTTATAATAAGTTTGCTTTTAACGTGTTTATAGGGAAGGCAAATCGAAGAAAAGTATGCCATGGGTGCCATCGTTACCAAACAGCTCACATCTTGATGCTGTTCCTCAGGCTACACCAATCAACAGAAACAGAGTCAATAACAAAAAAGTTCGAACATTCCCACTATGGTAATGTACTGGTATCGATTGTTTGTGCTGCAGGAATGTAAACTGTTTGTGTTACGGTACTGCAGAAAACATTTTCATAGTCTACATTCAATTTTGGGAGGTGGGATTGTGTAGTTGGTATGGTCACTAGTCTACAGGGTGGACATTCAGAGAATCATGCTTCATTTCATGGCAGGCACAAGAGATTTTTCTTTTCTTGAAAAGCATCCAGGCCAGCTCTGGGGCTCAACCCAGCCTTCTATTCAGTGGGTACCATGGGCTCTTTCCCCAGAGGTAATAGTGCATGGGCATGAAGTTGACCACTCACTTCCACTACTGGTGTGGTTAAGAATAAGTGGAGCTCTGCTCCAGTCCCTCATATGCCTTAATGGCATGCACAGGGGCAACTTTACATTCCATTTTTTATTGTTGCTTTTGAATGTAGATATTCTAAAGTATGTGTGGATATTAATTTAATCTGTGTGTTTTGTGCTGTTTCAGTTTTGATGACACGGATCCTTCAACAATTGTTGAAAATGCTTCACAGGTTGAACTGCTAGTTCCAATTCGGCTGGACATGGAAATAGAAGGACAGAAGTTGCGTGATACTTTCACATGGAATAAGAATGGTGAGGACTAAATGATGGCAAACTGTTAGATCAGTCTGAAGCGTGGGCCTCCAACCTTTTTGACAAAGGGCCACACCCAATATTGCGGGCTGGTTTGCGAGCCGCACATAAAAAAATCACAGTAAGGGATATACCTAACCGCCAAAATTATTGTGTAATTTTTGTAGTATATACATAATTTACAAATGTGGCCACGGGACGCGTAATACAACCTGGCGGGTCCCAGGTTGGAGATCCATGGTCTAAAGTTTCTGATGATGGTATGTTACAGTGGTGATTCAGGGATAGTGGATCTCTTCTTCCAGTGGTCCCAAAGGAGTATATTTTATAATATTTGTATTTTGTCTGATGAAAGAAGGAGAGTGAGCTTTAAAAATATTGGATGTTATTTCCAAAAATGGTAGAACTTTTTCCTGTCTTTGCCATGAAAGCATACAGGAGGAGCAGAGGTAGAGTTCCACCCATTCTGAACCTGGATTCTGGATGGAAGTGAGTGGTTAACATCACACCCTGTCCCATTTACCTGTGGGAAAGGAACCCCCTGTACCCATTGAGTAGGAGGCTGGGTAGGCTCCAGAGCCAGTCTGGAACAGTTTTGGAGAAGAGAAAAATTCCTTGCCCTGCTGGGAATGAAATCCCATATTGTGAAGCCTGTAGCCTAATCACTACTGTCTGAACTGTCCCAGCACCCTTTACAAATTGGTGTGATTGAAAAAGTCAAAGATGATTATCTTCTGTGTTGCATGAAAATGTCCACCCCCCCCCCCCCCCCCCCATACGTGTCATCCTACATTACAAAGTGTTCTGTAACAGGGTTGCCACTTTATTCTATTCCATATGTGGACAGTACTCATAACTAACTGAAGGTAAAAGGTGTTGATTCAGTCAGTCAGTGAGTGGTATTTTGTATCAGTGACTAGGCATTGGCATTAAATAAATATTGTACAGCAACATTCCTTTAATCTGTCATCTTATAATCTGGAAATTCTGATAATCTGGCACTTGAGGAGAGTAGTTCCAAAGAGAGCGAGTTTTGACGAACTGTAACTTCTGGTATGCGTATTGATTCTGTGACTTTATCTTGGGTTATCTGGATGTTAATGTCCTAGCAGGTTACTTTAAGATTTTGTAAGTTGGTATTGTTCCACACCACAAGCAACTAGTGGGTCACACCACTTGTTTGGCACAATCTGTAGTGTTATTGACTGGGAGACCCATTACGTTTCACCAGTTTATCAACCAACAGCACTCAGTACCAGTACTGAGAGTTTGGCCATTAATTATGGGTATGTTGTTGGTTTTGTAGACTATATATGCACCATGTTATGTAAATGAAGATGAAAAGGGAGTATAAAGTATGGCAGGAAAAACAGGACTGGGTATCAAGTGAAAAGTTCAATGGTTAAGTTTTTCCATGAAGTTGCCAGGTATACTAAGGTACACATTATATATTGTATAACCTTCTATTATGTGGAAAATTACAATATCTGGCTCCCCTTTGGTCCTGGATATGCCAGGTATCACAGCTTTAACTGTGCTGTGCTGTGATTTTGTGTCCATGTTAAGAGGTAAGTCTCCTCTGTTGGACTGAATCTAGCCTTATGTTTTCCCACATGAGAAGTACCTGTACCTGTACCTTTAAAAGATACCTGCAGTCAGCAGTAACTCTGTATGTCTTGTTTCAGAGAGTCTAATCACACCAGAACAGTTTGCTGAGGTCCTGTGTGATGATCTGGATCTAAACCCCTTGACATTTGTGCCTGCAATAGCTCAGGCCATACGTCAGCAGATTGATGGCTTTCCAACAGACAGCATTATTGAAGAGAATTGTGACCAAAGGGTTATTATAAAGGTAAGTTACTCCAAGGATTATTAGCATTACATAATTATTTGCATGTTAAGTATGATATTAGTGTCTGCTGTATGTACTTGATTGGCAGCTTGGTGATTTTGTGTGTTATGTGCTGAAAAAGAGTGTTAATAACAGATATGAGGGTAGCAATCATGTTAGAGTGTCAGTCTCTTTTTGTAAGAAGGCTTAGGAACCCATGCCTTTGTCATATTAAACTCTTTGATGATAGGTCACTGCCTTGAATGCCCCACCACAGTATCTAAACAAGTGGCACTCATGGAACGTGTGGAAAGTATTATATCTCTGTCAGTCAAAACACACTTGTTTAGTTTTATATTATTTCAAAAGCACTGCGGGATTCTGTTTATGGAAATAGTGATGGAAGTGGGAACTTCACCATAAAATATGTTTTACATCTTTCTGACATACCTGAGAATGTGGATGCACATGTATTTAATGATGACCAATATGACACATGGATGTTTTTGCATCTGCTGTGTCCAGGGGGAGAGATGCACATTCTGCTATTACATCTTGACAGTTGAGAAGTCACAAATGCGTTTGCTTCTCCTGAAACTGAAATTCTGAAGTGCTCGGTGGTGGTTCCCCAACTCATCATGGGAGTTGTATTGTGCAGTCAGGGCACTCTGAAAGTAATGCAGGTCATATTGTATTGTGCAGTCAGGGCACTGAAGGTAATGCAGGTCATATTGTATTGTGCAGTCAGGGCACTGAAAGTAATGCAGGTCATATTGTATTGTGCAGTCAGGGCACTGAAAGTAATGCAGGTCATATTGTATTGTGCAGTCAGGGTACTGAAAGTAATGCAGGTCATATTGTATTGTGCAGTCAGGGCACTGAAAGTAATGCAGGTCATATTGTATTGTGCAGTCAGGGCACTCTGAAAGTAATGCAGGTCATATTGTATTGTGCAGTCAGGGCACTGAAAGTAATGCAGGTCATATGGTATTGTGCAGTCAGGGCACTGAAAGTAATGCAGGTCATATTGTATTGTGCAGTCAGGGCACTGAAAGTAATGCAGATCATATTGTATTGTGCAGTCAGGGCACTGAAAGTAATGCAGGTCATATTGTATTGTGCAGTCAGGGCACTGAAAGTAATGCAGGTCATATTGTATTGTGCAGTCAGGGTACTCTGAAAGTAATGCAGGTCATATTGTATTGTGCAGTCAGAGCACTGAAGGTAATGCAGGTCATATTGTATTGTGCAGTCAGGGCACTCTGAAAGTAATGCAGGTCATATTGTATTGTGCAGTCAGGGCACTGAGAAATAAATGTTAATTGCAGGTCATATTGTATTGTGCAGTCAGGGCACTGAAAGTAATGCAGGTCATATTGTATTGTGCAGTCAGGGCACTGAAAGTAATGCAGGTCATATTGTGTTGTGCAGTCAGGGCACTGAAAGTAATGCAGGTCATATTGTACTGTGCAGTCAGGGCACTCTGAAAGTAATGCAGGTCATATTGTATTGTGCAGTCAGGGCACTGAAAGTAATGCAGGTCATATTGTATTGTGCAGTTAGGACACTGAAAGTAATGCAGGTCATATTCTGCAGCTGTTAGAGACTTGTAGCTGACAGTCATTGTTTCACCTTGTACACTGTTACTGACACATATTTTGTGATAAAATGTGACCAGGCCTGTGTCAGAAGAAAACCAGGAATTCTGAAACATGTCATCTTTTCTCTGATGCAATACAGCATGTCATCATTAGCATAATTTGTAAAGCCTGCTGCAGGTATATGATTACCAGGTGCTCAAATACGCTTTCCATTTCTCAGACCTGTCCCCATATTATGTACTCTTTGTTGTAGCTTGAATGAAGGAGACATTTGTGAGCATTAGTTTGAATCTGTATTGTTCTGTGTTCATAACACTTCTAGATGACAGGTGAAAGTATGCATATTGTGACATGTAATTGGTTTTGAAGTGTTGTGACTGTAACATGACCTGATGATGTACTCAAAATTTTTCAGATCCTTCTTGTGTAAATGACTACTAGTGTGGACACAGATTTGCTTTCTGACAGCTTAAGAATGACGAACAGATATGTGTTGCTATTTTAAAATAGCTCATTTTCATACTGTGCACTAATGTTCAGTTTTTACAAAAAATTTTTTTCACCATCAGAGTACAGTAATTACTGTGCCTTGGTGTGTAAAAATGTACTGTCAAGATGTGTATCACATTTGTTGCAATATTGCTTTGTGTTTGGAAGGACCTAGATTCAGAAACTTTTTAAAAATCTAGGAGCCCTCAAAATTCTAGGCGCCAGAATGGTAACATGAACAACATTTCGTACTGTGGATCCACAGATCTTAGGCACTACCATAAAAATTTAGTTGCCATGGCGACCTGGTGTCTGAGATTCATGCCCCCCTGGTTGAAAGGTAAACTGTTTGAGTTTCTTTTCATTTTCCTTACTCCTCTGAAGCAAAATTCTCTGATGTACCCTGAACATTTCCTTTCATCATGCACATTCACCTGGTCATGTACATATGTAAATTATGTGTCATTAAATGAACTAAGAAACCAGCTACATTTGTTATAAATGAAAGCATTAATTTGCATGTTTTTTCAGACATTCTGTTTGTTCCTGCATTTTTGTTTCCTCTCGTAGCTGAACATCCATGTTGGCAACACTTCTCTAGTGGATCAGGTTGAGTGGGACATGAGTGAAAAAGACAACAATCCCGAGCATTTTGCGATGAAGTTGTGTGCAGAGCTGGGTCTTGGTGGCGAGTTTGTTACAGCAATTGCATACAGTATACGTGGGCAGCTTAGCTGGCATCAAAGGACATACGCGTTTAGGTGTGTAACATGTGCCTTGAGGTTATTGTTTTCTTATGATTTACAAAGGTAAATGATTATGTAATAATTTGAATAATTGTTCATGTTCAGAGGTAATGTGAATATTACATTTAATTAGATTCTGGATGTGTATGCCTGACATGATTAAAAGCCAAACCAGAAATGGCTCATCCATCACCTGGAACCAATCCATATATGTGCACAGTTTGAGGATTGTTCTTTGATGTCCAAGAAGTCACTGCATTCAAATTTTGATAAAATGGATGTCAGTAGCATTGTGCCTTCTTCTGTTGTTAGTGAAGCACCTCTTCCTACTGTAGAAGTTCCATTTCGACCTCCTTCTGAAGCTGACCAGTGGGCACCATTCCTGGAGACTCTCACTGATGCTGAAATGGAAAAGAAGATTCGTGACCAGGATCGAAATACTAGGCAAGCTTTCACAGAAATCAATAAACACATTACCATACATAACTGCCAAGTGATTGTAGCTGGATTGAATCTTATGTTTGAGGTTCTGTGGTTTCCCTCAGCTACTTCAGGCTGTATCAGTACCTTAATATTTGTGCTTTCTATTAAGACCTTAACTACATTGCTGTGAAAACTGACAAACTCTCAGTCTTTTGACAGTTGCCTTTTTGTAGGCCTATGATGCTTAAGATATTTGTTTCTATAAGTTATCCTCAGTCAGTTGGGTGTTTTGAAGAAAAGTGGCTTTTATAATGTAATGTGCTGCCAATTCTTTGGAGGCATTTAAAAATCATGTGACTTACGTGCAAAGGTGACTTACACACAGTAAATGTAATATGTTTTCATTAATACATTTATCTTGTTAAGTTTTATATTCTTCATACAATTACACTTCCCCTTGTGCTTGTTTTTCCAATATTGTGTGTGCGAATGATTAATTTACTTACACAAACCATGTTAAAATTTTTTTCCAGACGGATGCGTCGGCTGGCAAATACAACACCTGGTTGGTAGTAAGGTGGCTAAGCAGTATTTTATTGGTTATGTTCGAGATCTGCAAGAGTCTTTTTTTATATACAGTAATATAAGTCTGTGTAATAGTGAATGAAAACCTACGTCTAGTAACTGTGTCATTTAACTTTAATTAAAGGTAATAATATAAAAACATGCCTTTTTTTTTAAACCTTACATAATGCATTTAAGTCCCCATTGTCTGTGGGACAGAGTTAATTTTGGGCTTTGAATGAATTATGCAAGCTCTTCATCAATATGTGTGAAACTACTGAATGAAATGCGATGAAGCAAGAAACATATCACATCTAGAGGAATGGAAAATTTAACAAACTCACATTCTGTAGAATTAGTATCTTATACATGCAACTTGAAAGTAAACTTTAACTTGTAAAAATAAAGACATGTGATTTATGTTTTGTATTCACATCTGTTGTAACAGTTGCCCAGTGCATATTCATGTTATCTCTGCACTGGCAGTTTACACTGCAGATTTGGTGTGGTAGTCTGGAAAACAGGCAACACACAGCCACACTGTCCATTTTGTTCATTATCTTTTTCATATGACCCAGAATATCTCAGTTGGTATAGTGACCAGGCTATGGGCTGGGTGTCCAAGGAATGGTGGTTCAGTTTGCAGCAGGGCAAAGATTTACTTCTTCTCCAAAGTGTCCATACCAGCTCTGGGGCCCATCCAACTCCCTATTCAGTGGTTACTGGGATCCCTTTCCCGCTGGATAAAGCAACTGGGGTGACCACTCACATCCTCTAGTATCAAGGTTGAATGAGTGGTCCTATGCCCCCTCTCGTGGCATGTGCAGGTACAACTTGACCTTTAGTTTATGTCTAGTCTGTGAATGCAGTACTTGAGCAAGCCATGTGTGACATCTGTCTACCAGCTACTGATCGATATGATCATGCTTGAGCTACCCGTACTACTGCACATCACTGCCAAGGAGATATTAATCTTTTATTAAGTGTTTCAAGGTAGGCCAATTCATGTTCATTATCAGTAATGAAGCTTGCGTTTCGCAGCCAACAATGGCTATGAACAGTAATGTAAGTGTACCACTCACTGAAACTACAGAAAGCCACCATACATGTACAATTCAAAACAAAAGATATGAAGACTTCGCTAGTTTTGTGTGTGTGTGTGTGGGCCTACATGTGAGAGAGAGAGTAAGATTCAGTAACTGATAATGCCATTCACAGTTGCATGTTACCATTGTGAGCGTGAGAAAACAAAGCTGGCCATGATATGGAATGGTGCCTGATTCAGTTACATGACAAAAAATGTGTTTGCTACACATATGCTACAGCTGATAATTGTACGCTGTAAACATCTGCTTCTGATTTAGCTCACTGAGGGGTGACCAAACTTTCAGAGGAAGTGTCTCAAGTTGTTTGCCCTTGCTGTCTTTGTGGTATCCAGAAAACAATCAGATTTTTGAGAAAGAAAACAAAACCTTGTACATGTTTTCTGTGAGAAATTTGTTATTTATTGGACCTGTTTAATTGCGTCATTGCTCTGTAAAGCTATTGCCGCCATTTGGAATCTCTTAAGCAATGTCCTGGTGTCTACTTCAGAGGGAGATGGGACTGAGTAATTAACTCATTCTGCGGTACAGGGCCATTCTTGAGAAACTAGCAGCCATCAAGTGGTCAAGAAATTTCCTGCTTAGTGGATTTTGCATATTCATTATTATGTGCTTAAGGAGCTCACAACTGGACTCTTATTGTCTCTCGAATGCATATCCTTGCATACTAATCCTTTAACGTCTATTTTATTACTACACTCTCTCACGTATGCCTAGGTCACTTACTTTCAACATTTTATTTGCATTTCTCAACTGCCTCATGATATTATTTTATCATAATATTATCCTCCTGGGTTTGAGCGGTATAATGTTTTACGAAGAACCAAAATTATGAAGCCAACACTTCAGCTTCTTCCCCCCATTCTTTTGTCACTTCCTCTCCCTATGGTCCAAATATTCTCAGCACCCAATATTCTGTTGGAAGCGGGAGACCAAATTTCACACCCATATGAAACAGGATATAAAACTCTGTTTATGTATATTAAACATATGGCCACCATCCTTTTAGAATTGATGGGATTGTAAGTCCCCTACTCACAGACAATACACTGTTACCCCTGAAATTAAATGTGGCTGCCAGCTTCATAGTACTGGGTGGTTTAAAATTCCTACGCCCACATAATAAAGGTTTGATACTGTTCCAATCCACTGTGGCGCAGTTGGTTCAGGCACTGCGCTACAAGCTGGTAGGTCGCGGGTTTGATTCCCGATGGTGTCATTGGAATTTTTCATCGACATAATCCTTTTGGTCGCACTGACCCTGGGGCCAACTCGGCCTCTAACAGAAATAAGTACCAGGAGTATTTCCTGGGGATAAAGGCGGCCGGTGCGTAGGGCTGACAACCTTACCACCTTCATATGCCGATTGTCTAGAAATCTGGGAGCCTCAACCTCCTGGAACCCTAAGGGCCTGTCCAGGCCTGTAATGGGATTGCTTTATCTTTACCTTAATGTTCCAATCTGTTATAGGAAATACAAGTTGAGGCTTCAGGACTTCTGGATGTGACCGTGTTGTTGGATGAGTGGTTGCCAGTGTTTTGAAGGCACTACAGTCCTTGAAATGTTGGAACCACTCACCCAGTGACATAGTGTCACATCCCAGAAGACCTGAATGCTCATCGACACTGCTGTCAAGACCTCAAATCTCAAAAGTGTAAGTTGTTCTGCCATAGGTCTTATTACAAATTTCAGTCACATTTGGCAAAGCAATGTGTTCCGTCATAACAATTGGTTTTTATGCTGTGTGGAACTTTTTAGCAGCCATGACACATCCACACCTGACATACTGCGTTGGTATACAATTTCCCTAGCATTTATTTACAGCATTTCATACATAACACTGCATGTTTCATGCATTTCCTTCATATCTGCAGCAGAGCATTATGAATTTGAGGCTACATTCCAGTCTCTGGTCCTTGGAAAATTCAGTCCTGATGAGTTTGTCTTACCCAGTACCTCTTTCTGGTTTGTCTAATACAAGAGTCTCTTCACTCAAACGTCATACACTGCTGCCACATTTCCATTTTTATGTCAGTTTCACTTCTCTTAACATAAAGTGCAATGTATAACTAGTTAACTTAATGATGTCACTGCTAGTTGGTATTTCACATTGTCTTTATATGTGATGCACATGGATTTCAGATTGAACTGAAAAGCACTATAGTGGCAGGCACAAAATTGTCCCATCGAGGTCACTGCCTATGAACGCAGTGTTGCCACACGGAAATAACACCTGATTCTATGGACAGACTGTGTGCAACTAAACTGGAAGCTGCCCCTTGGGGGAAGAACTGCCAATAATGCTGGGGAGCGGGGGTGTGTGTGTGTCAGCCGCTTGACCTTGACCGTGCCGGCATCTCTACTGTTATTAGCATGACCAAACATAGTACTGTACACATCAACACAGTGGAAGACTCAAGTCTAAAATTCATCATGAACCATGAGTGTGGAAACAAGATTATGCAAGCACTATGCAAGACTTATGCTGGGATAGTGTAGCCTGTATACTAATTAGGCTGCAGGCTGGACAACTGAGGAATCAAAGAAATCCAGACTGACTTTAGGGCCCACCCCGCTTCCTATTCACTGGGTACCAGGATCACTTCCCTGGGGGTGAAGCATCTGAGGCATGAAGCCGACCACTGACCTCCACTGATTAACAATGTCATATCCCAGAAGATGTCAATCCTCAGCAACACTGCTGTGAGAACCTCAAACCTTGTCCTGTAATTTCATATGTAAGTAGCAGTTACAGAAACTGTTTCCATGCAGAGAAATACAATTATGCAATCAGTATAAAGTTAACTTCCAAAATAATGTGTGGCTTGAAATGAACTCTGGTCATGCAGTAATAATTTTCACCAGAGGGGCAACATATCAGTTGTTTCTATTGTTCAATTGTCATTAGATTGAGAAACAAGTTCTAGAAATTTTGAATTTTTTAAAATTAATATGGATTATTTAATAAATCAGGGTGCACTAGGTGTGGACAAATAATACATTCTTTATATTGGGCTTCAGCTGGGACAATTATTGAGTAAATACTGGACGTCCTTGTACGCACAACAGCTGAGGGCTACACAAATCCTGTGTGTGTGTGTTATATATATATATATATATATATATATTTGCTTTTGTGTGCATCACAAGTTGATAATTCATATATCTGCGTCAACGTTTGTAATAAACTCTGTCAGCCACAGATTAACTAGTAACTGGACCTTACAACACAAACAGGTATGCCATTCTACTCAAATTGATAACTAACAAAATTTGCATACACACCATATAAAAAATAATAATAGAATATAACTATGATGCTGATATTTGATCATTATTTCACAGGACCTGTTTTACTTGACTGATTACCTATATATACTGAACCAACTGCCAATGACAAGCTAATGGTAGAAGATACATCTTAAAAAGCCATATATCTTCATTTTATCTTTTTAGTACGAAAATATTGACGAACCTGATTTAAGGATTTTATAATCTGTGTTTTATATATTTAAAGACAAAATTGTAAATAACTGAAAAATAAATGATTATGAAACTTGCTATATGTGATACAAAACATAATAGCATACAACAATGGATGTAAAGTAAATGTAGACTACGAGCCCCCTGAAGATGGCCTTATAAGCGCTGAAACATATGTAGGGGTTAAAGAATAAAAAGTGAAAAAATATAGTGCATTTCGTTGGGTGTAATTTGTGATAGACTGTTATTGGGTAGGAAGGAATGAATCTGCATGTTTGTTTTACGCAATCGCTGGCGTTTCAAATGTTATGAAAGACGATCCGTGACTGTTATAAACGCCGCAGCATTGTCAGATCTGTTAAGCTGCGCAGAGTACATTACAGTGTAATTACGTGTGGGTTTAGCTGTAGTCCGTGGTGGTTAGTGATCGCGAGCACAGGTCATGTAGATGGCGATGGAGCAGAGTTATCCTGGTGTTTTGTACGGAAGGGTTATGTGTGGAGGGTTTTAGAAAGTTGTGTGTTGATGGCTGTTAATTGAATATAACGGTATTTTTAAGTCCACATGGAAGTCAGACGTAAGAGACCTCAGTATAAAGTGTAACTGGCTGTGGTAGACAACGAATATAATGGATTCAAGGAAGCTGGGTTTTAGGAACCCTTTTCCCCGACCGTGGATGGAGAAGACTGGCGCCGCTGCAGCAGTAGGGGCAAGCTCCGTGGGACTTAAAGGAATTGTAGCCGGTAAATAATATCGTAATTGCAAAACAGTTCAGGTTTGATTATCTGGAGGGAATAGGTTGCCTCAAAGCTGGCGGATAGTTGAATAATTGTAATTTTGATTTAGACATATATAAACTAGAAATGTTAACGTTAAAGGTTGGAAATTTTTTGTGGAAAGAAGGTCCGGTCGGAATCTACGCAAGCATTTGCATGGATAAACTGAGGAGAAGCCTGTAAAAATGATGACCTTGGGACTGACTTTACAAATGTGATGTCTCATTGGTCACCATTGTGTGTCAGCTACACTTAAATATATTTCACACAAGTCAGCTTAATTCAGTGATTGCGTTTTTATTTTTTACTTAATTAGAAGGCAGGGCTGATTCCTATCAGATAGTTCTTAAATTTTGCTTTTCAATACCCCATTCAGAATGGTTCTAAGGTCCACTCATGATTCATGTTAATGGTGACCATGAGTCTCCTTGCAAGGAGAATGCATGAGGTCACGTAGTGGTTGGATGGAAGAATGGATGGATAGATGGCATGTGATAGATCCCAGTAAGCAACATGTGCAAATTAGAGTACAATACTTCACATTCACAGAATACCTAAAAATTCAACATGGTTAAAGAAACATATCCCAAGAACAAAATATACTACAGTATATCTGCCACACATGCAATTATGATGTTAATATTTCCTGTCCATTAAACAGTTTGTCTATAAATGGCCCCATTGCACACTGAACATATTTTATATTTGTTAGAAAATTAATATGCCAAGTAAATTATTATAAACATTTATTTGTCAGTTGTGCACATGCTTAGTTCACTGTCGAAGGTACATTTATTTTGTCCCCAAGCTTTGGAAAATGTAGTCTCAACTTGTGTACTTGTACCGTCCAATATAATTGCTGTGTTACCACCACTGCATTCTGGGTATTTATACAGTCATGTCGTGTACTGAAGTTTAAGCATCAGTGTCTTTGCTGCTATATAAACTTGATTAACGGTGCAAAAGGTCTTATTAACAGACAATAATTATGATTCATGTTCCATTTACAGACCATATATCATGAATATACAAAGTTGTTACAACCTGTAATTTAACAAAGCTTATAGGTTTTATAAACCTGCACATAATTATAATTTTCAAAGAGACTAAAAAAAAGAACCGTAAAGGATTTTTGTATACAGTTTTCATAGAAATGTTCATACCAAATGGAGGGTAGGAAAGTAACAGAAAACAGGAGGAGAAATATTGAGGCTCCCACTCCCCTTCTCCACTCTTCCTTTTAGTCTTCCAATTTCTCCACCTTTTTTTTCATTTTTGTTTTCTCCTCCCATTCCGAAGCCCTTCACTTTGCCCTCTTCCCCATCCCTCCCCTTTGCATTGCCCTCTTCTTGATCTTCTTCTCCCCTCCTCCTCCTCCTCTTTTTCTTTTTATCCTTTTGTGTAGAAAAGCAACAGGAGCCATGCTTAGA
Source organism: Reticulitermes speratus (assembly GCA_021186555.1). NCBI lineage: Eukaryota > Metazoa > Arthropoda > Insecta > Blattodea > Rhinotermitidae > Reticulitermes > Reticulitermes speratus. The sequence continues at coordinate 14,594,324 of JAJKFL010000010.1, forward strand.
GACCATAGCTGAAGCAACAGATTTAAGGAAACTGGATTGTAGACATTACAAATAGAATTGTATAATTAGGAGGTAATTGATGGGAAATATTTTGAAAGACTGGCAGGTAATCCCAAACAGAATTTGAATGCCAGACCCCAAGGAAGAGAAATGTAAAAAGATCAATGAAGGGATACCAAGAATGTTTGTGCAAGCAGTAATACTTTTGCCTTGCATTCAGGAGACTTCTGATGTGAACCTTGGCTAGGACACTGACTATCCATTTCAGAACTGAGGTCATGGTAGTGACTTTGAAGAGAAGTCACTCTGTTTGGTAGACGGTTACCCTCGTTTCACATGAACTTTCTGCTTCCATATTCAGGTTGGGTTCGTTATTGTGACTGTTATTTTGTGTGTTTTTTTTCTTTCCTTCCAGACAAAGACCAGGATAATACCTCAAATTTGGGCATAACTGCTTCCTTCCACATCTTTTACAATTCATTCATTAATTATCATGCAGTTTGGTGCTGTATAGTCTGAGGTACTAACCACGTTATTGAATAAACTGTAAATAAACAAGGAATGAAATAGCAGATGAGTGAGATGTTAAAGGGCATGAGGCTATTGGGTCTGATTCTTGAGGGTGTTGGTGGTAATGTTCAAGATGTGTTTGCAGAATGAAATGTTGCCTCTCTGTCTAAAATATTAACTTTTTAGGGGAAATTTGCTATGCAGATTATTACATTTTTAGACATTATAACAGTCTGTGTGTGTGTGTATGTTTTTTTAACATAGTGAAAGTTGATAATAGAGCAGTTAAAGTTATTTTGTGACTATCTGCATGTAGGCATGGGCTACAAACAATTATACAAACCTGGTACTGGTATGCAAATAAAAATAAGTTTTCCCCTCCCATGTTGTTAAATCTGAGAACAGCCAAGTGATTGTATCATTTTACTTTAGGAACCGTCACTGTAAAAGCTGTTTGAAACGTAATCACTAATATGAAAATTATTGTGGGTTGAGTCTTTCGTTTTTCCCACATAATTCTGGTTACATTGCCTTCTTCCTTAATCCGAATACTCAGGAATACCAACATTGCATGAAAGTTACCAGATAGTTTTGTTATCATTCACTAGTGCTTCTTGGTTAGGTTTGTTGTGATGTTTGATTAGCTTTGTGTGGGTCATTTTACTTTTTTTATCTTGTTAAGTCCATGTTAAGTGGGACTTTATCATCAGGGCATGGCATATCTTCGGATGTGGCTGGAAGAGACAGATATTAATAAGACATGGTCACCAGAGAAGGGGTAGTTGTCCAGCATGGAAATCAGGCATGTGACTAACTCTTTACTGTAAAAAACAGCACAAAATGTTGCACTGGGGCTTGGTCTTGATGGGCTCTTGTGAACACAGTAATGAACTTTTGGGTGTATAAAGGTCATGAATTTCTTGAAAAGCTGAGTGATTTTTATCTTCTGAAGAAGGTCTCTGCTCCATTGAATTAGTTGATTGGTTAGTTCTTGTAAATTTCTTTTTACAGATACACATTACATCTGCATTTGCTTCATTTACAGTGTTATGGCAAGGTTTTATCCTAATCTGTACACACATAATTGATTGTTCACATCTGTTATGAAAAATAACAATACATTCAACAGAACGTTAAGTGTTACATTTATTTAGCTAGGAACTTACAGTATGGAAGTAGTTTATATCCACAATGTTTTGGATTTGGTGGTACCCGCATGTTTGGGTATGGTGTGTGATTGTACTGATTTTTATTAATGTTGTTTTAATATTAGTGGTAGCAGTCGGCATGCAACCCAGGCCAGTGCTACAAATGTGAAATACCACCTTCTTTGTTACTTATGACAATCTTATGTTTGCTGTACTTTTCCATTCTACCTTCACAAATATTTTTTAATTTCCTTGGCAGGTGGAATTACGGGAGGCATTGAGATATGTATTACATATCCAACAGAATATGTGAAGACACAACTACAGCTAGATGAGAAAGCTGGCACGGCTGCAAAGCAGTACTCTGGCATTGTGGATTGTGTCAAGAAAACTGTCCAGCGACATGGTGTGTTTGGGTTGTACAGGGGCCTCAGTGTCCTGGTGTATGGCTCGATACCAAAATCAGCTGTGAGGTACAAATTCTTCATTCAATTTTGGTGCATAAGTGATATATCGGGATTCCAGGCTTGTGCTGCATGCACTGGTAATTTACTAGTTGTAATGCCCATGCAATTTATGTTGGAAAGTGTTCTGGACTAAGTTGAGTTTAATTTTGGTCTTGTGAGCGTAACAGGTGAAACATTTTTGCTTCTTATCATTCTCCTTTATGACATGTCTTTCAGGAAGTACATGTTACTCTCACTGATCTTTCCACTCATGTGGGTAACTGTATGACAGATTGTTCGCTGACCTCCCATAACTGTTCATTTTGTGCGGAATATCACACTAATCTTTGCCCTGAGTATAGCGAAATGTGAGCTTGGTTACACAAGGAAACTTGGCCAAGTGTTATGTTATCATACTGCTCTGCTTTGTGATATGGCACTTATTTATTCTGTGGTTCATAGAGATATGTTAATTTGCAGTACTTGTGCAAAGTACATATGTATCATGGAAAAAGTGTTACTGAAAGTGTAAAAAGTATCCAGCATCAGCAGTGCTGTGTAAGAGCAGTATACAGAACAGGGGAAAAACACTAAATCACAGGTTCAGTGCTGGACAAAAATAAACTATGAAAACTTTTTTTTAATGCATGTTTTCAATTGTGTGGGGACATAAACAGGCAAATAGCAGATACTGGTGTTAGGAAAATCCCCATAAAATTTCCTTTACATGCCCTTAAAGTGCAATTTGGTGTGCACAAAATCATATGGCCTGTGTTTTTCTAAGAAGTAAGTTCTGACTTTTTTAAAATTAATTCTGTTCCATCCAGGGAATTAGAAACTGTGGAACAAGCCACATTTTTTGGAAAAGCTGAAAGACATTTGGAGGGCAGCTGCCAATATTTCAAGCCAAGAGCTCTGTTATGTGTCAAGAAATATTTTCAGAATGTGTGAGGCCTGCTTTAAAGCGGAGGTTGATATTCTACACACTTCAGTGCAATAAGGAAGTTGAACTGCAGGGAAAAATGGGTAGTAAATTACCGGCAGATGCTGGCTTCACTTGTGATAAATCTGGCCTGAGATATGCTGTGCTGGGGGCAGAGAGTAGTGAAACACTCTGTATGTGTTCACTCTTTGTCATTTCCTTTCACATGTCTTCCCTTGCTTGGCCTCTCAACCATAATCATTGGTGTCTGTGTTGGTCATATGTTGGTTATCTTTAATGTTGACATTTTCAAAGGAATTGTGTTGTTGTCTATGCATGACACCTGTCTGTACTACTGTATCTTGAATTTCACCGTTAGTTGTTATATTGCGGTTCTGAGTTACGACACCATGCTTTAGTCTGGTGGAAGGGTACCACTGTTCTGGAAGGATATACTGCCTCTGTCCTCAGAGTTGGAGGGAGTGAAGTCAGGAAAGGGAAGGTTATGCGTAACCTGCCAAATTCACTAGCCCGAGCACAAAGTTACCACAAACCAAGTAAGGTCATGTAGACAGTTCTGTTTTCTTCCCATTTTCATTGGTTTCAGATTGATATTTCCTTTATGCTTTGTGTTACTTAATGATTATTTATCAGCTATTGAAGGTGTGAAGTTTCAAAATAATTTGCAGGTACTACGTAACATGCCATTTTCCTAAATTAGCTTCCTTCAACTCTGAAGACACAGGCAGTATATTTCTCTTACATGCTTGATTACTAAACAAGTAGGTCTCTGATTTCCCAGTATGTTTATGTATGTGGTGCAACTGACTGAGAAATAAGCTGTATTTTAAAGATCTACCAAGAGTGAGTATACAGTTGTGAAAGGATGAGCTGCGTTTGCTTTGAAAGGTTAATTGACAGATTGAGTGTACAAATTTGCGACATGAATCCTCAAAACTTTGCTGTGTGACATTTGGGGAATTGATTTTTTGGTAAATTTTTATGTATGAATGAATGACAATTACTAAGCATCCTTTTCATTTGGTATAATTTGGTAAAAGATACCACATTGCTTTTGATGGTTCTTTACATCCTGGCATATGGTTCGTATGATATTCCATGGAGGCATCAGAGCCTTCCTGCAGAACTGTTCATGGTAGCTGCGCTCACTGAGGATTGGATACATACATAACTGTGTACCCGCATTTTCACGTGTTAGGTAGATTGTGTTGCCTTATTCATCACAGTGGTGCATGAGCACATTACCAATAGGAAAGTAGTTGCAGCAAATTTTCTGCTGCTGTTACAGAAGCAATTGTGAAGAAATAGAGTGATTTGTAATGGCAGTTATCAGCCAGGTGCCTCAACAAGTTGAAACAGAATGTAAACCACAAGTCATGATGACAAAAATCATACCAGATAGAAACACAACTTGTAGTTCTGGCAATTAAAAAATTAAAAACTGTAATGAAAACAATTACTAATGTGTATTAAATGTACCCATGTCACATTTGGAACAGTTTTCTTGCTTCTTGGGATTGATTTGAACTGCCCAATTCAGGTTTAAACACTGCCACAAGCTGGAAGGTTGCGGGTTCAATTCTGAATGGGGTCCTTGGGACTTTTCATTGACTTAATCCTCCCGGCCGCACTATGGCCCTGGGGTCAAGTCAGCCTCTATTAGAAACAAGTACCAGGGATATCTCATGGGGGTAAAGGTAGCGGGTGCGTAGGGCTGACAACCTTACCACCTTTGTGTACCGATTGTCTAGATATCTGGGAGCCTCAAACTCCTGGAGCCCTAAGGGCGTGTCCAGGCCTATAACCTGATTACAATGGTGATGCAATCTAAGGCATGGGTCTACGGCCGCTCGCTTGCTGAGATTGTGGGTTTGAATCCCACCAGGGGCATGGATATCTGTCTCTTGTGAGTGTTGTGTGTTGTCAGGTAGAGGTTTCTGTGACAGGCTGATCACTCGTCCAGAGGAGTCCTACCAAGTGTGATGTGTCTGAGTGTGATCGTGAAGCCTCAACATTGAGGAGGCCTAGGCCCACTAGGGCTGCTGAGGCATGAAAAAAAAATTCAGGTTTAAATAGAGAATATCAGTGTCTGTTGTGTACTAAACAAGCATAATACTTACTCTTTATTTGGGATATGGTTTGCTTTTCTTTTTGATATCACAGTATGTAGTAATTAAAAGTTTTAAAGTGGTAATGATGCTTGAATAAGACATTATAGGTTACTCATATAATTGAAACAAAAATATATGAGAATTAGAATTCACATGACATCCAATAACTCTGTGTTAAGGTTACATAAACAGGACATTGATTTTTGCGTGAAGTTGGAGAATGAGCACATGCCTGTGTAAGTGTGGCAGTGCTGCTGAGATTGGAGTGGGGGACGGGGGTGAGAGGAGGAAAAGTGTGTGCATTTGTGTGATGAGGGCCAGACTGTCAGTAACTCAGGCTTGGCGTAGTGAGATTTACTTGAAGTGTGTGTGCATTTGTGTGATGAGGGCCAGACTGTCAGTAACTCAGGCTTGGCGTAGTGAGATTTACTTGAAGTGTGTGTGCAGTTGTGTGATGAGGGCCAGACTGTCAGTAACTCAGGCTTGGCGTAGTGAGATTTACTTGAAGTGTGTGTGCATTTGTGTGATGAGGGCCAGACTGTCAGTAACTCAGGCTTGGCATAGTGAGATTTACTTGAAGTGTGTGTGCATTTGTGTGATGAGGGCCAGACTGTCAGTAACTCAGGCTTGGCATAGTGAGATTTACTTGAAGTGTGTGTGCATTTGTGTGATGAGGGCCAGACTGTCAGTAACTCAGGCTTGGCGTAGTGAGATTTACTTGAAGTGTGTGTGCAGTTGTGTGATGAGGGCCAGACTGTCAGTAGCTCAGGCTTGGCGTAGTGAGATTTACTTGAAGTGTGTGTGCAGTTGTGTGATGAGGGCCAGACTGTCAGTAACTCAGGCTTGGCGTAGTGAGATTTACTTGAAGTGTGTGTGCAGTTGTGTGATGAGGGCCAGACTGTCAGTAACTCAGGCTTGGCGTAGTGAGATTTACTTGAAGTGTGTGTGCATTTGTGTGATGAGGGCCAGACTGTCAGTAACTCAGGCTTGGCGTAGTGAGATTTACTTGAAGTGTGTGTGCATTTGTGTGATGAGGGCCAGACTGTCAGTAACTCAGGCTTGGCGTAGTGAGATTTACTTGAAGTGTGTGTGCATTTGTGTGATGAGGGCCAGACTGTCAGTAACTCAGGCTTGGCGTAGTGAGATTTACTTGAAGTGTGTGTGCATTTGTGTGATGAGGGCCAGACTGTCAGTAACTCAGGCTTGGCGTAGTGAGATTTACTTGAAGTGTGTGTGCAGTTGTGTGATGAGGGCCAGACTGTCAGTAACTCAGGCTTGATGTAGTGAGATTTACTTGAAGTGCGTGTGCATTTGTGTGATGAGGGACAGCTAGTATAAAAGGATCTGCCTGAAGTGACTACAGAATTCTGAAAAAGTTGTTAAAACCACCAATTCACATTGCATCTATTGTTGTCACTCTCCTTACATGATTTTACATGCCTGAAACATTGCTGTTATATTTCTATAATTAGAAATTCATGTTGACTTTGACAGTGGTAATTCTGTGGGGAAAAGGTTGGTGGTAGGCACTTGAAGCATAAAGAACAATATGTTGCCTGCATGTTGTTTATAGACCCTTTCTTATCATTTAGACTGTGGTGGGATCTGTTAAAACTCATACTATCATATGACAGTCATGTCAGACAAACATATAAGAATTCTGATAATACAGGTGATCACGATGGATTAGACAGACTAGGAAATGAAGCTTCAAGTTTTTTGGGATATGTTGTTGTGTCATTGGTTGCGTAGTTCCTGATGTTTCAAATGATCATAGTGCCTTCATCTTCAGGGTCAAGCAATGTAAGAAGAGTAGTCGTGTGGCAAAATAGGGGGTATTATGCAGGTGTTTGTGATGAGGGTGGTGAAAGAAGAGTGTGGGTGTTGAGCCAGTAGTGGTGTTAGTGATATGCACTGGGTGGGGCCTAGGTGTACAGTGTGGGGGGTGTGTGTGTTTAAGCTACGGGGTGGTGTGAGGAGATGGATGTTGAGTTACTGATGTCTGAACACCGGTGGGAGTATCTGAGTGGGGGGGGGGGGGTGCGGTGAATGAGTGAATAAGTGAACCGAAAGTAAAACCGTTGTCGTAATAATCGCCGCCATCATCACCATTATCATCATCATCAGTCAAGGTTTAGGTCTGTTAAGACCTGTTTCTCTTGATCTTGAAGACATTCTTGGTCTTTCTGTCTTTGTTCTGGTCTTCCCAGATCATGGCATCCACTCAGATGATACTGCAAAGCCAAAACTAAAATAAAAAAATAAAATCATCTTGATAGAGAGGCGGATTGGCCTTGGAAAGGGCCATTGCTGGTTGAAAATAAGATTGGTGAATAAAGTGAATAGTGATTTATTACTGTGAATTAAATGCAGTGGTGTTGCATTTATGATTTATCTTTTGAACATTAATGTGTCTTATTGTTTCTTTTGTGTTAGGTTTGGTTCATTCGAGCAGATGAAGAAGGTGGCAGTTGATGACACAGGCAACCTCAGTCCTCTCAACAGAATGCTGTGTGGTTTGGGTGCGGGCGTGTGTGAGGCCATCTTTGCTGTTACTCCCATGGAAACAATCAAAGTGAAGTTCATTAATGATCGGAGATCACCAAACCCAAGGTTTAGGGGTTTCCTTCATGGCTGCTCAGTAATTGTCAAACATGAAGGTACAGTTGTTTGTATATTAATTGGGGGGTTTTAACACCCTTTTTAGTCTCCAGAGGAAAGTAATTGCATTACAAGAGTAGCTCGATTAGCGGTTAACATTTATCAGCAGTGCGTCATACCACTGTGATGGCTGCTTTTTTTTCTGTGGTGCAACAGCCAAACTTAAGCCTAGGCTGCCTCACTGTTGAGGTTTCTATATCACACACAGTTACACAAAACACATCCAGTTTTACTGTTCTGAAGGAGTCGTCAGCCCATAACAGAGGCTGCTACCTACACAGCACACAACAAACACAAGAGACAAATATCCATGCCCTCAGCTGGATTCAATTCTGCGATCCCAGCAGTCAAGCAGCCGAAGACCTACGGCTTTAAACCGCGCAGCCACGTCTGGCTGCTGTATGTAGATGAATAATTGTAGGGTCTGGTTTTGGATGGGGAAGGGGGAAGGAGGGTTTGGAAGAGTGGAACAGGGCAGTGCCCGTACGCAGCACCTGGCGGCCACCACTACAGGACACAGACCATGAGATGATCTCTGTGGGGTGTGGGCACGTCTGGCGCAGTATGGGGGACTGCTGGCTGTAGGAGGGATTACTAGACTACCATTGGTACGAGGGACAGACTGTTCTATTGCTGCACTCAGACTGAACACATGAAGCATTTCAGATAGTGTGTAGTAAGCAAGCGCAACTTGCAAATTTTTTCTGGATGGGTAGTAGCAACTTGTCATTCACCGTGAAATTTTGTGCCTTGACATGTATTGCATTCCTAGCGAGGATCATCTCCTTGTCTGTGGACAGTACTGTCTGTTCAACCCTTTAGATGACATCTTGGCTTATTTGGTGACAACAGTGTAAATACTGTAACTGTGTATAGCTTTCATTATTCACCTATTTATATGTTGTGAAGGAGCTGGAGTAGTGTAGTCAGTATAATGACTAGGCTGTATGCTGGATGGTCTGGGGTTTGAATCCCTTTAGGGGCAATAGGTTTATCTTTTCTACAAAATGTCCAGACTGGGTCTGGGGCCAACCCAGCCTCCTGTTCAGTGGATACCAGGGTTCTGTCCCAGGGATAAAGCTGCCAGGGCATGAAATTGACAACTCATCTCTATCTATTGCCGAGGTTAAGAATGAGTGGAGCTGTATTTCTACTCCACCTGTGTGCCTTCATTGCATGGACAGGGAAGGCTATATTACTTTTTTTTTCTATGGCTCGACAGCCCTATATGGGCCTTGGCCTCCTCGTTTCGTCAAGGTTTCATGATCACACACATTAGACACACCACAGTCGGTAGGACTCCTCTGGACGAGGGACCAGCTCGTCGCAGAGACCTCTACCTGACAACACACAACACTCACAAGAGACAGACATCCATGCCCCTGGTGGGATTCAAACCCTAGTAAGCGAGCGGCCGAAGACCCACGCCTTAGACCGCACGGCACTGGGATCGGCATACTTTACTTTACCTACATATATTGTGATGTGTAAGTGTTTGATTTCTGTTTGTCAGGCTTTGGAGGTCTGTACAAAGGAGTGACTGCGACGATATTGAAGCAAGGTAGCAACCAAGCTATCCGCTTCTTTGTAATGGAAACATGTAAAGACCTGTACAGAGGGGGTGACCCCAAGAAACCTATTCCTATGCTTGTAACAGGAGTATTTGGTGCATTTGCTGGTGCCTGTTCAGTGTTTGGAAACACACCCATTGATGTGGTGAAAACAAGGATGCAGGTATGATTATTGGTGTAGCATACAATGCAGTGCAACGTATGATTATTGGCGTAGCTTACAATACAGTGCAACTTCAAGAAGTTTTTGTCAAGAAAATAGCCTTCAGAGTGTCATGATATTAGGTTCCAGGGAATGAAAATGTATGTCTTGGCATTGTTAGTTAAATGTAATCAACCCCTTGCAGACTTCTTGAAATGACACTGTACCTACCCTTATAGCTACTTTTAAATGTCAGCTAGTCCCTGCTGTTGTATTGTCTTTTTAGATTGTTGGTATATGTTGATTAGTACAAGTACAGTACATTCCTTTCAATCAAAGAAAAACTGTAGAAGAATGTAAGACTGTCATGTGTTGCTGACAAGACAAAATACTAGCATGTTTCAAACAAAAACTGAAGAATGGCTCAGTGATGAAGTACAGCAGTTTGGCCATAGTTGATGACTACATCTCTGAGGTGATGTTAGTTGACAGTGGGTTGATAGTAATGTGATGTTTATGGTGTGTTTTAGGGTTTGGAAGCCAAAAAGTACAAGAATACGTTAGACTGCGCTATAAAAGTGTTTAAGAATGAAGGAGTTGCAGCGTAAGTAGGAGATTAACCTTGTTTTAATATCTAATTTTTCAGTTAGTGCTGTTGGAAATTTACTGCAATGCCTACATATTTCATGTCTATTTAATGGTCATCATTGCCTACCTTGCAAAAATATTACATGCCAATCACATTACAACAAAATTCCATTAATGTGACTAACACCGGACCAGACAGATGCCGAATTATCAAATATTCCAGATTATGAGACGGTACCTATAATGACCTAAGTTCTTACAGGTAATTTCTTGTTATTGTTCCTGTATCTGGACTGCACAACCAATCACAGGAGTATTCCCTTTGGGTATCTCCCTCAGCTTCTGGTTCAGTGACATCACGGTCATCTTATGTGTTTTCTGGAGTCTTCATAGCTGAAGAAGTTGATGGTGTAGAACACACGGGGTCAGATTGATGTACAGACACTCTTGGAGTCCTTTTTGAACATGTCCCTGAGGTCTGCCTGTTTTATTGATGGAGCTTTTTTCTCAGTAAAAAGCAAAACTTCTGTTGCCGAGACTACTCTCCTCAAGTGCCAGATTATTAGGGTTTCCAAAATATTGGACCCTGTTTCCAAATTTTTCAATATCAGAGTAAAAGAATTTTGCTGTATTTACATTCATGCTGTTAAAATTCTTTTAATATTTTTGTTCTCTTCATCAGTGATTAGTTTGTGCCTCTTATTTCTGTCCAGTTAAGCTACTCAATATCCTGGTACAATAAATGATGAAGCTTTGTGACTGGAAAGCAAGTGTACTGCTAGATGCTGTTTGAGTCCAGTTTGATCTGCCCTTGTCCTTTTTTCTTAAGCCCTTTTTACTGTGCCTTCCTGCTGGCAGCTTGTTTTTGCATGTGACTTTGATTCATTAATTAATTTTATATATGCTTTATTTATGAAAATATTGGCAACATGGTTTATTAAAAAGTAGTGTGTCCAAAATTAAAGTGCAGACATTGCATGACACGTACAACTTGAGTTTATATGAAATAACATTTACAGCCATTAAATTTACTTACAATGACTTTGAAGTTAATTACATTTGCAATTCAAGTACACAAATTCTTTGTTTCCTGGAATGGCATTAATTTCACAGATACTCCATATAATTCTAATTCAACAGCACTACTGCCACTCATCCTGGTTTTCAGTCATTTCTATCTTCATTTCCACTGGCAGAACACTACTAAAAGCTCTGCATATTGGTGCTACGTGATGCTGTGTTTGTTATATAAGAAATGAGTATTGTGACTGGGTGTGGGTTTCTGGTAACCATTGACTTGAGACAGAATATACATTGCAACATAATGCAGTATATTGTACAAAAGTGATGATATATCATAATGTGATAATTAGGTCCAAGTAAAATAAAAGCAATTGTATTGAATGAAGAGTGTAACCTATAAAAAAGCAGGTTAGTATTTAAATTGTAGTGCATGGTTTATGAAAACTGTGAATATTATTTGAAAAAAAGATAAGGTTTTAAAATAAACAGCATTTTGTGGAAAATAAAACACAGGTTATTCAGCATGTCTTAGAAATGCAGTAAATTTCCTTGTTGTCTAAATATATAAAATTAAATGCTAGGGGTGTTTATATGTGAATGCAGGTAATTTAAAAGTTAACAGTTGTCAATAAAATAAGTGGACCTGTCGAGAGCAGCATGGGTTATTAGAAACAGACTGAAAAAGTGTGGGCCAACATCTCAGCAGCAGCATTTGTAAACTTGTGGAAGTATGAAATGTGAGTTTAATGTACTCAAATGATGGTCATCTGAGTTCTTAGACTCTACAGGAATGTTTGTTCTGACATTTCAGAGGAATGTACTTCCTTCATCTTCAAAGTGACTGAATTTGGTTCAGGTCAATGCTGAAGTAGTTTGATTACATGGGAAGGGTGCAAAGGTTTTGGCCAATCAAAATTTAAGTGTCAGTTGTATCTTGAGGGCCTGAGTTTTTCTGGGTTAGTGTGGACATTTAAATTGCTACCAAGTAAACACACAGAGACCAGCAAATGGCATGCTAGACCATTCACCATTACATTTTACAGACCATATGGTCTTGTGGGACATTAAAGGTTAATGTAATTTGTAAATAATGTGTTACAGGTTTTACAAGGGCACCATTCCTCGACTGAGTCGCGTGTGTTTGGACGTTGCTATCACCTTCATGCTGTATGATAGTTTCATGGAAGTGTTCAACAAGATATGGCCTTGAATGCTACCATGTGATGCACAATACACTAAGTGTTAGATGTGTGCTTTAGATTGGTTGAGTTTATCACAGTGCAACACAACATGATGCACTGCATCTTTGGGAAAAATGCTGTCATTTGGGTTCATTTTGAGTGTGTTGTCATATTATAATTCTGACACCGCATTTCCTTTATCAAAGTACACATAGAGGACCAGAATTAAAGCAGAAAACTTGTTGTTGGTTACCATACTTTGATGAAAGTGTGTTACTTGATAAACTTTCAGCTTGTTTAATGAGAATGGTGACACAACAGATTATTATCACATGACCCATTTTCTGAGAGATATGTCCATAGTTCTTAATTTGTGCAGTTAATGTGTTCATGAAAACTACTGGATAAATCAAATTCACACAAAACGCAAACAGTTGTCCCATATAAAATAATTTAAATATCCAGGTTAGGGAGAGTATATTCCTGTATTAGCCTATACAACATCAGCATTTTCAATTCTATTACAATAGAATCGCGATAGTTTGAGTTGAATGGGACCAAGGTTGCCTCAAATTACTTAAAAGCCCAACTTCTTGGATAACAACAGTTTTTTCTTGCTTTTAGCATTCGTTGTTAGGGTACGTTAAAATACATACTTAATCCCGTAACAATGTACAGGAATACACAAAGAAAATGGCTAAAGGGAAGTACAGTAATGTCTGAGAGACACGTGTGCATACAGAGATACGCACTTGAACTGAATTCCATACGACCTTGACTACAGTGCAGTGGCTGGGTGAAATGGAACCTTGAACAGTTGGGACTTGGAGAAATGAGACTGCACTGTATACGATACAATACAGTGAGTGTAATACTTTACATTAATTTAAAGCAAAGGTGAGGTTTCATTTCTGAAAAACTGTTCCTCTTCTCCTTGTACGTTTTAGTATAACAGCTGATGGCTGCTCGCTCATTTTGAGCAACCTTTAAGTTGCATTCTGTGTCAGGATCATCTGCTGTGTTGAGAGCACTAACAGATGATGCACTTTCCACATTATGCTTGATCTTAGCTGCTGACTCACGATTGATGTGAAGAGTGGATTCGTTCAGTGCATGACTACTATAGACAGTTTTTTCACATTTTTTTGTATCTTTGTAGCACATCCATTTTTACATCAGTAGAAATGCATGTACATTTCTTAGCACTAGAGCTTGCAGAGGAAGTAGAAGAATGCTTGCTTGACGTAATGGAAGGGCAAAACAGTTCACAAAAGCACAATAACATGGAATGTCTGTTCACTGTGAAGTCATACAAAGCCAATTCTGATTCCAGTGGGAAGTGACTTGTGACTAGATGCCTCCACGTGTCACAGACATCTGGTAATGAGTTGTGGGCTGTGGGTGTTTTATCAATACAGTTGCCAGGACTTCTTACATTGTTCTTTGAGGGTTTCTTTTAAACCATGTAGATGTAAATTTTTGACTGTGTAAGTTGAGCATATGCCTATATTAATGAACCATGAAACCTAAATTCACGAAAATTGAAGCCACATAAATTAACTATTTATGGCAGGTGTGTGGCAGTCCTGGGTACCATTTTGCTTGGGGAAACTATTTTTTGTATTGTGGTGCCTAATATTTGTGAGGTCCTCAGTATGGCACTTGTTTTGTGCCCCATTCTGGCACCTAGAATATTGAGGTGGCTCCTAGATTTTTTAAAAATTTGTTCACCTTTAATCTATAGTACTATTTTGTAGTGAAATGCATTTCTTCATAAATATCTTGCATGGAGGTAATGGCGTCTGAATTATTAAAGTGCTGGAGTGCAAGCTGAACAGTCAGCATTAAATTTCCAGCAAAGGTATATTTTTTCCTATTGTGGTCAGTAAATGAGAGTGGATGTCTTTGCAGTCCACTTTGCATGGGGGTACGGAGGCTCTTGTTGTGTGGGTAAAGATGGAACGTGCATTTGATCAATGACATCAGTCAAGTGTGTATGTCTAGAATGCATGTAACTTTACTGCTTCACCCTCTGTACCTCTTCATGTCATGGTCGGTAGCCATAAAATAATGTTCTTTTACTTTAAAACTTGTTTTGTGGCACATGCTTACGTGTCATATTCTGTTGCAAATGATAATGTATAATGTTTCAAATGGAATATGCTGCATATTGTTGTGTTGCATTGTCTGGACGACTGTCATAGTCTGGGAAACTAGGAAACTGAGATTATATGTTTAATGTTTATACACCAGCTGCATATTATTGTAATGTAGAAAATGTAGTAAATGGGGTAATTTCAGCAGCTGTGTATGACTGACATGACATAGTGACCATGAAGTCATTAAATTTTGGACGCGTGAATGAAAACGTTTGGGATTGGGTTAATACTGTGGAATTGATTTAATGCGTCTCTCTTTTTATAGCATTTGGAACAATTTGAGTGACAATTCTTCTGCTTTTACATTCCTTTATGTGCAGTCATAGTCTGTTATAATGGAAAAGACTTCACAAATTGAAGACTTTATTGTCGGGGCTTTAACTGATAACTAAAGATCAGTAATAGGTTTTCATCCTATATGCTTTTAGTAACTGATTTTGGGTAGAGTTTGCACATTGTAGATATTTAATTTTGTAAGCTTTGTTTGCCAGATTACAGGTGTGACCTGTACCATTCCTATTATTGGTATTATATGGTAGTACTGGAAGTGTAGGACATATTAGATGCGAAGGGGAACTTGATTGAACATTTGCATATTTTATAAAATTGTTACATATCCAAATCATCTTCTGCTCCTTTTTCTTTTCATGAGCCTTGAGTGCGTCTCATATTGTAAATGCTGTCGGAATGAAGCTGTTTGTACAAGTGTTACGTAAAATGTGCTTTGAAATGTATTATTTTATAATTGCATTCCTTAAATGTGACATATTTGGAAGGTTTTATTCGTATAAATTTAAAATATATGTACACATTTGGGACCATATTTTTGGGACATTTTAGACTGTATGAGCATATAGAAAGAATTGAGATTTACAGAACTGGTTCTATCAATTTAAGGGAAGTATAATTTAAAGTTGACGGAGTTTTTTCAGAAAACTATAAGCACGTTTCATGTTACTACAGTACAGCCATATGAAAAGTATATGTCGCATCTCATGAACAGAATGCTGAACAAAATCACGACCTAAAGATAGGTACTAAATCTTTTTAAAGAGTGGCAAAGTAAAGTATTTGTGAACAACACTAATAAATAAAAATTGCATTTATGAAGAAATTGAGAGGAGATAGAACTCAGGGAATGCCTGCTACCATTCAGTCCAGAATCTTTTGTGTTCCAGTTTGCGGTCCAAAAATATAAAGATAAAAAAATATGGAACTGTGATTTTGCTGTTGTTTTATGTGGGTGTGCAACTTCGTCTCACACACTGAGGGAGGAACATGAATAGGGTACTGAGCAAGGCATTTGGGCTTAAGAGGGACGAGGTAACGGGAGTGAATAAGACTGGATAATGAAGATCTTCATGATCCTACTCCTCACCAGATATTATTCAGGTAATCAAATCAAGAAGACTGAGGTGGGAAGGGCATGTAGCAGGTATGGGGGAGAGGAGAGGTGCATACAGGGTTTTGGTGGGGAAACCTGAGGGAAAGAGACCACTTGGAAGACCTAGGCATAGATGAGAGAATAATATTAAAATGGTTCTTCAAGAAATAGGATCGGGGCATGGACCGGATTCATCTGGCTCAGAACAGGGGCAAGTGGCAGGATCTTGTGAACGCAGTAGTGAACGCCGTCAGGTTCCACAAAATGCAGGGACTTTCTTGACTAGGTGAGGAACTCTCAGCTTCTCAAGGACTCTGCTCCACGGAGTTAGTTAGGGATAAATTACTTCCAGTTGTGGAAGTATGTTAAATCATGATAAGTCCGCAAGGTGATTGGAAAGTACATAAAAGTCATATATTCAAAATTAACCACATCATTATGTGAAAGTTTTATTTACATGAATATACTGAATTATAAGATACTGAATTTGGGAGAAGTTTTTTATAAAGGGATTGTTCCTCCATGGAAATATTTTGTCAGTAATTTTTTCTGTATCTAAGCAACTTTTCACATTGTCTGTTGATAAGGCATTATTAAAAATGAGCAACTTGGAAGTTGCCTAGTCTTTCCAAGTAACAGGTAGCATGCATTAAAATATAAGATCTGTCCAAGACTGAACCACATTGATCTTTTGGAACTAAACATCGTGGTTTACTCCAGGGGTTCTGAAACTTTGCAGTACACCCAGCCCTTCTTTTAGCCTCATGTGTTTTACACCTTTTTGCTTCAATGCCCCTTGCCAATTTATACCACTTCGTACTTTTCATTCTCTCAATTTTCGGTTTAACACCCTTTGGCTGGTTAATTTGTATTTATTTAAGTTATGGAAATACCATTTTTTGATTTATGTTTCAGGAACGCAACTAGCATGGGTGTAGTGTGTCCTTTAACTTTCCTCGTACCACCCAACAGAGTATTTTATAATTTGAAAGGATAGAAGTGTAAAGTGGTGGATAAAAATACTGTACTGAAGTTTGCTAACACACATGTAGCACTGCAGGCACTCCAAAGTCTTTCAGATATACTACATGACATGCTAGCAGAGACACAGATATTTCTGAAAGAAACCAATCACAACTACCATTGGTCATTCTGAACCACAGATGACCAATATCTGACAAGACTTTGTCACATGATAATTATTCATCATTTTTTATATTGTGCAGGAGTGAGAGTTTGGTCCATTTGAATTACATTAGATCCCCCCCCCCCCCCAATTATTTATCATTTTTATATTGTGCAGGAGTGATGGTTTG
The DNA here is from genome assembly GCA_021186555.1 of Reticulitermes speratus. Lineage (NCBI taxonomy): Eukaryota > Metazoa > Arthropoda > Insecta > Blattodea > Rhinotermitidae > Reticulitermes > Reticulitermes speratus. The sequence goes on from JAJKFL010000010.1 coordinate 14,611,507, forward strand.
GTCCATTTGAATTACATTAGATCCCCCCAAATTATTTGTCATTTTTATATTTCGCAGGAGTAAGAGTTTGGTCCATTTCAATTGCATTAGACCCCCCAAATTATAATTTTTATATTGTGCAGGAGTGAGAGTTTGGTCCCTTTCAATTGCATTAGATCCCCCAACCTACTGAATACATTACACTTTAACCAAAACAAATTACAAAACTTTATTGGAATTTTTGGCATAGTGATGGATTTTAATGAACAGATTGAAACATTTTGTAAATAGATAGATATGTTAGTTTAAACAAGTTTATTTCATAATAATATTCTAAACACAAATTATAACTTTGGAATACAGTATTATTGGCAGCTTATAGAAAGCTTGTGTCTCTGCTACGAAAAGGGAAACAAATGGAACAATTATTTGTGAAGTTACTAATACTCAGAATTCTGAGCTGAACTACCATGCTTGAGACAAAAAGAAATTATGTGACCCACAGTTTGAAGATCCCTGGTATGATCTGTGGTATTCAACGAGAACTGGACGTGTGTCTTAGCCAGAGAACAGGTATCCTGAGGTTTATGCCTGGGTTTCCTTAATTTCTTCATTGGATGCCAAGATGACTGGTTCTTGCAGTTTAATAACTATCAAAAAGCTCTCCAGTCACTGTGAAAATGCTTATATAATTTCTGATGCATTTTTATTGTTGATTCACTACTATATGTAATCGAAGCCACAGAACCAGTTGTGTTTTGAAACAAATGCCAACCAGTTATTGTGTGGCATAACTATTGTACTTGATATTATTCATTTACTTTTGGAATACATAATGTTGCTTCCATATTAGAAATTTCATACTGCCATGTCAGTTGATAATTGTTCAGAATATCATGTTCTGTGCTGGTGGATTTGAATGTGTGTTCCTAATTTTTCATTCTGTCTTCTTTATGACTGTTCTTTTATTACACATTTATTTATTTATTTTTGTTATCCTTAAAGGGCCCAGATTTGTTACATTCATCTGAATCGCAACAATAAGAAAGGTCAGCAGTTTGCAGTTCAGTGTTTTGTTTTACAGCAAGTAAACAGAGTCATAGATGTAGTACAATTTGTGGTACACTTGTTTATATTTTCAAAAAAAAATTTGCTTTAAACTGTTATATTAGTGAATAGTTTATATTTTGTTATTAATTTATAATTTATGTTTGAATATGGAATATACATTGCATGAAATGAAGTAATGCTGCATATTCTGTTGTAGCAACTTGAATTTTTCTCATGACGTTCAGGTAATTCTAAGTGACAAATAATTAAAACAAGACCTTTGTTATATTTAATGTGCATTCAGGTACTTGTCTTTTAATTGCATAGCATTTGTTGCATTATGTGTGTGAATATACATATGATAAAATATGTGAGGGTGTCAAATAACCCCATGCTGCTGTTTGTATTCTTCATCTTGTATTGTTTTAAGCATTTATTTGTTTGAAGTTTATTATGATAAATATAATGTTTTCCTGTATATCTGCAAACACACAACATACAGTGAAATCTTATTATCACATCCATCCATTGTCGACTGCACTGGAAGAGCTACAGTTCTGCTGGGATTTAAATATCCCTTGTGTCAGTATAGAACTCTAATTACCGTATATTCTCGAATCTAATCCGCACCTTTTTTACAGTTTTAGAGGGCTAAAAAATCAGGTGCGGATTAGATTCGCGGTCTAGAGCTGGATTTTGGAAAAATGATTGAGCTGCTGTACAATATAACAATAACGTAATTAATAAACAACGTAAGAACAATACAATACAATAATCTATTATTTTATTATTTATTATTATAATTTATTATTCATCAGACTCGCCGTCATCACTCATAACTGAATCGTTATCCGTGCTCTCCACCCAGTCACTATCATCTTTATCTTCAACATCGTCCTCCCATACAATGTCATCGCTGCCTTGTGTTTCCGCCATAGTCGAACCTTGCTTTCATCAACTCAAAAAATTTCAGTGGCTTTGCGGTTTCCATTCTTCTCTGCACACCGAATAACTTCACGTTTGAACTTTGCCGTATATGAGAGTCGTTTAGATTTCAGGCGTCCCTCTTCCATAACTACGGTACACGACAAATTGGAACAAGCACCTCCCACGTTTCAACAACTAAGGCTCAGCTGACTTCAGACGAGATTGCGCACGTCTGTTGAGAAAGGCCCCGCCTCTATCGGTATGACTCATCGGCCACAGGCGTAGCGTCGGATTTTAACGCATTGGTAACATCCAATATTATTCAATCAGTCGCCCCGTGGGCAAGGGGTGGTTGAAGGAAAGGTGCGGATTAGAATCGCGAACTAACTTTTTTTCGTTTAAGAAGTCGCAAAAAACTGGGTGCGGATTAGATTCGAGAATATACGGTACATTGAAACTGCGCTGGCTGTGTGTCATGTTGGTCAGGCCTGTCTTGATGTCCCACATGGCCAACACATGATGATGTTGGCTGTATTCTGGTGTGCGGTGTGATTGCTTATGCTTGCTATGACACATATCACTGTGCAATGATCAAAGATTTGATAATATTCCAAATATATTAATTATATATAACATATAATATTATATCACACAGGCTGTGGCTTGCTATTGTAGGAACCAGATTACTTGCGATTGTGAGTTGAGGTTTTCACAGTGGTGTAACTGGGGATTCTCTTCTTCTGGGGTGTGACACTGTGTCAGTGGGCAAGTGGATCCCAGCATTTTGAGGCAGTAGTAGAATCCTCATCTGCTAGTGTCAAACTGTCCTATACCTGCTAGCTGTTGGCACAGAGGTGAAGAGAGAAACTGGGAAGTGGAGAAACACCACACACACACACACAGTGCCAAGCACTGTCTATCCATTTAAAATAAACTGTGTGAACAAATCACAGCACCTTCCAGTTTCTTTTAAAACGTGGAACAATGAAATGTGTTAGAATATTATATTTGCAGGAGAATCTGATTCATTTTAATGTAAAACCAAATGAAATTCTAACAGAACACACATCCTACCTCCCAACAGAGTAAACGTTTTTTAGAACAGGTATAATGGTGCCTGGCTGTTCCGAGGTGAGCCTAGCAGTGGCGATGCTGTGCTGACTGCAGCTGTGTACAGTGTCTGGGAGTTGTGTCTGCATGTTAACTCTTCCATACAATATATCACACAGGAAGAGCCAGGGATAATGAAATGTCAGCAATAGTGTAGTATTTATAATGAAAAGTATTTCCATTATGTTACCACGTAGTAAATTCTGTATACACTTGATTCTTAATAATGAAATTTTACTGCATGTCATGTGCCTTTTATTCCAGGAATTAGTGGGGTTTAATTTCATTGGTGAAATCTCTGATTTTGCCACAAATTATCAAATGGCATTTCCTGAAATTTATGTGAACTAACATGTTTGAGTTATGTTAATGAACTGTGAACAAACTCCACGACGCTTTATCACCCACACTATTTTAACTTAACTGCCAGGTGTGTTACTATTTGACTGCACATGGTGTTAAGTGCTGTTTGTTAAAAGGTTATCATACAGGAAAGTTGAATTTATGAATTTTGGTACTGATAAGTGATGTAAAAAATGGTTTGTGGGACTACAGTTTTGACTTTCTGAGTTTAATATATGAGAGAAAGTTATTTGTAAATTTGTATGTTTCTGTTGTTTATAACTTGTAATTGATGTAAGACAAGTAGTGAGCTTGAAGGTGCACAGATGATGGGAGTAAACGTGTATTATAGTAACACAGGAATTCCTTTGTTGATGTAGTTTGCTGTGAGCTTACATTCAACGATTTTGAAACAACATGATTTGGAATTGTTATTTTAATTTTGCAGAACTTTTAAGATCTATATTTTAATATCTTTTATAAAAGTGTATTTTCTTAAAATATTTATTTGCTATTTTGAACTTTTTTCTTTCTTTCTTTTTGCTATTATAAGATAAGTAGTATATTTAATATGTTCCCACAGTGGGATTAGAAATCCAAAATCCATATGCAGAACTGTTTCCGTGGTATGTTTGAAACTCTGTTTAGACAGTTTCTAAAGAACAATAATTGGGAAATATTAAATTATCAAGTGCCTAACATGGTTCCAACCGTAGGAGCAGCCGCTGATAATTTTTTTACAGCTAAGTCTTTTCCAAATGTCAGTTGAAAAACAAATCGTACGTTCAAAGGAAGATGTCAAATCACTGATGCTGCAGCTGACTGTTCAACATTTCACAGATGAACTTGCTCATGACTCTAATTATAATAATTCTGCTGTCACTTAGTGTTCAAGTATTCTTTGGCACACTAGAATTTGAATTTTATACTGTACTGGTTGACATTTTCTGTAGACTCCTTTATGATATAACCATACCCCACACAGACAAAGGCAGTGACAAAGGATAGTTGTTGATTAAAATGACTTGCGTGGTACATGAATAAGTATAAGCATACAAACATGCAATAAATAACGGTAGTTTGTTTTTTGTACAACAGTATTAGCTCATAACAGTTAATAATTCTGCTTTCCAAAAATCCACAAGTGTATGGATAAACACATAGCAGTAACTAGTTTTTTTTCCCCTAGAAATGGAGCATGGGCACCACAAAAATCATTTTCACCAAAATGGGGGGGGGGGGGGCAGTACTGATGAAATATACTTAACTTTGAGGTGTTAAAAAAAACAGCAAGGCTTGGCAAGCTGCACTGAGCAAGTATGCCACCACGGTAACACAATGCATGGCCAACAAAATTCAAAGATGCAACACAGAACAGCTAGTTAGGGTACAGTGTCCTGCAGTTGGTGTGCCATAATGGTCACATGGGCCGGGATAGCTCTGCCAGTACAGTAACCAGAGAATGGGCTGGACATTCCAGAGTTTAATTCCCAACAGGCGCATGAGGGTTTTCTTTTCTCAAAAACATCCAGACCATATCTGGGGTCCACCTCGCCTCTTATTCAATGGGTACCATGGGGATACAGGCGCCAGGGCATGAGGCTACTTACCTCCATCTAGTGTCAAAGATAAGAATTAGTGGAGCTATACATCTACTCCCCTTATGTCTTCACAGCATGCATAGAGACAATATTCAATTGAAACCTTTACTCTTTATTTAAGACATTCCATTGTGTTGCATGAATTAATAATATAATGAGAAAGTTATAATAAAATAGTTGTGTTAGACTGCATCACATACTTGGAATAATGATTATTGTAAGGTGTGGCTCTCCGGTGACATTCATGTACTCCGTCACACCGAAGTACTGCTGCCCGTAAACAAAACCACATACAAATCAGAGGCTAGGATAAAATGATACATCCACTTCAAATACTGACAACAGAGGAACCACAATACACTCTGTGGACACACAATAACAGTTCCATTTAAGACTGATGTGCACCTCTTAATCTATAAGTGATACAGGAGCACCAACATATCACTCAAACTGGTGATGTACAGACTGTACCTAGCTCCCCACCATACAAACATGCCGCATGGATTTGTGGAACACATAGGAGTCTCTATGTTCCAAATCATGCGCATTTGTATGGTGGGAGCTAGTACAGTTGACACTTAAGAGAACTGGATTTTTGAACTTAGTATTTCAACCAATCTAGTAACATTAAAAAATGGGGGTTTTAACTCTGTATTTGAACCATTTTCTAATGTTAAAAAACTGGAATTTTGAACTCAGAATTTCAACCAATCTGGTAATGTATTCTTTACAATGTAGGCAGATGAGTCAGACAGTATCCAGAAAGACTTTTTTTAAAATTGTGTTGTGTTGGCTATAGTGATTATTGTGCATACAGAAATTAGCATAGCTGAATATTCCATACCGGTTCATTCATTGGCAATGGAAGGGTCATAGAAAAGGGGCTGAAGAGTATTAAAGGTAAGTCCAGGTGGTCCTAAGTAACATTACTTATTGAATGGATCTGCTGGCACTTGCAGCTACAGGAAGAAGCCGCAGAGCAGGATTGTTACATTGCCTGCCCACCTACAAGCAGATCTGAATCGTCTGCGAGAAAACAAGCAAGAAATCAAAGCAGAGAGGCAGAAGTTTCTTGAGCTGAAACAGGAGAAAAATTGGCAGGAGTTGTATGAGATATTCTTACACATTACAGGAATGTGCTGCCAAGCTGAAAGAACTGTTCTGCACGAGCGCATCAGGTGAGTTAGTACATAAGTAATTACAGCCCAGAGATTTCATTGAAGTTACAATGATTGCCTTAAAAAAGAAGCCCAAAGCTACAAAATGCAGCGACCATCGCACAATCAGCATCATCGCGCACACAGCAAAGATAGTAGCAAGGATACTTAGAAGAAGGATTGAAAGGAAGACAAGAGGATGCACTTGGAGAAGATCAGTTTAGATTTAGGAGAGGAAAAGGAACTAGGGATGCAATTGGGATGCTGAGAATAATATCAGAACGAACCTTGGTTCATAGATGAGGAATTGTGTGCTTGCTTGATGGACTGGCACAAGGCATTTTACTGTGTCAACTGGACCAAATTAATGCAGATCCTAAAGGGAACTGGGATAGACTGGCGTGAAAGAAGATTGATCAGCAAATTGTACATGGAACAGAGTGTCAAAATACGACTGGACCAAGGGGAGACGAGGGGTGTGAAGATTGGAAGAGGAGTTAGACAAGGTTGCTGTTTGTCACAGATTCTGTTCAACTTATACAGCGAGTACCTTACCAAGGAAGCTCTTGATGGGTTTGGAGACTTCAAAATAGGAGGACAAGTAATTCGCACTGTGAAATATGCAGATGACCTTGTGCTACTGGCTGGGGAAGAAAACGTGCTACAGGGCATGGTTGATAGACTAAGTGAAATTGGAAGATGCTATGGAATGGAAATGAATGTGGAAAAAACTAAGGTAATGAGAATCTCAAGGCAACCAGCTCCAATGAAAATTATGATAGATAAAAAGCAATTGGAGAATGTGGAATATTTCAATTTGGGTAGCATGATAACAAGTGATGCAAGGTGTACACGTGAAATTAAATCCAGAATTGCCATGGCTAAAGCAGCATTCAACAAGAAGAAGACTCTTTTCACCAGCAAACGACTTAAATTTAAGGAAGAAACTAGTAAAGTGCTACATTTGGAGCATAGCTTTTTATGGTGTTGAAATGTGGACACTTTGGAAAGTAGATCAGAAATACCTGGAAAGTTTTGAAATGTGGTCTGGAGATGGATGGAGAAGATCAGTTGGACCGATTGTGTGAGAAATGAAGAAGTATTACACAGAGTCAAGGAGGTGAGGAATATCCTACATACAATAAAAAGAAGAAAGGCTAACTGGATTGGTCACATCTTGCGCAGAAACTGCCTTCTGAAACGCGTGATTGAAGGAAAGTTAGAAGGAAGGTAGAAATGATGGGAAGACGAGGGAGAAGACATAAGCAGCTACTGGATGATCTTAAGGTAAAGAGAAGATACTGTAAATTGAAAGAGGAAGCACTAAATCACGCCCTGTGGAGAACTCGCTTTGGAAGAGGCTACGGACCTGTCGTAAGACAGACTACAGAATGATGATGGTCATATTCTATGCATAGGAAGCAGTTAGGTGAAACTGAATCCCTGAATAGCCTGTTTGTATATAAAGGTAGCCCTCCATTGCGCCAATTCAGAATAACGCTGATTTTGAAACCGGGAGGTCAACAAGTGAAAATATATATTTTACTATTATTTATAACTATTTACAATTTTTCTCGTACTGCTTCCTATACTAAATTGTAATTCTTACATCGCTGATTTTGAATAAAAATTATAAATACAGTCATCTCTGCAATTACATGTTTTGTTAACGCGAATTTGCTCTAATGAGATCGATTAATCGGTAAAAGCTGCATGTAAAATGTAAATTTTATTCTAAAATTTGTATGTGAATTCTCACATCTTATATAAAATATATATAACCCTCACATATACATATATAACTTGTAAACCATTTAAGGTCTTTACAGTTATTATACAAAATGCTTAACCAATCTGTCAGATCTATATCACCTACTTTTATACAAACAGTATTCTTCTACTGAATAAAAAGACTGCTGCAGAAAAACAATTTCAGTTTCCTTCTAAAATGATGGATGTCTTCTATAGATTTAATATGGTTTAGCAATTTATTATACAATATCTTTGCTAAGTTTTTAACACTATTTTTACATACTTCTGTTCTCCAGTATTGAATATGAAAATCTTTTCTTTGACGGGTATTATGATCATGTATAACTGAATTTTGTTCATACTTTCCTAAATTTACTTTTATATAACACAAAATTTCCATGATATATATACAAAGGACTAAATATATTCCATCGTTTAAACAGCTCCCTACACGATGTAGTTCTGCTCACATTGCTAATTATTCGTATCACTCTTACACTCACTATTGCAAATTGCACTAATATAAATCTATACATAAAACACACACACACACACACACAGAGTGTAGCTGTGGAACATGTTGGACAGAAAAACCACACAATTTGTGTTTTTGCATTTGTAGCTGCACAGATTGTTACAACACCAGTTGTTATGTGTGGTAACTGAATTCAATTTAATTTGTTTGTATGCTGTCCTGCACTGCTTAATGTTTTTTGCTTAGCTATAAGTAATTTTCTTGCCTGTTTTGACATCATTTTAAAATTCATAAGTTGCTGAATAAATGTTTGTAATTACTTTGTATGTACAGAAACTGTTAAACATGTGTGTATTAGTGTTTATGGTAAGAAGTGTTAGAAAATATACAAACATTTGAAGCACTGAGAGAGGAATTTATGATGTAGGTTGTAATTCCACGACAATGGTGAAACTAGACCCCCATTTATGCATTCATACAAAACTTGGGCTTTAAAGGCTGAAGAGAAGAGAACACTTGGAAGACCTGGGCATAAATGAGAGTGTACAAATTATGCTGGATTTTAAAGAGAATGAAAGGGAGGGTGTGTACTGGATTCATCTGGCTCACGGTAGGGACCTGTGGTGAGCTGTTACATGATAATGGGTACCATAAAAGGCGGAGAATTGCTTTACCTGAACGACAGATCTTTGCGGAACAAGAATTCTGCTCTGCAGTGCAATCCTGATACAGCATATAGCATACTGCACAGACTGTGCCCTGTTGTTCCTTCCCTTCTACCTGGTACACCCCGACCACAGATTACTACTACCAGATCGGTAACTTCAATGCTATTGGTCGGAAACGTGGGGGCGGAGTCTATTGTCCTGCCATCTATGAGACGTGCACAAGTACCACAAGGTGTTAGTAGCAATCGGTAGCAATATCCCAGTCGGTAAGGTTGACTACTATTCGGCCCTCAATATTCCCCCCTCCCTTTCGCCAGTCATAGAGATAATTTTCACTTGACATGGTTCAGCAGCAGCATGAAATAATGTCCTGTACAATAGGTCATATCATAGGTATTTCATTCATATGTATTTATTATCCCTGCACTGAAATCTACTCAGCTAGAAAGTATGTTAATGTTCACACTTTTAACTTCCACTTCAAACACATCAATATTGAATGTAGGAGAAGATATAAAGAAACTAAAAATTTTTTATTCTTCAAAAACGGGCAGTAAGGTATACTGCAGGGTTAAAACATTTAGAATCGTGTAGAAAGAGTTTCAGTCATCTAAAGATATTAACAGTGTATTTGTTATACATTCAAAAGACAATCTTATAAGTAATAGAAAAGTCTAACTGCACTGTAAATAAACATGTACATACACATAACACAAGAAATAGTCTTTATTATATCTATCTATCTATCTATCAATCAATCTATCTATCTATTATGACTATACAAGCAAAGGTATATGTTGTATATACAATAAACACAGCTGTACTTTTGTTATGTATAATACAGATTCACATCCTATATCACTGTATTTTCATCTACAGGATGAATGAAAAAAGTGATTGATGTATAACATCAAACAGTGTATATTCAGGAATACACCAACAAATGCACAAATCACTAAAAAGGTGCAATCAGCCCTTTATTATAGTCGAACCCTACATATGTTTCGGCTCTCCACGAGCCATCATCAGGGGCTTTCTAATAGTGCTTCTCAAATGCTGGGTCTGCCTATTATTGACATTCGTAAAATTTTTTGTGTACTGTTTATAAAATCATATATAAGTAAAATTGTGAGTATAAAATATAGTTAAAATGACAGAATGTTGAAACCACACTGTTCACTGTATCTTCGCACTTTTTGATGTTCCACAAAATCATACACCGCACCACGTTCAAACTGTCAAAGAGCTTATCAACTTCCCCAATGAAGGTGGCAGTAGCCAGGTATGTGCTGCTCAACATTCCTAAAAGAATCAGTAAAATAATAAAGCTAGGGCCTTGTTACATTAATATTAGAATAACACAGTAATCAGTGCACAGAAACTGGGAGAAAATAAAGTTCTTTTTTTTCGGCTGATCACAAGTACATTTTGGGGAGAAGGAAGTTGGAAAAATTGTCTTCATGTAACCAGTGCCTTAAAAACAGTGCATTACAAATAACTGAATGCAATGAAACATTTCTTACCTGTACATACGAGGCTATACAGACTTGCTGCTACAGTGTGGCTCAACACTTGTGCAGCCAGCTTCACCTTCATTGCATTCTGCCCCACAGGGTTCAGGTGTGTGTCTGTAAGCTTATACAGTTGTCGGAGTGGATGCGGTTTGTCAAACTTGTACACATCACAAAATGTGTTCCCACCTAGCTATAACAGGAAGCTGTTTGTCCAGTGCCTCAGACTTCAACTGCACATCATACTTATGGAATAGGTTTCGGGTACATTTCAGGAGGTGTGGAGGATCAAATACTGTCGCAATTTCTTTAATTATGAAACTTGAAGAATGCTTCTGTTTCAGAAGCACCCAACAATTTCAAGGCCTTGACATTGTTGGCACCCATGTCACAGACAGTGGCAACAACTTGCAGTCCAGCATTCTGACAAGCGTCAAGAACCTCCTTCAAAAATTGCGCAAGCATCTCAGCCTTAGTGCTTCCGCGACTAAAGTAGTAAGCCACTGGTTGCTTCCACTTTTGATGCAGGCCACTAACCATGAAAACCAGAGCATGATTTGCAATGTTGCTTGTCCTGCCCTGGCTTCCAAAGTCCTCAAAACCCTCTATGCAGCCCAATTTCTGCTTAAAGCACAAGTTTTCTCTAATTGACATTTCATCAAACATCAGAATACAATAACGATCTTTATCAGACATTGTCTGCGCAGAGTGTTGGAGTGCACCAAACACATGGATATTAATGCCTGCCGTGAAGTGAACAGTATTAAGGACAGACTGCAATGTTCGTCTAGATGGAAGGGGGAAGAGCGTCTGCAGAAGGATGTAGGATTTGGGACTGCGTTTCAGTAGGGCCAGAGCCAACACTTTGTCTTCAAAATTCCACCTCCTGCCCTTGGGCTTCTGCCTACTGTTCTGAATAACTCCTGCCAATAACCTGGCAGCCTCTACAGACAAAGAAAATGCAAGCTTCTGCATCACTGGATCCCTATCCAGATCACAGACATCTTTCAACTTTTTTGCCTTGCATTGCTTTTTCAATTTACATAGCGCACTCCCCTGCTTCCGAATATGTTCATACATTTTCCTTTTTCTAGGTGTCAATTCTGCAACTGTTGCCAAATTAAGTTCTTTTAGTAGAGAATGCCTTGCTCTAGGCTTTGAGGAAGAACTTTGATGATTGATACATCTGAGTTCTCCATCACAAGCATTAGGATTTACAGGGCTCAAGGAACAAGAGGTTTCTTTCACTGCTAAAGTTCTGCCTGCTGGTGGTGGTGTTTGGAACCCAGGGATTTGATGAGAAGTTGAAGGACTGTCTGCATGGACAGACATAGTAGTTTTAGTGGAGGACACAGATGCCTTGCCGTAGGTTCTGGTGGGTGGTAGGACATGGAGGTTATCTTCAGGGGTTAAATTTGTGGGCAAGGAGTTCAGAGAAGGAAGGGTTATAATAGGAAGATTCTGAAGGTTGTGGGATTGAATGTGAAAATGAATCTGAGCCATGTGGAACTGCCACTTTGTTCAGGCGTACCCTTTCAGAAGTGCAGAAATCGCTCTCTGCAAAATGTTTGCTGCACAAAAAATATTTGTACAGCATTTTTGCAGAGTCGATACTGCATGGCTGCCCGACGTTCTCCGCCCATACTTTGGCTCTGGAAAGAAAAAATGAAAGTACATTACATTACATATGTTTGGGAATTTAATGTTAATGGGATACATTTAAATTGCATTCTCCTAGTATTAATGACTTACACATTTCCTATTAGGAATGCACAGTGCACATGTGACTGGTCTTCTTTATTGTAACGCCGTGTAACCCTGCACAGTCCACTGGACTGCAATTGACATTTTCACATTTCCTTTTTACACATACGTACTATATTAAATGAGATCTGCTTATATTACGATATTGCATGTGACATACCGTATCGTATTCGTAGGAAATCTGAAGAATCGTACACCGTCTTTGTGCGTCGATGTACATCTTGCCGCGTGGCACTTGTTCCGCCTGGCAATTTTGCTGAAAGAAACAGAATACAACTCGATACAGTACGTACATCTCAAAATTACACGGCCCATCATGTAGGATTAAGCTAAGCTTTCATAAATTCAAATCTTACCGTTCCACAGACGCTGGAGAATCTGTAGTAATCTGTGCTGCAGAATACATAACACACGATGTAATCAACACACAACGATACTATCTAGACGCTGAAAGCAAAATCCACAGACGAAAGAGAATAAATAATCAATTCAAATTATTCTTGCACCAATCTATTGGAGGCACGAGCCGTTACAATCACAGGTCACAATGAAAGGTTGGCGCTTCTTTGTGATTGGTCCAAAATATCACGTGGCATGGTAACTTCTTCCGACTTTGTGCGACATCTGTTATGATTAATAGTAGATATTGTAGTTGTCGTTCTTGACGAGTATGATGTGCACAACGGTAAGATGTCGCGATTGCATGCTTCCCCTTCCCCAATCCCAGTTTCTGCCCCCTGACCCCGACTGTCACTTGTTTAGATAACAGCAAATTAAAAAAATTGAACCTGGATTTGACAAGAGTGACATCTGTCGATAAAATCCATTTAGTTACTCTATTGCTCTGGCGAGTGTCTGTATTCATTTCATGAACGCAACAAAATCCTAACGTACCTGTCATACAGTTTACTGTTTTAGTTGTTACTAATTACGTGTTAGTGATATTGTGTGTGGCAAGTCTGCAAGTCTGGTATCGCGATGTGGAACGTACATGTTGTCATACAGTTTACTGTTTTAGTTCTTACTAGTTACGTGTTGGTGATATTGTGTGTGGCAAGTCTGCAAGTCTGGTATCGCGATGTGGAACGTACATGTTGTCATACAGTTTACTGTTTTAGTTCTTACTAGCTACGTGTTAGTGATATTGTGTGTGGCAAGTCTGCAAGTCTGGTATCGCGATGTGGAACGTACATGTTGTCATACAGTTTACTGTTTTAGTTCTTACTAGTTACGTGTTGGTGATATTGTGTGTGGCAAGTCTGCAAGGCTGGTATCGCGATGTGGAACGTACATGTTGTCATACAGTTTACTGTTTTAGTTGTTACTAGTTACGTGTTGGTGATATTGTGTGTGGTAAGTCTGCAAGGCTGGTATCGCGATGTGGAACGTACATGTTGTCATACAGTTTACTGTTTTAGTTGTTACTAGTTACGTGTTGGTGATATTGTGTGTGGCAAGTCTGCAAGGCTGGTATCGCGATGTGGAACGTACATGTTGTCATACAGTTTACTGTTTTAGTTGTTACTAGTTACGTGTTAGTGATATTGTGTGTGGCAAGTCTGCAAGGCTGGTATCGCGATGTGGAACGTACATGTTGTCATACAGTTTACTGTTTTAGTTGTTACTAGTTACGTGTTAGTGATATTGTGTGTGGCAAGTCTGCAAGGCTGGTATCGCGACGTGCAACGTACATGTTGTCATACAGTTTACTGTTTTAAGAAAACCGACATAGGCTTATAGTGCACAATTGAAATATGTCTTCCGTGGTCCACCGCTGCAGTACCTTCGCTTTCTGTCTGAAACACGGACGAGTACTTTAGAAAAAAAAAATGCTTTCTCCTTTTTAGAGACTATTATTTACTTATACGATAACCGAAGTGACCCGTGATCCGACATGGTGATGTGCCGCATAGTCAGCTCATTCTTCCTATGACTTTATGCGTGCCGTATGTGGAGGTTCGTTGCACGCACCTACGTCGGGAAACGATACGCTTGTCGATCCAAGAGTCTTTTTTTACTCACCTCGAAACGGTTAGTAAAAAAACAAACTTAGAACGATTTGGAGGTTCCATTTTTCGCCGACCACATTAGCTAGTGTGCGGAATCCCGAGTTAGACAAACTGAAAGGCACCTGTTCCGACAGAGGGCTGATCAGAGTGGCCCCCAGCCTTTAGTCGGAAGCGACTGGGAATTAACAGGCCAGTAGAGGCTGCCCGTAACAAGCGGCAAAGTCGACAGAAAGAGCTGGGTTTGTAACGATTTTAGACTGCCGTGACTGACAGTTACCTTGTTTTTCTGCAGTTGTAATGCGATTGCCAGGTGTAATAAAATTAAAAGAAGGCGCACGGCCTCCAACTCCTCCAATTCAGGGAGGGAGGCCTTTACCCACAGTCACCAGTATGATTCCAGAACTTATGGAGCCACTGACAAAACAAATTATGTTAGCAGAACCCACGTACTGAACAGCGAACTGTGCTCGGGCCACAGGATCCCGAGCGAGTTCAATAGAAAATTCGTTCTTAATATTGAACACAACTATTTTCCATTTCCATCTCGGTCTCACATTTGCTTACTTTTCTACAGGTCTCCTATTATATTTATTTCTGGGTTGCTGTTCTTCCTGCCCATAATGAATATTGGAACTCCACTTACTTTCAGTTCAACTATCTGCATTAACACGTGACCTATACAAACCGTCGTAACATGGTATGCCCAGTAGCCCGTTTATTTCGTCATCCCCAATAGTCTACAGCTAACTCGCAGAAATTAAAATCAACAAAATACACTTTATTTAGGTACAAACCCCTAATTGTCAATAATGTGATATACAGAATGAGTGCCCTAATTGAGTATACCACACTGTCTGACATGATACACATCATACACTGTAGCAGGGCGAGATGTGTTCAGATCATAATAGACCGAGACAGATGTTCGTATGCATGCTCCATAAAGAGTGTAAATAACTAGATACTTCTACCTGCAACATCTCACTTTAAAAACAAATTTTAAATTTATAATATTGTAATTTTATTATTAACTTTGTATATTTTAGAATTTTAATCATTTTAATGAAGGCGACACAATACCTAGTTAAGCGTGCTGGCCTTAAACTCACTTGTCAGAATAACTCCCTGATGATGGCACCTCGGTGTCGAAACATTTAGGAGTTTTATACTTCTGAATGTATTTTATTAAGTACATAAGTTGGTTAATGTATTAATTAACAGATATATATCCTGTCAAAAACATCAGTCGATGTCACGGCACTTTCCACTGCTCGCCATTTGTTAGGCGTTTCGCTTATAACAAGCCTGAAGTCAAATATACGCACAGCTCTAACACTAGATGATCTGTGGCTCTAACCACACAGAACACTACCAAAAGTAACTGCATTATATATATATATATCTCACACACACAAAGCACGACTGCAGTTCAGTCCAATGTATTTTTAACTGGAATACATCCGCTAATGGTCACACACAAGGAAGGTTCGGTTTGCCCCAGCGCAAACAACTGCCAAAGTCAACAGCAAATTCCTCAGTCATTATCAGCAGCTATAAATTGCATACAGGCCTATGTTTTTTTGATGATGTCAGGCGGGTGAATTGTTTTGCGTGTGGCAGTGGTGAGGGGAAGTTGTGTGTCATGGGTTATTATTGCAAGGGCTATTTATTGGCTGCTGACTTCATGAACCTTGTCAGAACAGAATGTAATTTTTGCCATGCATTTATTTCTTGTTATTTTCTTTCTGTTGAGTGTTCAGTGTGCCTTTAACAAGCGCGTACGGACGTGCCTGGAACGACACCTATGGGAGTTTTGAGTTTTTTTTTATATCGGTGCAGCCGAGGGTTCTGGGGTATTACGCTCCAACATTGCGTGATCGGTTCCCGACGTTTCGTCAAAGACGAATCGCTGTCCTTCCTGGATTGCTTACCTTTGAAAATGAAGGCGATACTATCATTTGAACCGTCGGCAACCACTCATGCAACCACACTCGTCACACTCCACATTATCTAACGCAAATTATTTGTTCTGCTGATTATTTATTTGAAGTAATGATCAAGTCCACGCATTGAGCTATGATTTTCTCAGTGAACCTAGCACTGCTCCAACTACCTTCTTTTGTCATCATCTGCTGTTAATTCCCTACTGAATTACACCACACACATATTCCTATACCCAAGACCTACCAATTGACATTTTAAAGTCGAGTGGTTACTTCATGTACCACCAAGTTTAACATTAAAAAGTCCTACGTTCTGCCCATTGTGTGTTTTGTATGGATCTCCGAACAGACAGCATTATTTTCCTATATGACATTCAAGGATTGGTTTTTTTATAACCGAAGCGGATATGTTTACTGCGCGGTACGACCTGGAACTTTAAATACATTTCAGGTTCATCTTAGTCTTTAAAGGGTTAAACACTTTTGAAAAGTCGCTTCCACTAATACCTATTTTATATGAACCTACTAGTCGTTATTCTTAAAAAAAGGGAATAATTATGAACTGGTTACAGATATCTGCTCTCTGTCTCGTCACATCTGTTACTTCCTTAATATTTAGCACGAAGGCAAGGTGCTGTGATATTCATGGGGATAAATAAGATTACCGCGTGTTAGGTTTTAATAATTATTATTCATTCTGCTTGACTATTATATTGGGAGTGCAAATCAAAATTAAATGTTATTAAACTAAGTGCCGTTGTGGAATTGTTGGAAATTTCATCACAAAAAAGAGAAGAAGAACTGAGTTAAAAACTTCACTTATTTTGCAAGTGAAAATATTGTAACATGCAATTGCTCGCTCGGTCTGTGTCCTTATGCCGCCAGTCTTACATTGATGAATAATCCTCGAATGTAATGTGTCCCGTACGTTTATGACTGCGACACTGTGAACATACATAATTGCAATATAAGTACCGTATATAAATATATGTGCTTATGAATATATAGTGTCGGAATAATTTAATGATATTTTAAGACGGCCGTAGGAAATGAGGGACTGAAAGTTTTATATTTGCTTAGTTAATATATTAATATATATAATATATTATAAATAATAATATATTATTCTTATGACTGTGTTTGTAAACGAACACCTGAATTAGTCTTTTGTGCGAAAGTACAAACATATTTTGATTCAAAAATTACACTGTGAATTGAATGATTAAATGCATTGTAAACATTAAAACATCTGGAAATGACTTTATAATGGCTAATTTTAGCCGAAATATATCGTGATGGTTAAGTAAATTATACTTATACTAGCTGTGAACTTGGAAAGGTGGGTGTTTAAAAACTTGTTTGTTTTGGTGGTCGGTTAATATGCCAGAGTTGGTACGAATATAATGTTAAGATGATGAAAGGACTTCTACACAATTGACAGATTATTTCTGACATAGATTTGATGTCGGTTGAATTCGAGGGCATTTTGCTCAGCACTAACTTACTGTGCCCTGAAGATAGGATATAAGGATATATTTTTAATAAAAACTTTTTTTTAACTACAAGCTAATATTTAAACAAATATAACATGAAACACATATTATTTCTCCATGTAAGTCAAGGTTTTTAATGGCCTGCATCTAATTCCCTACTAAAAGTACCATGAACAGAAAGATAGTGTCCTTACTGATCGGAGTAAATTATATATATATAATTTCATAATTTGCTTATATATTGAAGGAACTTACCACAAAATGGCTCTTCGTAGTTTGTTGGTACGATAAAGTCTCCTCTGCCTGTAGCATTTATCGTCTCCAAGCCAACAGGTACGCAGGTACCAAGCGTACAGCCTTGTGTATGTACGGTGAACTTTGTTGGATATCCGAGAGTCAGTCGGCTGTGGGAGAAGTCATCCAATCAGCATTTCACCTGAATACCACACCTCTTATCTAAAAATGGCTTACAATAAAGAACACTCAACATATCTCCGTTCAAGGATACATAAAAACGAATCCTCGTTCTGTACACTCTTCATCTGTCAGCAGTCACCTTGATTGCAACGATTCAAAATCAACAACTGCTCCGAGAAAAATTCTATCTACTTTTCACTAAGTCTACAATATAATATACATTTATGTAGATCCTAATTAACCTTCAATAAAATGGTTAATTTTATTTAAATTCATTTAAATTCAAACAACTTATAGTGCATTTTTTATATTGCTTTTACCGTGCATTTTCACTCACTATTCAGTTAACCAACAAATACACAAACATAAACTATTTTATAGTTTTATTAGTATCGATGTATTCCCCTACACGTGTTTCGGTCCGTAGACCATCTTCAGGGGGCAACAAGCTACTACACTTCACATCGCATGCTCTTCGGGCCCTTTTAACATGCGATGTGAAGTGTAGTAGCCTATTTACCCCTGAAGATGGTCTACGGACGAAACATATGTAGGGAATACATCGATACTAATAAAACTATAAAATAGTTTATGTTTGTGCATTTGTTGGTTAACTGAATAAAACTTATAGTGCAGTAATTCTTAATATATTTTGATATATGTATTACCTGACGATGGCCTATCAGGACCGAAACATGTCATAAGGAAATTTCACACACACACACACACACACACATACACACACACACACACACACGATAAACATCTACAGTTGTGATCGACGGTGTCTGTATTACCACAACGGTATGAATCAAGAAGACATGTATTATTTGGTAGTTACTATAGTTAACACGAATGACCAGTTTTCATTATTAAGAAAATAATTTTGTTGCTTTAGGATGTAAATAAGACGAAAACCATTACTTAAAAAAGGAAATATGTTCCCCAAGTATGCTGTCAGCAGGACTGAAATTTATATAATTGTCAGCTCAGTATCGCTGACGTTCCATGCATTGTTTTAGGTATTTCCGATTTTAGACAGAGTGAATGATCTGTTTGCAGTTTGCAGTCCCGTAGGCTACATTAATATATTTCTGCTTGTATATTGTCTGTCACCGGCTGTCATCTCTGTTTTGTCAGTGCCATCCTAATTTTCTAATTGTTTGGCCCACCATGCTTGAGTGTTAGATGATCCTCAGTATGTTGCTAATTCAGCAAACGGGAGGCAAACGCTACGAGGTATACAGAATATTACTGACAGCTTGTCCTGTAAAATGGACAGCCTCAGACGGCGCGGTGTGAGGTAGTGGAAGCAGCTCCGGAATTGTCACCTATGTCTTAAATCCAAAACAATTGAATTACCTGCGTGAAATTTCTACCATATTTTTGTGTTCTAATAGTTTTGTATATTTTGTTGCTGTTATGACTTATGCAACATCCCACTGCCACTTTAACTACATTTTGGTACACTGTAAAAAATACAGGGTACACAAAAGAATGGTGCGGTTTCAATGGTGAATAAAGGGAAATCGCATCATTCTTTGTGTATACTCTGTATATATATTGGTAGTAATACCAACAAAATGCCCACAACTATATTGAAATTAGTTTATATATCGTGTGTACACAGTAACTTCCTGTATGTTTCGACCAACCATGTGGCCATCTTCAGGGAGGTAAAATGCAAAGGATGGATACATTAAAGATTATAAAATGAAATTACACACATTGACACATGGTTGGCCGAAACATGTAGGAGGTCATTGTGTATGAAAACTAATTTCAATTTACTTTTGTGCATTTGTTGTGTAATGGCCCACCTTCATTTGGCTTTGTTTTTATATTTGTATTAATATATGCTTGTGGCGCTGTCGGGGTTTATTTGTTTTTGATAGCTGCCCGATGTTATAGGCAAGAACAAGGGGCAGACGTCGTGGTGCTGCAGAAGGAGACTGTCGTAATTTTGCTGGTGTTCAAGTCTTTAGTGTGGAAATTGTACAGTGTACGGATCGGAGTTGCTGTTTATCTTCAAACCCGGTAAGACAGCCATTTGTTGCCATTTACCAAGAGAAAATGCTCAGATTCCGCGAACTGTGGATTATTGCTATTTTCCTTCTTCAAAATTATGAGCAAAGGATTTTGGCCCCGGAAATATTCCTGTATTGGCTGACTGATAAACTGATAACAAAGCATGGTACTTGTGTTTTAAGTTATTCTGTTCGTCTCACAAATGATATATTTACAGACAAGGACCCTAGTAGCGTCTCTAGGCACGTTACATTATGTTTATAATACACTTTCCAACATAATGATTTGTACCAAAATACCGGGTATACACAAAAGAATGGTGCGGTTTCAATAGTGAAAACTATTGAAACCGCACCATTCTTTTGTGTATATCCTGTATATAAAGCAAAATATAGTATTTGTGTTTTAAGTTATTCTGTTCGTCTCACGAATTATGTGTTTACAGACAAGGACCCGATAGTAGGGTCTTTAGGCACGTTACAGTTGGTACTACTATTATAGATATTAATGCACGGATTATGGATCATATAATGTATAAAATATGTCTGTAATTATGTATGACGCATTGCGTGTCAAATTGTTTTGCATGATAGGAAATTGCTTTGAATACTCTTTTGTTTTTATTTGCGACTATGAGGCCTGTCGCAGTGTGCAACGTGATGTCAGTTTAATGCGTCAACCACTGTCGCAAAGTTTTACAGAAAGTATTATCTCTCTATTAAAAGGCCTGTTAGATCAGCCAGTTTTGTGCCGGGTTTTTTGTTTGACGACCAGGTTTCGATTCCTGGCAGGGCAAGAATTCTTTCGGATTTGTGACCACTTCAGCGTCTTATCTAATTGTTAGAGGAGTATTTTGCACCTGCAGAGACAAGAGGGAGTAGAGCAAACCACGAATATACATCGAATTCCGAGGTTAAAATTTGCCTGGAGATCTACACCTCAACTCTCATAATATTCACTGCGTGTTGCGTAATTCAGCAAACGCACGTCGTTGTACTGTGAAAGATCAAACCGTAAGTCACTGTGATTTACTGTAGAGACAGATGCAGCGCTTAAAGTGTAAATATTCACGACCCTTTAACTTCTGCTTCAGGAACTAGACATTCTCCATTTCTCTCCTGTTTCTGCTTATCATACCTTATCCATAAAGTGAATACATCTGGCTTCACACCCCATAAAGTACAGTTGCTTGCTAATGCTTCTGTGTAAACTGACAGAGACCGAAGATGAGAGCAGAAAATCGCAGCAGAAGCGTCTGTGAAAAAAAAAATTAATCGTGTTATAAAAATGTTACGTAATATTTCATAATTATTTATAATTCTGTCTCTCAGAACATTAGATGGCCAGAGTAGCGTAGTTGGTATAGCGACCTGGCTACGGGTTGAAGAGTCCGGGGTTCGAATTCCTGTAATGGTAAGAGACTTTTCTGTTCTTCAAAACGTCCGGACCGGCTCTGGGGCCCACATAGCCTCCAATTGAATAAGTACTGGGGTTCTTTTCCGGGAATAAAGCGGCCGGGGATTGAAGCTAACCACTCACCTCTATATAGTGCCGAGGTTAAGAATAAGTGGAGCTATACATCTACTCCCCTTGTATCCTTCATGCTGAGGACAGGGAAAACTTGACCTTTAGAACATACAGATGAAACGATTGGATAAATTATAATATTCTTAATTCAGTGATATATTCTGTCGGGTAACCATAAATGTACCTAAGTTACGGCAGAACAAATTAGTAAAAGCACAAGTGTTTATCGATCTAACACGGCTGCTTTGTGTTTAGGAGGTCCTGAGTTAAGACCTCGATCCAGAAGGCAGATGTCCTGAGGATTACCGTGGCTTTCTTCAGTACGTCTTGGAAGACAGGTTGAATGCCACAAATTATGTAACTGCCAGTTCTTTCCAATTCGTTGTTTACTAATGAAAGTACACTTTGATCCTGCAGATTCTGAGCTCATGAACTCGTCAATAAATAAACTATGAATAAATTAAATTAACCTGGAATTTGTTGAATTTATATGTCTAAAGATTGGCAAGTTATAAGGCATTAAGAAGCCAGATTTGTTAGAAGATGTTATAAGAGGTGATGTTTGACTTCCGTAAAGGTTTCATGACAGGAAATTGTAGTGGGCCTATAATTTATTTTTATTTAAGACTCTTTTGAGAACTTTTAACAAAACTATAGAGGCCGAAATACTTTTAGAATTACAGTTCTTACCATTTAAATCCTTAATCTTACTGAAATGCAGGAAAAAAAGGGGATTCACCGTAATCCCACAATTCGGCTGATCCCAACCTCCGTTTATCCAGAAATCCACATCAGCTGGCGAAACAGAACACAAAACAAACACAGATTTAAGTTTTATATTTGTAGCAATGTCACGCTTGTTGAACATGTGATATAGGTGTCACTCCTTGTATAGAATTGGGCAGTGAATGGCTAAACTTTCAACATCGTCTCCATAAATTCTAATTAGGTCCAGCATTGTTTAACATACATTCTCTTTAGGCATGTTCGCAAAATTGCGAAAAGCGATTACGAGCCTCATGAAGTCTGTCCGTCTCCCAATAGATGGATTTTCATGCTATTTGATATTTGAGAATTTTTCGAAAATCTGTCGAGAGAGTTCAAGTTTGATTAACATCTGAGAAGAATATTGAGTGGTTTACATGATGGCCTGTGTACATTTATATCTCGTTGAATTCTGCTTAGAGTGAGAAATATATCGGACAAAAGCCGTAGAGAAAATAAAACACAGAGTTTATGTTCAATAAATATTCACTATACAATATATTTAGTAGAAACTGTTGTCAAAAACATTTCATTAATTTTATACACCACATCAATAGAAAATTGTAAGTAACAATATTGTTATTATATGTACTTGATTAAACTTTA
Source organism: Reticulitermes speratus (assembly GCA_021186555.1). NCBI lineage: Eukaryota > Metazoa > Arthropoda > Insecta > Blattodea > Rhinotermitidae > Reticulitermes > Reticulitermes speratus. The sequence continues at coordinate 14,634,631 of JAJKFL010000010.1, forward strand.
ACCCTAATATACACATGTAAAATAGGGTTTGTTTTTGAAAAAAAAAAAAAATAAATAAATTTTTTCCCCGAAAATCGTGCCATTTATGAGATAATGTAGAAACATTTTGGTGGAAACAGACAGGCCACAGATGACAATATAATACGGCGCATGCGCTTTGCGTGCCAGATAAATAAGGCAAGAATGCAGACACACATTCAGAATATTTAATACTGCTTTTACACGGAAACAATGGTTACGTGAACGCGCCTCATTGTCACATTATACGTACATAGCCTGCTTTGCTTTATTCAAACACACTAATTCTGTAAAATTATTTATAAGCTGAGGTTAAGGATATTGAATCTTATGAAAAATTCTGGCAAGAACGTTTACAAAACCTGGCGGGGAACACAGAGGCAGACGGCTATCTGAATGAGTTGGCAGAGACAAAATTTGGAGTCGGAATAGGCTTGGAAACCTTTCAAGGATTTATGATGATAAGGAAAATTAAGTTTTTTTTGGCTGCTCTGTACATTCCTTCTCCTCTAACTGCAGACGGCGTCTGAGTTTGTTTGTTTATTTGTCACTTTATTGTAAATTGTGGGTGGAGGGAATCTCACAGGCAAAACGTAAATTAAGGTAGTTTTTAAATTAATTTTTCATTTATTTAGTTATGTTAAGCAAGGAAGTAATCGCTATACAGGCCCTGAGGGTTCCAGGAGGTTGAGGCTCCCAGAGTTTGTAGACAATCGGCACGTGAAGGTGGTAAGGTTGTGAGCCTAGGCACATACCGCCTTCACCCCCCCCCCCAGTAAATATTCCTGGTACTCATTTCTGTTAGAGGCTGAGTCGACCCCAGGGCCATAGTGCGATCGAAAGGATTATGTCAATGAAAAATCCCAAAGACTCCATCGGTAATAGAACCCGCGCTTTTCCGGCTTTTAGGGCAGTGCCTCAACCAACTGCGCCACCCCCATTTGATATGTTTACATTTCCCATAATATGCATATTTCATTTATTAAAATTCACATTCATTAATCTGACAACAAATTTTCCCCATTTTATAATGCAGATACCGGTAATTTCCATCAGACATCATTAAGTTAAATTTTCGTACAAACCTGCAGCTAACACATGACCATTACTTATATTTAG